>NC_069399.1:55161272-55193772 GCF_026875155.1 Cherax quadricarinatus | reverse complement strand
AAAATCCAGGAGGGTTTTTTATAAAAAGATTTCCTTCCATGAACCCATGCTGGTTTTCATTTATAATCTTGTTTTCCTTTTTCCCGGTGTTCGAAAAAAAAACCCCCCTCCTCCTGAAAAATCTTCCCCCAAGAAATTTGCCGGCCCTTTTCCCTTACTTGTGTGTGTGGTTTTGTTTGGGTGGTGTACGAGGGTGTGTGTGTGTTGTGTGTGTTGGGGTGGGTTTTGTGTGTGTGTGGTTTTTTGTGTGAGTGGACGAGTGTTTGTGGTGTTGTTTTGTGGTGAGTGTGAGCGAGTGTGTGTTGGTTGGGGTGTTGTGTGGGGTGTGTGTTTGGTGTGTGTGTGGGGTGTGGTTTTTGGGGTGGGGTGTGTTGTGGTTGTGTTTTTTTTGTGGTTTTGGTTGTGGGTGTGTGTTTTTGTGTGTTTTGTGTGTGTGGTGTGTGGTGTGTGTGTGTGTGTGTGTGTTTTTTGTGTGGGTTTTTGAGCGAGTGTGTTTTCACCAGTCACTGTGAGCGGTGTGTTATCACCATTTCCCGGAGCCCAGTGTTGGGACAAAACCCTTTACTGGGAGCGAGTGTGTGTATCACCAGCCCCTGTGAGCGAGTTGTGTATCAAACCTTTTCCCGTGACGAGGTGTGTATCACCATCACTTAGCGATGTGGGTATCACCATCCTTGAGCGAAAAGGTTTTTTATCACCATAAATGTGACGAGGGGGGTTTTATCACCATCACTGTTAGCGAGTGGGGGTATCACCAGTCACTGGACGAGTGTTTTTAAACCCCCAGTCACTGTGACGAGTGTGTTACACCATCACTGTACGGTGTTTTAACACCAGCCCCTGTGAGCGAGTGTGTGTACACCAGTCACGTGAGCGAGTGTGTGTATCCCAGTCACTGTGAGCGGGGTGTGTTTTACACCATTTACTGTGAGCGAGTGTGGTATCACCATCACTGTGAGCGAGTGTGTTTATCACCAGTCCCCAGTGAGCCCAGTGTGTGTATCCCCCAGTCACTGTACGATGTGTTATAAACCCGTCACTGGGGACGAAATGTGGTTATCACCATTTACTGTGAGCGATTTTTGGTATCACCAATTTACTGTGAGGGGAGTGTGTTTCACCCCTTTAAAAGTGAGCGAGTTGTGAAAAAAACCCGTCAAAATGTGACGATTGTGTATCACCAGTCCGGAAACCCATTTTGTGTACACCAGGCACTGTGAGCGAGTGTGTTTAACACCAGTCACGGGGGATTTAACCAGGGTTTTTCATATATATTCCCTTTCTTTTTTCCCCCTAAAATATTTAGTTTTTTAAGGAAAAAAACGCAAAACGAATTTTGATATTGGAAACAGCAAAAATTTTTTCCCGTACAAGAGTGGGGGGTAGTAAATATGTCCGTCATACAGTGTCAGCAGTACAAATTCAGCACAGGTTTCAGGGAATTGAAAAAGTGATCTCTCCCTTTTTCCCAAAAATTAAAAGTCATCACAATTTTTTTTTTCTCTTTTTTTGCAGAGAAAACACTTACATACTCCTTTTTAAAAAAGGGGCCGTTAAATTTTTTTTTTTTTTTATAGTTTTGGGTAAATTAAATTTACAAACGGGGCCTGACAGTTTGCGAGACTTTCCCGGGACAATTTAAGATAAAGAAACCTCAACATCTTTTGAAGCAAAATTAAAGCGAAGGGTGGGTTTAATCTGTTCTACAAGCTGGGGCCCCCCCCGGGGGTTACACGGGAAACCCAACGAAGGCTACAAAAGGGGACCTCAACGAAGGTTAAACGGTGAACCCCAACGAAGGTTTAAAGGGGACCTCAACGAAGGTTACCCCGTGAATTCAACGAAAATTTCAAGGGAAACCCCATCAGAAAATTTAAAAGGGGGCCTCCCAAAAGGGGGTAAAAAGGAACCTCAAAAGAGACAAAAGAAAAAATCAAAAGAGACTATAAGAAACCCAAAAGAGGCTACATGGGAAAACCAAACAAGCCCCTTTTAAAAAGAAACTAACAGAGGGACATGGGGAAAATCAACAAGACTATAAGAAAAAACTCAACAGAGGCCCAAAGAACCTCAAAAGAGACTATAAGAGAACCTCAAACATCTCAAATATAACTTCTTTCCCTTTCCCCCCCCCTTTCCCCCCCCCATCTATACCCCTCCAATCTACCCCCCCTTCCCCCCTACCTCCTTTTACCTCCTCTAAACCCCCCCTACCCAAACCCCCTCCAACCTTTTTACCCCTCCACCTCTACCTCCTCCACCCTACCTCCTCCACTTCTACCTCCTCCACCTCTAAACCCCCCCGCCCTACCTCCTCCACCTCACCTCCCTTTCCCCCCCAAACCCCCCCCACCTCTAAACCCCCCCCTCAGCTCCCCCACTTTTACCTCCTCCAAACCCACCTCTTCCCCTTTTATTCCCCCACCCTCCTCCTCCCCCTCAAACCCCCTCCACTTTTACCGCTATACCTCTTTCCCCCTCAGTCCTTAAAAACCTCCACCTCTACCCCCCCCCCACCTCTACCTCCTCCACCTCTACCTCCCCCTTCTAAACCCCATCCCTCTCAAACCCCCTCCACCTCTACCTCCTTTACCCTAAACTCCTCAAATACTTCCTCCCCCCACCTCCCCTCCTCCACCCTCTACCTCCTCCACCTCCACCTCCCCCAAACCCCTACCTCCTCTACCTCCACCTCCTCCCCCCACCTCCTCCACCCCCCCACTTCTGCCCCCTCCACCTCTTACCTCCCCCCACTTCTACCCCCCACTTCTACCCCATCCAACCCTAAACCCCCCCACCCTAAACCCCCTTCCCTCTATCCCTCAACTACTTCCCCTTTCCCCCTCCACCTCCCCCACCTCTACCTCCTCCACTTCAAACCCCCTCCACCTCTCCCTTCCTTTCCCTCTCTAAACCCCCTTCCCCCTCACCTCCTTCACCTCTACCCCCCCCCTCCTCCAAACCCCACCTCCTCTACCTCCCCTCCTCCCCCTCCAAACCCCCCCAACTCCTCCACCTCCGGGCCCCCCCACCTCTACCCCCTCCAAACCCCCTCTACCTCCACCTTTTCCCCCACCCCCACCCCCTCCCCTCTACCTCCTCTCCTCCACCTCCTCCCCCTCGCCTCCTCCCCCTCTGCCCCCCTCCACTTCTACCCCCCCCCACTTTTACCCTTTTCCCACCTCACCCTTCCACCTCTACCTTTCCCCCACCTCTACCTCCTTTACCTCACCCCTCCACCCTACCCCCTCCAAACCCCCACCTCCTTCCCCCCTACCTTTTCTAAAACCTCCCCTCTGCCTCCCCACCTCTGCCCCCTCCCCTCTACCTCCCCCCACTTCTAAACCCCTCCACCTCTACCTCCTTTCCCCCCCTACTTCTTCCACCCTACCCCCCTCACCCTACCCCTCCAAACCCAAACCCCTCCACGTCCCTTTTTCCAACCCCCACCTTTCCCCCACCTCTACTTCCTCCACCTCCCCCTCCTCCACCCCCTACCTCCTCTACCTCTACCTCCTCCACCCTACCTCCCCCCTCTAAACCCCCTCCACCTCCCCCTCCTCCACCCTTTTACCTCCTCCCCCTCTCCCCCCTCCACCCTAAACCCCCCTCCCTTCTTTCCCCCCACTTTTTCCTTTCCCCCTCACTTTTCCCTTTACCTCCACCCCTCCACCTCTCCTCCTCACCTCTACCTCCTCCATCCTCCCCCCCCACCTCTACCTCCACCTCAAAACTCCTCCACCTCTACCTCCACCACCTCCACCTCCTCCACCTCTACCTACCTCCACCCACCTCCTCCACCACCCCTCCACACCACCTCCCCACCTCTACCTCCACCTCCCCTCCCACCCTCCTCACACCTCTACCTCCTCCACCACCTACCTCCACCTCTACCTCTCCAACCTCACACCACACCACCCTCCCCACCTCCACCCCCATCCCCACCTCTACCTCCACCCTCACCCTCCACCTCTACCCCTCCCCACCTCTCCACCACTACCCCACCTCCACCTCATCCACCTCCCACCTCTACCTCCTACACCTCACCTACCTCCACCTCCTCACCCACCCACCACCCTCCACCATCCACCTCCTCCACCTCACCTTTCCCCCTCTACTCCTCCACCTCCTACCTCCCACTCTCCTCCTCCACCCACCTCCACCTCTACCTCCTCACCCTACCCTCCACACCTCCTCCAACCTCTACCTCCACCTCTACCTCCACCCCTTACCTCCTCCACCTTAACCTCCTCCACCTCTACTACCTTCCACCTCCACCTCCTCCACCTCTACCTCTCCACCACTACCTCCTCACCTCTACCTCCACCTCACCTCCACCTCTCCACCTCTCCCCTACCTCTCACTCTTCTCCACCTACCTCCTCCCCCACCTCTCCACCTCCCACCTCTACCCACCTCCACCTCCCACCTCCTACCTCCTCCCACCTCCACCACCCCACCTCCTCCACCTCTACTTCCATCCACCTCCACCACCTCTACCTCCTCCACCTCTACCCTCCACCTCTACCTCCACTCCACCTCCCCACCACCACCTCCCCACCTCCACCCCTCCACCTCACCTCCACCTCTACTCACCCCCCCTCCACCTTTACCTCCACCTCCTAACCACCACCCACCTCACCTCCACCTACCTCCACCTCCACTTTACCATCCACCACCTCCACCTCACCTCCCACACCTCACCCACCTCCACCTACCTCT
The DNA here is from genome assembly GCF_026875155.1 of Cherax quadricarinatus. Lineage (NCBI taxonomy): Eukaryota > Metazoa > Arthropoda > Malacostraca > Decapoda > Parastacidae > Cherax > Cherax quadricarinatus. The sequence goes on along the minus strand of NC_069399.1, from coordinate 55,189,051 downwards.
CCACCTCCACCTCCTCCACCATCCTACTCCTCCACCTTCCTCCACGAACATCCTCACTCCACTCTCACACCTCACTCCCACCTCTACCTCCACCTCCAACCCACACCCAAAATCACCTCCCACCCCCACCTCCCCTCCCCCCAAACCCCCACCTCCACCCCACCTCCTCCACCTCTACCTCCCACCTCCACCTCCCCCTCCTCTACCTCCCACCTTACCTCCACCTCCACCTCCTCCCCCCTCCACCTCCGCCTCTCCTCCACCTCCCCTCTACCTCCCCCCCTCACCCCCCCTCCACCTCCACCTCCTCCCCCCCTCACCCCCCCCTTCCGCCTCCACCTCCTTACATCTCCCTCACAAAATGTTGTTCTTGTATCTTTTTGAGGGTCACGAGCATAATTTTTTTGGAAAAAATATCGATAAAACACAGAAAAATTTAAATTTCCAGCATCTGTAAAAACGAAGAGTTTTCCCATTTCCGGGTTTACAAATCCTTTAAAAGAACCCGGGGGTTTTTTTTCCCCGAAAAAAAAAAAGGTTTCCACGAAACCCTTTGTTTTTTTAGTGTTTAGCATCCCTGTTATATATCGAATTCATTTAAAAGAACACTTAATTAAAAAAAATTTGAAATTTTAATTATTTTTAAATTTAACACCATCACTGATGTAATTTTTATTAAGGCAATCTGCATAAGCCTCTGATATTACTGAGAGCAGACGTGTGTACCAACTTTTGGGCCCAAAGGGCGTTTGTTTCCTTCCTGTCAGTGCCTGACTGCAGGCTGCGCCTGATCCTCACGGGTAGGGTGACATTTGGTTGCAATAAAATAGAAATTTAAACTTAACCTCAGTCGTTTTTATTCTTTTTTTTTTTAAATTTAAATACTTTTAAATGTTTCAGTACCCTTATTTTTTGCTATATTCAAAAATTCAGGGGTAATCCATCGTAGTTTCACTTCTTTTATTGTTCGCCAAAAGTATAAAATTTAGTTGGGTTTTGCGTTCGTTTGTGAAAGAAATCGTTCTTCACGCATGAGAGTGTTTTTTCCATAACAAAACAAAAAATCCTAAAACATTAAAAAATGACCTGAACGGGGCTCGGGGAAAAAGGGTTTTCCCACATCATCTTTTGGAAACCTCCCCTACAGGAACAGCCACCCTGATGACAATACAAGAAATAGGACTTCATGTGACATGAAAAAGGTGATCACATCTGGGGGATCCCTTGTCTAACTTAAAAAACATCCAGCGAAGGATATCAGCTCAGGTAGACTAGTAAACACAGCTACCGCAGAGAACCTGCGAGCGCCAGTATCAAGCACTATGATCTGCTCCGATCAGAAAGGTGTGTCTATAGGTAACATGAAACGTCCACTAGAATGTGTGATACGGTCACTGCCAGAATCATGTTGGACTATCGTCAAAAAAGATACACAAATAACAATAAACAAATAACCCGCACATAGGAGAGAGAAGTTGTAGCAGATTCAAGCAACCACAGGTGAGCCTCTCACCCTGCCTTCTACGAGTCAAATCTCTGTGAAGAAAAGAAGCCTCGTGATGACCTTTATCACTACACAATAGTGTTCACTTGTCAGTGACTTTAAACCTGGTGGAACGAGGTGCTTGCTTCTGTGTAAAAAATGTATTTACTTCGCTTGCTTATCCTGAATTACCAGCACTCACTAGCAAACTACTGAAGCCTCATTTGTACACGAGTGTATACTGTACATGTACACATGTGAGTGTATGTATATATATACATTATATTTTCTTGTACATATAATGACTCAGCTCAGGCTGACACTAATCAAGTCTCCCAACGCAGGCTAACACTACCGAAGTATCCCTGCGGCTTAGACTGACAGTACTGAAGTGTTCCATAACAGGCTGACACCACAGTGGACCCAGCACGTACGCTAACATCACAGTGCTTGTAGATCCTGCACTTACACTAACATCACCGTGCTTGTAGACCCAGCACGTACATTGACATCACAGTGCTTGTAGACCCAGCACGTACACTAACATCACCGTGCTTTCAGACTCAGCACGTACATTAACATCACCGTGCTTGTAGACCCAGCACGTACACTAACATCACAGTGCTTGTAGACCCAACACGTACACTAACATCACAGTGCTTGTAGACCCAGCACGTACACTAACGTCACAATGCTTGTAGACCCAGTACGTACACCACACCACAGAGCTTGTAGACTTTGTACGTACACTATCACAGTGCTTGTGGACCCAGCACGTACACTAACATCACAGTGCTTGTAGACCCAGCACGTACACTAACATCACAGTGATTGTAGGCCCAGCACGTACACTAATATCACAATGCTTGTAGACCCAGCACGTACACTAACATCACAGTGCTTGTAGACCCAGCACGTGCATTAACATCACCGTGCTTGTAGATCCAGCACGTACATTAACATGACCGTGCTTGTAGACCCAATACGTACACTAACATCGCCGTGCTTGTAGACCCAGCACGTACACTAACATCACAATGCTTGTAGACCCAGCATGTACACTAACATCACCGTGCTTGTAGACCCAGCACGTACACTAACATCACAATGCTTGTAGACCCAGCACGTACACTAACATCACCATGCTTGTAGACCCAGCACGTACACTAACATCACAATGCTTGTAGACCCAGCATGTACACTAACATCACAGTGCTTGTAGACCCAGCACGTACACTAACATCACCGTGCTTGTAGATCCAGCACGTACATTAACATGACCGTGCTTGTAGACCCTGTACGTACACTAACATCTCCGTGCTTGTAGATCCAGCACGTACATTAACATGACCGTGCTTGTAGACCCAGCACGTACACTAACATCACCGTGCTTGTAGACCAAGCACGTACACTAACATCACCGTGCTTGTAGACCCAGCATGTACACTAACATCACAGTGCTTGTAGACCCAGCACGTACACTAACATCACCGTGCTTGTAGATCCAGCACGTACACTAACATCACAGTGCTTGTAGACCCAGTACGCACACTAACATCACCGTGCTTGTAGACCCAGCACGTACATTAACATCGCCGTGCTTGTAGACCCAGCACGTACACTAACATCACCGTGCTTGTAGACCCAGCACGTACACTAACATCACCGTGCTTGTAGACCCAGCACGTACACTAACATCACCGTGCTTGTAGACCCAGCATGTACACCCCTAACCCATCCAACCCCGTGCTTGTAGACCCAGCACGTACACTAACATCACCGTGCCTGTAGACCCAGCACGTACACTAACATCACCGTGCATGTAGACCCAGCATGTACACTAACATCACCGTGCTTGTAGACCCAGCACGTACACTAACATCACAATGCTTGTAGATCCAGCACGTGTACTAACACCGTGGTGCTGCTCAGTCGTACCTGCACGTAAAACAGCCGGCGGGTAATTCAATTAACAGAGTAATTACCTTGTTTGAACTCGTTACATTTTTGTCTGATCATTTTTATTGTTGTTCTCCAAGCTAAGTCTCATTGTTGAGTGCTTGTTGGGGAGTGTTAATGGGGAGATAATGAGAGAGAGAGAGAGAGAGAGAGAGAGAGAGAGAGAGAGAGAGAGAGAGAACATGTGAAAGTAGTTTGGAATAGTCTTACTACCGATGTAATCAGTCCATCACCCTTCAACGACTCATCCCCTCAGGGAACGTTCCTTGATGTTCGTGAGGGACTCTTGATTTAGGGAATTGGATCTGTGCTCCAGTTCCCCGAATTAAGCCTGAATGCCTTCCACATCCCCCCCAGGCGCTGTATGATCCTACGGGTTTAGCACTTCCCCCTTGATTATAATAATAATCCAACGACTCATTATATCGTCTTTACATCTCTTCTTCTGCTGCTGCTGCTGCTTCGAGAAAGCCATTGACAACATGTCCCATGCACTCTGCCCCGGGCCCAGACTTGTGGAACTCTGTATTCATTAAGAACTGCAAGAAACCCCTCTCGCGTGCCCTAAGTACACTATGGAGGAGGAGCTTGGACATGGGTGAAATTACACAGTCACTTAAAACAACGGATATAGCCCCACTCCATAAAGGTGGCAGCAAAGCATTAGCTAAGAACTATAGACCAATAGCTCTGACGTCCTACACCATAAAAATCTTTGAAAGAGTGCTGAGAAGCAGGATTGCAAATCACCTGGATTCCCAAAATCTGCACAATCCAGAGCAACATGGGTTCAGGGCAGGTCGCTCCTGCCTCTTACAACTACTGGATCACTATGATATGGTCTTGGATGCGCTGGAAGAAAATCAGAATGCAGATGTAATATACACAGACTTTGCAAAAGCGTTTGACAAATGTGATCATGGCGTAATAGCGCACAAAATACGTGCTAAAGGAATAACTGGGAAAGTGGGGAGATGGATCTTCAACTTCCTAACAAATTGAACACAAAGAGTAGTGGTCAACAGAGTTAAATTGGTGGCTGTTCCACAAGGTACAGTACTCGCCCCATCTTATTCCTCATCCTCATATCAGACATAGACAGAGATATACACCACAGCACCGTATCATCCTTTGCGGATGATACTAGGATCTGCATGAGGCTGTCATCTGCTGAGGACGCAGTTAACCTCCAAGAAGATATAAACAAAGTTTTCCAGTGGGCAACAGAAAACAACATGATATTTCAATGAGGACAAATTCCAACTACTCTGTTATGGAAAACTGATGGCAGCGGCAGCGGCAGCAACAGCAGCGACCTCCAAGCTCTGTACTTTTCTCCAACTATCAAGCCACCAATGCTCCTATGATGACCTAGTTGCAAGCAAAACTGCACTACCCAACATAGCGCCCAGAATGACCAAAGATTACCAACAGTGAAACCTACAAATCGAAAATCATTGAGATCAAAGGAAGACTGCCCTCAAACCCAAAGCAACACCTTCGCTGCCAGCCGAACAACGTAACCCTAAGCTTTGTGCAACTGCAACTTCTTAACTACAACAACTCCTGTAGTATTATGAGGCGCAATCTCAGAGGAAACAGCACCAAGGCCAGCAAGAAAACACCGAAAAATCAACTATTCAACAAGTGTAGCCAGGACGACGCCGGCTCATCTACCACCCCTCTCACCACCGCTCAAGGCGACACCACATCAATAACAACAAACATGGCTTCCTCCACCTCTACCACCTCTCTCTTCTCCGGATTCAACCTACCAAGTAGTCTCTCAGGTATGACCAACGATCCAGTTACCCTAAAGTCATGCATCTCCACCTTAGTTATTAAAAATATGAATCTTCGAGAGACGCTAACAAAACAAGACACCAGGATGACACAACTCGAGAACAAAATCCTCAGTCTTGAACAAAAGTTATCAACACCAGGAATGACTAACTATGGCAAGACCATCCAAACAGTCATAGACAGCCATACAGAACAAATAATATCTCTTAATACAAAGGTTGAAGAAGCAGTAAAAGAATGGAAGAACAGCTTAGATAACCAGTTCAGTGACTACTTTGCTCCCCAAGAAGATAAAACTGAACAAGATAAACTATCGGACGCAGTAATAGTTAACAGTCCACTTTTTCCCAGTGATATGAACCAAACAAACAGTAAAGAAATTACTCTCCAGATCATAAAGGACCAAACAAAAGTTACAGCACCAGAGTCAGAAATAAAGGAAGCCAGGTTACTAGGATCCCATGGTAGAAATAGTGTTATGCTTAGATTTCACTCACATGACATGAAAAAAGACTTAATTATTGCATCTATTAAAGTAAAGAGTGAGGTATATAAAACGAGTGTCTTACCAAAAAACGTCAGAACCTCCTGTATAGAGTCAGAAAACTTAAGCGGGAGAATAATGACACAATACGCCAATGCTTCACACGGGATGGGAAAATTCTAGTTAGGAAAACAAATGTAGGTCAACTGTACACAATCACGAACGAGAATGATCTATCACGATTTCTCAGGGATACTAATCTTACAGAGAACAACTAAACAATGTCCAACCTAAAAGCCTACGTAGTGTAGTGTATGTTTTGCTCAATTATTGTTCAAATTTCATAGTACAATCTCTTAGTAATTAAATAATCAACTACCTCATTTTGTGATTTTACTTGCAAGCATAAGGCACCTCATGTAATTTTCTTATTTACTATTGTTTGCTTAAATATTAGCTGAATTGATACTTACTCTGTCCATATTACAACCTCATACTTCTTTAAATACTATTAATTGATATTACTTACTAAAATTAATAATTAAATACCATTTTTACTATCAGCACAATTTACTCTTAACATTTTTGACATCATTTAATTACCATTACTTGTCTAATTACCATAACCTGTTTTAATACCACATTTACTTTCTTAGAGTACTCTTAAATACCTTGTACTGCCAAATAACCTCTAGTATAACTACCTGTGGAAAATACTGTATATATTTTCCAGAAATACAGTAGTTATATGTATATAGATGGCCATACTGTATTTAGTAAAAATTATGTTATCGAATATGGGAAGGCTGCGCCTGCGCAGAAGGGACTCGCCATTTGTTTTTTGAATGAGCCGAGAAGACGTTAGTGATAATGGGAAGAATTTTTCGTGCTCTAGAGGTAAAATTGGGCTGACACCTCTCAAATAGGAGCCGAAATTGTTGGATGTGCATTCCTGCACAACTTGAGATATCAGGCGACTGGACAAGACAGTTCCAGGAACCTCAGATAAGTCTGTTAATGTTTAACTCTGGCCAGTGTTATTTTCATGTATAGACAGTGAGGTTTTCTGAGTGTAATACACCTTAATCTCCAGTCGAATTGGTGAGTGATATTAAGATATATTCTCCTTCTGTTATATAAATTGTATATATATAATGGTTTATTAATTTTAATATACAGTCCACAAATTTATATATTTACCAGAATTCCTGGTGATGTATATTTCATTTGTAATTAATAGGTCTAGAGCAACTTGTGGATATGACAATTGTAGGTATCGAAGGGGGACAGTGTTGCGACCTAGGTGTCCCAAATTCCTACTTGTCTATGTAACTTTGATAAATAATAATTATCTTTGTTATCATTTACTGTTATGTACATTAATGAGTTACATTCAGATAAATGTAATTTTCCACATTTAATTTGCCCGTTGGTCCTTCTTGTACTGGAGGTAATTAGTGAAGTCATTAATTAGTTAATTACTTAATAATTATATGTGAAATGACAGAAGGAGGTGGATGTTAAGTTCACAAATTTACTTAATGTGTAGTGGATTTTAATTATTACAATATTAATTTGATAAGACAATTCTGGCCAAGATTTATATCAGCGTATGTGTAATTGATAAGCCAAGTGTAGCTAATTATATTAATGTGTATAATATCAATTTTGCTATGCCAAATTCTGGCAAGGATTTATATTAATTTGTGTAATATTAATTTTGATAAGCCAAGTTTGGCTAAAGGTTTGTATTAAAGCACATTTAAAATTATATTATAATTTTCTTACATGTGTAATTACTAAGCACAAGTAGCTAGGATTTATTCAAAGGTAAGTTGTATCAGTGTTGTAAGTTGTAATCAGTGTTATTAATTAAGTTGAATTTAATACATTGCATCATGGCTGAAAATGAGGAAATTGATGTAGAAGACAAACACATGGAATATAGAGCAAAAAAAAAGCATCACTGCAAGCTAGAAAAGGACATGTAACAAAAGCATACAATAAATGTTTGGAATTAATGAATAAAGAAACTGTGAATACCGATGATTTAAAATTGTATTTAGATGCTTTAGGGAATAGATATGATTCATACAAATTATATTACAACAAATATGAAGGAGATTTATTAGTAAACTGTGTAGATGAGACTGAAGTAGATCTCATAATTAATCAGTATTATGAATTAGAAGAAAAGATTCTTTCTTGTAAAAGTCAGGCCTTGAATAAATTAAAATGTGTAAACCAGGCAGGTTAATCAGTCTGCTCCAACAAATAATATGTCTTTGTCAAAACTCCCAGAACTATGTTTACCTGTATTTAATCCTGGAGAAAACTGGGAGGAATTTTGGTCAATTTTTAAAGCAGCTGTGCATGATAGGAGTGACCTAGCCTGTGTAACTAAATTATTTTACCTCAAAGGACAGGTAAGAGGAGATGTTCACATGCTCATTCAAGCCTTTCCCAATGTAGAAGATTCTTACAAGGAAGCAGTTGACTTGTTGCAGGTCACTTATGGTAATATAGAACAAAGTAGGTTGGATCTAGTGAATATCATTGTTAAATTAAAATCTCCAGATCACACTTACAAAGGTTTACAGCAGTTTAGAGTTAAACTGGAGAGCACTCTCAAAACTTTAAGTAATAAATATAATCTGAAGGAATCAGACTGGTTATTGAGTACCATGGTACAGAATAAATTAAGCTGTAAAACACTTGAATGGTCTCGAATAATTATCACGAGGGTTATTTTGGTCTGGAGGAAATAAGACTAGGTCTACAAGAATTAATTGTGCAGTTGCAGACCAGCCAACTAACTCATTTTAAAGATGCAACACATAATAACTCTGAGGTATCTGTCAAGTTTCACAAAGGAAAAAATTATCCCAATGGTAATAATCAAAATTCATTTCCTAAAAATAGTTGCAGAGGTGCATATCAAGTAGCAGGAATCAGAAATAATGATTCTCCACAAGGTAAGAAGAATAAGTACCCTCCTAAGAGTAGCCCAGTTAATAAGAAACCAGTCAAAGAAAAGAGAGATTGTCTTTTCTGCAAGGGTACTCATTTTTCTAAGAATTGCAATGCATACAATTCACGGAATGATAAAAGTAAAGGCACATGTGCAACATCTGGATATCTTTATTGTAGACGTTTCGCCATCCAGTGGCTTTATCAATACAAATTCTAGGACATAATTGGAAGACAGTAGAACTATATACAAAAGATGAAGTAATCAGTCCCTCTGCCTTGAAGTTAGTGTTCACAGCATCGTGGTGGAATCTTGGTTCAGAGGACATCTACAAGACCTTCTTCACGGCTGCTGCAACTAACCCATCTCTTTGGGAAGAACCTACTTCCACTGGGGAATCCCGCCTACCAGTGACTATGCCCTCGTCTGCTGCATGTCCTTATCCACTGACGCCTATATAACCGCCAGTCTTCTTGCCTTTGGTCCAGATTCTCCTCCACCACGATGCTGTGAACACCAACTCCAAGGCTGAGGGACTGATTACCTCATCTTTTGTATATAGTTCTACAGTCTTCCAATTATGTCCTAGAATTTGTATTGATAAAGCCACTGGATGGCGAAACGTCTACAATAAAGATATCCAGATGTTGCACATGTGTCTTTACTTTCAAATTAACGGTATTTTATGCCTTTCTTGCACATGGAATGATGAAGTTGAAAGATTGGAGGAACTTGACAGATGTATCAAGTGTTTAGGTAATCACAATGTAAAGGATTGTCATGCCAAATTAAACAACTGTTATCAATGTCACAAAGGAAGACACCATATAGTGATGTGTAAGGGTCTATATGATAATGTTGATAATAATGATAATGTTGACAATCCTGACACAACAGTAGCTAATGTAAAAATTGCTGCTAATGTTAATAATGATGGTTTTGCTGAAGTAGCCTTACCTGTGTTACAGATAAAAATTGATGATAAAAGGCATAAATCAAAAAATGTAACTGCATTATTGGACTAGGGATCCCACCGTACTTTCATAAAACATAAATGTCTTGATGGTATGAAAGTACAGATGGGAGATCCCACAACTTTAAAATTATCTGGTTTTCTCTCAGATAAAAGAGCTTAATTGTATGACACTGTTTATGTAACTGTCAGGTTGGGCAATGAGAAAAAACGTGCTAATGCAGTAATTGTAGATAGACTTCCAGAGAAAATATCTACAGTAGGGCTTAGTAAAGCTACAGAAAGACTTTCACATAATGTAAATTTAGCACCTTCTGGTGTAAGTGATGATTCTGTAGGCCCAATAAATATTTTGATAAGTAGTGACTATTATGCCTCCTTTGTAAAGGTTATGGTAAAGAAATGTGGTGTCACCCATTTGAAGACTGCAGGAGGCCATGTAATGTATGGTAGGATTCCTCGTAATAATAATTCATGACTAGAGGAAACTACAAATACCGTAACTGTGTGTCTTACTCATGAAATCGCACCCCAGTATAATTCTTCCATAGAGGATGGTGTTGAGCCAGTGCAAAAATTGTGGGAATTAGACAGCATTGGAATAAATGTAAATGAAGAAAGACCAGATGATTCTTTTACTCAGGAGCAATACCTGAGAGATGTAAAATTTGAATCTGGACGATACTGGGTACGACTTCCGTGGAGACTGAACCATCCAGAATTGCCCACTAATTACAGAATGGCATATGGGCAGTTAAAGGCTAAGCTCCGCGAACTGAGTAAGACACCAGAATTGTTAACTGCCTATAATGATATAATTGCTGAACAATTAATTAATAAATTTATAGAAGAGGTACCTCCTGAGCAAGCCAAAATTTATGGTCACTATTTACCACATCATGGAGTGAAGAAGGATTCTAAGACCACTCCTCTGAGAATTGTGTTTAATTGTAGTGCCAGGAGTAACAAAACTGTACCTAGTTTAAATGACTGTTTGATGACAGGTTCGTCGTTGACGGAAAAATTAGGAGATATCTTATTAAATTTCAGGATGAAGAATTATGCCTTTACGGCTGACATAAGTAAAGCTTTCCTAAGAGTGGGTTTACAAGAGGCTGACCGGGATTGTACCTGCTTCTTATGGCCTGAGAATCCTAGAGACCCACTTAGTCCTCTGAAAACCTTTCGCTTTAGGAGCGTATTATTTGGTGCTACATCCAGTCCGTTCCTACTTCAAGCGACGATACATGCACACCTTAAACGTATGGAAAGTCCATTGAGTAAAGTAATGAGCAAACAATTTTATGTGGACAATTTCCTGGGTGTGACGTCAACTGAAGAGGAACTGTTAATGACTTACGGAGAGGCTAATAAAATAATGCAAAGTGCAAATATGCCTCTGAGGGAATGGAATAGTAATTCGTCCAAATTAAAGGACAAAATAAGGAGTTCCCTGGAGATGAAGTGCCAAAATGTAGTAATGTATTGGGATTAACTTGGAATACTGAGAGAGATTTGTTAATGTTAAAACCTAAAAATTACAGTATGCCCAATAAATTAACAAAGAGAGTCTTGCTTGCTGAAGTTTCCAAATGTTTTGATCCACTAGGTTTAGTGTCACCCATTACTATAAGAGGGAAATTATTAATACAGGAAGCATGGAAACTTAAATGTGCTTGGGATGAAACTCTACCTGAAAAATTCATTAACAGGTGGGATGAATTAATTGGGGATTATGAAAAAATTCCAACGTTGGAGTTCCCACACCAGGTAGCCAATCCAAATGGGAAAAATGTACTCCACATTTTTTGTGATGCTTCAAAATTGGCATATGGAGCAGTTGCTTACCTTCAATGTAATAGTGTTATTTCTCTTGTTATGTCTAAGGCTAAAGTGTCTCCAATTAAATCACGTACTTTACCTCAGTTGGAATTAACAGCCATTTATGTAGGTGTCAAATTAGCTAATTATATAAGAAATAAGTTGCAGGAGATAAATATTAGCGACACTGTAATTTGGTCTGATAATGAGGTATCCTTACAATGGATTCGTAATGGAAACAGTAAAATTGTGTACGTACAAAACAGAGTTGCTCAAAATTAATCAGATGCAAGAGAAGTATAATAGTTTGGGTCAGCATATGTTAACATTTAATCATATACCTAGTGAGGAGAATCCAGCTGATTTCTTGTCTCGAGGTTTACCTTATGCTAAATTTGTAAATGCTGTATCATGGTTTAAAGGACCGAGCTGGTTGGTAAATAAAGTTAATTGGCCTGTACAAAAGGCATATATTACTCCTGTTGAAATTACTGTGACCACCGCTCCAATAATTTGTCCTTTTTTAGCCATTGATATAAATAGGTATTCTTCTTTACCCAAACTAATTGATGTAACTAAGTTGGTGTTTAAATTTCTAAACAAGGTGAATATATCATATAAGTTTTCACATCCTCTTGAATATTGGATAAAGAGGGTACAAGAAGAAATCTATGGAAATGAGATTAAATTGATGATGGAAAGAAAAATTGTGAAAGGTTCCATAATAGAGAAATTGGGGCTGTATTTAGAGAACAATGTAATTAGGTGCAGAGGTAGGTTACAAAATGCTGAATTGGGTGATTATGCTAAACACCCTATCTTACTGCCCAAAACTCATCATCTAACAAATTTGATTGCTCTAAATGCCCATAAAAATGTAATGCATGGTGGGGTACAAGATACCTTAAATTGTATTAGGGAAACTTTCTGGATTCCACAAGGATGGCAAAGTGTAAAAAGGGTGATTAAATCTTGTGTAATATGTCGCCGTGTGGTTGCCAGATCCTATATGTACCTAGGTCCTCCACCATTGCCAAAAGAGCATGTACAGTTAGTGAAACCACTTGATGTAACAGGTGTAGACTATAGTGGTCCAATAATTTTAACAGGTAATTCAGATGGTGTTCCACTGAAAGTGTATGTTTGCTTGTTCACTTGTACTGCTACTAGGGCAGTTCATTTAGAAGTGGCACAGGACTTGTCTGCAGAACAGTTTATACAGCTGTTTCGAAAATTTGCAGCTATGAGATCCTGTCCGAGATTGATGATTTCAGATAATGCCACAAATTTTGTAGCAGGTACTCAACAATTGATAGAATTAAATAATAGTAACGATGTTCAATCTCTGTTAACCCAGAGAGGGTGTACCTGGAAATTTATTACTCCTAGAGCCCCTTGGCAGGGGGGGGGGCTGTACGAAAGACTGATAGGCACAGTGAAGAGGTGTCTCCGTAAAGTACTACACCGGAAGAGAATTAATTTGGAAGAATTCCGTGCAGTGTTAGTGGAGGCAGAAAATCGTATAAATAATAGTCCTCTCTCGTACATGAGTGATACACCTGATGCAGATATATTAACACCTTCTCACCTAATATGTGGAAGGAAATTGGAAGCTGCCCAGTCTATAGAGATAATCGGAAGAAAGTGATGAAGATTACAATGAATGCGCAGTGTTGTGTAATAAATTTAAAATGTTAAATAAAGTAATTGATCATTGGTCTAATGTGTGGCATAAGGAATATCTTCTTACACTACGTGAACACTTTTATGGTGCGACAAAGGCAGTAAATCGTCAGACCATTCAACCAGGTGACATTGTGTTAATTGACACTGAACAATATCGAACATTGTGGCCTCTGGGCAAAGTATTGACATTGTACCCAGATGCGCAAGGTGTTGTCCAGAATGTCAAAGTGTTGTGTCGTGGCCAGGAAAGTTTACACACAATTAATAAATTGATTCCCTTGGAATTAACTGGTGTTCAAACAAACGTAAATGAAAATCCGAGGGAAAGTGACACGAGTGATATGGAAGATAATGCTGACCAAGTGATGCCAGAAGAGGAAATAGTAGTAAGACCTACTAGGAGAACAGCCACTCAAGCCAGAACCAGCTGGAATCGTCTCCTAAAGGAAGGAGTAATTTGAGTCTTTTAGCAACGAACTCCGCCCGGCCGCAGTGTGGAAAATACTGTATATATTTTCCAGAAATACAGTAGTTATATGTATATAGAGGACCATACTGTATTTAATAAAAATTATGTTTTCGAAAATGGGAAGCCTGCGCCTGCGCAGAAGGGACTCGCCATTTGTTGTTTGAATGAGCTGAGAAGAAGTTAGTGATAATGGGAAGAATTTTTCGTGCTCTAGAGGTAAAATTGGGCTGACACCTCTCAAATAGGAGCCGAAATTGTTGGATGTGCATTCCTGCACAACTTGAGATATCAGGCGACTGGACAAGACAGTTCCAGGAACCTCAGATAAGTCTGTTAATGTTTAACTCTGGCCAGTGTTATTTTCATGTATAGACAGTGAGGTTTTCTGAGTATAATACACCTTAATCTCCAGTCAAATTGGTGAGTGATATTAAGAAAATATTCTCCTTCTGTTATGTAAATTGTATATATATAATCGTTTATTAATTTTAATATACAGTCCACAAATTTATATATTTACCAGAATTCCTGGTGATGTATATTTCATTTGTAATTAATAGGTCTAGAGCAACTTGTGGATATGACAGTTGTAGGTATCGAAGGGGGACAGTGTTGCGACCCTAGGTGTCCCAAATTCCTACTTGTCTATGTAACTTTGATAAATAATAATTATCTTTGTTATCATTTACTGTTATGTACATTAATGAGTTACATTCAGATAAATGTAATTTTCCACACTACCACTGCAATGTTGAATCCAAATAACTGTTCCTTGAACCTTTAATACTCTAAATAACCATTCTTTTTTTTTTTTATTTATTTATTAATCTTTTTTTAAATTTTATTATTTATTACTTTTTTAACCCCTATTTTATAAGTCAATTTTATTTTGTCACTTTAATCATTTACTTTAACTTTTCCTAACCCCTTTATTTTTTTGCCCAAACACCTTGCAATTTGTTATTCAACAACCCTTTATAACCCTTGACCCTGTGCTACTTGTACCTGTTTTACCTGCCCCAAACCCCAGTCTTTGTCTTTAACAACCAAGACCGTTGCGATTGTTTTTTTATTATTAATTATCAACCATATGCAATTGTTCTTTTTAAAATATTTATAATTGTTTTGGGTTCCCCTATTAACCCTAGTGAATTTATTCTTGTTCAATTAAATCAGTATAGTCATTGTTTCTTGTTAACAACCTATACCAGACCCTAGTGCAATTGTTCTTGTTAACAACCTATATCAGACCCTAGTGCAATTGTTTTGTTAACAACCTATATCAGACCCTAGTGCAATTGTTCTTGTTAACAACCTATATCAGACCCTAGTGCAATTGTTCTTGTTAACAACCTATACCAGACCCTAGTGCAATTGTTCTTGTTAACAACCTATACCAGACCCTAGTGCAATTGTTCTTGTTAACAACCTATATCAGACCCTAGTGCAATTGTTCTTGTTAACAACCTATATCAGACCCTAGTGCAATTGTTCTTGTTAACAACCTATACCAGACCCTAGTGCAACTGCAAGTACCATTTTAACTTGTATTTTTATATTATAAGTTTATACCTAGTTGTACTTAGCTCATTCTAGCTCAATACATAGACAACACCAAATTCAATATATTAGACCTTTGTGCAATTACAAGAGTGAGTCTGGTGCCATTTGTAATTTGTTTTTTTATAGTATTAGTTTATACCTAGACAACACATAGACAATATCAACTTCATTATGTTTATTAGTGACTATACTCTATAGTGCTTTAGCTATATACTTGTCCAAACCTCCCGCCACTACAGAAATCAGTATAAGAACTCACCACATAATACAGGATATAAACAACCACTATTTAAACCTAAAAGATGAATGATCACGTTGACCCTGATCTAAACCTTCATAATCTAACACACAATCAAAACTTATTGGAAAGTAAGCTCCTTTATTACACAGCATCACAAGCCAGCACTATCCTGAACACTGCTCAAAGTCTATCAGTTCTTAACTACAACATCAGGTCCTTAAGCAAACACAATGATGACCTCCTGGCACTCCTTGAGTCACTAAAGACACCCTTCTCCTGCATTATTCTTACTGATACATGGCTTAAGCAGGACACAATAGATATCTACCCACTACCAGGATGCACAGCAATCCACAACTGCAGACCATACCAATTTGGGGGTTGTACTGCAATCTTGTACTCTAACCAAGTATCTTGTATTAGCACTAATTGCTTTAGTGATGAATATGGGGAATACATTTTTGCTAATTTTACTGTAAAAAACCTCAAGACGCCTATAACAATCGGTGCCATTTACCGGATACCCCACACAAACATCCCAAACTTCAGTGAGAATCTAAAGGCACTAATAACAAACAGACAAATGAACAAGCACCATTTTCCCTTAGCTGGAGACTTCAATATCAACCTTGGCCTACCAGATGATCAGACTGTAACTAATTTCATCAACGATGTGAACAACACACTTCTCATACCAACAATAACTAAACCAACCAGGCTGACTTAGACAAATGCAACCATAATAGACCACATATGGACCAATATACTAGCCCCCCTTAAATCAGGGATAATCACAGACAACACTACTCACCACTACCCAACCTTCCACTTAACAAAGTTTCATATAGACTCCATGATGAGGCCTCAATAAGAAATTTCACAGTAGACCTAGAGACTGTTGACAGGCCAACAGAATTCTCCAATGCCAATGGTATTACGATTGAACAGACATTTTTCTTAGCAAAATACTTAGACTATACAACAAGCATTGTCCTATAAAAACGAAACAGATCACGAATAAACGGTTCAGTTGCCCATGGCTAACCAGCAGCATTCTGAAATCCATTGATAAGAAACACCAATATGAAGAGCAATATAGACAGGGCTTAATACACAAAGACATTCTTAAACACTATTCATCAGTTCTCACCAAAGTAATAAAGAAGGCCAAACAACTGTACTACTCCAGCAGATTCACTGACACAAGAGGAGATATAAAAAAGACCTGGAAAACACTTTCCCAGATTCTGGAGACCCACAAACTGAAAAAAAACAAGAATATTGTTCTAACTAAACCTCATGAAACACCACTGCATCCCAATGATACAGCTAACAAGATAAACGACTTCTCAAACATAGGATCTAATCTCACCAGTAAAATCCAACGTACCAATGCCCGTGCCGGGGACTACCTAGATGGGAATTTCCCAAATTCCTTCTATCTTGTACCAACTGAGCGCACGGAAGTCACCGCGATCATAAAATCACTTAATTAAAAATAACTCGGGGAATCTGTCTCACGTCCCACCATTATTGTACAAGCGAGTGGCCCATGTCCTTTCGCATGCTATTACATTACTTTTTAACAAGTCGCTAGAAACTAGCACTTTCCCAACACTACTCAAGACAGCAAGGGTTACACCAATACATTAAGGTGGTGACCCTACAGATGTAAACAACTATAGGCCAATATCAAACTTACCATTCCTATCCAAAATCTTCGAGAAACTCGTGCACAGGAGACTATATTCATTTATAACGTCACAAAACATACTCAACCCCTGCCAATTTGGATTCAGGAAAAATAAAAGTGCTAATGATGCAATTATAAAAATGCTAGACCTGTTTTTCACAGCACTGGAAAATAAGGAATATCTGCTAGGAATTTATGTTGACCTAAGAAAAGTGTTTGACACAGATTGACCACGGCATCCTACTCCACAAACTTGACCACTATGGTATAAGAAAGAGGCCATGCGCTAGCATATTTCAAATCCTATCTTTCTAATAGGTATCAGTATGTCACCATTAAAGACACAGCCTCATCAATACGGCCACTTGATACTGGAGTTCTGCAGGGAAGTGTCCTTTGACCCCTTCTCCTCCTCATTTACATCAATGATCTTCCCAACACCTGAAACCCATTCTCTTTGCTGACGACACTACTTATGTCATCTCCCACCCTAATCTTGCCACCCTCAACACCATTGTTAACGAGGAGCTGCTCAAAATATCGACTTGGATGACAGCCAATACACTTACACTTAACGCTGGCAAAACCTACTATATTATGTTTGGTAGCAGAGCAGGTGTTGCTCAACTTAACATTAAGATCGACAACACTCTAATTGCCAGACATAATGAGGGCAAATTCCTTGGCCTATATCTTGACAACAATCTAAATTTCAGCACCCATATCCAACACATAACAAAAAAAAAAAGTATCCCAAACGGTGGGGATCCTCTCCAAGATACAATACTACGTGCCACAAACTGCCCTTCTCACACTATACCATTCACTTATATATCCATACCTCACCTATGCTATCTGTGCTTGGGGTTCAACTCCAGCAACACACCTAAAGCCAATAATAACCCAACAAAAAGCCGCAGTAAGAATAATCACTATATCCTATCCCTGTCAAAACCCCCATCCCCCCACTCTTCATAGATCTAAACTTACTCCCTGTTCAGAACATCCACACTTACTACTGTGCAATCTATATCTACAGGACCTTAAATTCCAATATTAACCTTGACCTAAAATGCTTTCTTGATAGTTGTGACAGGATCCACAGGCATAACACCAGACACAAACATCTCTATGACATTCCCCGTGTCCGACTAAACCTTTACGTTGACCGTGATCTAAACCTCCATAATCTGACACCCAATCAAAACCTATTGGAAAGTAACTGCCTTTATTACACAGCATCACAAGCCAGCACTATCCTAAACAATGCTAAAAGTCTATCAGTACTTAACTACAACATCAGGTCCTTAAGCAAACACTATGATGACCTCCTGGCACTCCTTGAATCACTAAAGACACCCTTCTCCTGCATTATTCTTACTGAGACCTGGCTTAAGCAGGACACAATAGATATCTACCCTCTACCAGGATACACAGCAATTCACAACTGCAGACCAAACCAAGTTGGGGGTGGTATTGCAATCTATTACTCTAACAAATTATCTTGTATTAGCACCACTTGCTTTAGTGATGAATATGGGGAATACATTTTTGCTAATTTTACTGTAAAAAACCTTAAGACTTCTATAACAATCGGTGCCATTTACCGGATACCTCACACAAACATCCCAAATTTCAGTGAGAAATTAAAGTCACTAATAACAAACAGACAAATGAATAAGCACCACCTTCTCTTAGCTGGAGACTTCAACATCAACCTTGGCTTACTAGATGATCAGCCTGTAACTGATTTCATCAACAATATGAACAACACACTTCTCATACCAACAATAACTAAACCAACCAGGCTCACTGAGACAAGTGCAACCATAATAGACCACATATGGACCAATATACTAGACCCCCTTAAATCAGGGATAATCACAGATAGCACTACAGACCACTAGCCTACCTTCCTCCTGACAAACATTAGTAAACCACCACTTGAATACAACAAAGTCTCATTTAGACTCCATGACGAGGCCTCCATAAGGAAGTTCACAGCGACCTAGAGGACTGTTGACTGGCCTACAGAAATTCTCCAAGGCCAATGGTATTGATACTGGACAGACATTTTTCTTAACAAATTACTTAGACTATACAACAAACATTGTCCTATAAAAACGAACAGATCACAAACAAACGGCTTGGTTGCCCATGGCTAACCAGCACCATTCTGAAATCCATTGACAAGAAACACCAACATGAAAAGCAATATAGACAGGGCTTAATACACAAAGATATTCTTAAACACTATTCATCAGTTCTCACAAAAGTAATAAAGAAAGCCAAACAACTATACTACTCCAGTAGATTTACAGACACTAGAGGAGATATAAAAAAGAGCTGGAAAACACTCTCTCAGATTCTAGGGACCCACAAACTGAAAAAAAAGAAGAATATTGTCCCAACTAAACCTAATGAAACACCACTGCATCCCACTGACACAGCTAACAAGATAAACGACACGACTTATGTCATCTCTCACCCTAATCTTGCCACCCTCTACACCATTGTTAACGAGGAGCTGATCAAAATATCGACTTGGATGACAGCCAATAAACTTATGCTTAACACTGACAAAACCTACTATATTATGTTTGGTAGCAGAGCAGGAGATGCACAAATTAACATTAAGATCGACAACACTTTAATTACCAGACATAATGAGGGCAAATTCCTAGGCCTATACCTTGACAACAACCTGAATTTCAGCACCCATATCCAACACATAACCAAAAAAGTATCCAAAACGGTTGGGATCCTCTCCAAGATACGATACTACATGCTGGAAAATGCCCTTCTCACACTATACCACTCACTTATTTATCCATACCTCACCTATGCTATTTGTGCTTGGGGCTCAACTGCAGCAACACACCTAAAGCCAATAATAACCCAACAAAAAGCTGCAGTAAGAATAATCACTAAATCCCATCCCTGGCAACACCCCCCCCCCCCCACTCTTCATAGATCTAAACTTACTCGCTGTTCAGTACATCCACACTTACTACTGTGCAGTCTACATCTACAGGACCTTAAACTCTAATATCAACCTTGACCTAAAACGCTTTCTTGATAGTTGTGACAGAACCCACAGGCCTAACACCAGACACAAACACCTCTATGACATTCCCCGTGTCCGACTAAACCTTTACAAAAATTCAATGTATGTCAAAGGCCCTAAAATCTGGAACACCCTACCTGAGAACTCTAGAACTGCAGACACATTCATCACCTTCAAAACTACCATTAGAAAACATCTTATCTCCCTGATACACCCCGTCAACTAACTACACGAATACCACCTGGTGGTTCACACTTACACTCACCCATTTTACCATAAACAGAAATATTAATCTCAATCTTAAAATAATGAATCCTGTGATACTCCAATGCTGAAACTATGTACTGTGCCAAAACAAAAGCATTCACATTGCTAAACTCACAAACTAGTATTTAGTCACTTAGCCAATAATACCAACTTACCTCATAATTTGTAATATTTTAAAATAAAGAATTAAACTAAGTCTGCCCGAAATGCCTAGCCATGCTAGGCGTTCTAGTGGTACACTCTGTAATCATTATTTAACTACATGTAAACCACACAATAACCAAATTCTGTTAATTCAACATTGTAATCCTTATAGAGAATAAACTTTGAATTGAATTTACAAAAATTCAATGTATTTCACAGGACCTAAAATCTGGAACACCCTACCTGAAAACTCTAGAACTGCAGACACACTCATCACTTTCAAAACTACAGTTAGAAAACATCTTATTTCCCTGATACACCCCGACAACTAACTACATGATAACCACCTGGTGGTTCACAATTACACTCACTCACCCATTGACTATAAACACAGAAATACGAATCTTAATCTTAAAATAATGAACCCTAACTAGTCATAAGTTTGCCTATGATACTCCAATATAGACACTTTGTATTGTGCTAAAACAAAAGCATTCACATTGCTAAACTCACAAATTATTATGTAGTCACCTAGACTTATTACCATAATCTGTAAGGATTTAATGTTAAGAATTAATCAAAGTCTGCCCGAAATGCCTAGCCATGCTAGGTGTCCTAGTGGCCCCCTCAGTAATTAGAATTTTATAACATGTAAACCACACAATATCCAAATCCTGTAAACCCCAAATTGTAACCCTTATAGAGAATAAAGTTGATTTGATTTGATTTGATTTGAGTATACTACAAACTCTGGCCATACAATAGAGCGGAAAAATAAAGTAAGGGACCTGGGAGTAGCAATGTCTGAGGATCTCACTTTCAAGGATCACAAAAGTGCCACGATCACAAGTGCAAAGAAAATTATAGGATGGATAATGAGAACGTTCAAAACGAGAGATGCCAAGCCAATGATAATCCTTTTAAAATCACTTGTTCTCTCTAGGCTGGAATACTGCTGTATATTAACATCTCCATTCAAAGCAGGTGAAATTGCAGATCTGGAGAGTGTACAGAGATCCTTTACTGCACGTGTAAGTTCTGTCAAGTACCTTAACTACTGGGAACGCTTGGAAGCACTTGACTTGTACTCGTTGGAACGCAGGAGGGAGAGATATATCATAATCTACACTTGGAAAATCCTGGAAGGAATGGTCCCGAATCTGCACACAGAAATCACTCCCTACGAAAGTAAAAGACTGGGCAGGCGATGCAAAATACCCCCCAATTAAAAGTAGGGGTGCCATTGGTACACTAAGAGAAAACACCATAAGTGTCCAGGGCCCAAGACTGTTCAACAGCCTCCCATCAAGCATTAGGGGAATTACCAATAAACTTCTGGCTGCCTTCAAGAGAGAGCTGGACAGATACCTAAAGTCAGTGCCTGATCAGCCGGGCTGTGGCTCGTACGTTGGACTGCGTGCGGCCAGCAGTAACAGCCTGGTTGATCAGGCCGTGATCCACCGGGAGGCCTGATCATGGACCGGGCCGCGGGGGCGTTGATCCCCGGAATAATCTCCAGGTAACCAGGGCTGTTAAACGATACGTCACTTGTGCAAACGCCGTCGCTCCTTCGGGAGGCAGTGAATGTCCACGTCTGGTACAGACCCGGACAGGACTTCCTGGTACCACATTATCGTTAATAGTCCAGAACGGACTTAAGATCGGATTCTTGGAGATTATATACAGTGAAATTTTATACAATGCTTTAAAAGTTTTAATTTTATTTTTGGCACTCGCTTTCTGCCGCCCCGTGTGCCGCCCCGTGGAACGTGCCGCCCCGTGGACCGTGCCGCCCCGTGGACCGTGTTGCCCCGTGGAACCGTGTTGCCACGTGGACCGTGTTGCCCCGTGGACCGTGTTGCCCCGTGGACCGTGTTGCCCCATGGACCGTGTTGTCCTGTGGACCGTGTTGCCCAGTGGACCGTGTTGCCTCGTGGACCGTGTTGCCCCGTGGACCGTGGCGCCCCGTGGACCATGGCGCACCGTGGACCGTTGCTCTCAGTGGACCGTGGCGCCCTGTGGACCGTGCAGCCCCGTGGACCGTGTTGCCCCGTGGACCGTGTTGCCCCGTGGACCGTGTTGCCCCGTGGACCGTGTTGCCCCGTGGACCGTGGCGCCCCATGGACCGTGTTGCCCCGTGGACCGTGCAGCCCCGTGGACCGTGCCGCCCCGTGGACCGTGTCACCTACCTACCTACCTGGAGGTTCTTCTGAGGGTCAACGCCCCCGCGGCCCAGTCCCTGACCTGGCCTCTCTGTGGATCAGGGCCTGATCAACCAGGCTGTTACTGTTACGTAGTCTAACGTACTAACCACAGCCCTTATGATTGGGTACTGACACTTAAGTATCTGTCCAACTCTCTCTTGAAGGCAGCCAGGGGTCTATTGGTATTTCCCCTTATGCATGGTGAGAGGCTGTTGAACAGTTTTGGGCCCCTGACACTTATTGTGTTTTCTTTTAGTGTACCAATGGCTCCTCTGCTTTTCATTGAGGGTATGTTGCATCGCCTGCCCAGTCTTTTGCTTTCATAGGGAGTGATTGTTGTGTGTAGGTTAGGGACCAGTCCTTCCAGGATTTTCCAAGTGTAGATTATGATGTATCTCTCTCACTTCCAAGTATTCCCAGTATTTAAGGTGTTTGATGGAACTTGAATATACAGTAAAGGTTCTGAGTACATTCTCTAGATCTGAGATTTCACCTGCCTTGAATGGAGCTGTTAGAGCACAACAATATTCCAGCCTAGAGAGAACAAGTGATTTAAAAAGGGTCATCAGTGGCTTGACATCTCTTGTTTTGAATGTTCTCATTATCCATCCTATCATTTTCTTCTCAGATGTGATAGTGACTCTGTTGTGACCATTGAAGGTGACATCTTCCAACATAAACTGTCCCAAGTCTTTGGCACTACTTTTCCGCTCTATTGTCAATCAATCAAGTTAATTCTCTATAAGGATTACAGTGCAGGGTTTACAGATTTTGAATATTGTGTGGTTTACATGTTTTAAAATACTAATTACAGAGGGGGTCACTAGGACACCTAGCATGGCTAGGCATTTCGGGAAGACTTAGATTAATACTAAACTTTAAATTATTACAGATTATGGTATTAAGGCTAAGTGATTACATTATAGTTTGTGAGTTTAGCAATGTGAATGCTTTAGTTTTGGCACAATACAAAGTGTCTATATTGGAGTATCATAGGCAAGCTTATGACTAGTTAGGGTTCATTATTTTAAGATTAAGATTCGTATTTCTGTGTTTAAAGTCAATGGGTGAGTGAAAGTGTGAACCACCAGGTGGTTTACACGTAGTTAGTTGATGGGGTGTATCTGGGAGATAAGATGTTTTCTAACTGTAGTTTTGAAAGTGATGAATGTGTCTGCAGTTCCAGAGTTTTCGGGTAGGGTGTTCCAGATTTTAGGCCCTTTGGCACACATTGAATTTTTGTAAAGGTTTAGTCGGACACGGGGAATGTCATAGAGATGTTTGTGTCTGGTGTTATGCCTGTGGATCCTGTCACAACTATCATGAAAGCATTTTAGGTCAAGGTAAATATTGGAATTTAAGGTCCTGTAGATGTAGATTGCACAGTAGTAAGTGTGGATGTTCTGAACAGGGAGTAAGATTAGATCTATGAAGAGTGGGGGGGGGGTGCCAGGAATGGGATTAAGTGATTATTCTTACTGCGGCTTTTTGTTGGGTTATTATTGGCTTTAGAGGTGTTGCTGCAGTTAATCCCCAAGCACAAATAGCATAGGTGAAGTATGGATAAATGAGTGAATGGTATAGTGTGAGAAGGGCAGTTTGCGGCACGTAATATCGTATCTTGGAGAGGATCCCCACCGTTTTGAATATTCTTTTTGCTATGTGTTGGATATGGGTGCTGAAATTTAGGTTGTTGTCGAGGTATAGACCTAGGAATTTGCCCTCATTATGTCTGGCAATTAGAGTGTTGTCGATCTTAATGTTAAGCTGTGCAACACCTGCTCTGCTACCAAACATAATGTAGTAGGTTTTGTCAGTGTTAATTGTAAGTTTATTGGCTGTCATCCAATCAGAATTTTGAGCAGCTCCTCGTTGACAATGGTGTTGAGGGTGGCAAGATTAGGGTGGGAGATGACGTAAGTCGTGTCATCAGCAAAGAGAATGGGTTTCAGGTGTTGGGATACGTTTGGAAGATCATTGATGTAAATGAGGAAGAGCAGTGGACCAAGGACACTTCCCTGCAGAACTCCAGTATCAAGTGGCCGTGTTGATGATGCTGTGTCTTTAATGGTGACATACTGATACCTATTAGTAAGGTAAGATTTGAAATATGCAAGCACATGGCCTCTTATACCATAGTGGTCAAGTTTGTGGAGTAGGATGCCGTGGTCTACTGTGTCAAACGCTTTTCTAAGGTCAATAAAAATTCCTAGTGGATATTCCTTATTTTCCAATGCTGTGTAAAGCAGGTCTAGCATTTTTACAATTGCGTCATTAGTGTTTTTATTTTTCCTGAATCCAAATTGGCAGGGGTTTGAGTATGTTTTTTGCTGTTATAAAGTTTAATATAGTATCCTGTGCACGAGTTTCTCGAAGATTTTGGATAGCAATGGTAAGTTTGATATTTTTTTATATTTTATTTGAAGCAGTACAGA
Source organism: Cherax quadricarinatus (assembly GCF_026875155.1). NCBI lineage: Eukaryota > Metazoa > Arthropoda > Malacostraca > Decapoda > Parastacidae > Cherax > Cherax quadricarinatus. The sequence continues at coordinate 55,163,788 of NC_069399.1, read as the reverse complement.
ACAGTAAAAGTAAAACACAGGACCTATCCGGCAAGAGATGTAATAACCTTCCATTGCTCAATAATTCACCACACACACAACCCCGTGTTGGCTCCCAACACCCCCCCCCCTATCCCCCTCCTATTCTAAAAAGGTTTTTATTTATTTATTTATTATAAATTTGTGCACACATACAGAGGTACAAAAAAATACAGATAAGAGCAGTATGCCAAAGCCACTTATACTATGCATAGCATTACGGATTTGCCACAGCAAACTGCATCAATCTTACAGGCATGTTGATATATATACATTAACATTACAGTTGTCTTGCTCGTCCAACACAGTGTATTACACAGCCACAAGACTGCTTGAACAGTGTACTAACACCAGTCATGGCTTAGATATATATCAAAACAATCAATACATCACCACAAACTGAAATACATTTAGCACATATAAATAATTCACTGCAGGTAAGGACACCTATCACTAAAATTCTCCCCAGCACAAACGTGGGAAGCCTCACCCCCCCCCCCATCCATTGCGCTACTCACCCTATTCTCAACGTAACATACAAATACAAAGAAAATGAAAACATCTTATCTCATTGATACAGTACATATTTTTATACAGTGGGAATACATAGGTATAATATACACTCAATCCACACAGACCCCACCCCATAATATTAAAACATAATAGTCCAAATTTCATACACACGCCAGCGACATAATCCTATACTGGGCATATGCCCTGTCCTCAAGGCGCATGCAAACTGGCGCCCCAAGACACACGCCATTAACCAGTTCTGCCGGTTACTGGCAGCTAAGGTTTCCTCCCTCGCTGCCCCACTACTACTTTTGCAAGCCCACCTGGGCCCTGGGGACCACGTTTGCCATGCTCTCCACGCACGACAACCCGTGCCACCTGGCACCACCTGCTGTCGCTGCTCACCTCCACTAGCACACCGCCCCCCGTCTGCCGATGCCCCCTTCCCTGGACGTTGAGCCGGCTTCAGGACGTCGTAAGAGTCCGACATTGCTGCCGCCCTCTTCTCGTCCCAGCGTCCTCCTCCATGTTTGTGACCGGGGTGTCCACGCGATGAACCTCTACCACCACCTTCGTCGATGCCTTCCGACCAGAGGTCGTCACGTCCCCGCCAGTCTCACCAGCACCAAGACAAGACAAGACAAGATATTCTAGGTAAGACCCCAAGAAGGGGTGAGTGGGGAAGTGGGGATAGAGGAAGAATAGGTTGATTAGAGGAAGGGTTATTGTAAGAGGGAAAGAACCAGGGCTTAACCCAGTAGCTGAGCTAATGGTGATTCAGGAGGTCGTGCGCAACTTGGGGACTGGAGGGGGGAAGGGGGGGCGAGGGGGGGGACAAAGCGTGAATCGCAGGTACAAGGGCAATATTAAAGGTCCATACCTGTGAGTTTACAGGTTAGTGAGTCAAGATTTCAGCAAGGTTATTTGTATATAGGAATTGGGTCAGGAGCTAGTAGCGAGTAGAAGAGGTTGTGTGTGTTTGCTGGTCTGCGTATTTCGTCGTCTAAGTATGAGGTCCAGTAGTCATGTCGGGTCTCTAGTCTGTCTATGTGTTTGTCGCTAAGCAGTTTCCAGTACACGTTTAGAGCAGGGATGTTCGCACGGGCGTGGATGGACTAGAGTTTACCTGGAGTTTACCTGGAGAGAGTTCCGGGGGTCAACGCCCCCGCGGCCCGGTCTGTGACCAGGCCTCCTGGTGGATCAGAGCCTGATCAAAACCCGGCTGTTACTGCTGGCTGCACGCAAACCAACGTACGAGCCACAGCCCGGCTGGTCAGGAACCGACTTTAGGTGCTTATCCAGTGCCAGCTTGAAGACTGCCAGGGGTCTGTTGGTAATCCCCCTTATGTATGCTGGGAGGCAGTTGAACAGTCTCGGGCCCCTGACACTTATTGTATGGTCTCTTAACATGCTAGTGACACCCCTGCTTTTCATTGGGGGGGGATGTTGCATCGTCTGCCAAGTCTTTTGCTTTCGTACTGAGTGATTTTCGTGTGCAAGTTCGGTACTAGTCCCTCTAGGATTTTCCAGGTGTATATAATCATGTATCTCTCCCGCCTGCGTTCCAGGGAATACAGGTTTATGCAATGAAAGACACACATACCTCTCAGAGTATATACATTGAGAGACACACATACCTATCAGGTATATGCAATGAGAGACATACTTCTTAGAGTATATACAATGAGAGACACACGTACCTCTCAGAGTATGTACAATGAGAGACACACATACCTCTCAGAGTATATACAATGAGAGACACACACACCTCTCAGAGCATATACAATGAGAGACACACATACCTCTCAGAGCATATACAATGAGAGACACAAACACCTCTCAGAGCATATACAATGAGAGACACAAACACCTCTCAGAGCATATACAATGAGAGACACAAACACCTCTCAGAGCATATACAATGAGAGACACAAACACCTCTCAGAGCATATACAATGAGAGACACAAACACCTCTCAGAGCATA
>NC_069399.1:55083203-55160772 GCF_026875155.1 Cherax quadricarinatus | reverse complement strand
AAACACTTTCTGATAGTTGTGACAGAACCCACAGGCCTAACACCAGACACAAACACCTCTATAACATTCCCCGTGTCCGACTAAACCTTTACAAAAAATTCAATGTATGTCAAAGGACCTAAAATCTGGAACACCCTACCTGAGAACTCTAGAACTGCAGACACATTCATCACCTTCAAAACTACCATTAGAAAACATCTTATCTCCCTGATACACCCCGTCAATACTAAACTACACGAATACCACCTGGTGGTTCACACTTACACTCACCCATTTTACCATAAACAGAATATTAATCTCAATCTTAAAATAATGAATCCTGTGATACTCCAATGCTGAAACTATGTACTGTGCCAAAACAAAAGCATTCACATTGCTAAACTCACAACTAGTATTTAGTCACTTAGCCATAATACCAACTTACCTCATAATTTGTAATATTTTAAAATAAAGAATTAAACTAAGTCTGCCCGAAATGCCTAGCCATGCTAGGCGTTCTAGTGGTACACTCTGTATCATTATTTAACTACATGAAACCACAATAACCAAATTCTGTTATTCAACATTGTAATCCTTATAGAGAATAAACTTTGAATTGAATTTACAAAAATTCAATGTATTTCACAGGACCTAAAATCTGGAACACCCTACCTGAAAATTCTAGAACTGCAGACACATTCATCACTTTCAAAACTACAGTTAGAAAACATCTTATTTCCCTGATACACCCCGACAACTAACTACATGATAACCACCTGGTGGTTCACAATTACACTCACTCACCCATTGACTATAAACACAGAAATACGAATCTTAATCTTAAAATAATGAATCCTAACTAGTCATAAGTTTGCCTATGATACTCCAATATAGACACTTTGTATTGTGCCAAAACAAAAGCATTCACATTGCTAAACTCACAAATTATAATGTAGTCACCTAGACTTATTACCATAATCTGTAAGGATTTAATGTTAAGAATTAATCAAAGTCTGCCCGAAATGCCTAGCCATGCTAGGTGTCCTAGTGGCCCCCTCAGTAATTAGAATTTTATAACATGTAAACCACACAATATCCAAATCCTGTAAACCCCAAATTGTAACCCTTATAGAGAATAAACTTGATTTGATTTGATTTGATTTGAGTATACTACAAACTCTGGCCATACAATAGAGCGGAAAAATAAAGTAAGGGACCTGGGAGTAGCAATGTCTGAGGATCTCACTTTCAAGGATCACAACAGTGCCACGATCACAAGTGCAAAGAAAATGATAGAATGGATAATGAGAACGTTCAAAACGAGAGATGCCAAGCCAATGATAATCCTTTTAAAATCACTTGTTCTCTCTAGGCTGGAATACTGCTGTATATTAATATCTCCATTCAAAGCAGGTGAAATTGCAGATCTGGGAACGCTTGGAAGCACTTGACTTGTACTCGTTGGAACGCAGGAGGGAGAGATATATCATAATCTACACTTGGAAAATCCTGGAAGGAATGGTCCCGAATCTGCACACAGAAATCACTCCCTACGAAAGTAAAAGACTGGGCAGGCGATGCAAAATACCCCCCAATTAAAAGTAGGGGTGCCATTGGTACACTAAGAGAAAACACCATAAGTGTCCAGGGCCCAAGACTGTTCAACAGCCTCCCATCAAGCATTAGGGGAATTACCAATAAACTTCTGGCTGCCTTCAAGAGAGAGCTGGACAGATACCTAAAGTCAGTGCCTGATCAGCCGGGCTGTGGCTCGTACGTTGGACTGCGTGCGGCCAGCAGTAACAGCCTGGTTGATCAGGCCGTGATCCACCGGGAGGCCTGATCATGGACCGGGCCGCGGGGGCGTTGATCCCCGGAATAATCTCCAGGTAACCTCCAGGTAACCAGGGCTGTTAAACGATACGTCACTTGTGCAAACGCCGACGCTCCTTCTGGAGGCAGTTAATGTCCACCGTCTGGTACAGACCCGTGACAGGACTTCCTGGCTACCACATTATCGTTAATAGTCCAGAACGGACTTAAGATCGGATTCTTGGAGATTATATACAGTGAAATTTTATACAATGCTTTAAAAGTTTTAATTTTATTTTTGGCACTCGCTTTCTGCCGCCCCGTGTGCCGCCCCGTGGACCGTGCCGCCCCGTGGACCGTGCCGCCCCGTGGACCGTGTTGCCCCGTGGACCGTGTTGCCACGTGGACCGTGTTGCCCCGTGGACCGTGTTGCTCCGTGGACCGTGTTGCCCCATGGACCGTGTTATCCTGTGGACCGTGTTGCCCAGTGGACCGTGTTGCCTCGTGGACCGTGTTGCCCCGTGGACCGTGGCGCCCCGTGGACCATGGCGCACCGTGGACCGTTGCTCTCAGTGGACCGTGGCGCCCTGTGGACCGTGCAGCCCCGTGGACCGTGTTGCCCCGTGGACCGTGTTGCCCGTGGACCGTGTTGCCCCGTGGACCGTGTTGCCCCGTGGCACGTGGCGCCCCATGGACCGTGTTGCCCGGGACCGTGCAGCCCGTGGACCGTGCCGCCCGTGGACCGTGTCACCTACCTACCTACCTGGAGGTTCTTCTGAGGGTCAACGCCCCCGCGGCCCGTCCCTGACCTGGCCTCTCTGTGGATCAGGGCCTGATCAACCAGGCTGTTACTGTTACGTAGTCTAACGTACTAACCACAGCCCTTATGATTGGGTACTGACACTTAAGTATCTGTCCAACTCTCTCTTGAAGGCAGCCAGGGTCTATTGGTATTTCCCCTTATGCATGGGTGAGAGGCTGTTGAACAGTTTTGGGCCCCTGACACTATTGTGTTTTCTTTTAGTGTACCAATGGCTCCTCTGCTTTTCATTGAGGGTATGTTGCATCGCCTGCCAGTCTTTTGCTTTCATAGGGAGTGATTGTTTGTGTAGGTTAGGGACCAGTCCTTCCAGGATTTTCCAAGTGTAGATTATGATGTATCTCTCTCACTTCCAAGTATTCCCAGTATTTAAGGTGTTTGATGGAACTTGAATATACAGTAAAGGTTCTGAGTACATTCTCTAGATCTGAGATTTCACCTGCCTTGAATGGAGCTGTTAGAGCACAACAATATTCCAGCCTAGAGATAACAAGTGATTTAAAAAGGGTCATCAGTGGCTTGACATCTCTTGTTTTGAATGTTCTCATTATCCATCCTATCATTTTCTTCTCAGATGTGATAGTGACTCTGTTGTGACCATTGAAGGTGACATCTTCCAACATAAACTGTCCCAAGTCTTTGGCACTACTTTTCCGCTCTATTGTCAATCAATCAAGTTAATTCTCTATAAGGATTACAGTGCAGGGTTTACAGATTTGAATATTGTGTGGTTTACATGTTTTAAAATACTAATTACAGAGGGGGTCACTAGGACACCTAGCATGGCTAGGCATTTCGGGAAGACTTAGATTAATACTAAACTTTAAATTATTACAGATTATGGTATTAAGGCTAAGTGATTACATATAGTTTGTGAGTTTAGCAATGTGAATGCTTTAGTTTTGGCACAATACAAAGTGTCTATATTGGAGTATCATAGGCAAGCTTATGACTAGTTAGGGTTCATTATTTTAAGACTAAGATTCGTATTTCTGTGTTTATAGTCAATGGGTGAGTGAAAGTGTGAACCACCAGGTGATTTACACGTAGTTAGTTGATGGGGTGTATCTGGGAGATAAGATGTTTTCTAACTGTAGTTTTGAAAGTGATGAATGTGTCTGCAGTTCCAGAGTTTTCGGGTAGGGTGTTCCAGATTTTAGGCCCTTTGGCACACATTGAATTTTTGTAAAGGTTTAGTCGGACACGGGGAATGTCATAGAGATGTTTGTGTCTGGTGTTATGCCTGTGGATCCTGTCTCAACTATCATGAAAGCATTTTAGGTCAAGGTAAATATTGGAATTTAAGGTCCTGTAGATGTAGATTGCACAGTAGTAAGTGTGGATGTTCTGAACAGGGAGTAAGATTAGATCTATGAAGAGTGGGGGGGGGTTGCCAGGAATGGGATTTAGTGATTATTCTTACTGCGGCTTTTTGTTGGGTTATTATTGGCTTTAGAGGTGTTGCTGCAGTTAATCCCCAAGCACAAATAGCATAGGTGAAGTATGGATAAATGAGTGAATGGTATAGTGTGAGAAGGGCAGTTTGCGGCACGTAATATCGTATCTTGGAGAGGATCCCCACCGTTTTGAATATTCTTTTTGCTATGTGTTGGATATGGGTGCTGAAATTTAGGTTGTTGTCGAGGTATAGACCTAGGAATTTGCCCTCATTATGTCTGGCAATTAGAGTGTTGTCGATCTTAATGTTAAGCTGTGCAACACCTGCTCTGCTACCAAACATAATGTAGTAGGTTTTGTCAGTGTTAATTGTAAGTTATTGGCTGTCATCCAATCAGAATTTTGAGCAGCTCCTCGTTGACAATGGTGTTGAGGGTGGCAAGATTAGGGTGGGAGATGACGTAAGTCGTGTCATCAGCAAAGAGAATGGGTTTCAGGTGTTGGGATACGTTTGGAAGATCATTGATGTAAATGAGGAAGAGCAGTGGACCAAGGACACTTCCCTGCAGAACTCCAGTATCAAGTGGCCGTGTTGATGATGCTGTGTCTTTAATGGTGACATACTGATACCTATTAGTAAGGTAAGATTTGAAATATGCAAGCACATGGCCTCTTATACCATAGTGGTCAAGTTTGTGGAGTAGGATGCCTTGGTCTACTGTGTCAAACGCTTTTCTAAGGTCAATAAAAATTCCTAGTGGATATTCCTTATTTTCCAATGCTGTGTAAAGCAGGTCTAGCATTTTTACAATTGCGTCATTAGTGCTTTTATTTTTCCTGAATCCAAATTGGCAGGGGTTGAGTATGTTTTGTGCCGTTATAAGTTAATATAGTATCCTGTGCATGAGTTTCTCGAAGATTTTGGATAGCAATGGTAAGTTTGATATTTTTTTATATTTTATTTGAAGCAGTACAGAACAGTAAAAGTAAAACACAGGACCTATCCGGCAAGAGATGTAATAACCTTCCATTGCTCAATAATTCACCACACACACAACCCCGTGTTGGCTCCCAACACCCCCCCCCCTTCCCTATCCCCCTCCTATTCTAAAAAGGTTTGCCATAGCAAACTGCATCAATCTTACAGGCATGTTGATATATATACATTAACATTACAGTTGTCTTGCTCGTCCAACACAGTGTATTACACAACCACAAGACTGCTTGAACAGTGTACTAACACCAGTCATGGCTTAGATATATATCAAAACAATCAATACATCACCACAAACTGAAATACATTTAGCACATATAAATAATTAACTGCAGGTAAGGACACCTATCACTAAAATTCTCCCCAGCACAAACGTGGGAAGCCTCACCCCCCCCCCATCCATTGCGCTACTCACCCTATTCTCAACGTAACATACAAATACAAAGAAAATGAAAACATCTTATCTCATTGATACAGTACATATTTTTATACAGTGTGAATACATAGGTATAATATACACTCAATCCACACAGACCCCACCCCATAATATTAAAACATAATAGTCCAAATTTCATACACACGCCAGCGACATAATCCTATACTGGGCATATGCCCTGCCCTCAAGGCGCATGCAAACTGGCGCCCCAAGACACACGCCATTAACCAGTTCTGCCGGTTACTGGCAGCTAAGGTTTCCTCCCTCGCTGCCCCACTACTACTTTTGCAAGCCCACCTGGGCCCTGGGGACCACGTTTGCCATGCTCTCCACGCACGACACCCGTGCCACCTGGCACCACCTGCTGTCGCTGCTCACCTCCACTAGCACACCGCCCCCCGTCTGCCGATGCCCCCTTCCCTGGACGTTGAGCCGGCGTCAGGACGTCGTAAGAGTCCGACATTGCTGCCGCCCTCTTCCTCGTCCCAGCGTCCTCCTCCATGTTTGTGACCGGGGTGTCCACGCGATGAACCTCTATCACCACCTTCGTCGATGCCTTCCGACCAGAGGTCGTCACGTCCCCGCCAGCCTCACCAGCACCAAGACAAGACAAGACAAGATATTCTAGGTAAAACCCCAAGAAGGGGTGAGTGGGGAAGTGGGGATAGAGGAAGAATAGGTTGATTAGAGGAAGGGTTATTGTAAGAGGGAAAGAACCAGGGCTTAACCCAGTAGCTGAGCTAATGGTGATTCAGGAGGTCGTGCGCAACTTGGGGACTGGAGGGGGGAAGGGGGGGCGAGGGGGGGCGACAAAGCGTGAATCGCAGGTACAAGGGCAATATTAAAGGTCCATACCTGTGAGTTTACAGGTTAGTGAGTCAAGATTTCAGCAAGGTTATTTGTATATAGGAATTGGGTCAGGAGCTAGTAGCGAGTAGAAGAGGTTGTGTGTGTTTGCTGGTCTGCGTATTTCGTCGTCTAAGTATGAGGTCCAGTAGTCATGTCGGGTCTCTAGTCTGTCTATGTGTTTGTCGCTAAGCAGTTTCCAGTACACGTTTAGAGCAGGGATGTTCGCACGGGCGTGGATGGACTAAAGTTTACCTGGAGTTTACCTGGAGAGAGTTCCGGGGGTCAACGCCCCCGCGGCCCGGTCTGTGACCAGGCCTCCTGGTGGATCAGAGCCTGATCAACCAGGCTGTTACTGCTGGCTGCACGCAAACCAACGTACGAGCCACAGCCCGGCTGGTCAGGAACCGACTTTAGGTGCTTATCCAGTGCCAGCTTGAAGACTGCCAGGGGTCTGTTGGTAATCCCCCTTATGTATGCTGGGAGGCAGTTGAACAGTCTCGGGCCCCTGACACTTATTGTATGGTCTCTTAACATGCTAGTGACACCCCTGCTTTTCATTGGGGGGATGTTGCATCGTCTGCCAAGTCTTTTGCTTTCGTAGTGAGTGATTTTCGTGTGCAAGTTCTGTACTAGTCCCTCTAGGATTTTCCATGTGTATATAATCATGTATCTCTCCCGCCTGCGTTCCAGGGATTACAGGTTCAGGAACCTCAAGCGCTCCCAGTAATTGAGGTGTTTTATCTCCGTTATGCGCGCCGTGAAGGTTCTCTGTACATTTTCTAGGTCAGCAATTTCACCTGCCTTGAAAGGTGCTGTTAGTGTGCAGCAATATTCCAGCCTAGATACAGCAAGTGACCTGAAGAGTGTCATCATGGGCTTGGCATCCCTAGTTTTGAAGGTTCTCATTATCCATCCTGTCATTTTTCTAGCAGATGCGATTGATACAATGTTATGGTCCTTAAAGGTGAGATCCTCCGACATGATCACTCCCAGGTCTTTGACGTTAGTGTTTCGCTCTATTTTGTGGCCAGAATTTGTTTTGTACTCTGATGAAGATTTAATTTCCTCGTGTTTGCCGTATCTGAGTAATTGAAATTTCTCATCGTTAAACTTCATATTGTGATGAATTCATCCCAGCGGGTGTTGAACACCCAGCGTAAGGCTTTGTTCTGGATGCGTTGTAGTTTATGTCGGTTTGTCACAGCTGCTAGGGAGAGGGCTAGTGGGCAGTAAGTTATTAGTGGACGAATGAGGGCTTTGTATAGATGTAGTTTCGTTTGTATGGAGGCTTGTCTTAGCTTGGAAAGCCCCGATAGGGCCTTGGATACAATGGCTTGCTTTTGGTTGATGTGTTTGTGTATTCGCATGTTGTAGTCTAGATGAACTCCTAAGACGTTGGTTGTCTGCGAGACAGGGATGTTTGTGTGGGTATCAGCTATCCTGAGTATTACTGGAGGAGGTGGTTCGCGTTTCCTGTAGTGGAAGTAGGTGATTTTGGATTTTGCAGGGTTGGTTTTAATTCTCCATTTTTGTTCCTAGTGTGTAATCTGGTCTACTTCGGCTTGTGTTCTGCGGGCTAGAGTGGTTATTTGTCTGTGGGTTGTGAGTTAGGTGATCACCAGCACCAACAACCGACTCCAGCTGCTCGACTGCCCCGGACACGAGCTCCGGACTGGCCGACGGCACAGCCGTGGAGACCTCATCTGTAGACGGGAACATGGTATGCAAAGCCGACGCTAACGTCGCATCCAATTCCTCCACTTCTGCTGTCACCTGGTCCTCCCCAAAATCCTGCTGTACCACCTGCGATGCAGGCAACTCGGGAGACGTCAGCTCCAATTCTGACTCCACCACAGGCTCCTCAGTCACCTCACTCCAAAGGTGACCATGCCCACAATCTCCTTGTGGTCTATGTGTGGGAGCTTCCTGCCCAACGTCATTTGTTGCTTCACCGGCCGGCCTCCTGGCCTGCCCACGCTGCTCACACGCTGCCGCCATATAATCATAGGCCCCGCAGAGGCGGCACGTCCGTCGCTGGCCAGCATACGACACCATGACCTGCGTGCGGAAGTCATTAAGGTACGCATACGACGGTATGGCCTGGCAAAGAGACATCTTAAGGGTAAACGTACCTTCGGGGAGACCAGCATACGCCCCAGCCTCCCACTTGCCGTGTTTTGCCATGTGTACCACTCCATATCTGCAGAGATCCGTTGCATCGGCCTCGAAGGGCACGTTGCGCAGTTTTACCCACGTGTATTGTCGTGAGACATCCCCCATACGCACACGCACTGCAGAGGACACATCAACGCAGATATCTTGGAATTCCTCAACCAGCTCCTCATACACTAGTCCCTTGAGTAGTTTCACAAATATCTGGTAGGCGCCATTTAAGCCACACCTTACAAATCCTTGGTCTCAATACCATAAGTATCATGGATAATCTTGGGAAGCAATACCTGTGCATTCTCAGGCGCAATCGCCCCCCAAATAAGCTCTATACCAATGGTATTCACCGTCTCTGCACGCTAACTGCCATGACGTCACTGGTTAGCGTGCTAGACTGTCAGTAGAGAGGTCAAAGTTTGATATTGGCCTATAGTTGTTTACATCTGTAGGGTCACCACCTTTATGTATTGGTGTAACCCTTGCTGTCTTGAGTAGTGCCGGGAAAGTGCTAGTTTCTAGCGACTTGTTAAAAAGTAATGCAATAGCATGCGAAAGGACATGGGCCGCTCGCTTGTACAATAATGGTGGGACGTGAGACAGATTCCCAGTTATTTTTGAGTGACTTTATAATCGCGGTGACTTCCGTGGGCTCAGTTGGTACAAGAAAGAAGGAATTTGGAATAATGTACAAGACAGAAGGAATTTGGGAAATTCTCATCTAGGTAGTCCCCGTCACGGGCGTTGGTACGTGGAATTTTACTGGCAAGATTAGATCCTATGTTTGAGAAGCTGTTTCAGTGGGATGCAGTGGTGTTTCATGAGGTTTAGTTAGGACAATATTCTTGGTTTTTTCAGTATATGGGTCCCCAGAATATGGGAAAGTGTTTTCCATATCTTTTTTATATCTCCTCTTGTGTCAGTGAATCTGCTGGAGTAGTACAGTTGCTTGGCTTTCTTTATTACTTTGGTGAGAACAGATGAATGGTTTTAAGAATATCTTTGTGTATTAAGCCCTGTCTATATTGCTTTTCATATTGGTGTTTCTTATCAATGGATTTCAGAATGCTGCTGGTTAGCCATGGGCAACCAAGCCGTTTATTCGTGATCTGTTTCGTTTTTATAGGACAATGCTTGTTGTATAGTCTAAGTATTTTGTTAACAAAAATGTCTGTCCAATCGTCAATACCATTGGCAGTGGAGAATTGTTGTTTGATTCGAGTTTCTAGTATACTCAGTTCTAGCTATCATTTCCTCCTGTTTTTCATAACGTAGCTGAAATTTGTTCTCATTGAACATCATATTGTTTTCCGTTGCCCAGTGGAAAACTGTGCCGCCCCGTGGACAGGGTCACCCCGCGGACCGTGTCACCCCGTGGACCGTGTCGCCAGGACGGCCACCGAGGTCTCCTCCCCACCTAGCTATGCCAATAGCAGCCGCTGCTAGGTGAAGAGGGGCGGCAGGTATTAGGAAACCTGACCATTAATCTGTGGTATTCCCAGGATTTCATCCGGATCGTTTCTATTGTGAGCCAAGTGGGCAGACACTGAACTGTTATTTTGATAGGTTCAATGGGTTTGAAGGCTGTCGACTACACGAGAGGTCATTAAGGCTGCATGTCGCCTCTTCACCAATGATTCTTAATGCCTAAAATAAGAATTCAAGTAAACTGAGTGTATATACACTGAGTGTATATACACTGTGTGTATATCAGTGTATATACACTGAGATACACACACACCTCTCAGAGTATATACACTGAGAGACACACGCACACCTCTCAGAGTATATACAATGGGAGACACACATACCTCTCAGAGTATATGCAATGAGAGACACACATACCTCTCAGAGTATATGCAATGAGAGACACACATACCTCTCAGAGTATATACAATGGGAGACACACATACCTCTCAGAGTATATGCAATGAGAGACACACATACCCTCATAGGTAATATACAAAGGGAGACACACATACCTCTCAGACTATTATGCAATGAGAAGACACACATACCTCTCAGTATATACAATGAGAGACACACATACCTCTCAGAGTATATACAATGGGAGACACACGTACGTCTCAGAGTATATACAATGAGAGATACACTCACCTCTCAGAGTATATACAATGAGAGACACCATACCTCTCAGAGATATACACTGCGTGACACAAAATTACCTTTCAGAGTATATACACTGAGAGACACAAATACCTCTCAGAGTATATAACACTGAGAGACACACACTTTCTCAGAGAATAACACTGAGAGTGACACACACCCCTCAGAGTATATACAATGAGAACACACATACCTCTCAGAGTATATACACTGAGAGAGACACAATTCCTCTCAGATAAATACAATGAGAGACAACATACCTCTCAAGTATATACGACAGAGAGACACACACACACCTCTCCAGAGTATATACACTGAGAGAACACACATACCTCTCAGAGTATATACAATGAGAAACACACATACCTCTCAGAGTAAATACAATGAAGACACACATACCTCTCAGAGTAAATACACATGAGAGACCACACGTCCTCTCAGAATATACAATGAGAGACACACATACCACTCAAGTATATACAATTGAGACACACACGACACCTCTCAGAGTTATATACAATGAGAGACACACATACCTCTCAGAGTATATACCAATGATGAGACACACACTATACCTCTCAGAGTATATACAAAGAGAGACACACATACCTCTCAGAGTATATACACTAGAACACACCCACACACCTCTCAGAGTATATACACTGATAGACACACATACCTCACAGGAAGGGGGTACGATACACTGAGAGACACACATACCTTCTCAGAGTATAACACTGAGAGACACACACACACCCTCAGAGTATATACACGAGAGACACACATTACCTCTCAAAGTATATACACTGAGAGACACACACACACCTCTCAGAGTATATACACTGAGAGACACACATACCTCTCAGAGTATATACACTGAGAGAGACACACACCTCTCAGAGTATATACACTGAGAGACACACATACCTCTCAGAGTATATACACTGAGAGAGACACACACCACTCAGAGTATATACCCTAGAGACAACACTACCCTCAGAGTATCTAACCTGAGAGACACACATCCCTCTCAAGTATATACAAACTGAGAGACACACATAACATACCACTCAGAGTATATACACTGAGGAGACACACATAACCTCTCAGAGTATATACACTGAGAGACACACATACCTCTCAGAGTATATACACTGAGAGACACACATACCTCTCAGAGTATATACACTGAGAGACACACATACCTCTCAGAGTATATACACTGAGAGACACACATACCTCTCAGAGTATATACACTGAGAGAGACACAGGCACCTCTCAGAGTATATACAACTGAAGAACACACATACCTCTCAGAGTATATACACTGAGAGAGACACACACCTCTCAGAGTATATACCATGAAGACACACATACCTCCTCAGAGTATATAACACTGAGAAACACACACCACCTCTCAGAGTAATATAACACTGAGAGAGCAACAGAACAATACCTCTCAGAGTAATATACACTGAGAGACAAACACATACCGCTCAATAGTAAATACACTGAGAGACACACATACCTCTCAGAGTTATACACTTAGAGAGACACACACCTCTCAGAGTATATACAATGAGAGACACACATACCTCTCAGAGTATATACACTGAGAGACACACACACACCACTCAGAGTATATACACTGCAACACACTACCTCTCAAGTATAAACACTGAGCGACACACATCAACCACTCCAGAGTATATACACAAAACCCAAACAAACAAAAAATCATACAACAAAAAAAAATATATACAACAAAAAACCAAAACAAACAACAAAAAAAACAAACCCTAAAAAAAAACTGAGAGACACACACTACACCTCTCAAGTAATATCACTGAGAGACACACATACCTCTCAGAGTATCTACATGTGAGACTCACATACCTCTCAGAGTATATACACTGAGAGACACACACACACCTCTCAGAGTATATACACTGAGAGACACACACACACCTCTCAGAGTATATACACTGAGAGACACACATACCTCTCAGAGTATATACACTGAGAGACACACATACCTCTCAGAGTATATACACTGAGAGACACACATACCTCTCAGAAGTAATATACACTGAAGAGACACACACCTCTCAGAGTATATACAATGAGAGACACACATACCTCTCAGAGTATATACACTGAGAGACACACACACACCTCTCAGAGTATATACACTGAGAGACACACATACCTCTCAGAGTATATACACTGAGAGACACACACACCTCACAGAGTATAAACACTGAGAAGACACACATACCTCTCAGAGTATATACACCTGAGAGAGACACACACCTCTCCTCAAGTATATACAATGAGAGACAACACATAACCTCTCAGAGTATATACACTGAGAGACACACCACTACACCCATCAGAGTATATACATGCAGACACACACACACCTCTCAGAGTATATACACTGAGAGACACACATACCTCTAAGAGTATATACACTGAGAGAGACACACACCTCTCAGAGTATATACAATGAGAGACACGCACCTCTCCTCTCAGAGTATATACACTGAGAGACAAACACTACCTCTAAGAGTATATACACTGAGAGAGACACACACCTCTCAGAGTATATACACTGAGAGAGACACACACCTCTCAGAGTATATACACTGAGAGAGACACACACCTCTCAGAGTATATACAATGAGAGACACACACCTCTCAGAGTATATACACTGAGAGAGACACACACCTCTCAGAGTATATACACTGAGAGAGACACACACCTCTCAGAGTATATACAATGAGAGACACGCACCTCTCAGAGTATATACAATGAGAGAGACACACACCTCTCAGAGTATATACACTGAGAGACACACATACCTCTAAGAGTATATACACTGAGAGAGACACACACCTCTCAGAGTATATACAATGAGAGACACGCATACCTCTCAGAGTATATACACCGAGAGACACACATACCTCTCAGAGTATATGCACTGAGAGACACATATACCTCTCAGAGTATATACACTGAGAGACACACATACCTCTCAGAGTATATACACCGAGAGACACGCAAACCTCTCAGAGTATATACACCGAGAGATACACATACCCTCAGAGTATATACACCGAGAGACACACATACCTTCCTCGAGTATATACATCTGAGAGACACATACCTTCTCAGAAGTATATACAATGAGAGTCCGGCACAACATAACCCTCTCAAAGAATATACGCTGCGAGAACACCCATACCTCTCAAGTATATACCCTGAGAGACACACATACCCCAGAAGTATATACCCCAGAGAGACACTATAACAACCCCGGATTCCAAATGGACCTGATACCTGGTTGCAAAGGGAGCAAAATAACACAGAGAAAAAGTTTTTTACTTATATTATCCTTCACCAATTTAGGAACAGAAGTATGTAAAACTATATACACTAAGTACAGTGAAGGTATAATGCACTCCACGGTAACAGGCAGAATAGAAGCCACTCTAGAGAGCAGACCGGCTTCAACCAGCCGCTAAAATGATGACAAGGGCAGACAGGAGAGTGTACCTACATAACCTCTGCATTGCCAAAACCACCTTCTTCATGGCTGGAACCTGTTTACTGGTTGAACGACTGGGGCCCCATCGTCAACCCTCAAGTTTTACCTGGTTCGCTGGTTGGGAAGATAGCCCTGTGAAGAGGTGGTACATGCACCGAATAAAGGTTTCGTACTCTTTGCATTGCCACACCCCCACCGCGAAGGCTCAAGGATTAGCTGCACCTCCCAGGGGGTAACCGGCCGCATGGCACAAAATAATGGACCGCCTTTCCTCTCAACCATGCCAACTCTTAGATGAGCTCAGCTTCTCTCGTGACCAAAAACCAAACCTAAACGCAGAGCGAGACTAGCAACAGACGGGCTAGCTAGGTCCCAAGATACAGCAGCGGACGGTAAGCCCGCATCCCTCACTTAAAAAAAAAAACCACACCAGGGGATAAAAAAAAAAGAGCTTGAAGGGGTTACCACAAGTAACCTTACACATCCGAACCTAATAGACAATATAAATAATATAAGATTCTAAGATAATAGTCTGCCAACATAATTTACTATGCGGCAATATTTACAATTTTTAAAAATAGGGTGCAGTCTTAATGTCCATCGCCATGAGCCCTTGTTTTGGTTCTTCATGGCTTGGGATATACTAAAGGATTGTGAACACTGTAACATTGACCACACTTCGATGTCTGGCCCACATAAACATTGAAATGCTCCAAAGCCAGTACCAGCACGAGGGCTTCTTTTTCAATTGTAGAGTAAGCCCTATTAAGCAGCTGAATTTGGCTGAGAAGTAGGCTACAGGCTGCAACTCCTGGTCCACTTATGCAAAGTACGCCTCAACCCAGACTCCCAAGATCAACCTGTAATGAGAAAGGTTTGGAGAAATCTGGAGACAAAAGAATGGTGCAGTACCCAAATAATCTTTTGCTTTATACAAAAGCACTTTGACATTCTATTCAGGGGTCCAATTAAAGGGATCTTTGTGACTGTGAGAGAGGTAGGGGGGGAGAATTGGGCTACAATAGACTGAGAAATTCTACGAATCTCTGTAACGTCCTATCATGCCTAGAACTTGAAGAGATTTCCTATCATGAGGAACTGGATATCTTTTAATGGCAAGAACTTAGCAAGTTTAGAGAGCAACTTTACCACTACCCTACTTATGGCCTAGAAAAGGTAACAGTGGCCAGGCAAAAAGAAGAATTAGATAAATTAACAGTTAAATGAAACTCTGAAATCTCAAACGAGCCAAAAGGTCTAAATAGGTGTTGAATATCCGAAGTATCAGACACCACAACAATATTATCCAGGTACGCTGCCAGTCCTCAAGTCCTTTTAAAATTAGCCTGATGATAAGTTTCTGGAAATGAAGAGGATTTTTTTCCATTCCGAAGGGGAGTAACTGTATATTGATAATGACCTCCTGGAATTACGAAGGCAGAGATTTCCTTCGCCTTATCCGTCAAAGGTACCTGATAGTAACCTTTAAGGAGATCTAACTTGGACACAAAAGTAGCCTTACCCACAAAGTCGATTACATCATCCAGACGAGGAAGAGGGTAAGCATCTGTGATTGTGACCTCATTCACCTTACGGTAGTCTGTACACATACGAAACCCTCCATCAGCTTTTTTAACAAGGATGCACGGTGAAGCCCATGGACTAGACTACTCCTCCACTAAACCATGCTCTAACAGAAATTCTACTTCCTGCTGAAGTAGCCTCTGCTTTTCAGGATTAGCTCTGTAGGGGGAGAGTTTAATAGGTTTAGAGTTTCCCACATCTACATCATGATAACCTAACGTACATTTTTTCGGCACATCCGAAAAAATATCAGGGTATGACTGTAGAAGCTCAGTTAAACTTGTTGCTTGAGTTTCAGATAGTCCCACCATTAAAGGGCTAGGGTCCTTGAGGAGGACAGAGTTTGAAAGTTTAACATTAATTTCAGAAATAGAGTGCAAAGAGTCAGAGTCGTCCTTCAGAGAGAAGAGGACAGAGTCATTACTGGGACTTATCTGGTGTATGAAAAGATTTTAATTGATTAATGTGGTAAGTTTTAGTTTTTGAGGTCTTATCAAGGGAGCTACCACATAATTTACATCAGATAATTTACTTACAATTTGCATAGGTCCCGTAAATCTAGCTTTCAAGGTGTGGCCAGGTATAGGTTCCTGCACCAACACCTTGTCTCCTGGATGGAAGGAGCGGAATTGTGCATTCTGTCATACCTCTGTTTCATCTTATTTTGAGCTGTCTTTAGGTTAGCCTTGGCTAACTGACGTGCCACCTGCAACCTTGAAGACGGGTTGTAGAGTGTTGAGCTAACGTCTTCTCCCATCCATCCTTCTTTGAGCACCCGAAGAGGACCTCGTACATTGTGCCCAAAGATCAGCTCAAACGGACTATACCCGGTAGACTCTTGCACCGTTTCTCGCACTGAGAACAGCAACAAAGGTAGTGATTCATCCCAGTCTGTAGGAAAATGCATGCAAAAAGTTCTCATCATGGTTTTTAACGTCTGATGGAATCTTTCCAAGGCGCCTTGGGACTGAGGATGATAGGCAGTGGATAAGTTGTGGATTATCCTTAACCTAGTTAATGCTTCCCTAAATGCTTTGGCAGTGAAGTTAGTACCTTGATCACTTTGAATAGTTTTAGGAATGCCAAAACAAGAAATAAATTTTGTTAAAGCTTTGAGAATAGCTTTAGTATTAATACTGCGCATGGGAATTGCTTCAGGATATCTAGTTACTCTATCCATAATGGTAAATAAATACTGATTTCCCGACTTTGACCTAGGTAGTGGACCTACACAATCTATAATTAAATCTGCAAAAGGTTCTCCATCAGCAGGTATAGGTTGGAGAGGTGCAGGTTTAATGGAATGTCCAGGTTTCCCTACTTGCTGACATTCTCGGCAACACCGGATATGATTCTTCACATCCTGCTTTAATTTTGGCCAATAAAATTCTTTTGTGATTCTATATAAGGTTTTAGTAATTCCTAAGTGACCTCCTAATGAAGTATTATGAGCTATATTCAATATTTGAGGTCTAAACTTTGTTGGAACCACTAACCTGTCAGACAATTGCCGGCCCTCTATCTCCTTACCAGTCTCAGTGCAGATCAAATAATCGTTTTTAAGTTTATACTTGACCGGATGATCCAAAGAGGATTTACCCATGGCTGCCTGAAAAGCGAATTTAAAGAAGGGTCCTTTCGTTGTTCCTCCCGGAAGGACAGTCCCTCGGGCATGGAAACAGATATCTGGCAATCCTGCAACCTGGGAATAGGAAGGCTTGATCGGGGTCTGTTCACTTGATCTACGAGGCTCTGGCCAGTTTTCCTCGTAAAACAGGACAGGATCGTCGAACCCTCCTTCCCTACTATTTCCACCCTCATTTATTCGAAACTTGATAATGGTGACCGCAAGATCTATTCAGTGGCATCTCCTGCTACTCTCTCTACCCTTAACCCCAGTCATCACCAAGATTACGTTTAGGCCTTGGTGCTTTTCACTCTTCCCCTGTCAAGAGCCCTCTATGCGAAGCGAACGTTGACCAGCCTTACCGATCGCCGTGATGCCCCATTGCTTCGGCTACTATGTACCTCTCATGATCTCCCGCAATCCTTCCATTTTATAGAATGGTCCACTGATAATAGTAGAATTCTTTATTTGTTCGCCGCTCTGTTTAACCTGCCAACCCTTCTCTCTTTGCCTCCTTCGTCTTGTCTTCTCTTCAATTACCACCTTTCTTTCTAGGTTCATGTATAGCATCTCACTTTTCCCTACCCCCCCTGGAGTTCCCAGCTGATCAGGTCTGTTCTTTCCTGCATCCCTTGCTCGAAAGAGCCCAACTGTCTATGGTCGTTTCCCGCTCGTTTTTTCATGTCCACCGTCCACTCTCATTCTCATCCATTCTGTGGGACTCAGATGGCCTAAGTCTTCTGACGCATAGATTCCGCGAGCATGTTTCCGGACCAGGCGTGGTACGGAGGCATTTACTGGCTTCGGCTTGGATTTTCCTGCTGAATTGTAAGCCATCCTGCAGCACTTAGGCCGTATTGCATCTATGGGCCTGTGTCATCATTTGTGGGGTTGTCTCAGACTCCCTTAGTGCTTTACAGGCTATACAGAAATTTGACACACCTCACACCCTTTGTCCTCCTATCCAACTTTTGGGCTATGCCGCAACTTTACCAAGCATAAAGAATTGGGTTTTTGTTGGGTCTCCTGTCATGTAACGTACAGGCAATGAACAATGCAGACACGCAGCGCGTCAGCAGTACATGACCTACCAGTTTCAAATAGAGTATTCCATGTATGGACTATTTTGGCTGGCAATTGCTTGCCACCTTCACACCGGGGGGGGGGGGGGGGGGGGGCTCCGTTGGCACAACATTGTCGACTATGCTCGGGAACAAATTACATCAAATCTATTATACGCGGTATAGGTTACTGGCAATCTTATCCCAGTTGTCCGAGTTGGGGAGACTACTCGCTCCGTCGTTGCATTGGCCATACTCGTCTTGCTCATGGATATCTCATGGAGAGGCGCCCTGCTCCTCTCGGTGAAATTTGCCAAGCTCCATTATCAGTCAGGCCCGACATTCTGTTGAACTGCCCACTTTATATCAACGAGCACGCGAATTTACCCTGTCGTCATCGTTCGGCTCCACTGCTCTCTTTTACCTTCCCCTTCTCCTGTTGACCCACCTTCATCTGGACACTCTTCATTGACTTTTGACAACAACAGACTTCACAAAGTCCTGATACCCTTCAGCCCCTTTCTACTTCATTTCTCTTGCTACCCCTCTAACCCCCGTACTATCCCCTGCCCCGCTGTTTTATGTAACCTACTGATCAGCCCTCTCCCTTCTGCCACCCAAGACCCTTGCTTCCTTCCCTACCCTGCCGTGCTGTAGACCCTTGTGGGCTTAACGCTTCTTTTTTTATATAATAATAATAAATAATTTGTCCACTGACAAGGTGCTGATATGGCTTGAAACAGCCTTGTCAGGGTGATGTTTTCTACCCAAAAATATTTCCATCCTACCCCATTTTTCAAAAATAACTATCTACCATAATTTCTGAAGAAGCAACCTCTTCCATCTCTCTTCTCCTCCGCCTCTGCAACAATATTCTGATCTGCTATCAGTTTCTGTTCCTGCTGAACTCTGTACAGCTCCTCAAGTGTTAGCTCTTACATATGGGTTCCTCCACCAACACTTCCCACATCCTTCAAAACTCGTATCCAACACCATGGAACTCCCCCATGCCAAAATAGATTTCCACAGTGCCACTAGACCTCCGTCAGGGACAGCCTTCTAAACCCTTCAAAATCCCTCGTGTGGACTCAATCTGCACAATTTCTCTCAAGCAGAGCGCAAAGTCCCTGGGAGTCACTCCCTCCCAACCTTACCTATAAAGCGTAAGCAATGGAGGATACTGAAGTGAGCTTTTCCAAAACTCTCTTTAGGGTCAAGTGAGTGTCTTAGGTCCATTAAAGCATCTTTTGTAAACTTGCTTTGGAGTAGAGTTTTTTAAAGTTTGGAAAAGGATCTGCTGGTCCATGGCCAGGAGGAAGGTAGTGGTCTCTAGGGGGCAAGAACTTCACCTTAACAAAACTGTGAGAACCCAATACTCCTCCATAATTAGACGTTGGTTCTGGCTGTCCACAAAATCAACCAGGATTGCACCAAGCTGTCACCTGCCTAATTGAAATAATTTCTTGTACTTAGCATGGATACATGTATAGCATCCCAAAACTGTGGTTTTCATTTCACTACTTGAGTTTTCAGAAAATTCAGCATCATTTACACTGCGAAAATTCCTGTGTCCTTACCACACAATGCTGTGTGAACCCACGATTCCAATGCTGGTCCGCCACCGCAAGGCTCAGCCTGATTTTGCCCGGAAGTTTTCCAAAAAAAATTTCTGGTTCGGCCTCATGAAGCGGAAACAACTGTACTGCATTTCTGAAACTAAAATCATTTTAACAGAATTGCAAAAACTCCTCCCTTCTCTTGCCGATTAAATTCTTTTTGCAAAGCTCCTACTGTTCCCTATCTACTCAAGATTGTTTTTGCCAGCGCAAGTGCCAACGCCGCTGGAGTCACCTTGAGGACAACCCTGCTGCACTAGACTGACTATTTTTGGCTCCGTTGATATACTTCTTCCTCCTCGAGAACATAGTAAGAGTTGGGTTTGGCCCAGCTCCTACAGGGAGGGAGTCTGATGTGCCATCTCTTCTCGAAGTTTTGTCACTAATCAGTGATCCAGTTGGCACAGCTGTGGAGAGTGTGTTTGTATTTAATGCAATGGAACGAGCATTTTCCAACAACGCTGGAGGACAATTTAGGTAGGTTAAGACAAAGTATATTCCGACACCAGACGTCGACTCGTCTAGGTGGCATACCACAATTCAAGGTGTTCGCATGGCTCAGTACAATCGCAGGAATACCCCAATGGAACACGTTAAATTTTGCAGAACACCTTAGCGCGATGCACAGTACAATTGCAGATACCATACAAGGGATATGCAATAGCAAACTGACTGCAAAATTCTTCACAACACCAAACAGCTAGTACAACTGACACGCAAATTTGTAATGCAATGCCAGACAGCCAGCTACACACTGGTTGTACAAGATTGACCGTAGCGTATCGCGCACACGAACAAGCTAGTAGCGAGCTGTTGAACGATCACACAATAGCATGACTGACCATAGCAAAGGGTAACTGACCCGCAAAATTTTGTAAAGTGTTGGTAAAGCTAAATGCAATGCCAGACAGCAAGGCTGCACAAATGTCCAGCTACCAGCTTCACCCTAGGCGCCAACCCTTTCTCTAAGTCCACTTCCAGCTCTCGACAAGCTACCTCAATTTACTACCAGGATTCCAAATGGGCCTGTATCCTGGAGTAAAAGGGAGCAAAATAAACAAACAGCAAAAACTTTGACTTATAGTATCCTCACCAATTTAGACAGCAATATGAACCTAAATATCACTATGTACAGAGAATAGGTATTAGTTTCACTCCATGGTAAGGCAAGGCAGAATAGAACCACAAGAGAGCAGAGACCGGGCTTTCAACCAGCTCTAAGAATAGGGAATGACAAGGCAACAGGAGAGTGTACCCACATAACCTCTGCAAATTGCAAAACCATCTTCGTATAGGCTTGGTACTGGTTACTAGTTGAACGACAGGCCCCCATCAGCAACTCGTAGGTCACCTGTTCATTGGTTGGGGGAGATAAGCCTGTAATTGAGGGGGTGTACATGCGTCGAATGAAGGGTTACATAACTCTTTGATGCCACAGTGGCTGTTTAATAGATTGAAGATGGGTTGTAAGAGAAGTAAAATGCGAGGTTTGGGCGAGAGGCTGGAGTTAACAGATAAAGAATCACACATGAATGGGAGTTGTCACAGTTGCTCTTTGCTGAGGACACTGTGCTCTTGGGGTGATCTGATGAGAAGTAGCAGGGGTTGTGGATGAATTTGGTAGATGTAAAAGAAGAAAATTATAAGTGAATACAGGAAAGAGTAAGGTTATAGAAAAAAAAAGATTAGTGTGAATGATTGGAATCATATTGGAGGGAGCGTGTATGGAGGAGGCGAATGTATTCAGATATTTGGTAGTGGACGTTCCATGATGTCGATGAAAGATTAAGGTACGCAAAGAATTGATAAGGGAAAAAGGGTGAGCGTGCACTTAGATCTGTGGAGACAAAGAACTTTGTCCTTGGAGGCAAAGAGGGAAGGTATGGGAGTACAGTGACCCTCGCATAATTCTAATTATCCTTCCTGAGATCTAATGTGATGTGAAATTATCCGTTATGCGTATGAAGTTTTTCCCATAAGACATAACGGAAATCAAATTAATCCGTTCCTACGCCCAAAAGTATGAACAAAAAGTTTTTACCACATAAATATTAAGTTTAAATACTCACAAACCTGAAGAAGACATCACATTACATGACACTTACTTTATTGAAGGATCTGGTGAGGATTGAATGGATGGGAGAGGGGAGAGTGGTGAGGTCTTAGTGTTTAGAAGGGGAATCCCCTTCCATTGGACTTGAGGTGTCAAGTCCTTTTCTGGGGTTACTTCCGCTTCTTCTTTTAATGCCAATAGGACCAGCTTGCGAGTCACTGGACTTCTGGTCGCACAACATATCTGTCCATAGAGGCCTGTACCTCTCGTTCCTTTATGAATTTCCTAAAGGTTTCACAATAACTGTCAGTGTACAGGTTGCCAAACACGGGTGCAAAACAGCTGTCTGAGGGTGATATTCATCCATAAAGTTTCGCACTTTAAGCCTACATGCACAGATTTCCCATAATCTTTCTAGTAGGCAACTTCTGTCAATTTCTCGCCTCTCTTCCGCCTCTGACGCAGTTCCTCAGGTGTGGGTGACTCTTGCTGGTGATAGATGGTTCTAGCAGCTCACATGGTTAGTTCTTCAATGGTCCTCCAACTCTTCCACATCCTCCCCACTAACCTCCAACCCCAAGGACTTCCCCATGCCCACAATTGCTTCCTGAACTGGCATACGCCTCCAGGGTTAGGCCTCAAATCCTTCAAAATCCCTTTGGTCTACACATGCTGGCCACAGTTTCTTCCTAGCAGAGTTCAAGGGTCGTCTTATCACTCCTCCCAAGCCTTACCTATAGTTTACACAGTTTTGAGGATATAAAGTGATCTCTCCAAAACTCCTTAGAGTCAATGCGTTTCTGAGGTCTCTAAAAAACTAAAAACACCTTTCAAACAGAGCTTTTGTGTACAGTATTTTTGAAGGTTGCGTTAACCTGGCTGGTCCAAGGGCTGCAGCCGGAGAGGTGGTCTTAGGAGGCAAAAATTTGACCGAATGAAGCCATGTCCCCACAAAGTCGCTCTGCCAAGTCTGTAGATACCTGGGGGGGCATGTCTAACATCAGGATGCTCTTAAGTGACCTAATTTCTATTCAGTTAGGTAATTTTTCTCACATTGAGGGGCTAATGCTTGGTGTAAACCCAGTGCATAGAAAAAGGTCCCTAGTGATCCATGCTTACTGTTTGCCATCCACCGCACACACAAATTAGCCTGAGGATATTCTTTAGCCTGAATGCACTGGGAGTTTCAGATACACTAATAAAGGCCTTCACTTTGCAATCACCACTAGCATTGGCACTCATAACAGAGTAAAGCCTGATTTTTCATAGGCTTATGGTCCTGGAAGTGCCGTTCTCCTAATTAACGTAGGTCCTCTTGCATTTGTCCTTTCCAAAACAGGCCTGTTCATCACAATTAAAACACTGTTCAGGTTCATTCCCTTCACTGTCTATGTACTCCTTGGATTTCCCTGCACATATTTTTTCAGCTGCTTGGTGGTCCGAGCTTCAACCTCCCATGCCTATAACACAATGTATGGGCCACTACCTCTTAAATCGCTCAAAACCAACCTTTACTGGCCTTAAATTCACTCGCATCATCACTAGTTGCAGGGCATTTATTCCAATAAAATGCCTGATGCAACTTGCCTAGGACATTGCACGTATATCGCTTGAGAGATGCATCTCCGCTATCCTTTTTTCGTTTATCCACTACCAATAAATCCCTCAACATCTTCTATCACTTGCATATCTTTTCGAAACACAGTTGCCCTGTGGCAAAAAACTCTTGCCTTGATTGCCGGTTTCTTGGACACATAGTAGCGATGTTATGAGTTTTACTATACCCTGGCCAGCTCTGAGACATGAACTCCACTTCATATTTACAAATGATCTCTGTCTTGTCATCGCTAGATAATTTCTCACCCTTATTCCTGGAGGTTGTGTAGAAGCTTTCTTTGGGGGCCCATGGGCACTTATTTGGCAGATGAAAAAAAAGCACCAAAAACCTGTAATAATACAAATGGTTCCGATTGTATGCCTTGGATGTAACGTGTAGGCCGGCTTGTAAACAATCCACCGGTGGAAACATGTGACGGGCTCGGGCAACACATTGACCGCTCTCGGACGAATAGCGTTGAGCGAGGTTTTTTAGCGGGTAAGTGAAGGCAGAATTTTAGCGATACAATGGACGGTATGGCGGATTTAACGTGATGTTGATGCCAACAGTATCTAGGGTCCACTGTATAATGGTACCAGCGGCTCTTATATGGTGGGAAGCTGGGGGATGAATGTTGGCAGGCGAGGACAAGCTGGAGCAGTGGAGAGGTCATGTCTAGGGCAATGTGTGGTATGAATATTAATGGCAGGGAATTTGTAGTGTTGGAAGTAGAGATGCGGAGTGCCAACAGTTGTCCCAGAGGGCTAATAAGGGTTGTTGAGTGTTTGACATGTTGAGAGAATGGAGTGAACAGAATGACTGCAAGAGGGTATCAGTCTGTAGGAAGAAGTGGTAGGGTCTCCTAGTAAGGAGTTGGAGGGAGGGGGTAAAGGAGTTTTGTGAAGAAGGGGCTTGGACTTCCGTAGCATGCATGAGGCGTGGTTGATAGGAGGGAATGAAGACAAATGGTTTTTAAACTTGATGGGCCTGTTGGAGTGTATCAAGTAACATTTATGAAGGATTCAGGGAAACGGCAGGCCAACTTGAGTCCTGGAGATGGAAGTACAGTCCTGCACTCTGAAGGAGGGGTTTAATGGGCAGTTGTTAAAAACAGGTAAGTGGTAAGCCCCTTCTGGCAAGACATGATGGAGTGAATGAATGGTGAAATTTTTCTCTTTTGGGCCACCCTGCCTTGGTGGAATCGCCCGTTGTGCTAATAAAAAAATTAAAAAAAATTCACTTCTATCATGCTCCTCCACCCTCCAATCTAAGCCAATCTTTCCATAAACCTAAGTTTTTGTTATCCTCATCACCTAACCTTAACTAAGTTTCACTTTATAATTTCCTTCTTTTACATACCCACCAAACTCATCCCCCAACCTTTACACTTCTCATTCAGTCTCCAAAATAACAGTGTTATCAGCAAAGAGCAACAGTGGCAACTCCCATATGTGTTAAATTCTTATATCATTATCACAGCCTCTTGCCAACACCCGAGCATTCACTTCACCTTACAACTCCATCTAAAACATATTAAACAACCAGGGTGACATCGATCATCCCTGTCATAGGCCATCTTTTACTGTGCAATATCTCCCCCTCTCCTACATACTCTAATCTAAGCCTCTCACTACATCATAAAAGCTCCTCATTGGGTGTTATTCAGGTAACTCTACCTCCAGTTCCTATATTGGCAAATCTGCCACATTGCTTCCCTATCCGCCCGAACCATAAACTCCTTTTCCATATCCATCCATAAATTCCATCCACAAAAACTTCTTACCTTACTAAATACGTTCACCTATACGTTCACTGTCGAAGGAACTTGTCTACTCACCCACTACCCTCCTAACGCCTCCTTTGTTCCTCTGCATCTTGTTCTCGTCTTACTTCTTAATTCTATCACTAATAACTAACAGCACTTTTCCCAGGTAATCTTACACTCTCTTTTGTCCCCAGTGCCTTTAGACATACGGAAAGAGGCATGCTTCTCTGCCAATCCCTAGTACCTAACCCTGTCCCATACATTTATTAATACAAGCACCAACCACTCCAAAAACTAAGCCCCACCTGCAATTTAACATTTTGCTTTTATTCCATCAGTTCCAAGCTGCGTTACCTCCCCTTTCATTGTACCACTGCTCATGCGACTTCCCCCAAACTTACGACCTGGCACTTTCTCACTTCTTCAAGCTGTTAGTCCTGTCTGCCCAACATATATAATCACAGCTTCCCTAACTTCATAAACATTTAACAGCTCCTCAAAAAATTCCTCGCAACTTCATAGATGCCGTCTAACTCTGCTGTCTATAACTCGCCTATTTTTAACTGTCAAATCCATTTCTTCCTTAGGCTTCCTACATATAAAACTCCTCCAAAAATTTGTTCTTATTCCTGAGCAAAATTGTGTTGATACATCCTTCTTCAAAGAAACGCTCCTTGGAGCAGTGAAGAGCTCTTGGTCTGAGGGAATTAAACCCGTGTCGCCCTACTCAGACTTACCTAATTACCCCCCCAATCCCCCCTTCCTGATCCATCCCCCCTTTTTTCCCTGTCCTCCGCCCCCTCCCTTCCCGAAGCCTGTCCTGTTATCAGCCTTTGGGATTCCTTCCCTAAGGTATTCCTCGTTCCAAGGTAGGGAAGGGTACCAACGTCCATCCATTCCCATGTGGGTCCTTGGCATGGTGTAGTTTTGCTGTGGAATCTGGATTGCTGGAGATGTCCCCAATTCCTCTGTCTACCAAGGTGGGCTTTGGTGTCCTTGCGGGTGGACAGTTATCTGTAGGCGGCCGGTTGAGGCGCAGGTGTGGCTGAAGGTGGTATGCTTTGGTGTGTAACCGACCACCCTCTCTGTTGTCCACTGAGTGGGATCAGTGATGTAGGTGCTCTGTCCTGGATTCCTGGTTTACTGGCCTAAGGGTAAGTATGGCACGGATCCATGCTCACCGGCACTACTGCAGTGCCTTGGGGTCATCTTGGGCCACAGAGGGGGATTTATTACGCCCAGCTTCTTTCCTCTATGAGCTGTCTTCCATTTTCCGCCCCCCCCCTTTTTTTTTCTTTCTTTTTGTTTTCTAAAAAGCAAAAAGCATGAATACCATAACCGTGGAGTTCCAAATCCATGAATCGGGGTCTCCCCTAGCCCCTTCCTGAAGATCACAACCCTTTTCAACCCTGCCTCGGTACTGATCACACTTAGAACATTCTAATCCCTCAGTACATCTGCAGTACATGGTTCATCACCCCTCCAGGGACTGGGGATCCGACTGACTCCTTTTGATTGGTCAGACCTCCGGCACTCTTTAACCATGCTTCCTGGCTTCTCCCTCGTGTGGTGCAGCAGATTTTGGGATCAACCGGCCCCATCCCATGTTGGACCAACTCCAGTCCTACACCTAAACACCCTAGACCCATTACCTGAAGATACTTCTTCTCTTTCTCCTTCCCGTTCTACTCAGAAATGACTGGCACGTCAGGCACTCCCCTTACATGCTGTTTTCAAAATACAGTGAACCCTCGTTTCTGTAATTAATCCATGTCTGGAAGGGTGGGACTATGTTCGAAAGTGCGGTTTGTGAATGCCATTTTCCCCCTACGAAATAATGTAAATACACTTAATACCATTCCAACACCCCAGTATATGTAAAACAATTTTTTTTTTTTTACCGAAAGATAGATGGTAGTACATACAACAATACAATGGGACAATGATGAAGTGATACATTAACAGCTTACATGCACCGTTATTGGCTATGTCTTCCAGGGAATGAAGACTGGCGGAGAAGAGATTGAATTATTACTTTGTTTCGAAGGATGTCCCCTTCCATCACACCTTGGGTACCAATTCTTGCTGGGGTTACATCTTGTTTCTTATGCCACTAGGGCCAGCTTTGGAGTCACGGGAGCCCTGTCCGCACACAAAAAGGGTCACACAGCTCTGTTTCTTTTCAGGGCCTCATCTTTTAACCCTTTCAGGGGTTTGGGGACGTACTAGAAGCTCAGGGCTCCAGTGTGTTGACGGACAGTGCGCCTAAAGTTCGATGCGCCCGCAAATCTATTGAGAGAAAGCTGGGAGGCCCTAACATAAGAAAGCATGGGTCTATGTGGACAGTGTGACCATATAAAAAAAATTCTGCAGCACACAGTGCATAATGAGAAAAACAAAAACTTTGAACCGTGTTTTGGATTAAAACAGCAACTTTGCACTGAATTTTCGTATGGTAATGTATGCTGTATTCTAGTTTTCCTGTCTCATTGTATAGAATGGAAGACATATTACAGAACTGAGATATTTTGCCTAGGTTTTACAATGAAACGTACCTTTGAATATTGGCTCAAATACAAAATGTCGATTTTTACAAAAGTTTCTAGAAGTAAACAAATCATGCAACGGGTCAATACACTCAACTGGGGAGTCTAATATTCCGTCACAAATGCACCGATATTAATTATATCATTTCTACACTAATGCAGTCGTCTGCAGAACATAAATTCTTCTATTATTTGGTGGAGAAGAACAAAAAAATTCAAGTGGTAAGCAAAAGAATTAAAGGGGCATGGGGACAGTGACTACATAACAGAGGAAATGTTATTTTTTAGCGCCAAATTCATGTTGTATTCTGGACCCTATTGCATTGACATCTTTTGAAATTTGTGTGAAATTTCCAATTTTTTCCTGAATTCGACACTGTATTGGATCGGGGAAATCGGTAAATGGGTGATTTCATTGGTACGCATACATAAAAATGGAGTGCTAGCGAAATAGTTTATGATTTTTGTCGACTAGTACAGTGGATTTGGCCGAAAAGAGGGGGCTCAAAGAAAAGATTCTCTAGCGTGTCATAATGAATTTGTTGTTTTTTTTTTGTGAAATTTGGGGCGAACCCTGAGGAACAAGTCTGGGAGAGTGCCTGGGACCCTGAAAGGGTTAAAACTTCCCCTAAAATAGGCCAAGACTTTGGTCAAGGTACCTCTTCAAGGGGGCTCTCCTTGCATGGTGAAGAGGCTCTTGATCTGAGGAATTAAACATGTCGTGCTCCTTCCCTCAACCGACCGTAAGTACCCCCCCCCCCCAAACCCCCCATTCCCCCTAGCCCATCCTCTCCTCCCCTGTTTCCTTCCTCCTCTCCTCCTCTCCACCACTCCCTTATGCCCATCCCTTTTGCCTTTGGGGTGTTTTTTCTTTTGGTTTCCACAGGCACGCTAGTTCCAAGGTTAGGGGAAAGGTACCGGGGGGTCCCATCCCATCCCGTTGAGTCTTGCGGTGGCGTAGTTTTGCGTGGAATCTGATTGCCTGGATTGCCCGAGCCCTCTCCGGTATCCCCGTGGGTGGGGCTTTGGGGGTGTCTCTCTCGGGCGGGCGGTTATCTCTGGAAGCCACTTTCGATTCCGGGGGTGGGGGCTGAAGAGGGATGCTTTTGTGCAGCTTTCTGACGCCCTCTCTTTTGTCACCAAAGGTAGCTCAGATCAGCATGGAGGTTTGCTATCCGATTGCCGTTACTGCATGATGGGTAGGTATGGCACGGGTTCCATGCGGGCTTCTGCGCTACTTGCGGTGCTGAGGGCTCTCTTGCACGAGGGAAGATTTCTGGCCTTTTCATTCCTCCGAGAAATATCCCTCCCCGGTCCCCCCCCCGTTTTTTATCTTGTTTTTTTTATTTGACTTTATTCTTTTCTTTCTATTTTTTTAAAAACAAAAAGAAGAAGTAACCCGAACCAAGGCACCTAGTGCCATGGAACTGCCACCCCCCCGCCCTCATGGAAACCGCACCCCCGTTCTGACCTTTCCGCTTCATCTTTGGACCAACTCTTCATACACTCCTCATGCCTCTGTACCTCTTGCCATGTTGTTTCCTCCCCCCCTTCAGGTCTGGGGGAGGCCTTCGACTGAAAGCCTTCGATTTTATCGGACCGCAACCTCCTCTGACTATGCTTCAGGGCCTCACCCTCTACGGTGCAGCAATTTCGAATTCGCCGCCCATTCCGCTCCGACCAACTCTGTCAACCCTATAAATATAACCAAACGACAATTACCGCTGATGATACTTCTCCACCTTCTCGTTCTTCCAGAAATGGATCGACACACGTCCTTCACTAACCTTTCCATGCACAGTTTCAGACTGGCGCAATGGGGGGACTAAATTCTTCCTTTTTTGGACCGACTTCCTCTACTGCCTATCTACTGGTCCACAGTATTGGCTAGGTACTTCTAATTACTTCTACGCCATGTGGTTAAGATATTTCTTTTCGTGCCCTTAAAGCGGTACGCGAATCATCACCATACAGATTGGGTACCCAGCGCATGAGCTTTCTCGTCGTTCCCATATCGATACTGTCCCTTCACTATTGAAAAACATCATTCCCTCAATTCTTGTTAGTGTACCGGCATCTCCCATACCATAGTTCAACAAAAAGGTCCAGACATTTGCACTGACGAATCTTGAACAGCTGGACACCAAGATCTCCCAATCCTCCGGTAGGACACTTACGTTTCTTCCTGCCCATGGGCAGAGACGATACCCTAGCAAGGTGGCTCGTTTAACTTTTGACTGGGCCTGAACTCCCATCCTCATTTTATGTAGCAGACATCAGTTACAAGTGCGAAAGGTGATCCCTACACCACAAAAGTTGTAGAAATTGCCTGCGATGTGGGCCAGCCACGAAATAGTGGCAGATCTATCGCCGAATGCCCACGTCTGTGGTGCCGATGACCATTCTAATCCGTCTTGCAATCGACCTACCATCCTTGCCTTATTGTCATGAAGGCCACCCTTCGACTTCCTCGGCCGTTGTCAAGTCAACTTAAACGAGCGGAAATCCATTACCTCAAAGAGGCAGAAGGTCTCCCTTATGCCATGGCAGTTTTCTCACCTCCGCATCCCAAGGGAGCTACCTCATGTTTCGTATTTCCCGGTTTCAGGAACGTTCCCCACACTTTTCTGGGCTCCCATCTTCTGCAACCACCTGTGGTTAATCCCTCTCCATGTCATCCATGTATTCAATTCTTTTTTGCTGTTCTGGCACAGACGTCCCTACTTCAAGCCTCAAGTCTGATCTCGCTTCTTTCGTGTGTCTCCCTCACAAGCCTCATAGTGACGGAGATCATCGTATGACACCTCCTCCCAATTGGCCCTTCTACTTTCTCAAAATCAACAAAAGGTCCGTTAAACAACCTCCTACCCATCTTCCCCTCCTCATTTTAACCTCCCCTGTCTCCTGTACCTGGGTCCTCTTCCCCTCTCACGGCTCTGTTACAAGTGTAGAGGTTCACCCTCCTCCCTCGTACTATAACCTTTCATCCCCTGTTTCCCTCCCAATTTCTTCCTCTTCTCACCTCCCAGGTTTTCTGCCTCTTCGGTCCCCTTCCACGCTTCTTCTCAGTTCCCTCACCCTTTCGCTCCCCCTGGCCATGTACATCCATTACAGGTGCCAATCTTTACTCATCCTCCCCCTACCGTTTTCCAATTTGTCTCCCATATACGCTCAGGATTCCAAACCACTTGAAGCAATCCTCTTAATATATTGCAGAGACAAACCACAATGGACCACTGGAGCAACCCCCCGTTCCTTCTCTCTCCTCTGCTCCCATCCTGCGCAACTCCTTTCTTCCCGCGCACCGTTCCTTCCGCTGCTTGAACGTTTTTCCACGCCCCTCTTCATGTGACTTTTCGAACCCCTCTAGTCCGTAGAAACCCTTACCTGCGGATGTCAGGTATCTTTATCATTGCCAATCATGGCCTAATATTACCGTGGAATATACGGTGGCCTCAGGAATCGGGGTGACGTCCAGATTTTACTCTCCCAAATTTCCACTGTTGGTGTTTGCTACAGAACCAAAAATTACACACTGCTGTTATCTCTCCCATCTCAGGCTATAAATAATGTATTCCTATCAGATTCATTTCCTGATGGACCCTTAATGAAAGTGCCCTTCTTCGACGCACTGATATCCGTACCATCAGCAATTTGTTTCGTACCCTCGTGCATTACACAGCAGCCTGTATCCACTTCATAGTGGTAAACGCTCTGTTCTTTATATCTCTCTCCTTCTTCGGGCATATCTATTCCATGTATTGCCTTTCTTGTTTTCATCATTACCGGCCACTGATTCGTTACTTGCGATTTAATGCCCACCACTTCCTCTGGGGGTTCCTCACTGTGATTCCCGTGGCATTCAGTTAGAGGCTTTTCTTGCCACGCACCCCCTCCATGTTTTTAAACATGTACTCACATACCCCATTTTGGATCCTCGACTCACACTCTATCTATGCATCGATCTCTCAGGTCTGCGCTTACCTCTGGCTGCATTAACTTCACATTGGTCTGTTCTCCCCGGACTTACATGACATGATCATTTCCCATCATTGTCTTTACTCCCCTTCATATTCAACCACCTCTTTCGATTCCCACCTGGCAATTTGATCAGCCAAATTGGAAACCTTTACTCACACCAACTGTTTTTAGAGAGGGTTCCTTCTCGTCCTCACATTGGAGAGCTTTTAACAACGCGTTCTCGTCCCCTCCATTTTAACCGCAGCTTCGATTTGTATAACCCCAAACTTCGGGCAGGCATTCTCCAGAAAGCGGTGGCCTTTGGTGGTTCTCCGGCTGTGCTCGTGCAGTAACATTTGAAACGCGCTCATGGGGCAGGTACCGTACAATAGAACCAGGGGAGAGACTTCTTGGATTTTAAGCAGAAGCGTGCATCCGCTCGCCTGTCCATCCGTGACGCTAAACGCACTTGCTGCCGAGGATTAAAAAAATTGTATTTCCTCCACCAACACCTCTGCTTCCTCTATGAGTGCGTCTGGAAAAAAGTACGAAAACGAGTGGGTAAATATTCTCCTGACCCGCTCCTGTCTGCGGGTTGCTGGTGTTGATAGAGGCAAACCCACTAGAGGTTTGCCAATTAAATAGGCAATCAGCGGTCCCTATTTCTCAGGGACTCCATCTATGTCCCTCGTTTCTTTCCTACAAAGTCTGCCAAGAGTAGCACCCTGGGACTTTCTTCTCTCAGAGAAAACCGTATAATGTGCCTTTTCACACATCCAGTGGGAAATAAGTCACTGTTCTGGACGGTTTGGTTATCCTAGGTTCCTACAACATATGCTTTATTTATGATAATTCTATGTAACTGTATTTGTTATACCTGAATAAAACTTACGTACTAAGAACAGGAGGGGCCACACTCTTAGGATTGGCCGATCATCGGCCCGCTGGGCCTGACGACATTCATATTTGTAATCTACAACAATTTACATCATCTGCCCTATGGCAGTCCCTATTACCCTTTCCAATCCTATTTGGTCACAAGGAGTTCTTCCAGCAGCTGTGAAATCTCCAGTGTTCTCCCTTTTTTCCGCAAACCAGGCACTACGGAATGAAGCCTCCCACTATCGTCCCCCATTGCTCTTTACCAGTGCAGTTTGCAAAGTGATGGAATGCCTGTAAAAAGACGTTTAGTGGTGGTATTGAGAACAACACAACAGTCCTCTCACACTCGTCAATTATGGCGCTCGAAGGACGTTCTCTTCCATAGAGACCCCTTACTTACTATGCGTGGATAACGTATGTCGTAATGCCTTAGTGAATAACCACTCCGTTTTATTGGCCATATTTTTTTGACACTTGAAAGGGCATATGACACAAATTAGGGTATAATAATTTTGCCCAAACCCACTCCTTAGGCCTTCGAGGCAATCTACCATCCTTCCTTAAGAACGTTTTACAGACAGGCAATGTCCGTGGCTTCGGTTAATAATGTTCTCTCGCCCGGACTTTAATCCAGCTGAAGGTGTCCCTCAGGGGATGTGTTCTGAGCACAACCTTTTTCCTCCTTGCGATTAAAGATTGGCCGTCTAGTCTTCCATCAAATAATTGGTGGTCATGGGCGACTCTATTTTTATGACTTTACTATTGGCCTGTGCAGCGCTGACTGTCACCTCCAGTGGTTCCAATTGGGGCCACCACACATGGTTAAATTTTCCAGCACTAAAACCCACCAATTACTTTCACTAGACGCTCTGTCATCTCCGATCATCCTTGGTACCGCTTATGGGCCCCGGATCCCTGGACCAAATACAGTCAAGTTTCTTTTCTGGCTCCTCGTTGCCGTAGGTTATCCGGAAACCTCACATTACCCCTCTCCTGGAAGGCAACTTGTCCACACCGGCTGAACCTTCTTTAAAACCCTTGATCAGCTTTTCAGGACAGGATCGTCGAACCCTCCTTCCCTACTATTTCCACCCTCATTTATTCGAAACTTGATAATGGTGACCGCAAGATCTATTCAGTGGCATCTCCTGCTACTCTCTCTACCCTTAACCCCAGTCATCACCAAGATTACGTTTAGGCCTTGGTGCTTTTCACTCTTCCCCTGTCAAGAGCCCTCTATGCGAAGCGAACGTTGACCAGCCTTACCGATCGCCGTGATGCCCCATTGCTTCGGCTACTATGTACCTCTCATGATCTCCCGCAATCCTTCCATTTTATAGAATGGTCCACTGATAATAGTAGAATTCTTTATTTGTTCGCCGCTCTGTTTAACCTGCCAACCCTTCTCTCTTTGCCTCCTTCGTCTTGTCTTCTCTTCAATTACCACCTTTCTTTCTAGGTTCATGTATAGCATCTCACTTTTCCCTACCCCCCCTGGAGTTCCCAGCTGATCAGGTCTGTTCTTTCCTGCATCCCTTGCTCGAAAGAGCCCAACTGTCTATGGTCGTTTCCCGCTCGTTTTTTCATGTCCACCGTCCACTCTCATTCTCATCCATTCTGTGGGACTCAGATGGCCTAAGTCTTCTGACGCATAGATTCCGCGAGCATGTTTCCGGACCAGGCGTGGTACGGAGGCATTTACTGGCTTCGGCTTGGATTTTCCTGCTGAATTGTAAGCCATCCTGCAGCACTTAGGCCGTATTGCATCTATGGGCCTGTGTCATCATTTGTGGGGTTGTCTCAGACTCCCTTAGTGCTTTACAGGCTATACAGAAATTTGACACACCTCACACCCTTTGTCCTCCTATCCAACTTTTGGGCTATGCCGCAACTTTACCAAGCATAAAGAATTGGGTTTTTGTTGGGTCTCCTGTCATGTAACGTACAGGCAATGAACAATGCAGACACGCAGCGCGTCAGCAGTACATGACCTACCAGTTTCAAATAGAGTATTCCATGTATGGACTATTTTGGCTGGCAATTGCTTGCCACCTTCACACCGGGGGGGGGGGGGGGGGGGGGCTCCGTTGGCACAACATTGTCGACTATGCTCGGGAACAAATTACATCAAATCTATTATACGCGGTATAGGTTACTGGCAATCTTATCCCAGTTGTCCGAGTTGGGGAGACTACTCGCTCCGTCGTTGCATTGGCCATACTCGTCTTGCTCATGGATATCTCATGGAGAGGCGCCCTGCTCCTCTCGGTGAAATTTGCCAAGCTCCATTATCAGTCAGGCCCGACATTCTGTTGAACTGCCCACTTTATATCAACGAGCACGCGAATTTACCCTGTCGTCATCGTTCGGCTCCACTGCTCTCTTTTACCTTCCCCTTCTCCTGTTGACCCACCTTCATCTGGACACTCTTCATTGACTTTTGACAACAACAGACTTCACAAAGTCCTGATACCCTTCAGCCCCTTTCTACTTCATTTCTCTTGCTACCCCTCAAACCCCCGTACTATCCCCTGCCCCGCTGTTTTATGTAACCTACTGATCATCCCTCCTCCCTTCTGCCACCCAATACCCTTGCTTCCTTCCCTACCCTGCAGTGCTGTATAGCCCTTGTGGCTTAGCGCTTCTTTTTTATATAATAATAATAAATAATTTGTCACTGTACAAGTTGCTGATAGGCTTGCAACAGCCTTGTCAGGGTGATGTTTCTCCATAAATATTTCCATCCTACCCCTTTTTTTCAAAAATCTCCATAATTTCTGAAGAAGGCAACCTCTTTCATCTCTCTTCCTCCTCCTCCTGCAACAATATTCTGATCTGCTATCTGTTGCTGTTCCTGCTGAAGCTCTTACAGCTCCTCAGTGGTTAGCTCTTCATTGTGGTCCTCCACCAACTCTTCCCACATCCTTCAAACTCGTATCCAACACCATGGAACTCCCAATGCCAAAATAGATTTCACAAGTGCCATAGACTCGTCAGGGACAGCCTCAAACCCTTCAAAATCCCTCTTGTGGACACAATCTGGCCACAATTTTCTCCAAGCAGAGCTCAAAGTCCTGGTAGTCACTCCCTCCCAAGCCTTACCTATAAAGCGTATGCAATGGAGGATACTGAAGTGATCTTTCCAAAACTCTCTTAGGGTCAAGTGAGTGTCTGAGGTCACATTAAAGCATCTTTGAAACATTGCTTTGGTGTAGATTTTTTTTAAAGTTTGAAATGATCTGCTGGTCCATGGGCTGGAGGAGAGGAGTGGTATTAGGGGGCAAGAACTTCACCTTAACAAAACTGTGATGAACCCATACTCCTCCATAATTAGGTCATCCAGGTTTGGAGGATTGTCCATTAGCAGGAGGCACTTGTGATCCAATTTCTTTTCCAGGAGGTAATTCTTCACACTAGGGCCAAACACTTCATTGAACCACTCGACCCATGCCTTATTATTAGCTTTCCAAAACATACATAATTACTCTTCATAACATTGCTTTTCTTGAATGCTCTGGGATTTTCAGAATGGTACACTAGTAACGGCTTCACTTTGAAATCCCCACTAGCATCAGCACAGAACATGAGCATCAGCCTCTTTCATAGGCTTGTGTCCTGGCAGTCCCTTTTCCTCCTGAATAATGTAGGTCCTCTTTGGCATTTTCTTCCAAAAGAGGCCTGTTTCGTCACAATTGAACACTTGTTCAGGTTTTAATTGTTCAGTCTATATGTACTCCTTGAATTCACTTACGATTACCTGCAGATTTCTTGTATCTTTCTCGTTACCATTCATGGCCTATTTTACAGGGGAATATCCACGGTCTCAGAGGTAGTGGGGGTGAGCTTCAGATGTTGCTCTCCCAGTTTTCCCCTGTTGGTATTTGCCTGCAGGAACCAAAAATTACACTCTGCTGTCATAGATCTCATCTCAGGCTATGATTTATTGTATTCTTCGATCCTTTTTCTGATGGAACCTTTAATGAAAGTGCCCTTCTTATATGCACTGATATTCCATACTGTCAGCTATTATTTTATATTTTGCTGCATTACATTGCAGCCCGTATCCACTTGAATAAATGGTATACAATCTGTTCTTTGTATCTCTCTCCTTCTCGGGCATTATCTGTCCCAGATGTTGCCTTTCTGGTTTCATCCTTACTGCCACCACTTCTGTTACTTGGCGATTTTAATGCCCTCCATTTCCTCGGGGGGAGTGATACCACTGTGACTCCCATGACATCCAGAGGCTTTTCTTGCTTCTCACTCCCTCCATATTTTAAATATGGGTACTCCCATCCATTTTGATCTTTGTTCTCATACTCTCTTGCACTGATCTCTCGGTCTGCTCTTTCTACACTGCACTAGACTTCACCTGGTCTCTCCTCCTGGACTTGCATGACAGCGATCATTTTCCATTCATTCTTACTTCTTCATATTCACCACCACCCATAGATTTCGAGAAAGAAATGGAAAACATGCCCACTCAGCACCTGGACCAGATTCATGGAATGCTCTATTTACAAAGAAGTGCAAAGCACCACTAGCATATGCCCTCAGTATTCTTTGGAGAAAGAGCTTAGATCTAGGTGAAATACCAGAGGCCTTAAAGAGTGCAGACTTAGCAACTTTGCATAAGGGAGGTAGTAGAGCACTAGCTAAAAATTACAGACCAGTAGCCCTAACCTCTCACTTCATAAAAATCTTTCAGAGAGTAATGAGATGGTAGGTTACAAATTTCATGGACCAGCACAACCAACATAAACCGAACCAGCATGGTTTTAGAGCAGACTGTCATGTCTGTCCCCCCCCCACCCCACAGAGCTGCTGAACCAGTAAGTGACAGAATTACGAGGCAACTGGATGACAACCAAAATGCAGATGTGATTTACACAGATTTTGCATAGCATTTGACAAAGTCATCATGGAGTGAATAGTCACAAAATAAGGCCTTTGCATATGGGGAGAGGTAGGCAGACGATTTTGGTTTCCTAAGCACAAGAACACAAAAAGTATAGGACAGGCAAATCAAGCATCAGCGAGGTCCAAAGCTCAGTCCCCAAGCAACTGTCGCACCTCTACTGTTCCTCAATCCTCATAGCAGACATAGAGAAACACACTTTTGTATCATATGCAATGATGCAAATATAAGCATGAAAGTCAGTACGGTAGAGGACACCGAAAGAGTAACAGAAACATTAAACAGTTCTCAGTGGGCAGTGGAGAACAACATGACATTTAATGGTGATAAGTTCCAGCCTGCTTAGGTATGGAAAGAATGAAGAATCCTCAAAAGAGTACTATATACCAAAACGTCAACAGGGTCACCCAAATAGAACGTAGGAACACGAAAAGACCTAGGAATTAATTATGTCAATGGACCTTTTAAAGACCATAACATACAGATCACGACTCAAGAAGACGATGGGGTGGTATTGAGAACTTTCAAGACATGGGAAATAATGCCAATTTACACACTTCAAAAAAAATCGCTAGTGCTCCCATCACTATAAGAATTTCGCTCAGTGCTGTACAGCCCCGTTCAAGGCAGGAGAAATATTGGAGCTGGAACAAATACAGATATCGTTTAATGGCTCATATTGACTAAATAAAGCACCTAAAACTACTGGGAACTGCCTGTGAGTCTGAACATCGTACTTCATTGGAGCCGGAGAGAGAGAGGTACATGATAATATATACTGGAAGGTACTCGACGGCTTGGTCCCCAATCTGCACACTGCCATAACAAAATACTGGAGTGAGAGATATGGGAGAAGTGTAAAATAAACTTTCATGAAGAGCAGGATCAGTGGACAATAAGGGAACACTGTATCATCAACACTGGGGTCCCAGACTTTTTCAACATCTTACCAGAAGATATCAGAAACACTGCCTTTAAGAGGAAACTGGACAAATATCTTCACAAGGTGCCAGATCAACCAGGCTGTGATGGATATGTGAGGCAGCAGGCCTCCAGGAGCAACAGCCTGGTTGACCAGACGAGCCTGGCCAATGGCAGGGCTCAGAGAGTAGATAAACTCGAAACTCTTCAAAGGTATATCAAAGGTATACCTCTTCGTAGCCCACGCTGGCAGTTTGATCGAGCCGTGTCATCCATGACGCTAAACGCACTTGCTGGAGAGATTATGTTTCCACCATCACCTCTGCTTCCTCTGTGAGTGCAGTCTGGAAAAAAGTGTGGAAACTGAGTGGTAAATACTCTCCCTACTGGCAACTCGCGGGTTGCCAGTATTGATATAGCAAATCCTCTGATGTTCCATTGAAATTGGTAATTATCTTGTCTGTATTTCTCAAGGCTCCATCTATGCCCCTCGGTTCTTTCCTCAAAGCCTTCCAGAGAGTTAGCACCCTTAAGAACTTTTCACTCAAAAAAGGCTTATAAATGTGCCTTGTCACTTTGAACTGAGGCAACACTCTCACTTGCTTTATCATCGGCCAAAG
Source organism: Cherax quadricarinatus (assembly GCF_026875155.1). NCBI lineage: Eukaryota > Metazoa > Arthropoda > Malacostraca > Decapoda > Parastacidae > Cherax > Cherax quadricarinatus. Next base: position 55,121,490 of record NC_069399.1, on the reverse strand, counting down.
CGGGCCTGACAGCAATTCATATTCGCATGTTACAACATTTTACATCATTCAGGCCCTTGCATCCTCTTACGACTTTTAATCTTAATTGGCACAAGGATTCATCTCCCAGCTGTGAAATCTGCCATGTTCTCCCTTTCCACAAACCCGGGTGCGTACGGGACATGAAGCCTCCACTATCGTCCCCTTACTCTTACCGGTGCAGTTTCAAGGTGGATGGAACGTCTGGGAAAATCCAGCATGTAATGTGGTTATTTAGAGACACAACAGTCTCTCCGCTAGTCATATGGCTTTCATAAGGGGCGTTCATAACCATGACCCCTTACTACAACTGGATACGTATGTTTCGTAATGCTTTTGCGAAGAACCACTCGTTTATTGCCCATATTTTTTTGACCTTGAGAAAGGCATATGATAGAAGAGTAAACTTTGCAACTTACTGACGTTATGAACAATTTTTCCAAGACAACTTTGAAAAACAACTATGTGACTCAGTTGTAGTAAATAGCAAACCTTCTACCTACAACTGTAACCCAAGAAACATTAAACAAACCACCTGACAACCTTATCCCAAGACCATCTTTCGAGTCAGGATACCTAGTCCTTGAAATAAAGGAATTAAAGTGACAGGTTATCAAACTACTGGAAGAAATCGGTGGTACTTTTAAAGTGTTCAACACAAACTCCAGCTCACAATGAAGTGGAACTGTAAAAAACATGTATTAATATGAAAATCAAGTTTTATGTTACCTGGATTTTACCTTGAGAGGAGGTTCCGGGTCATACGCCCCCGCGGCCCGGTCCTGTGACAAGGCCTCCTGGTGGATCGAGCCTGATTCAACCAGGCTGTTTGCTGCCGGGCTGCACGCAAACCAACGCGGCGAGCCACAGCCCGGCTGATCAGGAACTGACTTAAGGTGCTTTCCAGTCCAGCTTGAAGACTGCCAGGAGTGTGTTGGGTAATGCCCCCTTATGTGAGCTGGGAGGCAGTTGAACAGTCTCGGGCCACTGACACTTATTGTATGGTCTCTTAACGTGCTAGTGACAACCCTGCTTTTCATTTGGGGGATGTGCAATCCGTCTGCCCCAAGTCTTCTGCTTTCGTAGTGAGTGAATTTCGTGTGCAAGTTCAAGTACTAGTCCCTCTAGGATTTTCCAGTGTATTATCATGTATCTCTCCCTCCTGCCATTCCAGGGAATACAGGTTTAGGAACCTCAACGCTCCCAGTAATTTAGGTGTTTTTATCTCCGTTTATACGCGCCGTGAAAGTTCTCTGTACTTTCTAGGTCGAACAATTTCCCACTGCCTTGAAAAGGTGCTGTTAGTGTGCAGCAATATTCCAGCCTAGATAGAAACAGTGACCGGAAGAGTGTCCATCATGGGCCTTGGACCTCCCTATTTAGAAGGTTTCTCATTATCCATCCTGTCAGTTTTCTAGCAGATGTGATTGATTACAATGGTATGGTCCTTGAAGGTGAGATCCTCCGACATTATTAAAGTAGAGTAAGTAGTAAGTAAATTATTCAGTATACACAATACAGTTGCATAGAATATCATACATAGCAGCATATGTGTAGAGAACCTAGATAACCCAAAAAAGTCAACAGATGACTTATTTCCATGGGGTCCTTTTACCTTATTATATTAATATAAAAGGTTATAATATTTTTCTTATTATTCTATAATGAAGATAACTCTTATTATCATACTAAAAAACTATCACTTACACGAGGGTCATTTAGACTATCTACAATACGAGGGTCATTAGACTATCTACTACCGAGGGTCATTACGACTACTAACAATACGAGGGTCATTACTAGGGATAAGTAAAATTTACACGTATTTTTAGCTAAAAAATAGAAAACATTCCCCTCCTTTCTGTGCTTCATTCATCAGACACTTATTTGGCAGACTTCTTGAAAAACTGATTCACGCTATGACTGGCCTTTGACATTTGTGGGTAGTCCTGTTTCCCATTCCTTTATTGCTGTACAATAAAAGGTGTTTGAAGCCTGGCCACTGACTGTGGTACTAACAAAGTATGTGCTCTTCCCCTTGTAACAATGATTGCTTTGTTCCCAAACCTTGGACAAAATGACAAGCAAGATAATCTGGACAACTGTTCGTGAGCAATTTTTTATAAACATGATTTACTTCAGTTGTTTTACTCTGTCTCAACATTCACAGCATATCCAACTGCTGTAATTCATCTGGCCTACATGTTCTCTTGGTCCCAGCCCCAGGATGAATCTTACGATTTTGTTCTGGGTGATTTGCAGTCTATCTTTCAGTTTTTTTGTCAAGGCAGAGTACCAAGAAGAGCAAGCGTAATCCATATGGCATTGTATAAGGGCTAGACATAGGGTCCTGCGAGCCTCAGTAGGTAGACACTGTGCTTGTCTATACAGGAACTTCAGTCTGGCATTCGCTTTCTTTACTACACTGTTCCCTATCAATTCTCCTGACATGCATGGGTCAAAGGGGATTCCCAGATATTTAACTGATGAAACCAAAGTGATGGACTCCCCATTACACTGAACATTAAAATTATTTACCCTTCTCAGTTTATGTTTCGTTCCAAAGAGAATGGCTTCAGTTTTCCTAGGTGTAATGATAGTTTGTTGTCTACTAACCATTTGCTGCAGGACTCCAGTTCCAGTGTTAAAACATTAGCAATATCTTGTGGGTCTTTACCTGTCACTAACAGAGCCACTGTCATCTGCATACAGTAGGAGTTTGCACTTGACACTGATAGGCATATCATTGACATAACATAAGAATAAAGGGACCCAGAATACTACCTTGGGGAACTCCACATGTTATCGGCAGGGTTCTGATTCGTTTTGTTGATTTTGACTATTTGTCTCCTGTTGCTAAGGTAGGACTTAAACCAGTCTACAGAACCTATACCGATAGCTTGAAGTTTCTTACATAATATATTGTGGTTGACAGTATCGAAGGCCTTTTGCAGGTCTAAGGTTACCATACCTATGAGGTTCCCTTTGACATTTCAGTTCTCAGGTAATCCATCAGATTAATAAGGGAGGTATCGGTTGGTAGGATCTTCTAAAGCCCGATTGATAGCTATGGAGAATGCTGTTGTCTTTAAGGTACTTAACTACTTGAGAATACACCGCCCTCTCTAGAATTTTAGATATTATACTGAGTATACTAACAGGTCTATAGTTGCTTACATCAGACCTATTATTTTTCTTGAAGATAGGAGTAACTCTGGCCTCCTTGAACCCCTCGGTACGGTATTAGTGGTGATTGATAGATTTATTATGTGAGCAATAGGGATTGACAGTTCAGAAGCACCTATCTTTTAGGAACTTAGACGGGATGTTATCAGGGCCTGTGCTCTTAGTTGGGTTTAACCTGCTTAGTTCTTTTTGAATGAAGTCATGAGATACACTTACTAGTTGACAACTGTTTGGGGTTACCCCTTTATTGGTATAGTATGTTTGAAACTTATCAGAGTCTGTGTTAAAGGTATTTGATGCAGCTGGTAGTTTACTTACTAGTGTTGATTTCAACAGATGTGTAGTAGGAATTAAAGCAATTTGCCACCTTAGATGTTTCGTGGCATACCTCATTATCGATAGTGAGTACTATGTTGACCTATCTACTGGCTTATGGCTATACCCAACTGTTTTAGTTGTTGCCAGAGCTTTCTGGGGTTATGCTTATACTCTTCAATTTTTGAGCAGCAGTGCTTTGCCTTTGCTCCTTTTATAAGTCTCTGTACTCTGTTCCTCACCCTTTGGAATTCATTTAGTGCTGCAATATCCTGTCTGTTTGTTTTAAATCTTTTTAGCAGCTGGTCTCTGAATTTCATATTATCTAATATCTCAGCATTCATCCAGGGTTCAGTTCTTCGTTTAATCCTAACCTCTTTAACTGGTGCAATATTATCAAGGATGGTAGTGAACATTGTTTTGAAAATTTCCCAGGCATTGTTTACGTCCGTGCAACTTATCTCTGTCCAGTCACAATTGTGTAGCCTCCACTCCAAAATAACAGATACAGATACTAATGCCGGGAAAAAAAATCCCCCCCCAGTACCAACAATACCACCAGTCCGATAACATTCTTCTTTGCAAATATACAGGGTCTAAAGCCAGCAACAAACAACAAAATACCTTTCATCCGTGGACTGCTTGCAGAGGCAAGGCAATGTTCGTGGCTTTCACTGAGACCCACATAAAGGATCACTTGGACAACGAAATATGGATCCCAGGTTACAACCTATACAGATGTGACAGAGTGAACAGGCAAAAGGGGGGGGTTGGCCTGTACATTGAGCAGATCACCTTGTTTGTTGGGATCCTCTTCCAAGATACGATACTACGTGCTGCAAATGCCCCCCTTCTCACACTATACCACCACACTTATTTTAATCCATACCTCACCTATGCTATTTGTGCTTGGGGGATCAACTGCAGCAACACAACCTAAAGCCCAATAATACCCAACAAAGAAGCTGCAGTAAGAATAATCACTAATCCCCATCCCTGAGCAGCACACCCCCGCCCCCCACTCTCAAAGAACTAAACTTACTCCCATTCAGTACATCCACACTTTACTACTGTGCAAGTTACATCTACAGGGGCCTTGAAACTCTAATATCAACCTTCACCTAGAAATGCGATCTTGAGATAGTTGTGACAGAACCCATTTGTTTTACGGCATGAACACCAGACACAAAACATCACTACGACAATCCCCGTGTCCGACAAAACCTTTGACAAAAATTCAATGTAATGCAAAGGCCCTAAAAAACTGGAATACCCACCTGTGAACTCAGAACTGCAGACAAACATTCAACACTTCAAAACTACCATTAGAAAACATCATATCCTCCGTCCTGATACAACACCCGTCAACTATACTACACTGACTAATACCACCTGGTGGTTCACGACTTCACGTGCTACTCAAACTGATTTGAACGGCATAAACAGAAATTATAAATCATCAGTCTTAAAATAATGAATCCTGTGAAAATACTCCCAATACTGAAACTAATGTACTGTGGCCAAAACAAAAGCATTCACATGCTAAACTCACAAACTGTATTTAAGTCACTTAGCCATAATACCCAACTTACCTCATAATTAGTAATATTTTTACATTAAAATTAAAACTAAGTATGCCCGAAATGCCTAGCATGCTAAGCGTTCTAGTGTACACTCTGTAATCACAATTTTATTACATGTAAACCAAACAATAACCAAATTTCTGTAAACTCAGCATTGTAGATCCTTATAGAGAATAAACTTTGAATTGATTTGCACAAAAACTGCTAAATGCCTCAAATGAAGTAGTGGAAGTTTTAGCAGTAGGTCGAGATCCAAAACTAAGTCATTGGTGGTAGTCTACAAGCCTCCGGATGCAAAATCCCAGCAATTCCAGGAACAGCTGTTAAAAATTGACCACTGTCTGGAAAACCTTCCAGCTTCCTTCACCCAACATCTTGCTCCTGGGGGATTTCAACTCAAGGCACCTAAAATGGAGGAATATAGCAAATAATATTGTTGCAGAAATAACAGCCAGGAGGCAGCTCTGATGGAAAACCCCCACTCCACCGAGCTTTTAAATCTCTGCAACAAAATTCAATTTAAACCCGCAAATAAATAGAGCCTACTAACTGGAGAATACACTAACCTCATCTTCACTAACAATGATGATCTGATAAGAAATTCACCAATCAAAAACAATATACTCAGATCACAACATAATTGAGGTTCAGGTCCATGCATGGCCGGAGCCCCAGAATCGACATAATGAGATTAAGTCACGAGGGAGCATTCACCAAATTCAACTTCATAACAAAAACATAGTGGGGACCAAGTAAACCAAGGTCCTAACCGATATAAGCTGGAAGATATACTAAGCAACACAGACCGCCAACTTATGCCCTAGAACAGATTAACTATCGTGGCACTCGATGTATGCCACAAGGCTTATTCCTCTAAGTAAAAGGAGGAAGTAGATGTAAAACAGAAAGAGACATGCGCGCCTGCCCTTTACAGGCGACGAAAAAGAATAACAGAGCGCTAAGCGGCTAAAAGAGGTCAATATATCTGAAATGCGTAGGGAGATACTGGTCAGAGAAAAAGCAAGCATCGAACTTAAGCTAAAAGAATCCTTTTAGGAGTCGGAATCGCGGCAGAACAAAAGCCATAAATGAAATCGAAAGAAACTCCAAATGTATTTCTTCTCCTAGCCAAATCAAAATCAGAACAACGTCCAGTATTGGGCCCCGACTTAAACAAGATGGGTCCTACACCAGATGACAGCAAGGAATGGAGAGCTACTCAAGTCCCAATATACTCAGTTTTTAGCGAGAGCCCGCTAACGCAGACTGAGAGTTCGAAGATCAAAATGAATTTTTTATGAGAAGGAGCCACAAAATTTGATTTAACACAAGCCTATCCGATGTTATCCTGACCAAATGACTTCGAACAGGGCGATAAATGACATTGCCCATGCCCTCTGCCCCAGGGCCAGACTCATGGAACTCTGTGTTCATCAAGAACTGCAAGATAGGGGCTTCTTGCAGTTCTGATGAACACATAGTTCCATGAGTCTGGCCCTGGGGCAGAGTGCATGGGCATGTCATTTATCGCCTGTTCGAAGTCATTTGGCGTCAGGATAACATCGGATAGGCTTGTGTTAATCAAATTTTGTGGCTCTCTCATAAAAAATTCATCACGAGCCTTTTCCATCCTATGGAGAGGAAGCATGGACACGGGAGTCGTCCCACAGTTACTAAAAACTACAGACATAGCCCCACTCCACAATGGGGGCAGTAAAGCAACAGCAAAGAACTACAGACCAATAGCACTAACCACCATATCATAAAAAATCTTTGAAAGGGTCCTAAGAAGCAAGATCACCACCCATCTAGAAACCCATCAGTTACACAACTCAGGGCAACATGGGTTTAGAACAGGTCGCTCCTGTCTGTCTCAACTATTGGATCACTACGACAAGGTCCAAAATGCACTAGAAACAAAAAAGAATCAGATGTAATATATACAGACTTTGCAAAAAGCCTCGAACAAGTGTGAACCATGGCGTAATTAGCGCACAAAATGCGTGCTAAAGGATAACAAGAGAAAAGTCGGTCGATGATCTATAAAATTTCCTCCCCTCACTAACAGGAACACAGAGAGAGTCGTCAACAGAGTAAGTCCGAGCCTCTACGGTAAAAGCTCTGTTCCACTAGGCACAGTACTTACTCGCTCATCATCTTGTTCCTCATGCCTCATATTCCGACATAGACAAGGTATCCAGCCACAGCACGTGTCTTCCCTTTGGCAGATGACACCCGAATCCAGCATGAAACAGTGTCCCTTCATTGCAGACACTGCAAAGCCTCCAATCGGACATCAACCAAAACTTTCAGTGGGCTTGCAGAAAACAATATGACGTTCAACGATGAGAATTTCAATTACTCAGAATATGTAAACATGAGGAAACTAAATCTTCATCAGAGTACAAAAAAACAAATTCTGGCCCACAAAATAGAGCGAAACACCAACGTCAAAGACCTGGGAGTGATCATGTCGGAGGACTCACCTTCAGGACCAAAAATTGTATCAATCGCATCGCTAGAAAAATGACAGGATGGATAATGAGAACCTTCAAAAACTAGGGAAGGCCAACCCATGATGACACTCCTTCAGGTCAACTTGTTCTATCTAGGCTGGAATATGCTGCACACTAACAGCAAACCATTTCAAGGCAGGTGAAATTGCCGACCTAGAAAATGTACAGAGAACTTTCACACGGCACACATAACGGAGATAAAACACCTCAATTATTGGGAGCGCTTGAGTTCCTAAACCTGTTTCCCTGGAATGCAGGAGGGAGAGATACATGATTATATACACCTGGAAATCCTAAGGTACAAGTACCGAACTTGCACACGAGTTCACTCACTACGAAAGCAAAAGACTTGGCAGACGATGCCCATCCCCCCAATGAAAAGCAGGGGTGTCACTAGCACGTTAAGAGACTATTATAACAAAAAGTGGTCCAGGGGCCCGAGACTGTTCAACTGCCGTCCCACACACATAAGGGAATTACCAACAGACCCTCTGCAGTCTTTTCACTGGCACTGGAGAAGCACCTAAAGTGAGTTCCGATCAGCCGGGCTGTGGCCTCCGTAAACGTTGGTTTTTTTTGTTTTGCTGCAGCCAGGCACAACAGCCTGGTTGGATCAGACTCTGATCCCACCCAGGTAGGCCTGGTCACAGACCGGGCCGCGGGCGTTACCCCGGAACTTCTCTCTCCAATAAACTCCAGGTATTTACCATTGTTTTCTTGTACTGTAGTTTCTAGTTTGACCTCATTTTTTATTCCTGTGTAGGCCTATCCACTATCCCGTAGTGATTTTCCTGGTGCAGTAAAACATTGAAAATGATCACTAAAGACCTGTGGTAATGACGCCCTGACTGACTATTGTTCTCAGAGCGGTTACAAAGTATGTGGTCAATTAGGGTGGCTGAGAACTGTGTGATCCGGGTTGGAGTAAGATAAGATAAGATAAGATTTCGTTCGGATTTTTAACCCCGGAGGGTTAGCCACCCAGGATAACCCAAGAAAGTCAGTGCGTCATCGAGGACTGTCTAACTTATTTCCATTGGGGTCCTTAATCTTGTCCCCCAGGATGCGACCCACACCAGTCGACTAACACCCAGGTACCTATTTGCTGCTAGGTGAACAGGACAACAGGTGTAAGGAAACGTGTCGAAATGTTTCCACCCGCCGGGAATCGAACCCGGGCCCTCCGTGCGTGAAGCGGGAGCTTTAGCCACCAGAATTTGCTTGTACCTTTTGCATAGCCCGTTATTTTGCTGCTGAAAACAGATATTGAAGTCGCCCAGTATTATTGTCTCGCAATTGTTTTTCAGAACTCCGGACAAGACTCTGGCAAAGTCTTCTAAGAACTGGTCAGGGTAGGAGGGCGGTAACTAGTTACTACTAAGATGGGTTTGGCTTGGGAAGCAGCACTTCAAACCAAGAATCTCCAGTCTTATTGTTATTTAAATCAGGTCTTGGGTTGTAAGCTAAGTCATTTCCTAATAGTAGGCACATACTCCACCACCCTTCAGTTCCTATCCTAAGCTTTATATTGGTAACCATCCTATTTGGACCTCGTCGTCATCACCGTATCATCCAACCAAGAATCAGAGATGGTTATAACTGCCACCCTAATTTTGTTAGCTAGAATCCTAATCTCTGCCAATTTAGGAAGAAGTGATCTTGCATTGTACATGAATAAATGAAGGCCTGTTTTCATAAAACAATCTAATCATCAATATATGGCAATGGGTCATTGTATTAAAATTAGGAAAATCAATGTCATCATTGCTAAAGGTTAACTGTGGTCCTAAGTGGCATTTTGTTACACACAAAATGAATTCTGGCACTGTTGCTATAATTGTACATACATCCATTCATTGCACCACTCCCTTACACATTTTTACATAAGAGGTGACCTTTTACTTTTTTTCATGCGTACTTTAGTACAGTGTAGCCACCTGTTTGGTAGTGTTTTGAGATAATAAGGCTGTATTGTCTCACATTGACCTATGTAATCATTAAATATGGAGTTAAGGGTTATCATTTCCTAGCTGACTAGACCGTCCTTATCACAGTCATTTTATCGTCTGTTTTTTGCCTCTGCACAATAGTTTTGAGTGTCCTGGATTAATTTTGGATATCACCACTTAAGAAGCGCTACAATAAGAGCTGTGTGCCACTGTTTTTTTGTTTGGGTATGCGGTGTTGCCATACCTTGCGGCGATAGTATATTTACTTTTTCTGGTAGGAAGGCAACTGTTGGGCTTTTACCTGTCCAGGGTGCTGTTACTTTCATTCACCTTTCCAGCCCCCATGACTGATTTCCTTTCTTCATGGAATTGAAGAAGAAAGATAAATATAATTTATGGCAGCCTGTACCCCCCTAAGTGCTGCCATGTTCACGTCCTCGCTCTTTTACTCATATACAATATTATTTATTCTCTTTCCAGTCCCTAGTACACTTATAACTCTTTAGCTATCGCCACTGAATTACTAGTAAAAATTTCCTCTTCCAAACCCTCTTCACTGCTCCACTTTTTCCCTTAACTCACAAACCCCTACAGTAACCACCCCTTATTACACACTTCAATCCCTTCTCCCATCGTCACTTCACAGTCTGCTTCCCCAATTAACTTCTAACGACCTTTCCATTCTGGTAGTCAGAAAAGGTTTATTCCATGGTTTTATCCTTCCAACTCCCCCTCAATTCCATTTACGGGGGTTGTGTGGTGTTGTTGTCTCCATGACCAGTTTCTGCTGACCAGCCCATTTTTAAAACACTGAGGGGAGTAACGCCACCTACAACCTGACTTCCTATGAGTTTATAAGATATATTTGGCGTTTTCTCTATGTTTCTTCACTGTACACTGGTCAGCTGAATAGGTCAGCTACTATAATAGACATTAACCTTGACTGTTTAACTATTCACTTCTTTCCCCAGACTACACTGAGGGATATCCCGACCTATAACCTTGGAGTTTTGTACTGTTGATTTGACGATTCTCCTGTGTTTTCCCTCTCGTTAAGCACTGTACAGTGATATGATGGTGGTTACAGATATGTGCTACTGTCAACAGATGATCGTCAGTAAAGATGGGAGAATTTCACTTCGCTAGTTGTACGTCTGGCATAGTAGTACTATTCCCTCTAGGTTTTCCAGGTGTATATAAACAATGTATCTCTCCCGCGCGTTCCAGGGAATACAGGTTTCAGGAACCTTCAAGCGTCCCAGTAACTGAGGTGTTTTATCTCCGTTATCGCGCCGAGGAGTGCTCTGTACATTTTCTAGGTCAGCAAATTTCACCTGCCTTGAAAGGTGGCTGTTAGTGGTGCAGCAATTTTCCCAGCCTAGATAGAACAAGGACCTGAAAGTGTCCTCATGGGCTTTGCATCCCTATTTTTTGAAGGTTCCCTCATTATCCATCCTGTCATTTTCTAGCAGATGAGTTGATACAATGTTATGATGTTATGGTCCTTGAAGGTGAGATCCTCCGACATGATCACTCCAGGTCCTTTGACGTTTGGTGTTTCGCTCTATCTCGTGGCCGAAGAATTTGTTTTGTAACTCTGATGAAGATTTAAATTCCTCGTGTTTTACCATATCGAGTAATTGAATATTCTCATCGTTGAACTTCATATTGTTTTCTGCAGCCCACTGAAAGATTTGGTTGATGTCCGCCAGAGCCTTGCAGTGTCTGCATGGAAGACACTGTCCATGCAACTCGGGTGTCACTGCAAAGGAAGACACGGTGCTGTGGTTGACTTCCTTGTCTATGTCAGATATGAGGATAGGAACAAGATGGGAGCCTATACTGTGCCTTGTGGAACAGAGCTTTCCAACGTAGCTGCCTCGGACTTTACTCTGTTACTACTACTCTCCTGTGTTCTGATATGAGGAAAAAAAAAAATTATAGATCCATCGACCGACTTTTCCTGTTATTCCCTTAGCACGCATTTGTGCACTATTACCCATGGTCACACTTGTCGAGGCTTTTGCAAAGTCTGTATAATATTACATCTGCATACTTTTTGTCTTCTAGTGGCATCTAAGACCTTGTCGTAGAGATCCAATAGCTGAACAGACAGGAGCGACCTGTTCTAAACCCATGTTGCCCTGGGTTGTGTAACTGATGGGTTTCTAAGATGGGTGTGATCTTGCTTCTTAGGACCCTTTCAAAGATTTTATATAAGGATTTAGTGCTAATTGGCTGTAGTTCTTTGCTGTTGCTTTACTGCCCCCTTGTGGAGTGGGGCGTGTCTGTTGTTTTTTAGCAACTGTGGGATGAACCCCCATGTCCATGCTTCCCTCTTCCATAGGTGGTAGAAAGGGCCTGATAGGGGCCGTCTTCAGTTTCTGTGATGAACAACGGAGTTCCATGAGTCTGGCCGGGGCAGAGTGCAATGGGCTTGTTCATTTATCGCCTGTTCGAAGTCATTTGCGTCAGGATAACATCATATAGGCTTGTGGTTAAACAAATTCTTGCTCTCTTCATAAAAAAATAATTTTGACTTCGACCTCAGGTCCTGGTTAGCGGCTTTCTAAAATCTGAGTCATATTGGGACTTAAGTAGCTCACTCATATTTCCTTGCTATCATCTGTGTAGGAACCCATCTTGTTTAAGTAGGGGCCCAATACTGGGACGTTGTTCCACTTTGATTTGGCATAGGAAAGAATATACTTTTGGGTTTCTTCGATTTCATTTATGGCTTTTAGTTCTTCCGCATTCCCGGCTCGCTATAAGATTCCTTTATGCTTAAGTCGTTGTTTTGCTATTTCTCTAACCAGTGTCTCCCTACGCATTTCAGATATATTGACCTCTTTTAGCCGCTCTGTTATTCTTTTCCGTCGCCTGTAAAGGGAGGCCTTTTCTCTTCTGGTTGATCAGGCTCAGATCCACCAGGATGCCTGTCCCACAACCGGGCCCGCGGGGGGCGATTGACCTCCCCCCCCCTCCCCGGAACTCTCTCCAGGTAAACTCCAGGTAAACTCCTCCTTTTTCTTAGAGAAATAAGCCTTGTGCATACGTCGAGCGCCACCAAGTTAATCTGTTCTAGGCATAATTTGGGGGTCTGTGTTGCTTAGTATATCTTCCCAGCTTATATCGGTTAGACTGGTTTACTTTGTCCCACTTTATGTTTTGTTATTGAAGTTGAATTTGGGTGAATGCAGCTCCCTCTTGACTGATCTCATTATGTCCGGTCTGGGGCTCCGCACATACCTGTCTGAACCGCTCGATTATGTTGTGATCTGAAGTATAATTGTTTTTGATAGGTGACACCTTTCTTATCAGAATCCACATTGTTAGTGAAGATGAGGTCTATGTATTTCTCCAGTCTAGTAGGCCTCTATTATTTCCTGGTTTAAATTGAATTTTTTTTTTTTTGGCAGAGTTTAAAAGCTCGTGTGAGTGTGATTTTTCATCAGAGCTGCCTCCTGGGTTATTACTGCATCAATAATATTTGCTATATTCCTCATTTAGGGTTCCTTAAGTTGAATCCCCAAGGAGCAAGATGTTGGGTGCAGGATCTGGAAAGATTTTTCCAGACATTGGTCAATTTTAACAGCTGACTCTGAATTGCTGGGATGCCTGCATATGAAGGCTTGTAGAACTACAACAATGACTAGGTTTTTTGGTTCTCGATCTTACTGCTAAAACTTCCACTACATCATTTTGAGGCATTAAGCGTTCTGTGCAATACAAGTGGACTCTGCAATGTATCAGGCCCAACACACACCCCTTTTTGCCCTGTTCACGTCTGTTTCACATCTGTATAGTTGTAACCTGGGATCCATATGTTCGTTGTCCAAGTGATCCTTTATGTGGGTCCCTCATGGTAACCGCGGAACAATTGCCTTTGCCTCTGCAAGCATCCACTGATGAAAGGTATTTTGGTTGTTTGTAGCTGGATTTAGACCCTGGTATATTTGCAAAGAAGAAATGTTATACGGACTGGTGTATTGTTTGTACTGGGGGGGGGATTTTTTTTCCCGGCACTAGTATCGTGAATCTGTTGGTTTGGAGTGGAGGCCATCGACTGTGGTTCCACTCAGGAATGACTGATTTGTGTACGATTCTGCCCATTCCTCCGCCAGTTTTTTTTTCCCTTCCTGGCACTAAAATAACCTCTCCACTCTTAAGTGCTGTGGCATACAGGTTTTTTTTCCCATGGCCTGGATGTTTTGTATCTTTTTGTCCCCTTTAGATGGTGTGCCTGGCAATTTAAGTTATAGCACAGTTCTTTCCCTGTACTGAAGAGGTAAGCACATATCAGTGGTGAAAAAGCTTACAGGAAGGGAGTTTGCATTTTCCATGTTGTCATATGGCATGGCATTTTCTAGGGTGGTCATAGTTGCACGTCCCGTCTGTATTTCCAGATTTCCATGCTGCAGATACCAAGTGCATATAATGTGCACAGGCTTGGTTTTCTGTTTGCCTTGGGTTTTCTGTGACTGTATTCCCGTGTTTGGTGCATGTTTACCTGTCTTATTCCAACCCTCCCCTAGCACAACAATGGAGCCTTCCCACCAGTTGTTTTGGTAATATATCCTCACTATTGCTAGTGGAGTCCTCTTGTTTGCTATTTTCCTCTGGTATTTCTAGTTTGGGCAATATTGGTTTTATCTTATCTTTGACTACACTTGATTCCCCACTACGGCTCCTGTCCCCTATGAGGTCATTTATATGCATTCCTTCATGCGTATAATTCGCGACTACCTGGACAAAATCTCCAGCTTCACCATTACTGTCTCCCAGGTCAGCACCTCCAGCTTCACCATTACTGTCTCACAGGACAGCACCTCCAGCTTCACCATTACTGTCTCTGAGGACAGCACCTCCAGCTTCACCATTACTGTCTCCCAGGACAGCACCTCCAGCTTCACCATTACTGTCTCCCAGGACAGCACCTCCAGCTTCAAGATTACTGTCTCCCAGGACAGCACCTCCAGCTTCACCATTACTGTCTCCCAGGACAGCACCTCCAGCTTCACCATTACTGTCTCCCAGGACAGCACAGTTAGGCCTGAGTGGTTGAGGGGAGAGGACGTGTGTGTGTTGAGGGAAGTCCTAGGCCTTCTATATCAGAACTGCTCATCTCACCCGACTGATAACTCATCATGCAACAAATATCGTTGGAGCGCAGCTGAATTGCTGCTGGAACTCTTATGTGTGAACTGTGACTAGTGATATACCTAGTGAAACACAAACATCTTGATTTGAAGTGGCTGTAGGAGACTACAACTTCACTCCACCTCGCCTCTCTCTCTCTCCCCTCCTTCCTCGATTTCGAACTCACCCATTCGCCTCTATTTACTTAGTGGTCTAGAGGCGTTTTTTGCCAGACCACATAATGCTTGGAGTGCCGGTCAGTCCATCTGTGCCGCAACTCCACTCACCTTAGGGCAATAAGTCTCCCTGTGTTGCCTACATGCTGCTACAAGCAAATATCCTAGTGTTTGTGTTTAAGTGCTGCAGATTTGTTGTAACTATTTTGCACGAGTGGATTTCACTGACTTAGGACATTGTGCTACATCAGTATCCTACGTAGGCTTAAAATGAGTGAGGAATGTCTGGCCTGCTGGTGACCTTGAAAATGGCAACTATAAGACTCGCATGCCACTTACGACCCATACTGCGTGGGGGTATCACCGATACCCTCATGGGGTGGTAGTCAATACCCATTATATGGTGGAGTCACCCTCCCCAAACCTTGGGTGAGTCACCCTCCCCAAAATTAGGGGTGGGTGTCCCCCAAAAACCCATCCCTGGGTAAAAGCCCACCCCCCAAAATCATGTGGGGGTAGCTACCCAACCCACCTTGGGGGTGGTAGCACCCATCCCCCATCTTTGGGGGATCACCGATACCCATCATGTGGTGGTAGCCACGTACCCATCAGTGGGTGGTAGTCACTATACCCATCAGTGGGGGAGTCACCGATACCCACATGTGGGAGGTAGTCACCAAACCCCCATCAGTGGGTGGTAGCAAAAAAAAAACCCATCATGTGGGGGGTAGCACGATATCATCTGGGGGTGTAGTCACTGATCCAAACAGTGGGGGGTAGTCACTGAACCCATAAAGGGGGTTTTAGTCACGATCCCATCTTGGGTGGAGTCACTGATACCCATCTGTGGGTGAGCACTAACCCTCATGGGGGGTGGTAGTCACTGATACCCATCAGTGGGTGGTACCCCACTGATACCCATCATGTGGGTGGTAGCACTGAACCCATCATGGGGGTGGTAGTCACGCCCCCAAACAAGTGGGGGGTAGTAAACTGATACCCATCAGGGGGTGGTAGTCACTGAACCCATCATGTGGGTGGTATCACCGATAACCATCAGGGGGGTGGTATCACGATACCCATCAGTGGGGGGAGTCACTGATACCCATCATTGGGTGGAGTCAAAGGATTACAGAGGTACATAAAGTTTTAAGCTAAATTTTGGTACAAGGAAATGAATTTCACAAATTAGAAAGGTAACGAATCATTAAGTTTACTTAATTTTAAAAGGTTACAATCATTACTTTTTATAAAGAATGAAAAATTTCCCGCACACCCCAAAACTGCAATGAGTTTTTAGTGAAAATTTTAATTTGAGTCACACAGAAACCCCCCCGCACAACGCAAACAGCACACACAGACACACACCAAATCACACAACACACCACACACCACGGGCATGCGCGCACACACACACCGGCATGCGCAAACACCACACAGGAGCACACAAAAAGCACAAAACCCCGGTGCCAACACAAAAAAACACCAAAAACCACCCACACACACGAGCGCACTCACCCTAGAGCACAACAAGATAACACACAAGCATGCACATACAGAAAACACCGAGGAGCTTTTAAACCGACCCCTTTAGTTCATAGGGGAAATAAACACATACATAATACAATACACACAACACCACACACGTGTTCGAAGGTTTGGACAGCCACCACAATGATCCTGGGGAATGATTGAAGGACAGGGGTGCACTGCCAAAAAAAACTGATGGAGATTTGGGGAAATGGAAGGAAAGGCAAATTTGGGAGAAGGGGACACTAGTAGGAAAACTTCAGTCCGAACAAAAGTAGTTATTGCAGGATTATAACCACCACAAAACTGCAGGAGGCCGAGGAGGAATATAAGAGAGCAAAAGAGCAATGTTGGGCACACTACTGAGGGGCAATAAGAGCTCACTTAGCAGAAGATTTCAACCCCGGGAATCGACTGGGAAAACCTGGAGCCACACGGGGGTCCGAAACAAAAGACCCAAAGATGATGGATGGGACGGAAAAACCCCAAACTCAACATGTTAAAACACACCAGAGAAAGGGGAGGAGAACCAGCAAGACGGCCTTGTTTCCCCCTAAAGCAGTTCAGACTTTGAAGACATCACTTATGAAGCCCCTTAAGCTAGTGATCACTGTTCTGCGTTTGAATCATGCAGAGTTAAAGTTGATGGTAACAGGATTGGGAAGGGAAAAAAGCCAAACATAAAAGGGGTACACACAGGTATGGGGAACTTCCTAGGAGGTTCATGGGACAGAGAATTGGCAACAAGCAAAAAATTAAATATGGAATACATAACAAAAAAATCAGGGGGGCAGGGGAAAAGGGTTTTGTTTCCAAGGGCATTAGAAAAAAGGGAAAAGACCAAAAGCCTTGGTTTACCCATTACGGGAGGAAAAAACAAGTGCACCCGAAAATGGAAAAGGAACGGGAGGCAAAGGACCCGGAAAACAGAGAACAGTCAAAAAGCCAGAAAAGATATGCACAGAAAGGAGGGGGGCCCCAGAGACAGTACGAAAAAAACAAGCACGCAAGTAAAATCTACCCAAACTGGCATGGCCCCATTAGGAAGACAACGTTAAAGACCAGGTATCAGGCTGAAAAAGAAAGTGGGAACTCACCAAACAAAAAGAAGTATGTGAGGAGTCAGCAAGATTTTTAAGGGAAGAAATTTAAAATGGGACAAAAAGCCTCAAAGTGGACAAAACGGGGGGGACACCAGCAAAGAATATCCAAAAAAGTGTTAGAGACTACACCAACTGAGGGGGGTGAAAAAGGGGCTGTTAAAGGACATTGATACCTCAAAGACAAGGGACCAGACTCTCCCTGTGGGCCCAAGGAGGGAGCAAAATGTTTGTGCCCCAATTAACCGCAATCTTCAACACACCCCGAAACTGGGCAACTACCTGGGGTATAAAAATGGCAAATGTAGTCCCCATACTTAAAAAAAGGAACAGAAAAAGGACAGCTATAGACCAGTTCACTGACTGTATAGAAAAGCAATGTCAGGGAGTTTATCAGGGGGAAGTGGTGGAGCACCAAAAGGAAAAAGAGTATAAATCCCAACCACAAGAAAAAATAAAAGGGCAAATCCTGTGTCACAAACCACTGGATTTATGATAAAGAACAGAAGACACGAAGAGGGGGGTAGGTTGACTCACGTTTTTGGACTGCAAAAGGTTTTGGCACAGTTCCTCACACGAATTGGGCAAGTTAAGGGACCAGGTGCATATAAAAAAGGGGGAAAACTGAAATGGATCAAAAATATTTGCAGGGAGGCAACAAACCCTGGTAAGATGGGCACAAAGGGGCGCTGTGACAAATGGGGCCCCATTCACATAAAAGAAAAGCGATGTTTGAATAAATTAAATTTAAATGATAGAATTTTAATCAGATGACACAGGTAAGAATTCAAGAACCTGGACAGCTGGACCTGGTCCAGCTACGGCTTCTCGAATTTAACCCTGCCAAAGCAAAGTCATAAAGACGGGGAAAGGGGCAAAGAAGGACCGAAAACAGGGGCCAAAACTGCAAAAACCTTGCTCAAGGAAAATATTTTGGGGGGAGTATAACACTGAGCAGTCCTGAAGCACCAAAAGCAAAATAACGCGCAGCATAGGGGTGCCTGGCAAACCTGAGAATAGTGTTTCCAATATCTTGTAAGAAACGTTCAAGACACTGTACACCGGTATTCAGGCCATTCGGAGTATCGCCCTGTTTGGGACCCCACACTTGATCAAGCACGTAAAAAAATTTTAGGGGAAGTGAAAAGGGCTGGACAGGTTAGTCCAGAAAAAGGGTAGTCCGCGAAGAAAGGTTTAAAGGGAAACTAAGGGACACGGGAGAACGGGGGCAGAGAGAAGCAAAATAACGACATACAAAAATAAAGGGAAAAAAAGGTGGAAGAGACAGATGTTCCGAAGGGGACAAAGAAACAGGGGGTCACAATTGGAAGTTTAAGACTAAATGAGTCAAAGGAATTTTTGGAAGTATTTTTCAGAGAGTAGTCGGGAAGGGGGAATAGTTTTAGGAAGTGAGGTAGCTTAAGATGAAGTTATAAAGCTAAGGAGCAGGGAGAGAGGGCCCTAGTAGATTCAGTGAAGGGGCAGGGCCGGGAGCTGAGTCTCGACCCCTGCAACCCCAATTAGGCAAGAAAAATTATTGTTTCCACCACACAACACACATGGCAAAAAAATACAGCACAAACACACACAAAGTGACCCCACTGTAATGCTTTTTTTACAGCAAGCAAAGTCAGGATTTCTCCAGAATGGTCTGTAATATACCCTGTGGGTAAAATACTTTGCCTTTCTTGAACATTTTTGAGTGAGTTTTTCCCTGAATGCATTCATTTTACACACTCCAACAAATGATGCAAAGTGTGACAAAAGCCCTCGGCAAAGTTTTCATTTCGTTTGGGGGACATCTGGTGGAGGGATTTAAACTGCCAAAGGTTGTTTAAACGCCAAAGGTGGGATTTAAAATGCGAGGTTCTTAATATGAAAAGAGCTGGGATTTCTAGATCAGTGTAGGGTTGTTGAGATTAAAACTGTACTCGGGATTTGAATTTTAGAAATAACCAACCTGTCACCATAATCTTACCAAGGGCTGATAAATACACACAGATCTAAAAGGATTTTGAAAACGTCAATTTCATTGTTTATAAACCTGCATGAACTGTACACTGTACAACAGACATTTCACCCCCCCATGGAAGATGTTTTCATTTAATATCACTACCTCAAATCCCCCCCAAGAAGCCCTTGCTAGGACCCTCCTTTAAAACCTTTTGTTAAAAACAACTTCTCAAGAAATTTTTGGCCTAGCTGGGAGTAATAAGTTACACAATATATACAGGGTGGGTCTAAACAGGGGTCCGGCATGCTGCACTGCTCTGCTGCCACCTCCCTAATTTAAAGACGATAATAAATTTGTTGAGAGGCATAAAAATTAAAAAACCCGGGGTCTACATGCAAACGAATTGTTGCAACCAAGGCCAAAGCTAACTATGACACCGAGCTGACTTTCTCTTACTGATTCTGTCATCACTGAAGGGCCCCTCAAAAGACCCAATAACAGCTCATGGGAAGCCAGGTAAAGTCTAAAAAAAAGGACAAAGGAATTAATGTACAGTTGCTATGGATCCCTCACGCACTGGATACTCCCCCATGATAAAGTTGAAAAGTTACCAAGAAGAGTACCCAGAGGAGAAGTAAAAAAACTTTCGTGTAACTGTTCAGCATTAGGGAAAAATATTTGGAGAAGTAAAAAAGAAAATGATGTTTTAGGGAAGCAATTAGAAGCCTGATAACCTATAAACCCACTATGATAAATGAACGAGATAAGAAGTTTATGGGGCAACGGCAATGGAACAACTGCTGATGTTTGTAGGGCCCGGGTTAGGCTTGGTTACAATACTTCTGGCGTCGGGGGACACACAGAGATACAAACTAAATGTAAAATTTTGTATCAGCAATGTCACTGTCTTTAACACTAATGCTTAAATTTTTCCCTTATTAGGAATACGAGACAGACATAAAAATTTTAAACCTATGTGATATGTCAAGAATCTTAAAGAAAAAAGATACCAAAATATACTAAGCAAATTTCCTAAATTTGCTTGCACAGATCGTGGAAAATATAGAAAGTAATAAAAATCCTATGTATTCAGTTAACCCCCTTGGGCCTAGTTCCTAGGGCCTTTTTTGTTCCATATGCCTTGCGCTATGGTCCAAAGGAGGGTAGGGGGGCACAAAAAACAGCAACTTTGTAGTAAAAAACTAATCCAAGCCTGAGGTGGGGGGTAGTGACATCCAAGAGTCGGCTTTTTTTATAAATCCCAAACATGGGGCTTCTCCTGCATAAGAAAAATGATAGATTGGGGCTGGTTCCATCCCAGAGCTTAATCAATAAAATTCAGTTGAAGTTCTTTTCATATTTTTATTCTCAAATCTAACTGCAAGCCCAAAATTGTAATCTATCCCTTCTTTTGAAAACTTCCAAATTTCCAGTTCATCTTCATTATTCAAGAAGACCAATGGAGAGGAATCCACAGTTGTGCATCTGACTGCACTTCCCAACCCACCATACCTGGCCGGCTTTTGACACAAGCATGCCACAATTGATACTTAATGAGTTGAGAGCATTTTTGGGTGACAAAACAGTTAAAATTAAAGTTCAACCTTAGATACATGGATGCATTTGATGCAAGGGGTTTGGGAAACAGTTCGTTTGAAGGGTAGGGCCCATTATGATGCGGGCTTTCCCAAATTCTTTTAAGCCTAACTCTGTATGACAACAGCAACTACCCTGCACCATTGGGTTTGGGTAAAACCTGGGGAGGTTCAATGGTCAACGCCCCCGGGCCTGGGCAGTGACCAGGCCTCATGGTGAATCAGGGGCCCGATGAATCAGGCCGTTACGTACCCTAACGTAAAAAATTTTTGAAAGAGTACTCCCGGGGACTAGGTTTTCGCACAGCTTTAAGGAAACCGTTTGGGTTAAAGAATAACAGGAAAATTGGTAAAGGATCTACAACTTCCTGACAAATAAACACAAAAAGAAAGTCCCACAGAGCATGGGAAAAATTTTTTGTTTCACAAGGGCCCGTACTTGCTCCCCTTCTATTTCCCATCCCATTTCGACAACACAAGATTAAGCCATAGCCCCACATCTCTTGCCATACCTCACATCTTTGTAAGCCATAGCTTACATCTCTTAAAAGGGAAGCTTACACTCCTTTGCAAACGACACCTGGGTCACCCCTGGGGTGACCTCCATCGAAGACACTGTAGACTCCAAGCGAACACAAACCAAAACTTTAATTTCCACTCAAGACAAAAAAAGTTAATGCGGGGAAAAATTTTAACTACTCAATAGGGAAAAATTTAAAAATTAAAAATTTTACAGGGGAAAAAAAAAATTTTTAACCATACAATAGAGCAGAAAAACAAATTAAAAAAAAGGGCCTGGGAGGATAAGCAGAGGATCCAACCCTCAAAAAACACAACAATGTATTTTCCTCATCGCAGGGAAAATGATGGGTGGGTAATGAGAACCCTTCAAACTAGGGGTCCAAGCCTGTATATTTTTCTTCAAATTGCATGTCCCCTAGGGTGGCCGTTTTGCCTGAGTGGTTGGGGAGAGGGCGTGTGGTTGAGGAATCCTAGCTTTTATCAAACTGCTTTTTTTCACCCACTGATAACTCATCATGCAACAAATTCGTTGGGGCGCAGCTGAATTGCTGCTGGGAAACCCTTTTTGTAACTGTGACTAGGATTACCTATGAAACACAAATATTTATTTGGGAATGGGTAGGAGGCTACACCTTTACTCACCCCGCCCTCCCCCTCCCCCCCGTTTGGAACTCAGCCTTTCCCCCTATTTACTTATGGTCAGAGCGGTTTTTTTCCCAAACCCCAAAATGCCGAGTGCCCGGTCGTCCTCTGTCCGCACTCCACCATCTTACAATATTCTCCTGTGTGCCTACCTGCCGCTACAAGCAAATATCCAAGTGGGTTGACCGGGCTTTGCAAGCACATTCAAGCAGGCTTGAAACACACCCAAACTCCAGGACAAGCTAAGGGAGCCGCATTACACGTCTTGCCCCCCGACATGTCTATGTATACATTCTACAGTGCGCGGGATACCATGGGTTTCCTGTAGTGGCTTAGTTTGAACAATTTAACGAGCCTTGCGTACTGACTTTTAAGTGGGGCATCCAGAGGCACTTAAAAACATAATAATTTGTGCGAAATTTTTAAATGCGCAGATTTGTTGTAATTTGTGCCAGAAGTGTCAAGTGCGCAGGTTTGTTGTAACTATTTGCACGAGTGGAAATTTCACTGACTTAGGACATTGGTGCTACCATCAGTACCTTACGTAAGGCTTTAAAATGATGGGAATGTCTGGCCTGCTTGGGTGACCTTGTAAATGGCACTATAAGACTCGCAATGCACTTACACCCATACGCGTGGTGGTCTGGGAGGTGAAATGTCCCTTCCTCGACTGTTTTCCTAATCACACGGTATCCCTTAGCTCGTCGCCATTATCTTTACATAAGGATAAGGGCGAGTTTAATAAAAAAACCGATCCAGGCTTAGCAGCACTCCAAGCCCAGCCAGTGAAGGACAAGTTATGCCACGCAGTTTACATCTTTCTGAATCCCAGAATGCCTTTGTGAAAACGTTCTACAGTGTTCCGGGCCGTACCAACAGTGTTGTTGAGAACTCCTTGTGTGTGATGTTTGGTGACATACCTCGTGAAACAACTCCTAAAACCCTGGAATTAATTTTCCGTTTTGAAAGGCTAGTACCTGGTAACTCCCATTTGGAGACCGGCTTCTTTAACTGTAAACAAGCCAGAGGGTTCTCTATACAACATATTAAGTTTGTACTGATTTTATTGTCCACAGAGTGAAAATTTGTCCTGATCATTCCTAGACACGAGAGCATAGCTGTGTTTAAGTGCTGGCTGCGGGTTGGAGTAATTAATGTAGTAGTGCAATATTGGTAACTCACGAGACGACTGAGGCCCCGTGAAAGAACCATGAAAATCGCACTGCGACCCGCAGGGCACTACACACCGCATCATTCCTGTTCTAGCAAGGTGAATATCCCTTTCCTTGTCCCTTCTTACGCCGTATCCTTTAGGCCCATCGCCCAGTGTAAACTGCCTGTCAGCTATGAGTATAGCTCGATAGTGTTGACATAGATATGGGTGAAGGCAGATTGAAACATATTTTAGTAAACAGGCTCGGAAAAAAGAACGAGGCTTTCCAGTAGAAAGCTGCTGAAAGCAAATACAGTGGGCTACACAACCCTCCCAAAGCTGTCAGGTTAGATTTCCCCTTACAACACTGATCAAGAGACAAGTGTAACTGGATTTTCGAGAAAGCTCTAGTACAGACACCCCAGAAGAAAACGATGAAGTTTTGTCCAACATGAGGATAACTACGGTCTGAGTTCCTAATGAATCCAGGCATTTTATAGACAAAAACTTCCACTCGCGAATATGCCAACATCAAACACCGAGCAGGCCCCACCAAGGGCACATAAAGTGCTATTGTCATCTACAAACGTCAACAAGCAACTTGAATCCTCAATATCTGATCTGCGTCAAGTCAAGTTGCAAGCCCTCGTCGTACTTTCCAACGGTCCTGAATATTAGCTGAGTGGAACAGGCCAGGGACTCTGCCCATCGACTATATTCACACCCGCGGCAGCCCTCAACAGACGCATTACAAATGCCTTGTACAGACCTCCTCAAACGTCGGTGTTAGATTATGTCATGTACAACGCCTGGGGCCCCCATTGCCAAGAAAATCTCATCTTAGTCACCTTTGGGGGTGTTCAGTGAGGTGTGCCAATGCTCATCCTTCTGAACGGTGTTATGATATGAACAAACAGCAACAGACTGTGGCTAATACAATGAATCCAATGTAAGACCTCAGGAGTCCACAGCAGCTCATGCTGACTGCAGTGTGAGGGCTGATTCGCATCGCAGCCAACCGCACATTCAAACTCACCCTGGTCCCCCTCATAATGCCCCCCAGGACTACCAGGTCCCTCCGGGTATGAATACAGGCTCATGCCTGCCCTCAGACCAATGGGGTTGAGCAACCTCACCTGGGGAGCACGTCAACAGACCCCCATCACGCGTCGGCTGTCATACCAGCCTAGCTAAGTCAGCTGACAGTCAGCCAAGGCAGCTCAGCTGACCGGACTTCACGTCTCCAATGTTCCAAGTCCTTGCCCTGGGTATACAAAAACAACCTGATGTCCACTACTCATAAAACGTACTGGAAACACAACAATTCTCCGAAACAACACTTGAGAACAACACAAGGAACGATGTGTAGAGTGTACCAATAACAAGATTGGTATCACAATTTTGTGACCGCAAGAGTAAGGTTGCTGAACAAGGTGGTGGTGGTGTTTCTTAAATCCACAGTAATGACGAATAATAATACTTGTGTTGATAACTGCAAGTGAGCATCATAATGAAGGCTATGGTGTCAATGATGTTAGTAAAGAGATGACCGTAATATAAGTAGGAGGTGAAAGAGTGTGATGAGCGGGCTATGGTGTCTAAAATTGTTAGTAATAGTGATGCGCATAAAATAAGTGGTGGTGTAAGAGTGTGATGAGAAGCGGTGGTGTCTATATGTTAGTAAAAGTGATAAGCATAATAAAAGTTGTGAAGAGTGTGATGAGAGCGGTGGTGTTCTAAAGTGTTCGTCAAAGTGATGAGTCGTATATAATTGTGGTGAAGAGTGTGAAGAGAGCGGTGGTGTCTATAATGTTAGAAGAATAAGTGAAGAGCATAATATAAGTGGTGGTGAAGAGTGTGATGAAGGTTAACCACATAGACATTAATGTTGAATAATAATACTGTTGATAATGTAATGGAACACAATGTTGGTATGGCGCTGTGATGACAGTTGTAGAGTTGTGTGTAAAGTTATGGAGGAGGGAATGTGAGAGGTGGTGTCCCAACATAACATTCACAACAATACACAGCGACATGCTCTGGGATTTACGAATACTCCCACGAGGCCTTACAACAGGGAAGTGCACTTACAAAACGCATGGACAAAGGGAACACTGTATGAACATGACTAAGGTCTGCTAATAATAAGAACAATTTTTTCATTATGCAGAGAGAAACTAGCAGATGATCCCAGGACTACTAAAATGGAACAAAACTCGCAAAAAACTTCTATATTACAGCGGAATATTGCAATCACTTAGAAAAAGCAACTTCCTACCCTTCATCATAAAGTAACCACCCGACCCCTTGATGTTGTGTGATCAACAAGAGTGCAGAGTCCCTGAAAAATCCCAAACCCCCTAAATACACCATTCATTTGTTTTGCAATATAAACCTCAATCTACTAACTCTTGTGGTTCTATATATTAAAAGTCGAGCTTCCCCCCCATCAACTTCTTGCACAAAAGAAAACAGAGGGGTTAAAATTATCACGGTGTTAGGATTTATATAGGGAACTCTGCTCTCAACCAATATTTAACTTGTATTCTCCTGCTGATAAATTTTAATTACTTGGAGCTCCCCAACTTGTGCTCATTCGTGAGCCTAGCTTATTATATAGGCGAATTACAAGCGAGACACAAAAGCATTGGAAAACCACAGTTTGGTAATCGAATGGTAATCAACTGTTGTCACTCTTAAACAGTCATGATAATGTCCAAATTGTAGATGACCTTGATCCACACATATCTATGAGGAGTCCTTGATCTGTGCCGGGCTCAACATTACGATCTGCCAGCTGTGAGATCTTCCATTGTAACAGACTATAGGCTCGATCATTTCCCTAGGCTAAACCTCACTAGATATTTGTAAATACTATCCTTCCTGGTGGGATATTCAAACGGAAACGTTATAATGTTCCCCACTGATCATGGCATGATACTTTGTTGAACATGTACTGACTGGTATAATTCTATCCTATGGACTGTTCCACTGTAAGACCTTTACTCTGATCTTGTGTGAAGTATCAGAACTACTTAGAGCCGCCACCCGAAACCTCTTGGTACTCTAAACCCAACAAAACTCCGTAATATACAATACCTCATCCCTTGAAAAACCATACTGATTACAAGATTCTAAACATTTACACTGAAACGTACTGCTCGCAGGAATAGCTAGTGTATAGAAAACATCGTAACCCCTGGAATGCTGAGGCTATTCCAAACAGCCCTGCTGCTCAGCCAGAGAGCGAATGACAAAGAGCTGCGGCAAACAGACTGGGAAAAATTTGTCAACGATCTTAAATGCTCCACACCACCACATAGAGCCGGGCTTGGAGGGACCATACAATAGAAATAAGGGTAACAGAACTGGCAGATCACGCACTCCTCATCCATTACATAGGGCGAATGATTAGTCAGTGCTTTGGGGCTGCTACATCTAGCTATGGACAATCTTCCCAGAAACCACACAGGAAAATAAAATGACAAATATGAATGCAAGGGACAGAGACTTGTTTGGCTTTAATGCTCAGGCAAGGCAGATGATTTGCAACATTCCTTTCACTAATTAATGACTTGATGCAGCACTAAACTAAGGGCAACTCCACGTTCGCCTGGTGCGGATGGTATTTACTTCACAACATACTCGATTGCTGGTCGAGATACCAGGTAATCCATTTCTTGGAATAATAAAACCTGAGCTATGTAACTGGGGTGCTTCCTCAATCTTGGCGACCCAACAGCCACATCATTCCAATTCCAAAGCCCAATCAACAAAATGCATTTCGGCCAAATCTCTTACCAGCTGCTTGTGTAAAACGATTTGAGAGAATGATTTCTTAATCGTCCTCATCGTTACAAATCAACCAATTTTCGTCTCCCCGTTACAGGTCATGCAATGAGAAAGGAGCGTGCATCAATGCATAGCCACCTTCTCCTCACCCTGCACACTGACAGCTCATACACTAACCTTCCCTTGACCATAAATCCGCTTTTGATGTAGCCAACCGTACAAGTAATCATTAGTGATACTTGCCAGAATGGATGTTGGAGGATGAGCTTCTATCTCCGCTGGATTAAGGCTACCTGTCCAACAGAAACTCGTCCCTGTGGTTGTTCCAGGACATAGAAGTGTAACTAAAGCTTTGAATTAGGAACCCCATCAGGGGAGGTGTGCTCAGTCCCCACAACTGTTCAATATAACCTAAAAAATGCATTACTGAATGCTCATGCCTAGTCAGCCCCATCATTATGTGAATAGGTTTTGCTGATTATAAGATTCACACCACCGATTACTCCCAACACCCAAAACATAACTTAATCATGTACTACCTCGTGTCAGTACCTGGGGTATGAATAATCTTCTAACTGATAAAACAAAGATACTCAATAGGACGTCCTCCTCGACAGAGAGTCCATCAGTCGTCAGATCCAAATCAATGATGGGTCTCTTCTAATTATGTAGCAGATACTCGGTATCTAAGTTTTTTTGAGTGTGTTCCACTACTTGGCCCTGTTGTAACAAGACTGAGTCGCTCAACTACAAATAACGATAAGACAACTTAGAGCTGTGACAGGCATCACATACCCCCAGGTATGGTGGCCTAATGTTAAAAATTGTGAAAATGATGTATTTTGCTTATATTAGATTTTTGTTGATTATGCTGCGCCACTACTTTGCTCTTTGTGATACTGACCTGGAAGCTTGGAGGGAGCTGCAAAAACACTGCAGAACGAAGCAATGAGGGATCATTATAGATGCCCTCGTACCTCGCCAAAATTTTAAATATGCAAAAAGAATTGATATTCCAAGCATCAAGATCCGTGTTACTCTTGAAAAAATATCCTAATTTGGGGTTAATATGCTCTGCAAACTCATTCAAACCCCAGCACAAAGCCCTCAACTTCCTCAGCACAGGTGAACACTCCTCCAGTGGATCGAAAAAAAACTGGAACCGACCTCAGCATGAATCAGAACATGATCTATGTCAGCAAGGCAAACAGCGGCACTTATCTCTGCTCCATGGAATATTACCCCCATTCCCAAATACCATTCCTCCATTTCCCCCCCAAACTACTTAAATCACAACTAAACTTCAAACCACCTTGAAGCCAAAACATGAGCCCTTAAGCAGTATTGATAACTTAGTCACACAGCACACACTCTCGCAAATTATTTACCTGATGGTTCTGTCACAATCCACTGAGCAAGCTGGTAGTGCTGCTGATGTCGTACAGAGTGATGGGCTCTCTTAAAGAAATTGGAGACACGCATCAATAATTGGGCTCTACCCTTCCAGACCAGAACTGTTTGCCATACTCCTTGCACTGAAATGCACTATTATCAAAGATATCCATTTAATTGTAACTGAATTTCCTCTGTCCCATCCATAAATGCTCTCAACCATTAAGCATAAATTGTGCATGCTTGTGTCAGAAGCCAGACATAGGTATGGTAGGAGTGTGGACAGTGGAGTCAGAAGTTGCAACATGCTGTGGATTCCATCTCACATGGTCTTCAGATGCATTATAGAACAGAAAATGGCTAAGCTGTATCTTTCAAAGAGGAGTAATTACAATCTTGCTGTCAGGTAGTAGTTTGAGAACAATAATACGAAAAGAACTTCAACTGAATTTATGGGAAACTTAGGCTCAGGAGATTGACTCCAGTGATCCATCTATCATCATTCTATCATGAGAGAGCCACATGTCTATGGTGCATCCAACAAAAATAAGCAGACTCTTGGATGTCACTACAGCCCGCTCCGGCTGGTTACAAGTATTCTTGGCAGGTTAAATTCACCACCACAGAGTAGACCAAACGAAATAGTAAACTTTGCCCAGATGGCAATTGTCACACCCAGCGTCATTATGTATGGAGTGTGATAAAATTAATGAAATTTAGAAACAACTCGACTCATAAATGTTCAAGAAATGGCAAAGTACTTATCCACAGTGGTATATTGCAGACCATTCTGGAGAAATACCCTGACTTTGCTAGCTGTAAATAAAGCATATACCACTGTTGCATGCGTGTGTGTGTGTGTGTGTGTGGTATGTGTGTGAATGTGTGTGTGGTGGTGTGTGTGTGGTTGTGTGTGTGTGTGTGTGTGTGTGTGTGTGAGTGCATATGTGTGGTTGCACTCACTAGTTGATTTGCAGGGGTCGAGTCCAAGCCTCCTTTGTACTCACCTATTTGTGGTTGCAGGGGTCGAGTCAACAGATCCTGGCCCCGCATCTTCGCTGATTGCTGCTAGGTCCCTCTGCTCTCCCAGCATACCATGAGCTCGATTATACCTCGCCTTAAAACTATGTGGGGGGGGGGGGGGGGGGGGGGGGACTGTTCCCGTGGTGTAACACACCTAATTGTACTCACCAATTGTGTTGCAGGGGTCGAGACTCAGCTCCTGGCCCCCGCCTCTTCACTTGATCGCTACTGGATCCTCTCTCTCCTCTGCTTCCTGAGCTTTTCATCACCCTTCTTAAAACTATGTATGTTCCTGCCTCCACTACTTCACTATGCTAGGCTATTCCACTTGCTGACAACTCTATGACTGAAGAAATACTTCCAACGTCCCTGAGACTCGTCTGAGTCTTCAGCTTCCAGTTGTGACCCTTGTCCCTTGGTGTCCCCCCACTGGACACATCCATCTCTGTCCACCTTGGTCTATTCCCCGCATTAATCTTGTATGTCGTTATCATGTCGCCCTGACCCTTCTGTCCTCTCAGTGTCGTCAGTTCCGATTTTCCCCTAACCTTTCCTCGTACACATTCCCTTTTTGAGCTCTGGTGTGTGTGTGTGGTGTGTGTGTGTGTGTGTGTGTGTGTGTGCGTGTGTGGTGTGTGCACGTCACCTATTTGGTTGCAGGGTCGAGTCTTACTCCTGGCCCCGCCTCTTCACTGGTTGCTACTGGGCCCTCTCTCTCCCCGCTCCATGAGCTTTTAGCAAACCTCGTCCTAAAACTGTGTATGTTCTGCCTCCACTACGGGTCATTTCTAGGCTATTCCACTGCCTTACAACTTATGACTGAAGAAAATACTTCCTACTCTCTCTCTGACTCATTTGTGTCTTCAACCTTCCCAATTGTGGGCCTCTTGTTTCTGTGTCCCCTCCCTGGAACATCCTGTCTTTGTCACCTTGTCTATTCCACGCATAATTTTATAAATGTCGATACATGTCTCTCCCCTGACTCCTCCTGTCCTCCAGTGTCGTCAGGCCGATTTCCCTTAACTTTCTTCATAGGACTTCTCCTTAAGCTCTGGAACTAACCATGTCACAAACCTTTTGTACTTTCTCTAGTTTTCTTGACGGCTTTATCAAGTGCGGGTTCCTAAACAGGTGCTGCATACACCAGTATGGCCTGACATACACGGTGTACAGTGTCTTGAATGAATCTACTAAGGTATCGGGAAATGCTGTTCTCAGGTTGCCAGGCGCCCCAATGCTGCAAGCAGTTATCTGATTGAGTGGTGCTCGATACTGCTCGTGTTTATACTCGACACCCAAGATCATTCTCCTTGAGTGAGGTTACAGACTTTGGCCACCTAGCCATACTCAGTCCTGTGTCTTCTGTGCCCTTTCCCCTATCTTCATGACTTTGCTTTTGGCAGGATAAATTCGAGAAGCCAATTGCCTGACCCAGGTTGTCTAGTCTGTCCAGGTCCTCTTGAGTCCTGCTGGAGTTTACCTGGAGAAGTTCCGGGGGTCCAACGCCCCGCGGCCCGGTCTGTGACCAGGCCTCCTGGTGGATCAGAGCCTGATCAACCAGCCTGGTCCTCATCAGATTTAATTCTCCTTATTAACTTCACATCATCTGCAAACAGGGACACTTCTGAGTCAACCCTCCGAATGTCGTTTCACATATACCAAAACATATAGCACTGTCCTCTAGGACCGACCCCTGTGGGACCCCGCTCGTCACAGGTGCCCACTGTGATACATCATTACGTACCTACACAGATGACAGCAAGGAAATGAGTGAGCTACTCAAGTCCCAATATGACTCAGTTTTTAGCAAGCCGCTAACGACCTGGATTTACCTGAGAGAGTTTTTTCGGGGTCAACGCCCCCGCGGCCCGTCTGTGACCAGGCCTCCTGGTGGATCAGCCCCTGATCAACCAGGCTGTTGCTGCTGGCTGCACGCAAACCAACGTACGAGCCACAGCCCGGCTGATCAGGAACTGACTTTAGGTGATTGTCCAGTGCCAGCTTGAAGACTGCCAGGGGTCTGTTGGTAATCCCCCTTAGTATGCTGGGAGGGCAGTTGAATTAGTCTCGGGCCCCGACACTATTGTAATTGGTCACTTAACGTGCTAGTGACACCCTGGCTTTTCATTGGGGGGATGGTTGCCATCGTCTGCCAAGTCTTTTTTGCTTTCGATGATGATTTTTTCGTGGTGCATGTTCGGTACTAGTCCCCTCTAGGATTTTTTCCCCAGGTGAAATTAAAACTGTATCTCTCCCTCCTGCTTTCCAGGGAATACAGTTTAGAAACCTCAAGCGCTCCCATAATTGAGGTGTTTTAATCTCCGTTATGCGGCCGAGAAAGTTTCTCTGTACAAATTTCTAGGTCGAGCAATTTCACGCTGCCTTGAAAAGGTGCTGTAGAGTGCAGCAATGATTGCAGCCTAGATAGAACAAGTGACCTGAAGAGTGTCATCATGGGCTTGGCCTCCCCTAGTTTTGAAGGTTCTCATTATCCATCCTGCATTTTTTTCTAGCAGATGCATTGATATAATGTTATGGTCCCTTGAAGGTGAGATCCTCCGACATAATCACTCCCAGTCTTTTGACGCTAGGTGTTTCGCTCTATTTTGTGCCAGAAATTTGTTTTGTACTCTGATAAGATGTAATTTCCTCATGTTTACCATAATCTGAGTAATTGGAAAGTTCTCATCGTGAACTTCATAGTTTTCCGCAGCCCACTGAAAGATTTGGCTGATGTCCGCCTGGAGCCTTGCAGTGTCTGCAATGAAGACACTGGTCATAGCAGATCGGGAGTCAAACGGAAAGGAAGACCACACGGTGCTGTGGCTGACATCCTTGTCCCATGTCGGATTCGAGGATAAGGAACACATAGATGGGAGCTATACTGTGCCTTGATGGAACAAGCTTTTTCACCGTAGCTGCCTCGACTTATACACTGTTGAGACTACTCTCTGTGTTCTGTTAGGGAGGAAATTATAGATCCATCGACGACTTTTTCCTGTTTATTCCTTTAGCACGCTTTTTGTGCGCTAACATTACACCATGGGTTTTCCACACTTGTCGATAGGCTTTTGCAAAGTCTGTATATATTACATCTGGCATTCTTTTTGTCTTCTAGTGCATTAGGACCTTGTCGAAGTGATCCAATAGTTGAGACAGACAGGGCGACTTGTTTCTAAAAACCCATGTTGCCCTGAGGGTTTGTGTAAACAGATGGGTTTCTAGATGGGTGGTATCTTGCTTCTTAGACCCTTTCCAAAGATTTTTTATGAATGGGATGTTAGTGCTATAGGTCTGTATTTCTTTGCTATTGCATTAACTGCCGTCCCTTTGTGGAGTGGGTCCTATGTCTGTGTTGTTTAGTAACGAGGGGACGACCCCCGTGTCCATGCTCCCTCACCATAGGATGGAAAAGGCTTCGTGAAGGGGCTTCCTGCAGTTCATGATGAAACACAGAGTATCCATGATCCTGCCCTGGCAGAGTGCATGGGCATGTCATATTTATCCCTGTTCGAAGTCATTTGCCGTCAGGATAACAATCAATAGGCTTGTGTTATAATCAAATTTTGTGGCTTCCTCATAAAAAATTCATTTTATGATCTTCGACTCTCAGTCCTGGTTTAGCGGACTTGCTAAAAACCAGAGTCATATTGGGGACTTGAGTAGCTCACTCATTTCCTTGCTGTCATCTGTGATAGGACCCATCTATGAGAGTCGAAGATCAAAAATGAATTTTTTTATGAGAGAGCCACAAAATTTGAGAACACAAGCCTATCCAATATACGTTATCCTGACGCCAAATGACTTTCGAACGAGGCGAAAAAGACATGCCCATGCACTCTGGCCCAGGGCCGACTCATGGAATCTGTGTTCATCAAGAACTGCAAGAAGCCCCTAACACGAGCCTTTTCCATCCTATGGAGAGGGAGCATGACACGGGGGTCGTCCCACAGTTACTAAAAAACAACAGACATAGCCCCACTCCACAAAGGGCAGTAAAGCAACCAGCAAAGAACTACAGACCAATAGCACTAACATCCCATATCATAAAAATCTTTGAAAGGGTCCTAGAAGCAAGATCACCCCAAAAACGCATCTAGAAACCCATCAGTTTCAACAACCCAGCAACATGGGTTTAGAACAGTCGCTCCTGTCTGTCTCAACTATTGGACCACTACGACAAGGTCCTAAATGCACAAAAGACAAAAAGAAAATGCAGATGTATATATATACAGACTTTGCAAAAGCCTTCGACAGGGTTTTTGTGACCATGGCGTAATAGCGCATCAAAATGCATGCTAAAGAAATAACAGAGAAAAGTCGGTCGATGGATCTATAATTTCCCACTAAACAGAACACAGAGAGAAGTCGTCAACAAGTAAAGTCTCGAGGCAGCTTACGGTGAAAAGCTCTGTTCCCACAAGGCACAGTACTCGCTCCCACTGTTCCACATCCTTATATCCGACTAGACAAGGATGTCAGCCACAGCACCGTGTCTTCCTTTGCCCCAGATGACACCCGAATCTGCATGACAGTGTCTTTCATTGCAGACACTGCAAAGCTCCAGGCAGACAACAACCCCATCTTTCAGTGGGCTGCATAAAACAATATGAAGTTCAACGATGAGTAAATTTCAATTACTCAGATAAGGGTAAACATAGGTAATAAATCTTCATCAGAGTACAAACAAATACTGGCCACAAAATAGAGCGAAACACCAACGTCCAAAGACCTGGGAGAGTGATCATGTCGAGGATCTCACCTTCAAGGACCATAACATTGTATCAATCGCATCTGCTAGAAAAATGACAGGATGGATAATGCGAAACCTTCAAACAGGAGGCCAAGGCCCATGATGACACTCTTCAGGTCACCTTGTTCTATAGCTGGAATATTGAGCTGCACACTAACAGCACCTTTCAAGGCAGGTGAATTTGCCGACCTAGAAAATGTACAGAGAACTTTCACGGCGCGCATAACGGAATAAAAACACTCAATATTGGGAGCGCTTGAGGTTCCTAAACCTGTAATCCCTGGAACGCAGGAGGGAGAGATACATGATTATCATACACCTGGAAAATCCTAGAGGGGACTAGTACCGAACTTGCACACGAAAATCACTCATTACATAGCAAAAAGATTGGCAGATGATGCACCATCCCCCAATGAAAAAGCAGGGGTACACTAGCACGTTAAATAGACCACACAAATAAGGTGTCAGGGGCCCAAGACTGTTAAACTGCCTCCCAGCACACATAAGGGGGATTACCAACAGACCCCTGGCAGTCTTCTAGCTGGCACTGGACAAGCACCTAAAGTCAGTTCCGGATCAGCCGGGCTGTGGCTCGTATGTTGGTTTGCGTGCAGCCAGCAGCAACAGCCTGGTTGATCAGGCGCTGATCCACCAGAAGGCCTGGTCACAGACCGGGCCGCGGGGGCGTTGACCCCCGGAACTCTCTCCAGGTAAACTCCAGGTAAACCATGACTCGTTGTTGCCTCCCTGTCAGGTATTCTCTGATCCATTGCAGTGCCCTTCCTGTTATATGCGCCTGAT
The DNA here is from genome assembly GCF_026875155.1 of Cherax quadricarinatus. NCBI lineage: Eukaryota > Metazoa > Arthropoda > Malacostraca > Decapoda > Parastacidae > Cherax > Cherax quadricarinatus. Next base: position 55,086,351 of record NC_069399.1, on the reverse strand, counting down.
GCTCTAGCTTCTGCACTAATCTCTTGTGAGGAACTGTGTCAAAGGCCTTCTTGCAGTCCAAGAAGATGCAATCAACCCACCCCTCTCTCTCATGTCTTACTTCTGTTATTTTATCAATAAAACTCCAGAAGGTTTGTTGAAAACCAACAGTGGATTTGCCTTCTGTGAATCCGTGCTGGTTGGCATTTAAACTCTTGTTCCGATCCAGGTTCTCCACCACTCCCCTCCTGATATCTTCTCCATAATTTTGCATACTATACACGTCAATGACACAGGTCAGTAGTTTAGTGGCCTCTTTTCTGTCTCCTTTTTTTTAAAATGGAAACAACATTTGCCGTCTTCCATACCTCAGGTAGTTGCAATCACGTTTCCAGGGACGATTGAAGATGTGGTAAGTGGCACGCACAACATATCTGCTCCCTCTCTAAAGACCCACGGGGAATGTTGTCCGGCTCCCCATTGCCCTTTGAGTATCATGTCCCTTAGCAGTTTTTCTTCACCTCTCCACATCTGTATGTATGTCGTCCAACACATGTAGGTGTATTCCTAGCTGGTGACCCCCATCTGTCTGTCCCCGCCCAGAGTCCTTCCCTGTCTCTACTGTAAATCTTTCCTTAAATCTCGTGTTTGAGCTCCTCACGTACCTCTTGAACGTTTTCTTGTGAGTTCTCCACCTTCTTTCCTCAGCCTTATCACCTGGTCCATGACTGTTGTCTTCCTCCCAAAAGTGGCTATACAGCGTTTCCGGTCAGATTTGACTTTCAATGCTAATGTCTTTTCATACTGTCGCTGGGCCTCCCTCTTTTTTTATCTGGTGCATACTCGGTTCTGGCCTCTTCGACTAATCTCCTTGTTTTCCTGGGCCTATCCTCCTGTACCTTTCCCATTCACTGTGCACTTAGGTCTTTTGTTGCTTCCTAAACACCTACGGGTAAACCAAGGACTCGTTTTGGTCATCCTATTATTTCTGTTTTCCCTTGGGAACAAAACTTTCCTCTGCCCTCCTTGCCTTTGTTGCCACCTATTCCATCATACTCGTTTACACTGAATTTCCTAACCAATTCTCTGTCCCACTGAACCTCCTGCAGGAAGTTTCTCATACCTGTGTAGTCCCCCACCTTTTATAGTTTTGACTGTCCCCTTCCTGTCCCTGTTACTCTCCACTTGTAACTCTACTATATAGTCAAACTCAGAACCACGTGATCGCTAAGCTCCAAGGGGGCCTCTCGTAAGGTGATGTCCCCCAATGTCTGAACTGCTCAGGGTAACACAAGTCCAGTCTTGCTGGCTCATTCTCCCCTCTCCTCTCTATGTTGTGTCCCTACATGATTGAAGCCATAGAGGTTTATCAAGTACCACATCCATCATCTTGGCTCTCCAATGCGTTTCGAGACCGCCCATGTGGACTCCCAGTTTTCCCCAGTCGATCTCCCTGTTGTTGAAATCGGCGCCCATTACCCATAACTTTGCTCTGCTCGAGAGCTCTTCTTGCCCACCCAGGCCAGTGTGTCCACCATCACCCTGTTTTCCTTAGTACTTCCTCTTTTGCCTCCTGCAGTTCTGTGGTGAGTTTATACATCACTCCAAGTACTACTTTAATTGTTCTCCGGACTGAATTGTACCTACAATGTAGTCTCTTTCTCCAATCATGACCATGCCTTCCATTTCCTCAAATCCCCATCGGTGTTTTATGAGCAGTGCAACCCCTTCCTCCCCCTCTACTCCTTCTATCTTTCCTCGAGGATCTGGATATCCTGTTGGGGAAGACTGTGTCTGTTGTCTCAGGCGAGTATTGTTTCTGTGACTGCTATGATGTCTGGGGATTTTTCACTGATTCATTCTCGTTACCACCTTCATGTTTATGCGTTATTCCATCCGCATTTGTGTACCAAACCTTCCCAGTTTCTTTTCGTCACATTGTGGACCATGCAAGAAAAAAAAATATTGGGTTGGGGGAGCGAGAGCCTTGGTGGGGGCCTATATGGGGCTGTTGTGTAGTGGGGTTTGTGTTGATGGGGTGGGGTCAGAAGCCCATAAGGACAGCTGTTGGGGTGAGGGTTTGTGATATGGGGTTGGTGGCAGAGGGAACAGTGAGTGGAGGTTGTAGTATAGGTTGCCTCAGATTGCGTTGGGAATGTCGCGGTGGGTCTTTTGGTGGGAGATATCTGTGGGGTGTGTTTCCCTTCCTCCTGTGTCCCTGGGTCCTGCTCATATTCGTCATGCTTCTCGTTCCTCCCTTGCGTCCTCTGTTACCCTCTCTTTCATGTATTCCTTTCATCTTGCGTTCTGTCGCGGTCGAGGTATACATCTCTGGTACCCCCTCTTAGCCCTCCAGTCTTGCTTTCTCTGCAGAATCCAGGTTCAACTGCTTCTTCCTTGAAAGTTACTCTGACAGGCCATATCCTTCCACTCGCAAAACCAACCCAATCTCTGAAAATTTTGTCACCTGGGTCATATCGCCCCTCCCCTATTGTTTTCATGATGCCTTCATCATTTTTTCTCCTCCTGTTTTATTTCTTCAAAAGTTGTCCCCCCCCCCCCCTTGGCTTCTTAGGAGCCCGTACACAAAAACTGACCGTCGCCCCTTTCCTCTCCCACCGAGCCTCCATCTGCTTCCTCTGAGGCATTTAGTCCTTCCATTGACATGTTCTTCTTCATCCTGTCATATCTGAAACTTCTATCCTCAGTGAACTGTCATTCCCTGACCAGCTGTCCCTTGCTACAGCGTTGGGCTGTTAGAAACACTGCATATAGCATAAACCTTCATTGTTTTCAGACCTGTCGTTATGATCTTAGTGTGCAATCTTCTTTTTTCCCTGGCCCCACGTGGGTCTGATAGTGGCCTTCGTGTACGGCAGTCCCTCCGTTGTTGCTTACCGTTCCCCGTTGTCTGCGCCTTACCTTATGAATTTCCTGATGTCACATCTGAATTTGTCACTTGTCTCTCTAATCATTTTTCAGGCCCTTTGCAGTTTCCTCTTCTAAGCACTGTATCCAGCTTCTGCTCAAAGACCTGGACTTCCCACTTCCTGCACTCTTCACTATCCGCTCCACCTGTTCCTCCATTTTCATACCAACTCTACTATCTTCCTTCCCACCTCACTCTACCCTCCCTTTATTTGGAGCTCTAACTCCCAGTCTTTCTCCT
>NC_069399.1:55041879-55082703 GCF_026875155.1 Cherax quadricarinatus | reverse complement strand
GGGGGGGGTGAATGTATTCAGATATTTGGGAGGACGTGTCAGCGGTTTGGGTTATAAAGATAGGTGAATCATAAAATTGATAGGGGAAAAGGGGAGTGGTGCACTTAGGAGTCTGGGGAGAAAAGATTTTTTTAGGCAAAAGGGGAATGTATGAAGTATTTTTACCAACGCTCTTATAGGGTGTGAAGATGGGTGAAAAATTTTGCAGCGGGAGAAGGCGGAGGCGTGGAGATGTCATGTCGAGAGCAATGTGTGGGTGAATAAAAGGCAGAGAATTGTTTTGGAATTAGGGGAGGTGCGGGATTCCCAAAAACTTTGTCCAGGGGGCTGAGGAATTTGTTGGGGTGGTTCGGCATGTGGAGAAATGAAGCGAAACGAATAATTCAAGGGTATCATCTGTAGGGGAAAGGGAAAGGGCGGGGTGGGGTCGGCCTGGGAAAAAGTTGGGGGGGAGGGGAAGGGGGTTTTTGTGTGCGGGGGGGTTGGACTTCCCAGGCATGCGTGACGTTTTTAAAGGGAGTAATGGGGACAATGGTTTTTAATACTTGACGTGCTTTTAAATTTTGGGCAAAGTACTTTAAAAGGGGTTCGGGGAAACCGGCGGGCCGGACTTGAGTCCTGGAGATGGGAAGTACGTCCCGCCTTGAAAGGGGTTAAATGTTGCATTTTAAAAAACGTGTGTAAAGCACCCTTTGGAAGCAGTGATGGGAATGAGGGTAAAATTTTTTCTTTTTCGGGCCCCCCTCCTTGGTGGGAATCGGCCAGTGTGATAATAAAAAAAAAAAAAATATAAATATTATTATTATTTAAAAAAAAAAGAAGCGCAAGCCACAAGGGTATACAGCGCTGTTTAATATAAAAATAATAATAATAAAAATAATTTTTATATTAAATATTAATAATTATAATAATAATAATAAAAAAATTTAACCCTTTTTGACTGTCCCCGGCCCGTATATATCGTTTTCAGGTCCCGTGTTTGACTATATATATCATAAATTCTAGCGGCTTAAAATCGGGGAGAAAGCAGTGGGCCCAATGGGGGAAAATGGGTCTGTGTGGTCAGTGTGCACCACAAAAAAAAAAATCGGGAGCACGCAGTGCATAAGAGAAAAAAAAAACTCCGCCCGTTTTTTTTAATTAAAAGCCGATTTTTGTGTCTATTTTGTATAGATTTTGGTTTTTTTCCTTTTTTTTTGGTCTCTTTTTATGAATGGAATATATTATAGAAGGAGGTGGGTTTTGATTAATTTTTTCTATAAAAAAAAACCCCGGAAATGGAGCACAAAGTACAGGAAAATGTTTGATTTTTGCCCATGTTCAAAAATGAAAAAATGAGGCATTGTCCAATAAAGTCCAAAAAAGCCCCTTCAATACGCATCAGAATGGGTTGATTAATTTTTCAATTATTACAGTTTTGCATAGCGCATAACAGTAAATCTTTTTTTTTTTTTGAATAAAAAATTTTAAAATAAAAAACAAGGTAAAATTTTCAGGGATGGAGAATGACTGATGAACAAAGAAAATGTTATTTTTGAGCCAGGAATGTCTGCATTGTTCATTTGGACCCTTTTTTTGAAATTGCGTTTTTTTTTAATTTTCGTTGAAATTGGCCAAATTGCAAATTTCTGACCATGTTATTGGGTAGTTGAAATCGGTAAATGGGCAGTTTCTTGTACTCAATCGATAGAAAAAAATAGAGTTCTGAAGAAATAGTTATGAGTTTGGTTGACTGGAATAACGGATTAGCCGAAAATAGGGCTCAAAGTGGCGAAATTGCCGATTTTTAAATATCGCCGAAGTCGCTAACTTCGCGGAGCGTAATTCCGTCAGTTTTCCATCAAATTTCGTTTTTTTTGGTGTCTTTACAATCGGGAAAAGATTCTCTATCATTTCATAAGAAAAAATAATTTTTTTTTTTTTTCGAATATTTTGCGACACAGAAGCAAACTTCAGGATTTGGCCCTTTTGACAGTCAAAGGGTTAATATTAATAATAATAATAATAATAATAATATAATAATAATAATAATAATAATATTATTTTATTATTATTATTATTATTATTATTATTATTATTATTATTATTATTATTATGTCTTCACTCTAAAAATGGTGTGTTGCTGTTTGTTTATTCTGAACTAACTTGTACAACTTGTACACAATGTAAGAGTATTTGTATTGTGAGGTAATTATTATTAAAATAAAAAAAAATATTGAGGTAAATGTTTTACAAACTCTTACAAATAGACGTGAATGAACTAAAAGTAGACATATTAATACGCATTTATTTCGCCTGACCAAGTGATCGTCCACTACTGTTCAGTTAGTGTTCTTACATTGTCTCAAACTCTGTATCTCGTTCTCTCTCTTGTTTACTCTTTCGTTAACTAGTTGGCTCTCATTGACGATGGCGTCTAAGGTTAGCTGTAATAAAAAAGAGAAGTCGTAAGCCTCTTGCTTTAAGTGCCAAGCTAGAGGATGATGGTGTGCCATTCTGATTTTATTCAATAAACACCCTGCCACTCACCTCTCACACATTAATATTAATATTTTAAGGTAAGTAATAAGTGTACTCTGTGTGTATCTTACATACTCAAAACATACTCAAAACATACTCAACCCCTGCCAATTTGGATTCAGGAAAAATAAAAGCACTAATGATGCAATCATAAAAATGCTAGATCTGCTTTACACAGCGTTGGAAAATAAGGAATATCCACTAGGAATTTTTATTGACCTAAGAAAAGCTTTTGACACAGTAGACCACGACATCCTACTCCACAAACTTGATCATTTCGGTATAAGAGGCCATGTGCTTGCTTATTTCAAATCTTACATTACTAATAGGTATCAGTACGTCACCATTAAAGACACAGCATCAGCAACACGGCCACTTGATACTGGAGTTCCGCAGGGAAGTGTCCTTGGTCCCCTGCTCTTCCTCATATACATCAATGACCTTCCAAACGTATCCCAACACCTGAAACCCATTCTCTTTGCTGATGACACGACTTATGTCATCTCTCACCCTAATCTTGCCACCCTCAACACCATTGTGAATGAGGAGCTGATTGAAATATCGACTTGGATGACAGCCAATAAACTTACGCTTAACACTGACAAAACCTACTATATTATGTTTGGTAGCAGAGCAGGAGATGCACAAATTAACATTAAGATTGACAACATTCTAATTACCAGAAATAATGGGGGAAAATTCCTAGGCTTATACCTTGACAACCTGAATTTCAGCACCCATATCCAGCATATAACCAAAAAAGTATCCAAAACGGTTGGGATCCTCTCCAAGATACGATACTTCGTGCCGCAAAATGCCCTTCTCACACTATACCACTCACTTATTTATCCATACCTCACCTATGCTATTTGTGCTTGGGGATCAACTGCAGCAACACACCTAAAGCCAATAATAACCCAACAAAAAGCTGCAGTAAGAATAATCACTAAATCCCATCCCTGGCAACACACCCCCCCACTCTTCATAGACCTAAACTTACTCCCAGTTCAGTACATCCACACTTACTACTGTGCAATCTACATCTACAGGGCCTTAAACTCTAATATCAACCTTGACCTAAAACGCTTTCTTGATAGTTGTGACAGAACTCACAGGCATAACACCAGACACAAACATCTCTACGACATTCCCCGTGTCCGTCTAAACCTTTACAAAAATTCAATGTATGTCAAAGGCCCTAAAATCTGGAATACCCTACCTGAGAACTCTAGAACTGCAGACACATTCATCACCTTCAAAACTACCATTAGAAAACATCTTATCTCCCTGATACACCCCATCAACTAACTACACGAATACCACCTGGTGGTTCACACTTTCACTCACTCATTTGACCATAAACAGAAATATTAATCTCAATCTTAAAATAATGAATCCTGTGATACTCCAATACTGAAACTATGTACTGTGCCAAAACAAAAGCATTCACATTGCTAAACTTACAAACTAGTATTTAGTCACTTAGCCATAATACCAACTTACCTCATAATTTGTAATATTTTACATTAAGAATAAAACTAAGTATGCCCGAAATGCCTAGCCATGCTACGCGTTCTAGTGGTACACTCTGTAATCACATTTTAATACATGTAAACCACACAATAACAATTTCTGTAAATCAGCATTGTAATCCTTATAGAGATAAACTTTGAATTTGGAATTTGATTTGAAATTTATTGTGTTTTTAATGCCTATTTCTATTGCTAACTTAATAAAATAGTTAGTGTAAATTGTTGTCTGCATTTATTCCTATTTTATTATGCTCTGATAATAATACTGTGGACCCTGTGTGGTAGCCGGGTGGAGGGACAACATTACGTTTTATCTGCTCAGCCATCAGGGGGAAAACGTGTATGAATCTGACGGTTTGCCCAAGGCCACTCCCCCACTCCGCTTTTGTTTACAATTTTCGGCATGAATTATTCATTACTTACTACCTTCGTTATGATGGCTCTAAAGGTAGTTGCAGAAATGATTTAAATTCGGAACAAGGCTTGTCGATGTTAAAAATTATGGCTCTGGGCCACAGTGTAGGGGGTAGTAAACGGTAGGTGTAGCCCAGGCTACACCAACGGCTACCTACACTGACTTTATACAATTAAATACTACTCACCTCTCTTCCTATTTAAGGACTAACATATTTTAAGGTAAATAATGAATGTGCATTGTTTAACTCTCCTTTGGATGTTTTTTAAATATCATATATTAAGTCTGAGACGGGGAGCCAGTTGCTCCTACACTGGCTAACCCTACACCTGGACTTCCTACAAATAGTTACTACTACCTCTTTCCTACATTAAGATTACAAATACTTTAAGATAAGTAATGAATTTACTCTGACTGTATTTTACTTTGTGTTGTTTTTAATGCCTGGTTCTATACTAACTTATTATAATTTAGTGTAAACTTGTTGTTCTGGCATTTATAGGCATTATAAATAGAAAAAAATGGAGTCTGCCTGCCGATGTCTGGCTTTCGGCGAAGCTGGAACCTACCCCGCCGGTTATAGTGGGGCCTACTGATATATTATGTTAATATATATATTTTAGTTAACTATTTCAGGGTCAGTAACGTACATGTTTGTCTTAACAGCCAGGGTTGGCCACGTACTTATATGCATAAATTCTAGCGCCTTCAAAATCGAGCGGGAGGAAAGTGATCTGTGTCGGTCAGTGTGCGCACTATGAGAAAAAATTGGGGCACTACATTGATTGTGGGTTACGTGAATATTAAGTGCGCATTGTCACCAAAGCCAAGCAGTAAGGATATACTGATCTCGGCGAATTGTGACTCTTGTTTCCCAGTGACAAGTTCTGCCATAGATTGAAGTGTCAGTGACGATGACTCTCAAGGTTTTGAGGAGGAGTTTGTGACAGAAAGTAATAGCCCAGGATACCCGAAATAGTGATGAAAACCCAGGCCATTATCAACTCACCAAAAAAGTCAAAGTGATTTATTTGCATGGGGGTGGTGGGGAAAGTAGCATAGTGGTGGAGAAGGCCGTGTGGGAAGTGGGCGAAGGCAGGGTGGGTTTGTGTTGTAAATCTAGGCAGCATATGATGTAGAATCCCTAGGATAACCGAAAAAAGTCCGACATACCTTACTTATTTGCATGTAGGTAGTGGGGATGACAGCACAAAGTTGGTGGGAAAGGACTGTGGGTAGTGGGGAGGGAGTGTGGGCCTGTGGAAAACATTGTGGCCGGTGGCTGTGGCAGCAGCCTGACCGACTTGGCAGGCTGGCAGATTGCCTTTGGCTGTCTTCTATATCTGGTTCAGTCTGTCTGTAATCTATGTCTCTGTCTATCTGTCTCATCTCTGTCTCTGTCTCAATTTCTGTCTCAAGGTACATATGCATACAATTTATTACAAGTGTAAATTCCTTGGATAACCAAAAAATCCAGGCAAAAGTGCTATACTGTGCTTATAGATACTGTGGACCCTTGTTTTTGTGATGAATCCACTGTTCCACGGCAGATTTTGATGAAACCTGAATATCACAAAAAAACGAATCAAATTCCCCATAACAAATAATGTAAAATCCAATTAATTCCAATTAATCCTGTGAGAGGGAGCATGGACACTGAGGTCGTCCCACAGTTACTTTAAAAACAACAGGCATAGCCCCCACTCACAAAGGGGGCAGCAAAGCATAGCAAAGAACTACAGACGATAGTGCTAATGTCCCTGTCATAAAAATCTTTAAAGGGTTCCTAAGACGCAGATCACCACTATCAGCTACCCATCAGTTGCACAACCAGCAGCATGGGTTGTAGAGCAGGTTGCATCTATCTGTCCAATACGGACCACTATTTCCAAGGTCCTGGATGCTCAAGAGACAAACAGAATGCAGACTTGGCAAAACGCCATTGACAAGTGTGACATTGTGTGAAAGTGCACAAAATAGTTGTGTAAAGAATAATAGTAAAAGACGGACAGCGGACCCTCTGTTAAACGCCTGGATCGGATAGCGCCAATACGATAACGCCTCACTTTGGACGTGAAAAAATAGCCAGGATAACACCTAAAACTTGGTTAGGAGCTTTGTTTCCCAAACGTATCGGGCACGCGGCCTGAGTGGGCCTGGCCACTCCGTTGTGTACCAGCCAGTGTGCCACTGCTTTCAACAGGCCATGAGGATGATTCTGTGTGTACATGCATATATTTTGTCTTATTCAATGTTTCTGGTGCTTGTAACTGCTAAATAAGCCACCATGGGCCCAAGAAAGCTTTAGTGTCAATCTGTGGTAACGAATGTGAGAAACATAATTTAAGGAAAAGTTTGTAGAAAATACAAAGTGGTGGTGGTAGACAGTGGTAGTGATTGTGGTGGTGGTAGAGCATGGTAGTGATGGTGGTAGGGGTGGTTAGCAATTGTGTGCTTAGTACAGGGTTGTAGCAATTGTAGATGCTGGTAGAGGGTGGTTTGGTAGCAATATTGATGTGGTAGAGGGTGTAGCAAATTGTGATGCTGGTAGCGGGTGTTTGTAGCAATTGTGATGCTGGTAGAGGGTGATTACTGATGGGGTAGAGGGTAGTAGAGATGATGGTAGAGAGTGGTAGCAATTATGCTTGTAGTAGATGGTGGTAGTGATGGTGGTAGCGGGTGGTAGATTTGCGATGGTGGTAGAGGGTGGTATTTGGATGGTAGTAGAGGAGTGATAGTGATTGTGATGGTGGTTAGAGGGTGATTCTGATGGGGATAAAGGTGGTAGTGAGGGTGAAAGAGGGTTGGTAGTGATGGTGGAAGAGGGTGGTAGCGATTGTGATGGTGGTAGAGGGTGGTAGTGATGGTGGTAGAGGGTGGTAGCAATTGTTTTTTGATGGTGTAGAGGGTGTAGCAATTATGATGGTGGTACGGGGTGGTAATGATGGTGGTAAGGGTTGGAAGTGATTGTAATGGTGGTAGTGATTGGTGGTAGAGGGTGGTTAGCAATTGTGATGGTGGTAGAGGGTGGTAAGTGATGGGTGTGGGGTGATAGTGATAGTGGTAGAGGGTGGGTAGCAATTGTGATGGTGGTAGAGGGTTGTTGTGATGTGTAGAGGGTGGTAGCAATTATGATGGTGGTAGAGGTGGTAGCAATTGTGATGGTGGTAGAGGGTGGTTAGTGATGGTAGCAGAGGATGGTAAAGTTGTGATGGTGGAGAGGGTAGTAGTGATGGTGGTAGAGGGTGGTAGTGATTGTTGATGGTGGTAGTGATTGTAGAGGGTGGTAGCGATTGTGATGGTGGTAGAGAGTGGTAGCAATTGTGAGGTGGTAGTAGAGGGTGGTTGTGATGGACGTAGAGGGTTTAGTGATGGTGGTAGAGGGTGATAAGCAGTTGTGATTGGTAGGGTGGTAGCGCTGTTTCCTGGAGTTTAACCTGGAGAGTGTTCCGGGGGTCAACGCCCCCCGGCCGGGTCTGTGACCAGGCCTCTGGTGGATCAGAGCTGATCAACGCAGGGCTGTTGCTGTGGCTGCACGCAACCAACGTACGAGCCACAGGCCTGGTGGTCAGGAACCGACTTTAGGTGCTTGTCCAGTGCCGCTTGAAGACTGCAGGGGGTTCTTGTTGGTAATCCCCTTAGTATGCTGGGAGGCAGTTGACAGTTTCGGGCCCCTGACACTTATTGTATGGTCTCTTAACGTGCTAGTGACAGCCCTGCTTTTCATTGGGGGATGTTGCATCGTCTGCCAAGTCTTTTGCTTTCGTAGTGAGTGATTTTCGTGTGCAAGTTCGGTACTAGGCCCTCTAGGATTTTCCAGGTGTATATAATCATGTATCTCTCCCGCCTGCATTCCAGGGAATACAGGTTTAGGAACCTCAAGCGCTCCCAGTAATTGAGGTGTTTTATCTCCATTATGCGTGCCGTGAAGGTTCTCTGATTGTGGTGTTACAAAAAACGCGATTTCTAATAATCATAGAGATCTCCAGTGAATACTAGAAAGGACTGCCCTTCTATCATCCAGCCTGTTACTGGGTTTTTGTAACAAGTATTCAGTATCCTGGTCCAATTATCCATTAGAATTCAGTAAGATTCAATAGTGCTTCAGGGTTACAACTGGTAGGCTACTAACTAAAGAAATTAAAATTTAATAAGTTTATTAATAACAATAAAATGGTCTAGGTGTATAAGATCAAAGTAAATTATAGTAATCAAATGAATATAATATAGGATATAAGTTCCTACACTTCTCTTGTGTACAGTTGAATTGTGCTGAAAATACATATCACATCTTTATGGCTTTTAAGTACCGTCTTGTACATTGTTAATATTTAATAGCATAATACATATACAGGTCCTCCATCACAAATCCGGCATCATTGGGACCTGTAGTGTGCCGGATTACTGAGTGTGCCGAATTACAGAGTGGTTAGGTTAGAATACACGTAATAAAATTAACCAACTTGACTTACACAGTTCATTGAACATCGGCAAAAATCGAACATTTCCGCTGCTTTGAGCTCAATTTCAAGGTACTTTTCGTCATGAAAGCAATCAAAATCATGTCTATTTCTGTAATATATCTTCCATTCTATCAAATGAGTCCAAAAAAATGAGAATACAACCATAAAAACCATACGAAAATATACTGCAAAGAGGCGGCTAATGGCTGAGAAGTTAATTCCCTTATTTATCGTCCGTCTTTTTTATTTTTGTTGTACGTTAAGAAGCCTCTTTCCATCATACATTGCCCAAGTTTCAATGCGATAGCCAAACAAACAACCGAGAAAAAAAAATATTTACCAAAAATCATATATGGTAAGCCCAAGCCAGGTACTGGAAATAAGTCACTTTGTCTGACTTTTCTGGGTTATCCTAAATTCTTGATACGTACACTGCTATGTATGATAATCTTTGTAACTGTATTTGTGTATACCTGAATAAACTTATTACTTCTTGTCTGTCAACTGAGTACAAGAAACCGCTCATTCACTTATTTCAACTACCCAATAAAGTGGTCAGAAATTGGCAATTTGGCCGATATTACACAAATTTCAACAACGCCAATTTCAAAATAGGGTCCAGTATAAACAATGCAGAGATTCCTGGCACTAAAATAACATTTTCTCTGTTCATTAGTCATGACTACAGGCCCCTCTTATATTACTATTCCTTTTCATTTGGAATTTTTATTCACAAAAAAAATAGAAGATTTACTGTTATGCAGACTGCTGCATTATTGTAATAATTGTATAAATAATGTCAACCCATTCTTGAGTACGAATTGGAATTTGGACTGGCAGGCGGACAGGTATTGGACGGTGACGTCATTTGTTTACTCTTGAGCTTCGCTAAAGAATAGAACATTTTTGCTACTGTGAATGCAATTTCAAGGTACAGTGGACCCCCGCATAACGATCACCTCCGAATGCGACCAATTATGTAAGTGTATTTATGTAAGTGCGTTTGTACGTGTATGTTTGGGGGTCTGAAATGGACTAATCTACTTCACAATGTTCCTTATGGGAACAAATTCTGTCAGTACTGGCACCTGAACATACTTCTGGAGTGAAAAAATATCGTTAACCGGGGGTCCACTGTACTTTTCGTCATGAAAGCAATCAAAATCATATCTATTTCTGTAATATATCTTTCATTCTATCAAATTAGACCGAAAAAATGAGAATATAACCATAACCATACAAAAATATACCGCTAAGCGGCCGCTAATGGCTGAGAAATGAACTCCGCTATTTATGGTCTAATTTCTTTCAGTTATGGTGTACGTAAAGAAGTATCTTTCTGTCATACATTGCCCAAGTTTGAATAAGATAACCCAACAAACAACTGAGAAAGTAATAATAATATAATAATAATATCTTTATTTACTACACGTACATGTACAAGGTATATAGGCCTAGCTGACATCAGTGACATGCTACTGTATAGAAAGCTGCTTGTTATGCAAAGTATTTCAAGAAAATTAGGTCAGATTCCCAGAATAACACCCAGGTACCTATTTGCTGATGGGTAAACGTAGACAACAGGTGTAAAGAAACATGCCTAATGTTTCTACCCTGGCTGGGAATTGAATATTTACCAAAATTCATATATGGCTAACCCAAGCCAAGTATTAAAAATAAGCCACGTTGGCTTCTTTTGAGTTATACAGTGGTCCCTCGTTGTTCGTAATTAATCCGTTCCTGGAGCCGTTACTATAAACGAAATTTACGATTTACGAATCAATTTTCCCCATAAGAAATAATGTAAATACAATTAATCCGTTCCTGACACCCAGAAGTATTAACCCTTTGAGGGTTTCGGACATACTAGTACGGCTTACGACCCAGGGTTTTTGACGTACTAGTACGCCTAAATTCTAGCGCCCTCAAATCTAGTGGGAGAAAGCTGGTAGGCCTTCATATGAAAGAATGGGTCTATGTGGTCAGTGTGCAGTCTAAAAAAAATCCTGCAGCACACAGTGCATAATGAGAAAAAAAAAACTTTGACCATTTTTTTGGAATAAAACAGCGACTTTGCACTGTATTTTCGTATGGTATTTATTGTTGTATTCTAGTTTTCTTGGTCTCATTTTATAGAATGGAAGACATATTACAGAAATTGAGATGATTTTGACTGGTTTTATAATGAAAGGTACCTTGAAATTTGAGCTCAAAGTAGCAGAAATGTTCGATTTTTACCAAATTTCAAAAGTAAACAAATCGTGCCAAGCGTGCAATACACGTCAACTGGTGAGTCTAATATTCTTTCACAAGTGCACCAATAATATTTATACCATTTTTACACTAATGCAGTAGTCTGCATAACAGTAAATCTTATATTTTTTGTGAGAATAAAAATTCAAAGTGGAAAGCAAAAGAATATAAGAGGGGCCTTGAGACGTGACTAATGACCAGAGGAAATGCCATTTTAGTGCCAGGAATGTCTTGTTTATTGTGGACCCTATTCGGAAATTGGCATCTTTTGAAATTTGTGTGAAATTGGCAAAATTGCTAAATTCTGACCACTGTACTAGATAGTTGAATTTCATAAATGGGTGGTTTCTTGCACCCATTCGAATGAAAAAATGGAGTTCTAGCGAAATATTCATGTTTTTTGTCAACTAGTACATTGGAATTGGCCGAAAATGGGGCTCAAAGTGGGCAAAATCGCCGATGCGTAAACATCGTCGAGACCGCTAACTTTGCGAGAGCATAATTCCGTAAGTTTTCCATCAAATTTCAAACTTTTGGTGTCCTTATGATCGGGAAAAGATTCTCTATCTTTTCATAAGAGAAAATAATTTTTTTTTTTTTAAATTTGGCCGACCCTGAGAACGAGTTTCGGAGAGGGCCTGTCGACCCTCAAAGGGTTAAAACAAAAAATTTTTTAACATGAAATATACATGCAGTACATAAACAATACAAAGGGAAATGATGAATGAAACATTTATTTATTTATTTATTTACAATTTGAGCATACGTACAGAGGTACAAAAAAATACAGATAAGAGCAGCATGCCAAAGCCACTTATACTATGCATAGCATTATGGGCTGGCTTAAAATTAACTAAGCAATGATGAAATCAGTGATAATACATTATTGTAAACAGATAACTATAAAGCACAAATGAGTATTACAAAGACAGGTCATATGGTTGCATGCATTGTTGTACATTCAGTCGTATGGAGTATTCTGTTAGGTAGTGTATTTAAAAAATAATAAAGTTAGATTGGGTTTTAGGTTTAACATTTATGTGATATAATTGTGAGAAACATTTAAGATATACAATTTATAAGGTTTTAGTTATTCAGTATTTATTTGGTTTTGGGTGAGTAAGTGATCTTTGAGAAGAGACTTGAATTTATAAACAGGTAGTGTTTCTTTTATATTTACAGGTAATGAATTCCAGATTTTAGGGCCTTTTATGTGCACTGAGTTTTTGCATAGTGTGAGATGGACACGAGGGAACATCAAAGAGTGATCTGTGCCTTGTGTTAAAGGTCATGTGTTCTGTTGAGGTTGGCAAGGAGATGTTTGAGGGGAGGGTTAATATCAGAGTTAAGTGTTCTATGTATGTAATAGGTGCAGTAATAAGTATGGATGTTTGTATGGTGAGTAGGTTTAGTGTATTGAATATTGGTGGAGTGTGCTGCCTGTAGTGAGAATTGTTATCATTCTGACTGCAGCCTTTTGTTGGGTAATTAGTGGTCTGAGATGGTTGATTGTTTGTTGAGCCCCATGCACAAATTCCATAGGTGAGATAGGGTAAATAAGAGAGGATATAGGGCCAGGAGGGCTGACTGTGGAACATAGTACCATATCTTCGATAGTATGCTACAGTCTTGGAAATTTTTTAGAAATTTGTTGTATTTTGTGTATGAAATTTGAGTCTATTATCAAGGTGGATTGCTAAGAATTTTCCTCTGTTAGCTTTGTGATAGGTGATCCGTTTATCGTTATGTTAAGAGGGACATCTGTAGCTCTGTACCAAACTGATTGAAGTAGGTTTTGTCAATGTTTAGTGTAAGTTTGTTAGTCCTCTCCAGGTAGATATTTTCTGTAATTCGGTATTTACAGTATTGGCTAGCGTGACTGGGCTCGGGTGAGAGAAGACGTATGTAGTGTCATCTGCAAATAGTGTGGGTTTGAGTAATTGCGAAGCATTTGGAAGGTCATTTATGTATAGGGAAAAGAGAAGAGGGCCCAAGGACACTTCCCTGTGGGACACCAACTGTAATTGGTTGCGCAGAAGAGTTTGCCCATTTGCGTACACATATTGGCATCTGTTGCTGAGGTATGACTTGAGGTAGTTGAGGGAGTGCCCTCTTATACATAGTGTGACAATTTTACGTGGAGCAAGTCATGGTCAACTGTATCAAAAGCTTTACGTAAGATAATGAAGATCCCCAGTGGGACTTCTTTTTTCTCTATTGCAGTGTAATATGTTCAACATGTGTATAATAGCATCATTAGTATTTTTATTAGGCCTGAATCCAAATTGGAAAGGGGTTGAGTATGTTTTGGGGAGATAAGGTAGAGTAGATTCGTTTATGAATTAATTTTTCGAAGATTTTTGAAAAGGGGGGTGAAGTTGGTTTATTGGCCTATAGTTTTCAACTCTGTTTGGGCTCCTCCTTTGTGGATCGGGGTGACCCCTTTCAAATTTTTAGTACTGTAGGGAAGGTGGAGGATTCAATGGATTTGTTAAAGAGTGTTGCAATGATTGGTTGATAGCACTTGTGACACTTTTTTGTATATAAAGGGTGGTAAGGTATTTAAATCCCTGCCTTTTTTTTAGTGCGTTGATAATAAGGAGACTTTGTATGGGGTTTGTCGGAACTAGGAACAGGTTTTGTTCGGGTTTGTTGCTGGTGAGTAGTATTTGGTGGGGTATCTGAGCTTGGGATTTTATTGGCAAGGTTTTGTCCTATAGTGGAGAAGAAATCATTGAGTCTGTTTGCTGTTTCTGTTGGTGGAGTTGGGTTCATCTGATTTTGCTAATTTTATTTCGCTATTTCGTGATATCTTTTTGTTCCCAGAATTTCTGATAGGGTTTCCAGGTCTTTTTATATCACCTTGTAAGTTGGATAATCTGTTCTCATAATACAATTTTTTTGCCCTTCTTATCAGGCTGGTTAGGATTTTACGAGTAACTTTTTTTTTGGTCTTGGTTATGTGACCCATTCTGTACTGTTTTTCATATTGGTGTTTTGTATTTATGGATTTGAGAATGCTGGGTGTTAGCCAGGGACTGTTCAGTCTTTTTACTGTCATCTGTTTAGTTTTTTTAGGGCAGTGCTTGTTATAGAGGTATTGGGTCTTTTTTAGAAAATTATTAATACATTCGTCAATATCTGTATAGATTTGTAGCTTAGTGTGCCAATCAATTTTTGCTACTGCTGTTGTGAAGTTATTAATGGCTGCCTCATTGTGAAGTCTAAAGGTGACTTTAGTAGTGTCTGGGGTAGTTTACCAAGAGTGTTATGAGGAAAGTAGGGTAGTGGTCTGTGGTATTATCTGTAATTATGCCTGATTTTAAAAGGGGGAATACGGTTTTGGGTCCAGATGTGGTCAAGTAGGGAAACCTAGTCTCTGTAACTCTTGTAGGTTTTGTTATGTTGGTAGTAACATACGTTACTCATTGTTTTGTGAATCAGTAAACGTGTGGGCCCTGGTCTTGCAGGAGATTTATATTGAAGTCACCTGAGAGTAGTAAGTGATCTTTGTTCATGCGTGCATCAGTTTTTCAAAACTTCCTAGGTTTTGACTAAATTTGCTAATGTTTGACTGTGGAATTCTGTAGATGTTTACCCACTGTGAGAGGTTTTTGTAGGTATTTGGATTTGAATTTAGCTATTATATTTTCCCCCATTTTCATCCCTTGTGAAAGTATTAGTGATACATTCTAGTTGGTCTGAGTAGTATATGGCTGTGCCACCCCTTGTTGGTCTGGCCAAACAGTTGTGTATGGCTGTGTAACAAGGAAGGGCATGGGACATCTTTACTATCAGGCTTTAGCCAGGTTTCAGTTAGTGTAATGATGGACATATTGGCATGTAAGGAATTTAGAATGCTATGAGGTCATCGTAATGCTTGCTTGAAAGATCTGATATTGTAGTTAAAGATAGTTATGTTTTGTTGGCACTGAGAATGCCTTTGATTGTTCTGCAGTGTAGTAATTACAGTAACTGTTTGATTCATTTAAGTCATTAATAAGAGGTTGGTTTTCAGGATCAGTGCTTGTAATCATAAGATTTGTAGTAAATCTATAGTTAGAATTAAGTATAAAACAAAGTAAATAGTCTTAAGCTAAAAAATAGCACCTGAATTATTTAACAAATGTAAAATAATAGCAAGGGTTTAGTTTTTTTTTTTTTTTAAGCTAAAATAAAGGAGCAATATAAAAGGGACTAATACAATAAAGTGATGATCAAATAATGGAGCTTGGGAAAATAATAGTGGGTTTAGTACTATAAAGGTAATTTTTTAAAAAGTTAGAATTATGGGTATAAAATTATAATATAAAAGGACAAAATTTTAGGTTTGTGGTGAACAATAAAGTGGTAATCAAATAAATGAGCTTTGGAATATAATGGAAAAAATTGTGAATTTATTCTACTTTAGCACCTGAGAATAGCACCTTGATTATTTTAAAAATTTGTGAATATATAAACTAGGGTAGTTATATAAAGCTAAAATAAAGGAGAAAATATATAAGGGACTAAAATCAAGTAATGGTAAACAAAGTTAAATGGACAGATGGTAGGAATTATAATATAAACTTATTATATAAAAATACAATTTGAAATGGTACTTGCATTGCACTAGAGTCTGGTATAGGTTGTTGACAAGATCAAGTTATAACTAGATTTAAATTGACAAAATAAAATTCACAATTAAAGTACCAAAAGAATAATTAGTAAAAAAATAACAATAGAAAATGTCTTGGTTATAATATGATAGTAAGATGGTAGACAGGTACCCAGGTACACAGGTACACAGGTACAAAGGATAATATAAAGGTTGGAGTTGAATATACAAACTTGAAAATTTGGCAACAAAATGTTATGGGAATTAAAAAATTTAATGTTTAATGTACAAAAGAAAAATTTGACTGGTAGTAAAATATGGTGTTTAATAAAATTTTAGTAAGAAATAATGTTTAAACAAAAAAGTGAAAAAGTAAGTTTTTTTCATTCAATATTGCACTGGTATTATACTTGGTTATGTGGCAGTACAAGGTAATTAAGAGTAATCTAAGATAGAAAAATTGGTATTAAAACAGGTAAAGGTAATCAGACAAGTATGGTTATAAATGTCAAAAATGTTAAGAGTAAATTGAAATTTTAGTAAAAATGATAATTATTAATTTTAGTAAGTAATACCCAATTGATAGAAATTTAAAAAAATATGAGGTAGTAATATGGACAGAGAAAGTATCAATTCAGCTAATGTTTAAGCGAACAATAGTAAATAACAAAATCACATAAGGTGACTTATGCTTACTAGTAAAATCACAAAATGAGGTAGTTGATTTTTTAAATTTTACTAAAGATTGCACAATGAAATTTGAAAAATTAATGGAGCAAAACATACACTACATTTACGTAGGCTTTTAAGTTGGTCATTGTTTAGTTATTCTCTGTAAGATTAGTATCCCTGAGAAATCGTGATAGATCATTCTCGTCGTGATTGTGTACAGTTGACCTACATTTGTTTTCCTAACAAGAATTTTCCCATCCCGTGTGAAGCATTGGTGTATTGTGTCATTATTCTCCCGCTTAAGTTTTCTGACTCTATACAGGAGGTTCTGACGTTTTTTGGTAAGCACTCGTTTATGTATACCTCTTTTTTTACTTTAATAGATGCAATTATTAAGTCTTTTTTCCTGTAAATGTGAGTGGAATCTAAGCATAATATTTTTTCTACCATGGGACCCTAGTAACTGGCTTCTTTTATTTCAGACTCTGGTACAAAAAACACTTGTTTTGGGCCTTTATGATCTGCAGAGTAATTTCTTTTCTGTTTGTTTGGTTCATATCACTGGGAAAAAGTGGACTGTTAACTATTACTGCGTCCGATAGTTTATCTTGTTCAGTTTTATCTTCTTGGAGAGCAAAGTAGTCGCTGAAAATGGTTATCTAAGTTGTTCTTCCATTCTTTTACTGCTTCTTCAACCTTTGTATTAAGAGATATTATTTGTTGGGTATGGCTATCTATGACTGTTTGGATGGTCTTGTCACAGTTAGTCATTCCTGGTGTTGATAACTTTTGTTCAAGACTGAGGATTTTGTTCTCGAGTTGTGTCATCCTGGTGTCTTGTTTTGTTAGCGTCTCTCGAAGATTCATATTTTCAATAGCTAAGTTGGAGATGCATGACTTTAGGGTATCTGGATCGTTGGTCATACCTGAGAGACTACTTGGTAGGTTGAATCCGGGGAAGGAGGGGAGGATGGGCTGGTGGCAGCCATGTTTGTTGTTATTGTTGTGGTGTGGCCTTGAGTGGTGGTGAGTCAGGTGGTTGCTGGGCCGGCGTCCTCCTGGCTACACTTGTTGAATAGTTGATTTTTCGGTGTTTTCTTGCTGGCCTTGGTGCTGTTTCCTCTTAGATTGCGCCTCATAATACTACAGGAATTGTTGTAGTTACGAAGAAGTTGTAGTATACAAAGCTTAGGGGTTACGTTGTTCGGCTGGCAGCGGGGTGTTGCTTTCGGTTTGTGTGCAGTCTTCCTTTGATCTCTATTATTTTTCGATTTGTAGGTTTCACTGTTGGTAATCTTTGGTCATTCTGGGTGCTACGTTGGGTAGTGCAGTTTTGCTTGTAACTAGGTCATCATAGGAGCATTGGTAGCTCTGGTAGTTGGAGAAAAGTACAGAGCTTGGAAGTCGCTGCTGCCGCTGCCACCGCCTGTACAACAGCATAACACTTACCTTTATTGGAGATTCTTCTTAGTGTATGGGAGACTGGAGGAGGAGAGAGAGTGGATTGTTTATAGTTTGGAAGGGGAATCCCCTTCCATCAACACCTCAGGTACCATTTGCTTTTCTGGGGTTGCTTCTCTTCTCTGTTTCTTAATGCCACTAGGACCACCTTGAGAGTCACTGGAGTCCTGTCTCACAAAATAACTATGGAGAGAGCTCTGTTTCTGGCATCTCTTTAACACTTCCCTAAAATGGCCCAAGACTTTGTCACTGTACATGTTGGGCCCAAACCCGGCTTGCAACAAACTTGTTAGGGTGATGTTTCTCCCCTAAAGCTTTCCTCTTACCCCACATAGTAAAAATCTCTTTAATTTTCTGAAGAAGGCACCTTCTTCCATCTCTCTTCCTCCTCCTCTGCAGCAAGATTCTGAGCTGCGATGTGTTTTCTCTTCCTTTCTGAAGCTCTCTTTCAGCTCCTCAGTGGTGAGCTCTTCATTGTGGTCTTCCACCAATTCTTCCACATCCTCCAAAATCACATCCAACCCCATTGGAACTCCCCAGTGCCACAATTGATTTTACAACAGACATAGGGTCATTAGGTCAGTCCCAAATCCTTCAAATCCTCTTGTCGACACAGTCTGGCCACAATTTTCTCCAGGCAGAGTTCAAAGTCCTGGTAGTCACTCCCTCCCAAGCCATACCTATAAGGGTTATGCAGTGGGGATGCTGAAGTGTTCTCTCCAAAATTCCCTTAGGGTCAAGTGAGTGTCTGTGGTCACAGTTTAAGCACCTGTGAAACATTGCTTTTTGTGTAGAGTTTTTTAAAGTTTGCAATAACCTGCTGGTCAATGGGTTGGAGGAGAGGAAGTGGTATTCAGGGGCAAGAACTTTACTGTGATGAACCCAAACTCCTCGAAAATTAGGTCATCCAAGTTTGGGGATGAGCAGGTGCATTGTTCCATTACTAGCATGCACTTGGATCCAATTTCTTTTCCAGGAGATACTCCTTCACATAGGGCCAAACACTTCATTGAACCACTCGACGAAAATTTCCCTCGTGACCCATGCCTTACTATTAGATTTCCAAAACACACACAATTTACTCTTCATAACATTGTTTTTCCTGACCCCTCTGGGATTTTCAGAATGGTACACTAGTAAAGGCTTCACTTTGAAATCCCCACTAGCATTAGCGCAGAACATTAGCGTCAGCCTGTCTTTTCATAGGCTTATGTCCTGCATTGCCTTTTCCTCTTGTGTAATGAAGGTCCCTTTGGCATTTTCTTCCAAAAGAGGCCTGTTTCGTCACAATTGAACACTTGTTCAGGTTTCAGTCTTTCACTGTTTATGTACTCCTGGAATTCATTCACATATTTTTTCAGCCGCTTTGTGGTCCGAACTGGCAGCCTCACCATGCCTTACCACACTGTGTATGCCAGTACGGATCTTAAATCCCCAAACCAGCCTTTGCTGGCCTTAAATTCACTCACTTCACCCCTATTTGCAGGCAATTTCTTTACCAAATCTTCATGCAATGCCTAGCCTTTTCACAAATAAACGAAGTCATAAGAGTATCTCCTGCTAATTGTTTTTCATTTATCCACACCAATAATAACTTCTCAACCCCTTCCGGTACTTGGGGATCTCATTTTTTTTCAGCATAGTTACTCCCTTTGCAACAACAGCATCCTTTATTTCATTTTTCTTGGCCACTATGGAACATAAGGTTGTGTAGGGTTTCTTATACATCCTGGACAGTTCGGCGACACTTGTACCACTTTCATATTATTCAGTAATGGTTTTCTTAAATTCAATTGTATTTCTCACCTTCTTTACCACAGGCTTGGCACTAGGAGCTTTCTTTGGAGCCATGGTAGCTTATTTAGTACTTGCAAGCACTAAAATAAATGGAATATTATGAAATATTTCGCTGGAGCACGCGAGGGGACCTTCGCTCACTGGTAAACAATGCCAGAGTGGCTGCCGCCCTGGCTCACACCGTGCGTACGCGTCCCGGACCAACTACGACTCGCGAGTCAACCTATGAAAAGCGAGTCCATGTTTATACGAAAATACCCCTATGATTGGCGAATTTTATGATTGCCGGGAACTACGAAAAGCGGGGGACCACTGTACTAGATTCTCTACACATATGCTGGTATGTGTGATAATCTATAGAGAGAAAATAACTTTTTTGTTTCAGGTTTATGGTGCAGTACGAGTGTATATCACAGTTAGCCCTGTGCTACATTCTGTTATCTCTAATATAAGCCACCAAGACAGGGATAGGAGAATGGTATTTGTATACCATATCCTCTTCATACCTCCCTCAAACTGCTCGGTATTTTGATAAATATTATTCATTCTGGAGTACTTAACATGTTTTATGTTATTTACAGTGGACCCTCAACCAATGATGGCATCGTCTAACGTTAAATCCGACTAGCGATGCATTTTAATGCAAAAATCTTGCCTCGACTAGCCCTAAAAAACTCGACCAACACGATTCGTTCCATCTGAGACGCGTCCACTTGTGGCCAGTGTTTACAAGCCAGCCAGCCACTGTGGTCCCATCCAAACATTCAGTCAGAACATTTCATATTATCACAGCATTTTTAGTGATTGCACCTGCAAAATGAGTCACCATTGGCCCCAAGAAAGCTTCTAGTGCCAACCCTACAGCAAAAAGGGTGATAATTACTATGGATATGAAGAAAGAGATCATTGCTAAGTATGAAAGTGGAGTGTGTGTCTCCGAGCTGGCCAGGTTGTACACAAAACCCCAATCAACCATCGCTACTATTGTGGCCAAGAAAATGGCAATCAAGGAAGCTGTTCTTGCCAAAGGTGCAACTATGTTTTTGAAACTGAGATCGCAAGTGATAGAAGATGTTGAGAGACTGTTATTGGTGTGGATAAACGAGAAACAGATAGCAGGAGATAGCATCTCTCAAGCGATCATATGTGAAAGGAAAAGAAGTTGCATGAGAGTTTAATTAGAAAAATGCCTGCAACTAGTGGTGATGTGAGTGAATTTAAGGCCAGCAAAGGTTGGTTTGAGAGATTTAAGAATCGTAGTGGCATACATAGTGTGATAAGGCATGGTGAGGCTGCCAGTTTGGACCAAAAAGCAGCTGAAAAATATGTACAGGAATTCAAGGAGTACATATACAGTGAAGAATTGAAACCTGAACAAGTGTTTAATTGTGACACTGACAATGTTGTGAAACACTTTAGGAATGTCATAAAGGAACAGGAGGTACAGGCCTCTATGGACAGATATGTTGTGCAACAGAGGTCCAGTGACTCTCAAGCTGGTCCTAGTGGCATTAAAAGAAGAAGGGAAGTAACCCCAGAAAAGGACTTGACACATCAAGTCCTAATGGAAGGGGATTCCCCTTCTAAACACTAACACCATCCACAGTCTCCCCTCCTCTCATCCCATCAATCATCACCAGATCTTCAATAAAGGTAAGTGTCATGTAATTGTACATGTCTTCTTCAGTTTGTGTGTATTAAAATTAATATTTCATGTGGTAAAACTCTTTTTTTTCAATACTTTTGGGTGTCTTGCACGGATTAATTTGATTTCCATTATTTCTTATGGGGAAAATTAACTCGAGTAACGATAATTTAGATTAACGATGAGCTCTCAGGAACGGATTAATATCGTTGGTCGAGGGTCCACTGTATATTGTTTCTTATGTCATATTAGATCAATTGTGATAGGCAAATAAGGTGTAGTGTTGATATTAGCATAAATCATATTCTCCTGCTTCATGAGACTGAGCTCATGACAACCGACAGTGGCTTCAAAGCCACCTTATCATTAATGGATAATGTACTGTGTAGGTACTTTACATAATGAGAAGCATTTCTTTTATTCATTGGAACCATGGCTAGGGCTAAAAGTAAGCAGGTTAAAACAATAAATGGAGAAAAAGAAATTGGAATGACTTAATGCAGCAAGTAGCGCCACCAAACATTACCAGCAGGTTGGTGTGGTGCCCGAAATTTGAAATTATGCTAGCCAAAATTAGATAAGATAAGATAAGATAAGATAAAGTTTTTCTTCTTCTCTTTTTTAGTAAATGTATACAGGAGAAGGGTTACTAGCCATTGCTCCCGGCATTTAGTCGCCTCATACGACACGCATGGCTTACGGAGGAAAGATTCTTTTCCACTTCCCCATGGACAATAGAAGAAATAAAAAGAACAAGAGCTATTTAGAAAAAGGAGAAAAACCTAGATGTATGTATATATATATATATGCATGTGCGTGTCTGTGAAGTGTGACCAAAGTGTAAGTAGGAGAAGCAAGATATCCCTGTTATCTAGCGTGTTTATGAGACAGAAAAAGAAACCAGCAATCCTACCATCATGCAAAACAGTTACAGGTTTTTGTTTCACAGTCATTTGGCAGGACGGTAGTACCTCCCTGGGTGGTCGCTGTCTACCAACCTACTACCTGTTGGAGTGTGAGCAAAGTAACATTTATGAAGGGATTCAGGGAAACCGGCAGGCCGGACTTGAGTCCTGGAGATGGGAAGTACAGTGCCTGCACTCTGAAGGAGGGGTGTTAATGTTGCAGTTTAAAAACTGTAGTGTAAAGCACCCTTCTGGCAAGACAGTGATGGAGTGAATGATGGTGAGAGTTTTTCTTTTTCGGGCCACCCTGCCTTGGTGGGAATCGGCCAGTGTGATAATAAAAAAAAAAAGATAAGATTTCGTTTGGATTTTTAACCCCAGAGGGTTAGCCACCCAGGATAACCCAAGAAAGTCAGTGCGTCATCGAGGACTATCTAACTTATTTCCATTTGGGGTCCTCAATCTTGCCCCCCAGGCTGCGACCCACACCAGTCTACTAACACTCAGGTACCTATTTGCTGCTAGGTGAACAGGAAAATGGGTGTAAGGAAATTTTTCCCAAAAGGTTTTCCACCCCCGCCGGGAACAAACCCGGGCGCCCCATGTGTGAAGCGGGAGCCAATAACTAAAGGGAAAACCGAAAAAACTGATTGCCAGATTTGTGATGGCAACCTTACAAAACAAGTAAGTTTGTGTGCATGTGTGTAAGGCTCAAAAATTGCTATGGGGCAAGACCGACTGGGACTTCCCAGTAAACTGACAAAAACCCCCTCCAAAAAAACTAACTTCTTAAAACCAAACCCGGAAACAGAACACTTGTTTGAAAAATTTAAAAACGACGGGAAAGGGGGTTTCCCCCTTCCAAAAAAATTTGAACCCCTTTCATCCTCTGCCTTTTTCCCTTTTCTCATCACTCATCAACAATCAAATTTGTGAGGGTTTATTTTTGTTTTATTGGGCATTTATCAGGGGTTTTTCTGTGTGGGAAAATGTATTTTTCCATGAAAAAAAAATATTTTGCTTAATACTTCTAAATTATCGGGAAAAGGGTTTTAATCGTTTTCCATTTTTTCTTATGGGGAAAAATTTAAATTTGGGTTTAAAAAGACAAAAATGGGTTTAAAAAAACACTAGTTCTCGGGAAATGTTTTTAAAGGTTTTAAACCCAAAGGGGTCCACTGTAATGGATCTATAATTTCCAAACAAATAAAAACACAAAGATTGGGAAAATCAACAGATAAATTTTTGAGGCGGGCTTGGTGAAAAGCTCTGTTCCCAAGGCACCCCACTCCCCCCCCATCTTTTCCCTTTCACCCCTTCTTTTTGGGGACACGAAGGATATAACCAAGCACAGTGTTTTTTTTTTGCAGAGGACTCCCGAATTTGCATGACACGGCAAGACTGAATTAAATTTTTCAACCAATCTTTAAATGGGTGCAGAAAACAATAAAAATTTTTCAATGATAAAAATTTCCCAATTTAGTTGGAAAACTGGGGAAATTTAAAATTTTTCATCGGAGTTTAAAAAAAAATTCCAACCCACAATAAAACCCAAAAAACAAATTTGCCCAAAGACCTGGGTGTGATCATGTCAGCGTTTTTCCCCCTTAAAGGGAACCAAAACCCATTGTTTTCAATTGCACCTGCCAAAAAATGACGGGAAAAGGGGAAAATGACAACCTTCAAAACCAGAGATCCCCAAGCCCATGATGCCACTCTTAAAGGTCACTTTTTCTATCTGGGCTGGAATATTGCTGCCCAAAAGCCCCTTTAAAGGGGCAGGGGGAAATTGCTGCCCAAAAAAAATTTTACAGAAAACCCTTTTCAGTAAAATGCATAACTGTGAAAAACCCCGCCTCATTTAACGGGAAAAAACGGTAAAGTTCCTAAATTTTGTATTTCCTTAAAATGCAGGGGGGGAAAAGTTTACATGATTAAATACACCGGGAAAAATCCTAGGGGGGATGGTCCCCCAAAATTTGCCCCTGAAAATCACTCCCTTTTGAAAGCATTTAACTCGGCCGCCCGGGGCCAACATTCCCCCCAATAAAAAGCGGGGGGTGCCATTTGCACGAAAAGAAAACAAACAATAAGGTTTTCAGGTGCCCAAGACTGTTGGGCTGCCTCCCAGCATATATCGGGGGGAAATTTACCATAGCCCCCTGGCTGTCTTCAGGCGGGCAAGGAAAAGGCCCCAAAAGTCAGTCCCTTTGCCCAGTTTGAGTTTTTTGGTTCATCCCTTAAAAATTACCCCGTCCAGCAGTAAAACCCTGGTTTGCCCCCCTTCCCTGACCCCACCTTTGGGGCCCTTTGTCTCAGTTGGGCCATGGGGGCATTGCCCCCCAAAAGTCTCTCCGGGTTTAACCCCAGGTTCGGGACACCCCAAAAGTATATTAACAAATTATTTTTTTTAGAGATTATATGGAAATAATAAAATTTTAAAAGCATTAAAAAAATGAAAAAAATGAACATTTAACTTCACACTTAGTTTTTAATTGAAGACTCTTGTTGTGTATGGAACCCCAGGGGGGGGGGAAGGGGGGGAGGGATTATTTTTTTGGGAAGGGGGAAAATCCCCTTCCAAAAAAGCTTCAGGTACCAACCCTTTACCCGGGGGTTGTTTTCCCTTTTCTTTTTTTTTTTAAAAAACCCTTTCAGGGTCGGTGCCAAATTGTACACTACTTTTCCAAATCGAGGGGGAGAAAGCGGGTAGGCCTAATGTTAGAGAAGGGGTCTGATGGGGGAATGTTTTTGCCGTAGGAAATCTGGGAAACCCCAAAATTTGAAATTTATAAAATGCCTTTCAGTATCCCTTTTTACCAGACTTGAAAATAAAAGCTCCCATCCCCAGCAAATTTGGGGACTCATATTTTCCCAAGTGACATTTTCTAACACGGGTTTGGAAGTGTCAGTGAGCATAAATTTCATGGCTTTTGAGGAGTTTGGGGCCCAAAAAGGTTGCCCGGGGAACCCCCAGAAAAGAGGAAAAAAGGAAGAAAAAAAGGGGGAAGAAAGAAAAAAAGGGAAAAAAGGAAAGGGAAAGGGGAAAGAAATGAGAAAAAGGAAAGGAAGGAGGGAAGGAAAGGAAAAAAAGGGGGGAAGGTAGGGGGGAAAGGAAGGGGGGTAGGAACAAAAGTGGAAGGGAAAGGGAAAGGAGGGACCCAGATGACCTAAAACCTGGGAAAAAACCCAATCAGCATTGACTTATTTCCAGGGCATATTGGGGGGGGGGGAAAAAGCTTGTGTTTTTGGGGAAAGGACAGTGGGGTTAGTGTTTTAAAGGGTTTATAATCCCTCATTGTGAAACTACCCCTTTGCCAGGGGTTTCGGCTTTTTAAACAAGCCACCATACACAAAAAAAGCTTCCAGAAACCTCCCCCATTTCCCTGGGAAATGTGTCCAGGGGGACTCTGTATTTTTTTATATATATTATATATTAGGAAAAAAGAGTAAAAAACAACTTTTTTAATTTTGGGGGGGTTTTTGTGTAAAAAAGTTTTTTTAAACCCAATAAAAAGGAAACTTTTGTTTTTGCAGTTTTTGTGTAGCATACAAAAATGAATATACATACAATAAAAATTTTATTGGTCTAAACAGGACTTTAAAATTTATTTGAAAAAATTTAAAATTTTAAAAAAATTTAAAAAAAAAAAAATAGATAAAAGAAAATAAAACATTTTCCCCCCTTCACTAGAAATCAGCGATGTTGCGTAAGCATTTTCTTTTTCTTTCAAATTTTCCACGCCTCCTTTATCTTGGAAATTTAATTGATCGCAAAAAATTTTTTTTTTTTAAACCTATAGTTAAAAAAGCTTTTCCAAACTTTTCATAAAAATTTTTTTTTTTAAAAATTATTTTTTGGGAACCCTAAAAAAACGGGTTTACAGGGGGGCCCTCTCAAACCCTTAAAATTTTTAAACCCCCACTGGGATCAACTTGAGAGTCACTGGCCCCCCTGTTGAAACAAATTTTTTTCCGGAGGGGCTCTGTTTCTGGCATTCAAAAGATTTCCCTAAAATGAGACAAGCACTGTCTTTTGAATGTGTTGCGACAGGGGGCCTGCAGCAGCTTTGCTGGGGTGATGTTCCTCCACCAAAATTTGCCCCCTCACTCCACTTTGCACAAATATCCTTTTAAACACTGAAGAAGGCAAACCCTTTCCCCCTCTCTTCCTCCTCCCTCTGAACAATTTCCCAAACTGTGGTCTGTTGGGTGTTCCCGAGGGAAAGGGCTTGCCCCCCCCTTTTGTGTTTTTAGCTCTTCACTGTGGCCTCACCAAAATCTTCCACATCCGGGGCATCACATCCAACCCCCGGGGTTTCCCAAAAGCCCCATTTTAAAATTTCCAAAAAACAGGGGAGAGGGTTGGGCAGGGTCAGCCCCAAAACCCTTTAAAGTCCTTTTCTTGGACACATTTTTGGCTACAATTTTCTTTTTTTGAATTTTATCATGTTTTAAACTTCATTTTCCAAAAGGTCTGGCCCTAGGAGCTTTCGTTGGGGCCACCCCCCCCTTGGGCCCCCAAAGAAAGTGGGGGCGGGAAGGGAAGAGGGGGATTGGTGGGAAAGAAATGTGAAGAGAGTAGTAAGGGGGAAAAAAATTAGCATAAGGAAGTTTTTAACCCAAAATTGGAAAATATGCCCCAAGGAGGGGAAAAGTTTTTATGGAGAAAAAGAAGAGGTTAAGAGAGTGGTTTAAGCAATGTAAAAAGAGAGCAAATGAGAGAGTGGGTGAGATGTTATAAACAAAATTTGTTGAAATAAGGAAAAAGTTTTTTTAAGTTATAAATTTAAAAGTTAAGAAAGCCCAGGAAAAAAATGGATTTGTCAGTTAAAAAAAGGAGAGGAGAGTTATTTTAAAAGGGGAAATTAGAGGATTGGGGAAAATGGAGGGAATATTTTGAGGGAAATTTTTTAATTTTTGATGGGAAAATAGGGAAGCCCCGTGTTTTGTGTATAAAGGGGAAAGGGGGAACAAAACCCCTTTTAGGTTAGGAAAGCCAGTTGTTTTGGGGGTGGGGGAAGTTCCCTGGAAGGGAGTGGTAAAAAGAAAAAGGGGGGAAGGCCGGGGATTGTGGGGTAAAGATAGAAATGTTAAAAGCAGGTGGGGATATAGTTTTGGGAGGGTTGGTGCAATTATTTAAAAAATGTATGGGGAAAAAGGGGGTTTGGGACCTAGGGGTTGGGAAGAGCATGCATAAATTCCTTTGTATAAAGGGGCCAAAAAGGGGGGGAAAAGAGAGTGCAAAAATTTTTTAGGGGGGGTAAGTCTGTTGAGTTACCTTTGGGAAAAATGTATGTAAATTTTTATTTAAAGAATTAAGATAAGACCGGAAAAAAATAGGAAAGGGGAAAGAAAAGGAGGCTTTAGGAAAAGGGAGGGGGTGTGGGGGGTGTTTTCAGGAAAAAAAAAGTGGGAAAAATTTTGTTAGGGCTAAAGGGCTTTGTGGCATTTATGGATTTGGGAAAAACATTTTGACAGGGTGGGTAGGGGGGGGAAAAAATTTTGGAAGATTTGCGGGGGGGTTTGGGGTAGGAGGTAGGTTACTGAAAGCAGTGAAGTTTTTACGAGGATGTGAGGCTCAAATTAAAGTATGTAGGAAAAAGGAATTATTTTCCCCCGTAAAAATAGGCCTTAACAAGGAAAGTGTGATTTTCACGTGGTTGTTTAATAAAATTTTTAGATGGGGTTGTAAGAGAAGTAAATGCGAGGGGCTTGGAAGAGGCCGGGTTTGGGGTTAAAAAAAATAAAGTATCACACAAAAAGTGGGGGTTGTTTAAAAGTTCTCTTTGCTGATGACACTGTCCTTGGGGGGGGAAATTTTGAAGGGGAAATTGCAGAATTGGGGATGAATTTGGGAGGGGTGCAAAAGAAAAAAATTTTAAAAATGGAAACAGGGGAAAAGTAAGGTCAGGGGGAAAAACAAAAAAAATTAGGTGATGAAAGATTTGGGTATCAATTTGGGGGGAGAGAGTATGGGGGAGGGGAATGTATTTGATATTTGGGAGTGGACATGTCACGGTGGGCTATGAAAGAGGGGTTTAAAACATGAATTGGGTTTAGGGGAAAAAGGGGGGATGGTGCACTTAGGGGTCTGTGGAGGGCAAAAAAAACTTTGTCCCTTTGGGGGCCCAAAGGGGGAATGTAGGGGGTATAGTTTTTTCCAACGCTCTTATATGGGTGTAAGCATGGGTGATGAATGTTCGCGAGGAGAAGGCTGGAGGCAGTGGAGAATTTATGTTTTGAGAGGGAATGTGTTGGGGTGAAATAATGGGAGAGAAATTTGTAGTTTTTGGGAAATTAGGAGGAGGTGGGGTTACAAAAAAATGAAAGTTTCCCGAGGGCTGGGGGAAGGGTTGTTAGGGGTTTTTAGAAAATGTTGAGAAATGGAGCGAAACAGAATAACTTTAAGAGTGTATCATCTGTAGTGGGGAAAGGGAAAGGGGGGGGTAGGGGGTTGGCCCCAGGAAAAGGGTTGGGGGGGGGGGTAAGGGGTTTTGTAAGCGAGGGGCTTGGGCTTCCAGCAGGCATGGTGAGCGTGGTTTTATGATAAAGTGAAAGGGGGAAAAAATGGGGTTTTTTTTACTTGCGTGCTGTTGGGAAAGGTTGTTAGCCAAAATAAAAATTTAGAAGGGGTTCAGGAAACCGGGGAAGGGCCCGGAAAATTTGGTTCCCGGGGGATTTGGGGAAATACAGTGGGCCCGCACTCCCGAAGGGGGGCGTTAATGTTGCATTTAAAAAAATGAGTGTAAAGCACCCTTCTGGCAAGACGTGTTTGGGGTGAATGATGGTGAAAGTTTTTCTTTTTTGGGGGGCCCCCCTGCCCCGGTGGGAATCGGCCCCCGTTTATAAAAAATCCCTAATAAAAAGTGCAAAAAACAAAGTAATTTTTTATTGGGAAAATTTTTTATTGGAACTCACAGGGGGAAAGTTTTATTCACCGAGAAACAATGCCCCAAAACCCTCTCAGAATGGTTTTTGGGAGGTTTGTATGTGCTGGGCACTTGGAAAATGTTTTTGTATGAAACCAAAAAAACCAGAGGGAATTAATGAAAAAAGAGATAATTTTGACGAAAAAAAGGGTTTGGGATTCCCTGAAAAACCGAAATCCCCGGGGTATCCCAAAAACAGAGGGGCCACTGTATAAAAAAAAAAGTAAGCATGACTGGCAAGTAATACATAATTTTCCCCCGCCAGGAATCCGATGTGGGGCAGCCATTGGCTCATGAAAAATGGCACTCATGGGAAGGGGAGAGAGACAAGCAGAGAGATAGAAAGAGAGAGAACAGAGCGGGAAAGACAGAGGTAAACAGAGAGCTAGACAGATAGATAGAGAGCTAGACAATAGATGAACTAGACAGACAGACAGCTGTTTATGTGTAACTGTGAAAACCAAGCCAAAGCAGTGCATGCTCATCAGATATCACCACTGCTACACTCTCAGCAGCAGTGACATTCATCTTACACCATGCTTCAAGGAAACATTATTATTATATTATTATTTTATTATTATTATATATATTTTTTATTATTATATACTCCGTGTATCCAAAGCATTGCTAGGACCTATAAATACATGTGGAACCTGCATAAGATTGACCTCCGAATGTGACCAATTATCTGTAATGTATTTTGGTAATGTTGTACGGTATTGGGTCTGAAAAGTGACTAATCTACTTCACAATTTTTATGGACCTAAATTCGGTCAGTACTGGCACATGAAATATTACTGGAGTAAAAAAAACGTTTAACCGGGATACCAAACTATACTATGTATATATTTAGACAATATAATGTTGCAAGTACTGAAATGTTGCGTCAAGTGTTTCCTGTGGTTATGTGTAGTTAAACAAGTGACTTATATACAATTGCCAATTGGTCTCACGGGCATGAATTTACTTGAAAAAATAAAGTAATTAAAAAAAAATTCAATATAATTAAATATAATATTGCGATGACTGCAGCAAGCGATGTTGCCGTAAGGGTTCACGTTTCTGTCAGCTTGTCCTCTGTATATCATTAAGTATGTAGTTTGAACAAAAAATTATTTCTTTTTCAAAATTTTCAACTGAAACAATCAGGACAGGGGTCTCACGCAAAGGGTCATCCATATTTTCAAAATTATATAATAAACATGCTTTGCGACATATAAACATGATAAACGCACCCCACAATAGAATAAATTAACAAATATGAGATGTTTTTCCAGTCTTGTTGGAGTGTCAGAAAGAATAAATTTTTCTCTAGTCTATCACCTAAGTAAATATGTACACAATAGCATTACTGTGGGTAACTGTACAAAATTATTCCTTTCATATGGCTTCACTCAGAACATCAGTCCTTCTAAAAATGGTGTGCTACATAAGAATGGGAGGGTTGATCTTTATTTATTCTATTGTACCAACATGGAGACAACTTGTACACAATGTAAGATGTTTGTATTATATTATAACCTTCACCCCAGTGGAAATAAGTCACTCTGACTTTTTTGGGTTATGCTGGAGGGTAATCCACGCATATGCTGCTATGCATGATAATCTATGCAATAAGATCACAGTAAACAGGTGATATTCGAATATGCAAAACAACCACCATGAAAGAATAGTGAAATTCCAAATGCATTCAAAACTTCTCACATTATCAAGGAACTATAAAAACGAAACCTCTAAGGAAGGCATATAAAGGGTTAAGACTACACCTCACCATCACATCCCACAACAAAGCAACATCTCACACACACACCCGTGATGACACCTGACTCTGTGAAACCCACCTAATATTCTACCTAGAATTAAGATTTATTACTTGTTTGATGTATCATTAAATTCTTCCCAAATTTTATTAATTATAATTGAAGCCAATTTATAAACTAAAGGAAATATTTATATTACTTTCAAAATTGCTTTTTATGAAACTTGATTTAATTATATTCCTGTTGACCATGGATTTGCTTGATACAACTTTCTCAGCTTTTTGAAAATCAGTTGGATGGTAAAAATCTCTCACATGAATAAATAGAGCATTAAACTCTTGTCCAGTTCTAATGTTATATTTATGTTGTTTTAATCTTAGTTTGAGACTTGCCAATTTTACCATAATAAACTTTATCACAAATTTTACAAGGAATCTTAAAAACACATCCATCAGCATTTTGGGGGGAATTCCCTATCAAAAGTTCTTTTTACTGTATCAAGATTTTAAATAAAACTTATATATTAAAACTCTTAAGAAGAGAAGGTATATCAACCAAGTTTTCATGGTAAGGGAGAACCAACATATTTTTAGTTGAATAAGGTTGGTTGTCCTTTTTTGGATTGTAAAAAGTATTTCTAGCAATTTTAAAAGATGTATTGATTATGTTTCTTAGGTATTTCAAATCATTAACAATTTCATATATTTTGGATATTTCTTCATTTATGAACCCTGGACTAGAAATACATAAAGCTCTCAAAAACATTGATGAGAAAACTGACAGCTTAACTCGATCTTGATGTGAAGAATAATAGTGTATATAGGAACACTTATATGTAGCTTCTTAACCCTTTGACTGTTTCGGTCGTATATATACGTCTTGTGAGGTACCGTGTTTGACGTATATAGTCATAAATTCTAGCGGCTTCAAATCAAGCAGGAGAAAGCTGGTAGGCCCACATGTGAGAGAATTGGTCTGTGTGGTCTGTGTGCACCATATAAAAAAAATCCTTGAGCACGTAGTGCATAATGAGAAAAAATCTCCGACCGTTTTTTTTTTTATTAAAATGCTGAATTTGTGGTCTATTTTCGTATAGCATTTATGGTTGTATTCTCATTTTCTTGGTCTCATTTGATAGAAAGGAAAACATATTATAGAAATAAAGGTGATTTTGATTGGTTTTACTACAAAAAGAACCTGGAAATGGAGCTCAAAGTAGGGAAAATGTTTGATTTTTGCTGATGTTCAAAAGTAAACAAATGATGTCATTGTCCAATAAATGTCCAACTAGCCATTCTAATATGCACTCATGAATGGGTTGACATTATTTGTACAGTTATTACAATATTGCAGTGGTCTGCATAACAGTAAATCTTGTATTTTTTGTTTTAATAAAAATTCAAAATAGAAAGTAAGAGTAATATCAGAGGGGCCTGGAGACGTGACTGATGAACATAATAAATATTATTTTAGAGCCAGGAATGTCTGCATTGTTCATTCTGGACCTTATTTTGAAATTGTCATATTTTTTAATTGTCGTGAAATTTGCCAAATTGCAAATTTCTGACCATGTTATTGGGTAGTTGAAATCGGTAAATGGGCAGTTTCTTGTACTCAATCGATAGAAAAAATGGAGTTCTAAAGAAATAGCTATGAATTTGGTCGACTGGAACAATGGAATTAGCCGCTAAGATCAGGTTAGCCTGTCCTGACATACAGACGGACACAATTACTCCAATTGATTTAACCCTTAAATGGTCCAAACGTTAGATGCGATAGGTATTGATGCAAATAAACCAAGACCACAAGAATCCCAGACTTATAACCAATATTTGGACACTGTCAAATATAAAGATGGACAGTATTGGGTTAGGTTACCATGGAAATAAATCCACCACATCTGCCTAGCAATTATCGCATGGCTTTCGGACAAATGAAAGCACAAATACATGAGCTCAGGATGAATCCAGAGCTACTGACTGTCTATGATAATATCATACAAGAACAGTTGGACAATAAATTCATTGAGGAAATAGTCGAAGACAAGTTGAAGACAGACGCTCATTATCTCCCGCACCATGGAGTCAGAAAAGGTTCTGAAACCACTCCACTACGTGTTGTATACAATTGCACCGCACATGCAAATAAAGATGTAGCAAGTCTTAATGACTGATGACCGGACCCTCACTAACTGAGAAGCTTGGAGACGTGCTTATGAAATTTCGCACAAACCCATATGCCTACACGGCTGATATTTCCAAAGCTTTCTTAAGAGTAGGACTACAAGAAATACATAAAGATTATACTCGATTCTTGTGGCCTGAAAATCCACATGATCCTCAAAGTCCTGTGAAAACTTATCGTTTCAAATCAGTATTATTTGGTGCAACATCCTCTCCATTCTTATTAGAAGCTACTCTAAATACACATTTGAAGAAATCTGAAAGTCCCTTCAAAGAAATCTTAAAGAAAAGTTTCTATGTGGACAATCTTCAAGGTACTTTGAATAAAGAGGAGGATTTGAAATCCTTATACAGAGAAGCTAACAAGGAGATGAAAGAAGCAAATATGCCTCTAAGGATGTGAAATACTAATTCAAACCAGTTAAGGGAACTTAGCAAGGAAGATTTCCCTGAAACTGAAATTACTGATTGCAACAATATGCTGGGACTTAATTGGAACACACAGGAAGATAATTTGAGTCTCAAAAGGATAAACAATTCAAATTCAAATTCAAATTCAAAGTTTATTCTCTATAAGGATTACAATGCTGAGTTTACAGAATTTGGTTATTGTTGTGGTTTACAATGTAGTAAAATAATAATTACAGAGTGTACCACTAGAACACCTAGCATGGCTAGGCATTTCGGGCAGACTTAGATTAAATCTTAAGTTTAAAATATTACAAAATTATGAGGCAAATAGGTATTATTGCTAAGTGACTAAATACATTTTGTGAGTTTAGCATTGTGAATGCTTTTGTTTTGGCACTATACATAGTTTCGGTATTGAAGTATCACAGGCCAACTTATGACTAGTTAAGATTCATTATTTTGAGATTGAATTGATATTTCTGTTTATGGTCAAATGGTGAGTGAGTGTAAGTGTTAACCACCAGGTGGTATTCGTGTAATTATGTTGACAGGGTGTATCAGGGAGATAAGATGTTTTCTGATGAAGTTTTGAAGGCGATGAATGTGTCTGCAGTTTTAGAATTTTCAGGTAGGGTGTTCCAGATTTTAGGGCCTTTGACATACAGTGGACCCCCGGTTAACGATATTTTTTCATTCCAGAAGTATGTTCATGTGCCAGTACTGACCGAATTTGTTCCCATAAGGAATATTGTGAAGTAGATTAGTCCATTTCAGACCCCCAAACATACACGTACAAACGCACTTACATAAATACACTTACATAATTGGTCGCATTGGGAGGTGATCGTTATGCGGGGGTCCACTGTACATTGAATTTTTGTAAAGGTTTAGTCGGACACGGGGAATGTCATAGAGATATTTGTGTCTGGTGTTGTGCCTGTGGGTTCTGTCACAACTATCAAGAAAGCGTTTTAGGTCAAGGTTAATATTGGAATTTAAGGTCCTGTAGATATAGATTGCACAGCAGTAAGTGTGGATGTACTGATCTATGAAGAGTGGGGGGGGGGGTGTTGCCAGGGATGGGATTTAGTGATTATTCTTACTGCGGCTTTTTGTTGGGTTATTATTGGCTTTAGGCGTGTTGCTGCAGTTGAACCCCAAGCACAGATAGCATAGGTGAGGTATGGATATATAAGTGAATGGTACAGTGTGAGAAGGGCAGTTTGCGGCATGTAGTATCATATCTTGAAGAGGATCCCAACCATTTTGGATACTTTTTGGGTTATGTGTTGGATATGGGTGCTGAAGTTCAGGTTGTTGTCGAGGTATAGGCCTAGGAATTTGCCCTCGTTATGCCTGGCAATTAGAGTGTTGTCGATCTTAATGTTAATTTGCGCATCTCCTGCTCTGCTACCAAACATAATGTAGTAGATTTTGTCAGTGTTAAGCGTAAGTTTATTGGCTGTCATCCAAGTCGATATTTTGATCAGCTCCTCATTAACAATGTTGTTGAGGGTGGCAAGATTAGGGTGAGAGATGACATAAGTCGTGTCGTCAGCAAAGAGAATGGGGTTCAGGTGTTGAGATACGTTTGGAAGATCATTGATGTATATGAGGAAGAGCAGGAGACCAAGGACACTTCCCTGCAGAACTCCAGTATCAAGTGGCTGTGTTGTTGATGCTGTGTCTTTAACCCTTTGACTGCCGCAACCCCCAATCCTGAGGTGTCTCCTGGTGTTGCAAAATTTAAAAAAAAAAAAATATATTTTTTCTTATGAAATGATAGAGAATCTTTTCCCGATTGTAAAGACACCAAAAAAGCGAAATTTGATGGAAAACTGACGGAATTACGCTCTCGCGAAGTTAGCAACCTCGGCGATATTTACAAATCGGCGATTTCGCCCACTTTGAGCCCTATTTTCGGCTAATTCCATTATTCCAG
Source organism: Cherax quadricarinatus (assembly GCF_026875155.1). NCBI lineage: Eukaryota > Metazoa > Arthropoda > Malacostraca > Decapoda > Parastacidae > Cherax > Cherax quadricarinatus. Next base: position 55,047,215 of record NC_069399.1, on the reverse strand, counting down.
TCGACCAAACTCATAGCTATTTCTTCAGAACTCCATTTTTCCATCGAACGAGTACAAGAAACTGCCCATTTACCGATTTCAACTACCCAATAACATGGTCAGAAATTTGCAATTTGGCCAATTTCACGAAAATTAAAAAATATGACAATTTCAAAATAAGGACCAGAATGAACAACGCAGACATTCCTGGGTCTAAAATAACTTTTTCTTTGTTCATCAGTCATGTCTCCAGGCCCCTCTGATATTACTCTTGCTTTCTATTTTGAATTTTTATTCAAACAAAAAATAAAAGATTTACTGTTATGCAGACTACTGCAATATTGTAATAATTGTAAAAATTACATCAACCCATTCATGACTGCATATTACAATGGCTATTTGGACATTTATTGGACAATGACATCATTTGTTTACTTTTGAACATCGGCAAAAATCAAACATTTCCCCTACTTTGAGCTCCATTTCTAGGTTCTTTTTGTAGTAAAATTAATCAAAATCACCTCTATTTCTATAATATAGTTTCCATTCTATCAAATGAGACGAAGAAAACGAGAATACAACCACAAATACTATACGAAAATAGACCACAAAGTCGGCATTTTAATTAAAAAGAACGGTCTGAGTTTTTTTTTTTCTCATTATGCACTGCGTGCTCCAGGATTTTTTTTATATGGTGCACACTGACCACACAGACCCATTCTCTCACATATGGGCCTACCAGCTTTCTCCTGGTGGATGAATTTGGTAGGGTGTGCAAAAGAAGAAAATTAAAGGTGAATACAGGAAAGAGTAAGGTTATGAGGATAACAAAAAGATTAGGTGATGAAAGATTGAATATCAGATTGGAGGGAGAGAGTATGGAGGAGGTGAACGTATTCAGATATTTGGGAGTGGACGTGTCAGCGGATGGGTCTATGAAAGATGAGGTGAATCATAGAATTGATGAGGGAAAAAGAGTGAGTGGTGCACTTAGGAGTCTGTGGAGACAAAGAACTTTGTCCTTGGAGGCAAAGAGGGGAATGTATGAGAGTATAGTTTTACCAACGCTCTTATATGGGTGTGAAGCGTGGGTGATGAATGTTGCAGCGAGGAGAAGGCTGGAGGCAGTGGAGATGTCATGTCTGAGGCAATGTGTGGTGTGAATATAATGCAGAGAATTCGTAGTTTGGAAGTTAGGAGGAGGTGCGGGATTACCAAAACTGTTGTCCAGAGGGCTGAGGAAGGGTTGTTGAGGTGGTTCGGACATGTAGAGAGAATGGAGCGAAACAGAATGACTTCAAGAGTGTATCAGTCTGTAGTGGAAGGAAGGCGGGGTAGGGGTCGGCCTAGGAAGGGTTGGAGGGAGGGGGTAAAGGAGGTTTTGTGTGCGAGGGGCTTGGACTTCCAGCAGGCATGCTTGAGCGTGTTTGATAGGAGTGAATGGAGACAAATGGTTTTTAATACTTGACGTGCTGTTGGAGTGTGAGCAAAGTAACATTTATGAAGGGATTCAGGGAAACCGGCAGGCCGGACTTGAGTCCTGGAGATGGGAAGTACAGTGCCTGCACTCTGAAGGAGGGGTGTTAATGTTGCAGTTTAAAAACTGTAGTGTAAAGCACCCTTCTGGCAAGACAGTGATGGAGTGAATGATGGTGAAAGTTTTTCTTTTTCGGGCCACCCTGCCTTGGTGGGAATCGGCCGGTGTGATAATAAAAAAAATATACATCAAACACGGTACCTCGTAAACGTATATATACGGCCGCGACAGTCAAAGGGTTAAAAAAAATATGAGGTAGTAATATGGACAGAGAAAGTATCAATTCAGCTAATATTTAAGCAAACAATAGTAAATAAGAAAATTAGATATGGTGACTTATGCTTACTAGTAAAATCACAAAATGATGTAGTTGATTATTTAATTATTAAGAGATTGTACTATGAAATTTGAACAATAATGGAGCAAAACATACACTACATTACATAGGCTTTTAGGTTGGACATTGTTTAGTTGTTCTCTGTAAGATTAGTATCCCTGAGAAATCGTGATAGATCATTCTTGTTCGTGATTGTGTACAGTTGACCTACATTTGTTTTCCTAACAAGAATTTTCCCATCCCGTGTGAAGCATTGGTGTATTGTGTCATTATTCTCCCGCTTAAGTTTTCTGACTCTATACAGGAGGTTCTGACGTTTTTTGGTAAGACACTCGTTTATGTATACCTCTTTCTTTACTTTAATAGATGCAATAATTAAGTCTTTTTTCCTGTCATGTGAGTGGAATCTAAGCATAACACTTTTTCTACCATGGGATCCTAATAACCTGGCTTCTTTTATTTCTGACTCTGGTACAATAACACTTGTTTGGTCCTAAATCATGCAGCACACTCACCAAACGTAGTTTACTGTCAAAGGTATCTCAATGTTTTGATCCTCTAGGACTCATCTCACCGATTACCATAAAAGGTAAAATATACTTATGCAAGATGCATGGAAGCTCAAAATTGGATGGGATGAGAACTTGCCTCTAGAAATGAGTCAAGCATGGGATGAAATATCCAAGGAGTTTAAGCAACTTCATCAAATTAAATTTCCCAGACAAATAGGTCAAGAGGGAAACAAGTACACATTACATGTGTTCTGTGATGCGTCAACCAGAGGTTATGGCAATGTAGCTTACATGAGTAATGCTGAAGGAAGTACACTAATTACTTCAAAGGCCAGGGTAACACCCTTGAAGGTCAGAACAGTACCACAATTGGAACTGACAGCACTCTATGTACGTACAAAATTAGCTGTCTAATCTCAACAAAGTACTTGATCATCTCACAAATTGAAAAAACGTGATCTGGAGTGATAATGAAGCAGTTCTCCAGTGGTTAAGAAATAATAAGAGTAAGTTGGTCTATGTACAGAACAGAGTAACAGAAATAAAAGAGATGCAGAGAGATTATCTCTTTCTCCACGTCTCTACCCAAGAGAATCCAGCTGACATGTCACGTGGTGTCCCACTCAAGAAATTTGTGGATAATAAATTATGGCTCCACGAACCGAACTGGCTCGCTAATGAAAATAACTGGCCTCAGAAAAAAGCTCACATTATCCCAGAAGAAACAGTCTGCTTGAACACAGCAGAAATAAGTTGTGTAAATACTGCAGACACAACAGAAATAGTCATTGATGGATCTAAATACTCATCTTTGGGTAAACTCTTAAGAGTTACAGCTCTTGTCTTTAAATTCATTAAAGGAATAAAACCTGATTATGAATGTCTTGAACCCATTAAATACTGGGTGAAACTAATACAGAAAGATGTTTTCTCTACAGAATATAAATTTCTGGAAACACAAGATAAATCCCCCAAAGAAACCTGTCATGATTAATTCTTTAAGACTTTATCTCGACTCAGAAAAGGTTATAAGATGTCGAGGATGAATTCATAATTCTTCACTACCTAAAGAAGCCATACATCCAATATTGATCCCCAAGAATCATTGGCTAACAAAACTGATTGTTCAAAACTCCCACAGTAACGTGTTACATGGTGGGGTAGCTGACACACTTTGTCATATACGACAATCTTACTGGATACCTCAAGGTAGACAAAGTGTGAAAAAACAAATAAAGGACTGTATTACTTGTCATCACTACGATATGCGAGTATGTCAGTATCCAGGTCCACCTCCATATCCCGCTGAAAGAGTTTGTCATATCACTCCATTTGAGGTGACAGGTGTAGATTACACTGGACCAATAATTTTAACAAAAACAGTTGACAAAGTTCCCATCAAGGTGTACATCTGTTTGTTCACTTGTGCTACAACTAGAGCAGTACATCTAAAAGTAGCCACTGACATGTCTGCTGAAACCTTTATCAAATTATTCAGAAGGTTTGCAGCCAGAAGGGCATGTCCCAAACTGATGATTTCAGACAATGCATTTAACTTTGTTGCTGGAGCTGCTTATATAAGCAAGATCTTTGATCAACCAGAAGTACAACAAATGCTGAATCAACGCAGTTGTCGTTGGAGATACATTCCACCTAAATCTCCATGGCACGGCGGATTTTATGAAAGAATGATCGGCATTGTAAAATGTTGTTTAAGGAAGACTCTTCATCATCTTCCTTTGAAGAATTCCATGCAGTTGTGACTGAAATAGAAAACAGAGTCAACAACAGACCTCTAACTTATGTTACCGATGACCTGGACAATTTAGAAGTGTTAAGTCCATCTCATTTACTCCATGGCAGAAGGCTCGAACCTGTTCCTCTCATGAATAAAGAAGTCATAGAGGATCCTACTTATTTCGAACCTGAGCAACTCAGACGTAAATTCAAACACCTTACTAAAGTGATTGAACATTGGGAGAAAATTTGGCGAGAAGACTATCTCACCTCATTGAGAGAACACTTCTATGGAGCTGGTGTTCCTGAAAATCATAAGTCCTTAAGACCTGGTGACATAATGATTATTGACAATGATGGTCCGAGGTCCCAATGGCCACTTGGAAAAATTGTGACCATATATCCTGATGAAAATGGAATCATCAGGACTATCGTGGGGGTTCTTAAATGGAGATATCGAGGGTTGAAGGTAGACACACTTGTTGGATGGTAACGATATATTGTCAGACTCTGCCGTGTTCTAGCCTGGATGTCTACGCCGACTGAGGAGGAGGCAGAGGTACGAACGTACTCATGCGCATCCCGTGATGTCACACCATCACTCAGCCTAAGGGGTCTTCTATATAAACACATGGATGATACTATAATGCTCAGCTAATCTATACAACACATGTAAGGGGGTTCAGCAACTATGCTGACAGCTCGGTCATGTTACGTATGTCGTCTCGACATACACTACTATCTATAGGCTGAACAGGCAGGTGGTTCTGGGCTGATTCTATACAATAACAAATTCATATATTACTTAGAATTAATGGATGGTATCATAATGGATGTTAACAAAATGAGTTTTACGTAATGCATTACAAACTATAAGAACAAATCATTGTACAATATGGATGGAATTGATCGATCGATCTGTATTCATGCACTCTACGGATTCTAAGGAAGAATAAATATATATATACAAGGTGAAATTAACAGCAAAGGCATCTGTGCGCACTCAGATCATTACTGTCAAATTCTCAGAATACGGAGGGAACGTGAATACGAAAAAAAAAAAAATCTGAAAAACTAATCAGTTAATAACAAACAGTTGACAATTTACCTTATCTCGGACATCTAGTTTATACAGGCTATATTTCATTTAAACCCCCTTTTTGCGAGGGTGAGGTTTTCATAGCGAATGGTTTATCTCTGGGAGGATCGAATTCCCCGCAATGGCTAACACCCT
>NC_069399.1:54982341-55041379 GCF_026875155.1 Cherax quadricarinatus | reverse complement strand
CATGTTTTTTTCCTCACTGTTCACTCACTGTTTTCCCTCACTGTTCACTCCCTGTATTCCTCTGTTCACTCCGTCTTTTCATGTTCATGCCTGTCTTCCTCATGTTAATTCATTTCAAGAGAAAAAATCCCAGCTGTTTAAAGTACATCAATCACCAGCTGGATCTATATCAGCTTGGGGAAATAGATGGAAGTAACATTTGCACTGAGAAAACGCAAAATGATCGTCTCTAGGACCACGATGGTAATGCTGGTGCAGTAGTAAGGAGAAGGGGAGGGTGTTGGCACTGGAGAAAAAGGGTTAAATTTCCGGGGTAAAATTTGCCCCAAAACAAAACCATGAAAAACCCATGTTTAAAAATCTTGAAAACAAGGCAGCCGGGAAGCTTACAGCACTTCGCAGTATTCGCATTGCTTGACTAGGGGTTGCAAGATTCTGTATGGGCACAAGTACGCTACACCTTGAGTATGCCCCACTTTTTTGGGTTTGTGCCTCCCCCCCCCCCTTCTTTGCAATGTTGAAGAGTAGAAAACAGAGCAAGACATTATTCTCCCTGGACCCATTTGGGAAGATCTGTCATTTCTTTAGAGCCTTCAACATAGGGGGGATGTGGGTGGCCCTATTTTAGTAAAAGGGCCCATATTGTCAATGTACCATTGGACCACTTCGAGGACGGTTTTGGGAAACAAGCTTTTATGCCAAAAGGGAGGGGCAGAAAGCAGCAACTTCACTCTGGCTGTACCTTCTAGAAACATCATCCTTGAGATCGTATTTTCCCCGGATGACTCGAGTATGGAAACTTTCGTCAGCATAATATGTAAACGAGATAAAGTCATTTGATCAAATAAAAATTGCTGGCCCACTTTGGCTCCAATTTTCCTTTCCCTACTTAGTTGGGGAAAAATTTATTTGGTCACTAAAGTTCCACAGGCCCGATGACATGGCCGTGGGGAAAACGGCTGAGCTGGAGGGCCCTTATATCCTCCCAAACAAAAAGCATTTTTTAGTTGGCAGTGGATTGTGGTAGGATTTTTTAAATTTATAGATTTATTTTGGGGGGAAGGAGTAGGTAGTTTTACTGTTGTCACAAATATTAGGTTTACTAAGGGTTTTTGAAATTAATTTTGACCAAAGCCCTTTAACATGGGTAGAAATAGGCCGTTAAATGTAGGAAAAACACTGGTAAGTTAGCTAGGGAGAACGGCCCACCCCTAGTTTGAACAAGAGACGGGGGTCGGGAAGGGGGACCAGCTGTTCTTTTTAAAGACAGACCCCAAAAGGGGAAAGATGGGGTGTGATCAGAAAGGGCGGGCCCCCCAGTGCTTCACATTGAGACCTGGGGAAATCTGGTAGAGGCACCTCGATGTACCGTAAAATTACCCCCGTCGGGCCCCATAAGTAAGAAAAGCCTCCACTTTTTCTCGTGATTTTGGCCATGTCTGGGGAGATTGTGAGTGAGTTGAATGGGGCCCCTTGGTGTGCAACAGGAGTGCACCCCCAGTAAGTATCAGTGTTCAGGGGTTTGGGAAAGCTAGGTCCGTGTTGCATAGTTATATAGGGGAACATACTCTTTGGGATATGGAATTTTGAGGTGCAGGGGGACACTAATAACAATTGAATATTGGGGAATTAAGGCTCCCGGTTGCATGGGGTTTTCTGAGGAAAAGTCCAAAGGGGCAAAGGGCTAAGCTTAGGGAAGTTGAAGATCGGGATATAGGCTGCAACCCCAAGAAGTTAGTCCTTTATCGTGCATGCAGGCGGTTTCTTGCAACATCAATCATTTTTAAAAATCTGTCCTAACCATTGGGGGGTGAGGTCCCCACCTCGGTGGGTGTCACGAGTTGCCAGGGTAGGCGACTCACTTGGAGGGTCACACAAATTTTCACAAAAGTGGTTTTTTCAAAAACCCGTGTGTGGAATGTGGTTAAGTACATAGCTAGGCCCAGTTAGGAACCTTTTAACAAATTTTGGTTAAGTTAGCACCCCAGCCTGAGTTCCGAAGTGGCCAAGTGACTATACACGAATTTGTTATTTGCGTATTTCAGGGGGCGGGTAGGCTAGTAAAGCTTGTGAATTTAATTATTTAGTTTTTACAAGAAATCCAGAGTAGGAGATTGTGTGTTGATTACTTACAGTGGATTTGAAAAGGTACCCACAGTTAGGCTAGCTTGTGCAATATTACAACAGTTATAGGCTGGAAGATTAAACCTAGTTATTATTTACGGGAGTTTTAAAGCCAGGTTTAAGCTGTAGCACACTAGCTGGTTAGGTTTTCCCTTTACCCAACCATCCACGCTAGAAGGTAAACGGGCGTTAGGCCAAGCTTTTTACATACATTTTTCTTTATGTTTCAAAGTTGTTTGTTGAATTTTTTTTGTGTTAACCAAGTGATTTAATTTGGGATCTGCACTTTTTTTGTGTGATTTTCATTGTCTTTGATTCTGTTAATGTGGGATTTGTGAATTGTACCTGAGGTAGGTTAAAGCCCTGTAAATTATTTGTGGCATTGTACAGGAAATGCTGGGTTTAAGCTTTCAATCGTCACATTTTGTTGGGGATTTGAGAGCTAAAGTGTACATTTTAAGTCAGAGTAGAGTCAATATAAAAAGGGAATTTTTAAAGTTGTTGAGAAGCTTAAAGACTCGTTCTTCTTACCAAAACCCCCGTGACGTGCTTGGGGTTGACTGGGAAAAGTACAATTAGTGTCACACTCATTAAATTTCGACAATGGCAGATGGAAGTTCAGGAGGTCTGGTTCAGTGTTAAAAAAAATTAAAAACGATCAGTAGCGGCATAAAAAGGGATCTAAACAGAAAGCAAAAACAGGTGCAAGGCTATTTCCCAACGCAGTAACGTAGGGAGCGATGATTGAAAGGGGACTGCTTAAAGGTTTTGGGGGGAAAAATGGGAAGCTATGAACAAGCTTTAGATATGAGTACAGGTATTGAGGAAAAATGAATCCCGGGTTTCTTCAGCAGGCTCGGGGAAAATTTCACTAAGGATGATTAGATTGTCATAGGAGATAAATATGTACAAAGATAAGTTAAGTACATTAAAGGTTAGTTTTCCCAAGGGGGGTGTTGAACCCCGCAGGTCCCCAAACAGAAAACCACCTGTAATATGTTGCCCGGTTTTCCCCCAGTTGAATTTCCGACATTGACAAAAACCCTAATGAGTACATTCTTTCTGGGATCAGTTTAAAGCCCAGATGATGAAGGAACGTTTTGTAGATCCGTAAAAATTGAAAGGTATTTGGGGCGAACCCAAAGGGAAAAAGCCTTAGACCTGGCCCCGGCCCTACCAGATTCTGACACTAATTCCCAACATGCAAAAGACCAATTGAAGACATGTTTGGCAACACTGAGGAGAAAAAGGTAGTATACTTTATCGGTTGTTGGATCTAGGGCTTCCGACTGGGTCAAAGCCTAGAGATTTCCCGTATTGAAAATATGAGCTTGACAAATGTTTCGAGATTTGCATGTGAGGATGATCAGAATGGGTCCTTTAGCCGGGTGTTTCAGGGGAAAAATGGTAGAAATACAGTGCTGAGTTGCATTAAAATATCGGACGAATAGGTTCACGATAAAAAAAAATTTGTTGAGGGTTGGGAGATCTCTTTTTCCATTGAGTATGGGTGGAGAAGAGTCCCCCACCATCGCCACAAAAACCCCAGAAAGTCACTCAAAAATCTCGAGAGATCAGTTAAAGCTCGTACGATAACGTTGGAGTAAAAAAAGGTAAAGAGGTGTCTAAGGTGAGAACCTCTAAGAGAAACCTCAGGGCACTCATGCCAGGGAAATTTCGTGTTCTGTGAAGGTGAACATGGCACGGTTGCCCGGAGTATACAACATGAGCAGTAGGGAACAGATAAGGGGAGTTGGACTTGCTTCAAGTGTTGTGGGGAAACATTTGCGGGATGTGGCACCGTCAGTGAGTGTCGAGTTGTCGCAAAGGTAAGACCTACTGCACTATGCCAATAAAAATTTAAGGGGAACCCCCCGGTAGTAGGGTATCTTCGGTAGGATAGAAAGTGATCGAGCTGAAATGGTAGCCCGCGTGATTAGTGGGAGTGAAGTCTCTAATCCCAGTGAGAATCACGGAGGTGCTGCCCATACGGTCAAGCAAAAGGGTTTTGAATGGGCACGGTCCGAAAAAAACCCGATTATTTTTTGACCCCCCGGGACAAAATATCCTTGTAAAAAAGAAGTTGGTGGCTAAAAATTTAAAATTTAAGGGACAAGGAAGGTTAGTTGTGTTGGGGGGGGATAAGTCGGTTCCCCCAAAAACTTATGATGTGTGGATTTACAGTCAAATTTGGTGGACATCGCAGGACATTTTCAGCCCTTTGGGGGTAGAGAATTACCAGGGGAAATTACAGCAGAGGTCTTTCTGCAGCAGCTAAGCAATTTAAGACTTGGACATGAAGCTGGCAGACCAGGGAATTCATGACACAGTAGAAATGTAGGTATTGGTGGGAGCCAATCTTAAAAATGACTTCCTGTCTAACGAGGAGTTTTGGAAGGATTGGTTTATACAGATCCCCCGTGGATAATCTAGGCGGCAGGATTCCCCCTAATTCCCCGCCAGCCAGAAAGGAAAAGCTGTCCATGATGCTGGGGGAGTAGTGATAATGAAAACCAATATCACGTGAACCGCCCGGGAAGCTGAACCAGGTAGGGGTGACGAACACTCGGCCACCCTTGGGGGAAAACATTTTTTAGGGTATATAAAGAGGGAGTAGTTGCCCCTTTAAATTAGGGAAACCCCGTAAAAAGTGGGGGAAAGGCTACCAAAAACATGTGGCCCCTGGGTGAGAAAGTAGGAGCCCCCTCAGTCAAGGTAGACTAGAAAAAAAATTAAAATTAAAGCAAAGGGTGCTAAGACCCCCGGAAACCCGTAAGTCCACACGCCAGAACCGAGGTCCCCCAGGGGAAACTGGCGGTTGAAGTTAGAGGGTTGCTCGCGAGATTTGGCCAACAGCACTGGTCCAGGGTCCCCTGTGGGGGCTCGCGGAAGGGAATTGATTTAGACTTAACCCTACCTTCGCCGGCAGGAGGACGTGGAAAAATTTTTTGGTCCTAAAGTTCAAAAGGACCCATCCGACATGGCCCTGATGGAACGGCTGAGCTGGTGGCCTTATCCCCCCCCAAACAAACAGCATTTTCCCTTTTGTTGGCAGTGGATTGTTGGTATGCATTTATTTAAAATTTTTGATTTACTCTTTAGGGAAGGAGTAGGTAGTTTTTTTGTTAGTACACTAATATTTTGGTTTACTAAGGGTCTGTAGATAATAATAAAGTGACCCAAGACCCTTTAAATTTGGTGTAAAAGGCCGAAATGTGGCAAACACTAGGATAAGTTAGCTAGGGAGAACTGGCAGCCTGGTTTGAAGAAGAGACGGGGTTGGAAGGGAGACCAGCCGTTCTTCTTAAAACAGACCCCCAATGGACAGAGTGCCGTGATCAGCAGCGGCGCCCCGTGTCTTTACATTGAGCCTGGGGGGAAAACTGGTAGAGGCCCTCGATGTAACCCTAGATGACCTCCGTCAGGCCCATACGTAAAAAAGACCTCCACTTTTATTCGTAGATTTTTGGCAGTGTCTTGGGGGGATTTTGAGTGGGGTTTAACTGTGGGCCGGGTGCAAAAAAGGCAGTGCATACCCCGTAAGTACCGTGTTCGAGCAGTTTGGGGCTAGTGTCTGTGTTGCAAATTATACTAGGGGGGTACTACCCTCTTGGATTTTAGGAATTTCTGGGTGGCAGGGAGGGCACTAATAACGATTTAATTTTTGCAGGAATTAAGGCTCCCGGTTGCACATGGTTTTGGGGGAAGTCCAAAGGGGCTAAGGCTAAGCTTTGGGGGAAAAAAAAAAAAAAAAAAAAAAAAGGAAGGGAAAAAAAAAAACGCAAAAACAAAAAAAAAAAAAAAAAAAAAAAAGGGGAACAATAAAAAAACAAAATAAAAAAAAAAAGTTTCAAATAGCGATTAGGTAAAAGTCTTAAGTGCCAAAAAGTTGAACCTTAACCTGAAAAATTGTCAAAAAAGTGGGATTCCAAACCCTTGTTTAAACCGGGTAAAGGGAAAAAAAAAAAGAAAAAGAAAAGAGAAAGAGAAGACAATAAGGGAAAAGAATAGGAAAAAGGGAAGAGTGAAGAGGGGGAGAGAGAAGAGAGGGAGAGTGTTAGGGGGGGGAGAGATGTTAGAGGGGAGAGATGGGGGGAAAGGGGGGAGATGGGGAGAGGGGAAGATAAGTAGAGAGGAGTAGGTAGAGAGAGAGATAGGTAGTGAGAGAGATAGGTGAGAGAGAGAGATAGATAGAGGAGAGATGGTAGAGAAAGTGATAGGTAGGGAAAGATAGGTAGAGAGAGAGATAGGTTGAGAGGGTAATAGGGAGAGAGAGATAGGGAAAGAGAGAAGAGGGGAGAGAGAGAGAGAGAGAGAGAGAGGAGAGAGGGGAGAGGGGAGAGGGGGAAAAGGGGAGAGGGAAAAGAGAGAGAGAGAGAGAGAGAGAGGGAGAATGTTAAAGGGGGGGGGGGGGTTATCGGTCAGTTTACAGGAAGGTGTGAAAACTTGTATATTTGTGTTTGGGGTGTGTGTGCGTGGTTACGCTTTTTACAAGTGCCTGACGCTTGTTTTATGTGTACCACCTAATTGTATCACCTAATTGTGGTTTTCAGGGGTAAGACTAGCTCCTGGCCCCGCCTCTTCATGATTTCTACTGGATCCCCTTTTCTCTCTGCTTCCTGGCTTTGTCATACCTCTTCTTAAAACTATGTATGGTTCCTCCTCCACTTACTTCACTTGCTAGGCTATTCCACTTGCTGACAAACTCTATGACTGAAGAAATACTTCCTAGGTCCTGTGACTCGTCTGAAGTCTTCTGGCTTCCAGTTGTGCCCCTTGGCATGTGTCCCCTCTCTGGACATCTATCTCTTGTCCACCTTGTCTATTCCCGCAGTATCTTGTATGTCGTGTATCAATGTCTCCCCTGACCCTTCTGTCTCACAGTGTCGTCAGTCCGATTTCCTTAACCTTTCCTCGTACGACGTTCCTGAGCTCTGGGACTAGCCTTGTTGCAAAACCTTTGTACTTTCTCTAACTTTATTGCAGTGCCTTGACAGGTTGTGGGTTCTCAGATGTTGCTGCATTACTCCCCGTCATGGCTAACATACACGTGACAGTGTCTTGAACGATTCCTTATTAAGGTATCGGAAAACGCTATTCTCAGGTTTGCCAGGCGCGTTATGCTGCAGCGGTTATTGGTTGATGTGTGCCTCCGGTGATGTGCTCGGTGTTGATGGTCACCACAAGGTCTTTCTCCTGGAGGGATGGTCTGTAGTCTTGTCCAACCTAGCCTATACTCTGTCTGCGGTCTTCTTTTGCCCCCTCCCAATCTTCATGACTTTGCATTTGGCTGGATTGAATTCGAGAGAAAGCCAGTTACTGGACAACTTGTCCAGCCTCTCCAGGTCTCTTTGCAGTCCTGCCTCATCCTCGTCCGATTTAATTCTTCTCATAACTTCACGCTCATCTGCGAACCATGGACACTTCAGAGTCTATTCCTTCATCATGTCGTTCACATATATCAAAAATACGCACTCGGTCCTAGAACTGACCCTGTGGGACCCGCTCGTAACAGGCGGCCACTGTGATACCTCTTCAGTACCATGACTCGTTGCTGCCTCCCTGTCACGGTATTCCCTTATTCAATTGCAGTGCCATTCCTTTTACGTGAGCCTGATCTCCAGTTCTGCACTAATCTCTTTTGGTGGAAACTGTGTTTCAAAAGCCTTCCTGCAGTCTAGGAAAAAGCTAATAATCTACCAAACATTCTCTTCATGTACTTACTTTCTGTTACTTGTCATATACTAAGGTAGGTTTGTGATACAATGATTTTGCCTTCCAATGAACCCATGCTGGTTTCATTTATAATTCTTGTTCCTTTCCAGGTGTTCGACCAATCTCCTCCTGTGTGGGTGTGGTGTGTGTGTATGTGGGGAATCGCGTCGCCGTTGTCACACTAGCTACACTTTCATTAACTAGCTTTACTCTCCTACACCTCAGTAAATTTCTATTAAATGCTAGTAATATGCTCTGCTTATTCTTATTAATTCTGATAGCTCCAGGCGGCAGTGGACCCCAGTTTCCAGTGTATGTGTGTGTGTGCCGTGTGCGTGTGGCACGCGTGTGTGTGTGGGCCCTGTGGGTGTTCGTGTGTTGTGTGTACATCACCCCTATTTGTACTCACCTATTTGTGGTTGCAGCCAGGTAGAGTTCCTAGTCCTGGCCCCGCATCTTCACCGGTTGCTACTAGGCCCTTCCTCTTCCCCGCTCCATGAGCTTTTATCAAACCTCGTCTTTAAAAACTGTGTATGGTTTCTGCCTTCTCTACGTCATTTTTCTAGGCTATTCACTGACCTTACAACTCTATGACTGATGAAAATCTTCAATTACTGTCTCTACTGCTCTTTGTGTCTTCAACTTCCAATTGTGGCTCTTGTTTCTGTGTCCCTCCTGGAACATCCATGGTCCTTGTCCACCTTGTCTATTCACGCAGTTTTTTATATGTCGTTATAATTGTCTCCCATGACATTCTGTACTCCAGTGTCGTCTGGCCGGATTTTACCTTAATCTTTCTTCATAGGACATTCCATTAGCTCTGGAAACTAACCTTGTTGCAATCCTTTGTACTATCTCTAGTTTTTGATCGTGCTTTATCAAGTGAGGGTTCCAAAACAGGTGCTGATACTCCAGTATGGGCCTGAACATACACGGTTGTACAGTGTCTTGAATGATTCCTTACTAAGGTGTTCGGAATCTGTTCTCAGGTGTGCCAGGCGCACTTGCTCAGCAGTTATCTGTTTGATGTGTGCTTCCGGAGACATGTCGGTGTTATACTCACCCAAGATCAGTTTCATCCTTGGAGTGAGGGTTTGCTGTCTTTGGCCACCTAGCCTATACTCTGTCTGTGGTCTCTGTGCCCTTCCCTATCTTCTATGACTTTGATTTCTTGCCAGATTAAATTTCGGAAGAAGCCATTGCTGGGGGGGGGGAAAAAAAAACAGGAGTCCAGTCTGTCAGGTATCTTTGAAGTCCTGCCTGGTCCTCATCAGATTTAAATTCTTCCTCATTAACTCTCACTCATCTGCAAACAGGGACACTTCTGAGTCTAACCCTTCCGTCATGTCGTTCACATGTGTATGTGTGACCCAACAATTAATATTTGCACCAATAACTCATTACAACTGTGACCGGGTGTGGACGTGTGAATTGTTCATTACTGTGTAATTTGTTCATGATTGTAACCATGTATAAAAGTGAGTAAATTAACTTACATAATTCATTACCTTTGTAACTAGTTCAGCTATCAAAATTTGTGGTCCAGTCACTGGACCCATTATGTACCTCTGTAATCTTTTGACTACCACCCACAGGATGGGTATGTTGTGACTACCATGCACAGGATGGGTATGGGGTGACTACCACCCACAGGATGGGTACGTTGTGACTACCACCCACAGGATGGGTATGTTGTGACTACTGCCACTGGATGGGTATGTTGTGACTACCACCCACAGGATGGGTTTGTGGTGACTACCACCCACAGGATGGGTATGTTGTGACCACCACCCACAGGATAGGTATGTGGTAACTACCGCCCACAGGATGGGTATGTGGTGACTACCACCCACAGGATGGGTATGAGATGCATAATAAAGATATTAAACTAACTTCTTCTCTACTGTAGGATCAAAGCAACAAAATACCAAGCACAAATACTCAGCCAAAAGTCTACTTCACTGGTAACTACCCAAATACTCTATATCTAGCACCAACTAATTCTACTGAAGTCTCACTCATCATTAAATCATTAAGAAACAAAGCAGGAGATCTAAATAACTTGCCGACATTCATATTCAAATTCAAATTCAAATTCAAAGTTTATATTCTCTATAAAGATTACAATGTTGAATTTACAGAATTTGGTTGTTGTGTGGTTTACATGTAGTTAAATAATGATTACAGAGTGTACCACTAGAACGCCTAGCATGGCTAGGCATTTCGGGCAGACTTAGTTTAATTCTTTATTTTAAAATATTACAAATTATGAGGTAAGTTGGTATTATGGCTAAGTGACTAAATACTAGTTTGTGAGTTTAGCAATGTGAATGCTTTTGTTTTGGCACAGTACATAGTTTCAGTATTGGAGTATCATAGGATTCATTATTTTAAGATTGAGATTAATATTTCTGTTTATGGTCAAATGGGTGAGTGAAAGTGTGAACCACCAGGTGGTATTCGTGTAGTTAGTTGATGGGGTTGTATCAGGGAGATAAGATGTTTTCTAATGGTAGTTTTGAAGGTGATGAATGTGTCTGCAGTTCTGAGTTCTCAGGTAGGGTGTTCCAGATTTTAGGGCCTTTGACATACATTGAATTTTTGTAAAGGTTTAGTCGGACACGGGGAATGTCGTAGAGATGTTTGTGTCTGGTGTTATGCCTGTGGGTTCTGTCACAACTATCAAAAAAGCATTTTAGGTCAAGGTTGATATTGGAGTTTAAGGTCCTGTAGATGTAGATTGCACAGTAGTAAGTGTGGATGTACTGAACAGGGAGTAAATTTAGATCTATGAAGAGTGGGGGGGGGGTGTGTTGCCAGGGATGGGATTTAGTGATTATTCTTACTGCAGCTTTTTGTTGGGTTATTATTGGCTTTAGGTGTGTTGCTGCAGTTGATCCCCAAGCACAAATAGCATAGGTGAGGTATGGATAAATAAGTGAGTGGTATCGTGTGAGAAGGGCATTTTGCGGCACATAGTATCGTATCTTGGAGAGGATCCCAACTGTTTTGGATACTTTTTTGGTTATGTGTTGGATATGGGTGCTGAAATTCAGGTTGTTGTCAAGGTATAGGCCTAGGAATTTGCCCTCATTATGTCTGGTAATTAGAGTGTTGTCGATCTTAATGTTAATTTGTGCATCTCCTGCTCTGCTACCAAACATAATAGACTTTTAGCATTGTTTAGGATAGTGCTGGCTTGTGATGCTGTGTAATAAAGGCAGTTACTTTCCAATAGGTTTTGATTGGGTGTCAGATTATGGAGGTTTAGATCAGGGTCAACTGTGATCAATCATCTTCTAGGTTTAAATTATGGTTATTTATATCCTGAGTTATGTGTTGAGTTCTAGTACTGATATCTGTAGTGGTGGGAAGCTTGGATAAGTATATAGCTAGAGTATTTTGGTCATATAGAGTATAGTCACTACTACACATAATGAAGTTGATGTTGTCTATGTGTTGTGCTGGAATGAACTAAAGTACAACTAGGTATAAACTAGTAATATAAAAATACAAATTTAAAATAGAACAAGACTCTCACTTGTAATTGCACTAAGGTCTAATATAATGACTTTTGTGGAGTCTATGTTTTGAGCTAGAGTGAGCTATAGTACAACTAGGTTTAATCTAATAATATAAAAATACAAATTAAAAATAGCACCAGTCTCTCACTAGTAATTGCACTATGGTCTAATATAATGAATTTGGTATTGACTATAGTACAACTGTGTTTAATCTAAAAATATGAAAAAGGCACAAGACTCTCAATTGTAATTGCACTAAGGTCTTATATAAGTTGTTTACAAGAATTAGAGTATAACTATATTTAAATTGACAGGATAAAATACACAAGTTAAGGTAGCAAAAGAATAATAATAAAAAAAAAGTGATAAAAATAAAAATGGCAATGACTTGGTTATAATATGCTAGTAAGATGGTAGACAGGATAATATAAAAGTTGTAGTTGAAAATACTGGTTTAAAAAGTATAGAATAAAATGGTCAATAAAAGAAGTTTACAATAAGTTTGATCAATATAGTTTAAAGCAAAACTTGGGCAATAATAGGGATTTTAGAATAGAATTGGGCAATTGAGTATTTCTTAAAGTGAGGTAGAATTACAGCTCGTAGGCTGTCACCCATTATTGCAACAGTGTTTAACAAATCTGTTGAGTCATCAACCTTCTTATCCATAGTCAAGACAGCAAATGTTACCCTGATCCTCAAAGGAGGTGATCCAACTGATCCTCAATGGAGGTGATCCAACTGATCCTCAAAGGAGGTGATCCAACTGATCCTCAATGGAGGTGATCCAACTGATCCTCAAAGGAGGTGATCCAACTGATCTGAACAACTATAGACCTATATAAAACTTGCCCTTTCTAAATTATTCGAAAAAATAATACACGAACGACTTTACCCTTACCTTATATCCAACAACTTACTTAACCTCTGCTAGTTTGGGTTTAGTCCCCCCCCCAAAAAAAAAATGAGTAATGCTATTATAAAATGTTGAACTAATAATATAAAAGCCCTCAATAAAAATAAATATCCACTGGGGCTCTTCATTGACCTATGGAAAGCATTTGACACAGTGAACCACAGTCTCCTGCACCTAAAACAACAGAAGACATTCCCTTGATTTCCTATAATCTTATGTTAATAACAGACACCAGTATGTGCACGCAATTGGAGTCAACTTCACTATCCAGCCTGTAGCTGTCGGAGTGCCCCAGGGTAGTGTCCTAAGCCTACTCCTCTTCCTCATATACATTAATGATCTCTCTAATGCATCTTAACTCCTTAAACCAGTTCTATTCGCAGACGACACTACATGTGTCTGAAACCCAGCTATACTTAGAAACACTGTAAACAATGAGCTACTAAAATAATGACCAACAAACTCACTCTCAATATAGATAAAATATACTTCATGCTGTTTGGAAACAGAGCTTTAAATATCCATCTTAATATATCGATAAATGGTTTCCCCATTGTAAGACACACTGACGGTAAATTTCTAGGTCTTTACCTTAACTGTAATCTTAAATTTCATTCCCACATCCAGTAAATGTCCAAGAAAATTTCCAAATCGGTAGGCATCCTTTAAAAAATATGGTACTATGTACCCAAACGACACTCCTTACCATATACCACTCTTTAATACAGTAGACCGTTATATTACACGGTAGTTACATTCCTGTAAATCCGTGTTAGGTAAATCTGTGTTAGGTAAACTGAAGAACTTATGGGAAAAATAGGATTATATTCCTTGAGCCCCAAAAAAGCCAAACAACATTTTTTTCGACCTCCAGATCTTACAAAAATAAAAGTGAATATGTAATTGTAGTTCATTGTCATTAGTAATATGTTGTTTTTACTGCTTAAGACTATAAATGTAACAGAAATAATAGTGTTTCTTACCTTAAATTGTGGATGCTGGTGTTCGTGGATGATTGTGAGAGAGTGGAGAGTTATGTTGTGGTCCTACTGGGCTGAGGTGGATGGTAGAGGTTCTGGTGCTGTAGTTGATGGTGGTACTGGAGTGTGCATAAATTCTGTAATGGATTTCTGTTCTATTTTACCTCGCAGTACATTATACAACTGACGGTAAGTCATCAGCCCGTTTGAGAGTCCTCTTCAGTGAAAAAGTCTAACTTTAGTGAGTCAGTCAGTAAATCAGTCAAATCAGTAAATCAGTCAAATTAGTCAGTCAAGTAAGTCAGTCAAATAAATCAGTCAGTTAAGTCAGTCAAGTAAGTCAGACAAGTAAGACAGTCAGTCAAGTAAGTTAAGTCAGTCAGTCAAGTCAGTCAGTCAGTCAAGTCAGTCAGTCAGTCTTTCAGTCAGTCAGTCAGTCAGCCAGTCAGTCAGTCAGTCAGTCAGTCAGTCAGCAGTCAGTCAGTCAGTCAGTCAGTCAAGTCAGTCAGTCAGTCAGTCAGTCAGTCAGTCAGTCAGTCAGTCAGTCAGTCAGTCAGTCAGTCAGTCAGTCAGTCAGTCAGTCAGTCAGTCAGTCAGTCAGTCAGTCAGTCAGTCAGTCAGTCATCAGTCAGTCAGTCAGTCATCAGTCAGTCAGTCAGTCAGTCAGTCAGTCAGTAGTCAGTCAGTCAGAGTCAGTCAGTCAGAGTCAGTCAGTCAGTCAGTCAGTGTCAGTCAGTCAGTCCAGTCAAGTCAGCAGTCAGTCAGTCATCAGCAGTCAAGTCATCGTCATCAGTCATTCAGTCGTCAGTCAGTCAGTCAGTCTCAATCAGTCAGTCATTATTCACCCACAAACTTATGATTCCTCATTCTTTAATTTCACAGGTGATGCTTCTCACAGTCTCTCTCTCTTGTCTAATATCTCTATTTTCTTTGTTAAGTATTAGTTTAGAAGGTAGTGTCACTTAGTGCATAAATATTGTTTAGGGAATACCCATTGAATTCAGGGTTCTTTTAGGTGCAGGCTGGGATACTAATGCTATCTGAATACTTGCAGTAATAAGTATTTCACTGCATGTGGTGTCTAGATGACAGGGACCAGAGGAATCTGGGTGCCTGGGTAGAGTTGGGGGATTTCGGGTAGCATATTCTCCACCACCAAATAAGCAGTCCTTTATTCGTGAATGTAGTTAGGAATTTCTTGTAAGATCAGTTGCATATGGAAATGTGTCCTAAAGGCCATTTGTGAGACTGAGATGACTAATCTCAGGGTGTCTGTGCTATCAGTACTTGCCAGGGTGAGCAGCTCACATGGAGGTAGTCCATACACAAATTTCCATACCATTCACTCCTATCTAACATGCTCACACATGCCTGCTGCATGTCCAGGCCCCTTGCACACAAAACCTCATTTACCCCCCTCCATTTCATAAAAAAAAAAAAAAAAAAAAAAAGGTGGAGACTAAATATAAAGAGAACATCTTGAACAGCATACCTGCAGCAGTGAACAAAGGCGTAGGTGTGAACAGCTTGAAGGAGTTAGGTTAAAGGATGCTGTATATGCAGCTGCCAGTGCATGGAATGATGCAACTAAAGAAACCCTTGCACATGCCTTACACAACCTCTGGCCTGCGACTATGTTAAATGATGATGTTTGACAAAGTGATGAGTTTGAAGGATTCTGTATGTAAGTGAGTAAAGGATGAGTCAACCTTTTTCATAAGAAAAAAGTTACCTTCAGGTTCCCATAACCTGGAGGAAGGGAGTCAAATGGAGACAGTTTTGGGGCCCGTTGTTGTTTATAAATATATCAATGACTTGATAAAGGAATTATAGTAAAAATGAGCAAATTTCGCGGAACAAAGAGGGTGGGGATAATTGTTTTAAAACGTAGATTTGGGGAACTTCAGGGATTTAGACAAACTCAATACCTGGTCAGAAAAGTGGCGATGCAGTTCAATGTTTTAATTAAGGTTTGAAGCTCTGGAGTGTCCACAACCCTAGCATTTATCAGCTAAATATGTAGAACTTAGCCTACAGTTTGCGAAAAGGATTGGGGGTTAGGGAAAGCGCAAGCCTGCGTCGTAAAAAGGAAAAAGGGTTACTGGGATTTATTAAAGTGTAAAAACAGAATTCAGCGGTTATATTACGTTTTATACTCATTAGAAGGCCCACCTAGATTATGGGGTCAGTTCTGGTCTATATACAGATGGGGGTAAAATTGTTAGAAAAAAATTCGCGTATAATGACAAATTAATACTAGCTTTTTAAATTTTCCTTATAAGAAAGATTGAAAATCTTAAATTACATTCACTTTTTAGAGAAGAAAGAGGGGGGGACTAACGAAGTGTATAATGGAAAATGGGTAAAATTTAAAAAAGGGGATATTAATAAGGGGCTTGGGATATTCTCCAAAGGGGGACCCCCCAGTAATGGTTTAAAATTTGACAAGTTTTTGATTTAGAAAGAATAGGGAAAAATTAGTTTGGAAATAGGGGAGTTTTAGAGTGGACAGTCTAAACCCAGTTGGGTTATTAGGTAGGACTTTTGGGGATTTCAAAAATTTTGGTTGGGTAAAAAATAGAGTGGGAGGGGGTTTGGGTTTGTTGGGACTTGAAAAAGATGGATAGGTCATCAAGATTTTTTTTTGGTGGGATTGAAAAATTTGGGTTGGGAAATATTTTTTGGGGTGGATTGTAAAAGGGCCTGCCAAATGGGGCCAACAGGCCCGCTGCAGTGTTCCTCCTTTCTTTGTTCTTTTTAACATAAAAATTAAATAATAATAATAATAATAATAATAATAATAAATAATAAAAAATAAAAATAAAATACTGTTGGGTTTGCAGCTGCAGTGTTGTGAGAACTCTTTTGTGCGGTTTTTTTTTTTTTTTTTTTTTTTTTTTTTTTTTTTTTTATTCGCCGGTATTCTCCCGGCCCGGGTCTTTTCCAAGTAGTGGTGACCCGGCCTTGGCTCCCTATCTGGGGAGTGTCTCGAGACTTAAGTCTCCCATGGAAGGAGGTACGGTACCTCCTCATCTTTGGGACCAAGTGTCCCCAGGCCTAGCCACATTCCCCGCCCTCACGGGGCTCGTAGGGAGAAGCTAGGCCTCTGGTCTGCCATCTACCCCCCCTAAAAGGGGGCGGGGGGAGGGCAGTTTATGAGTGAGATGGTAGCAAGCCAGGCCTCTCTTGCTTTATGTGCGAGGTGACTCCTGTTATACGTTGTGTCCACGGGAAAATAACGTTCCATTCGATGCCTTGTGCCCTCGTCAGCTACCCTTTTTCCCTTTGAATTTGAGCTCAGACTTTCGCCTCTATCAAGGGGGGCAGGTAAAAGCGTATTTTGCTGATCCGCGGTATCAACCCGGGAGTTCCGACAGTTTGTCGCCTCTGCCGACCGGGAAAAAATACGGACAAATCCCCCTCCTGCGTGAGTTGGTGACCAGCTGAGGCCTACCAGTTTGAATCGACTGTGCCCGGTACAAATGTGTTATTCTCTAACTGGGGAAAGATGTACCTGTGTTCTTTATGCATGAGTGTTTCGGGGAGGAATGCTGATAGTTGGACAAAAACAAGGATGGTTAAAAAACAAGTTAACGAGCACGAAGTCCCGGTAACTCCTTTGGTTCCCAGGACGGTTTTTAACTTAACATGCCAGAGGTTCATCTAAAAACATAGAAAGTTTGTGGATTTTTCTTGGACCAGTAAAAAATGCATTTTTCCAAGGCTGTGTGCTAGGTCTGAAAGTGCGGGGGTTTGGAGCAATTAAGGGTTTGGGTTGGGAAATTTCTCGAGAAGACGGGCCCCGGTGAATGACCTTGAAAGCGGACGGGGCCCGCAGGCCATACCCCGTTTTGCCTGTGTTAAGTAAGAAAGGGAAAGTTTATTAGGTATACCAAAACAGTTAAAAGAATTTATAATAGGATTTGGTTAGAAAACCCTGGAAAACCCCAAAAAAGTCAGACAGAGGACTTATTTCCATTGGGGTCCTTTTACCTTATTTTTTATAAAAAAAGGTTTTAAAATTTTTTCTTTTTATTCTACAATGGATAACATCTTTTTTTCTACTAAAAAGACTATCTACTACCCAAAGGTCATTAAGACTAAAAATACGGGGTCATTATAGGAATATGGAAAATTTACCGTATTTAGTTAAAAAAATAGAAAATCATTCCCTCCCTTTCTGTAGCTACTTTCATCAGACATTTTTTGGCACTCTTCTTGAAGGGGTTCATGTATGAGGCTTGAATGTGCGGGCGTCTGTTCCATTCCTTTATTGTGTACAAAAAAAAGGTTTTTTTAAGCGGGCACTGACTGTGGGTACTACAAATTTGGGGCCTTTCCCCCCCTAGTACTATGTTTGTTTGGGTTTCCAAACCTTAAAAAAAAAATTGACAGCAAGATACTGGACATTTTTGTGAGAAATTTTTATAAACATGATTTAGTTAGTTGTTTTACTCTGTCCCAATTTTCAGCTATCCAACTCTGTTAATTCACCCTGGCCTACTTTTTCTTGGTCCCAGCCCCAGGATAAATCTTCGATTTTGTTTGGGTGTTTTGCAGTCTATCTTTCAGTTTTTTTGTAAAGGCGAGTCCCAAGAAGGAGGAATCCTATGGTTTGTAAAAAGGGTTTTGACATGGGTCCTGCGAGCTCTTTGGGTAGCACTTGCTTGTCATCAGGAACTTGTCTGGCATTCGCTTTCTTTATACACTTTTTTTTCCTATCAATTTCCCCTGACATGCATGGGTCAAGGGGTTTCCCAAATATTTTATGATGAAACCAAAGTGAGGGCCCCCCATTACATTGAACAAAAAAAATTATTTACCTTCTCATTTTTGTTTCGTCCCAAAGAGAATGGCTTCAGTTTTCCCTGGGTGTTGATGTTTGTTGTCTACTCCTTTGCTGGGACTATTTCCCAGTGTTAAAACATTGAAATATCTTTGTGGGTCTTTCCCTCCAAAACAGAGCACTGTCATTGCTACGTAGGAGTTTGACTTCACTGTGGGATACATTGACATAAAAAAGAATAATAAGGGCCCAAAATCTCCCTTTGGGGGAACCCCAAAGGTTACGGCAGGGGTTTGATTCTGTTTTGTTGTTTTTGCTTTTGTCTCCGTTGCTTAAACCGTCTCAGAACCATCCGATAGCTTGAAGTTTTTACAAAATATTGGGGTTTGAAGTATCAAGGCCTTTTGAAGTCTAAGGTTACCATACCTTGGGGTTTCCCCTTTGACATTTCGTTCGGGTAATCATAGTTAATAAGGGGGGTGGGTTGGAGGTCTTCTAAAGCCCGTTGTGCTATGGAAAATTTGTTTTTGTCTTAAAGGTATTTAAAATATTTGAGAATACACCCCCCTCTCTGAATTTTAGATATTATACTGAGTATACTAACGGGCCCTTAGTTGTTACATCAGCCTATATTTTTCTTAAAGATAGGAGTAACTCGGGCCCCCTTAAACCCCCCTCCGGTACGGTTTTAGGGTGATTGATGATTTATTTGGAGCAATGGGGACGACGTTCAGAAGCACCATTTTTGGAACTTAGAGGGGTTTATCAGGGCCTGTGCTTTAGTTGGGTTTAACCCTGCTTGTTCTTTTTGAAAAAAGTCATGAGATACACTTAAGTTGACAACTGTTGGGGTTACCCCTTTTTTGGTATATTTGTTTGAAACTTTCAGAGCTGTGTTAAAGGTATTTGTGCAGTGGTGTTTACTTACTGTGTTGAGAAAAGATGTGTGTAGGAAATTTAAAAGCATTTGCCACCTTGATGTTTGTGGCATCCTCATTATCGTTAGGGTACTATGTTGGGACCTATCTAGGGTTTTTGGGTATCCCCCAATTTTTAGTTGTTCCCGAGCTTTTGGGGTTATGCTTTACTCTTCAATTTTTAGCATTAGTGTTTGCCTTTGCCCTTTTATAAGTCTCTGTACTCTTTTCCCTCACTCTTTGGAATTTTTTAGTGTTTTCAATACCCTGTTGTTTGCTTTAAATTTTTTTGCAGGGTCTCGGAATTTATATTATCTAAATATCTCGGTATTCTCAGGGTTCAGTTCTTCGTTTAATCCTAACTCTTTAATGGTGCAAAATTATCAAGGTTTTGGGAGTGAACTTTTTTGATTTTTTCCCCAGGCTCTTTAGTCCCCTGCAACTTGTTATCCTTTTCCGTCCAAATTTTGTAGCCTATTTACCGTGTTTCTTTTCTGTTGTTTCTGTTTACCCCATTTTTATTGTCCTGTTAGGCCTATCCTATCCCTAGTGATTTTCCTGGGGCAGTAAATGATGAAATGTCACTAAGACCCGTGGTAATGCGCCTGATGACTAATGTTCTAGAGCGGTTACAAAGTTGTGGTCAAATTGGGTGGCGAACTGTGTGAAACCCGGGGTTTGGGGTATTAATTAGTTTGGTGTACTATTTAATCCTAGAATTTTCTTATACTTTTTCATAGCCCCTTATTTTTCTGCTGAAAACAGTATTGAAGTGCCCGTAATTGTCTCGCAATTGTTTTAAATCGGGCAAGACTCTGGAAAAAATCTTCTAAGAATGGTCCTGGGAGGAGGGCGGTAAAAAAATTCCTACTAAAATGGGTTTTTTTTAGGAAACACACTTCAAAACCTTGAATCCCAGTTTTTGTTATTTAAAAAAGGTTTGGGGGTTTTAAGCTAAATCATTTCAATGTAGGCACATACTCCACCCCCCTTTTGTTCCTATTAAGTTTTTTATTGTACCCTCTATTTTGACCCCGCGTCAGTCCCGTATATCCAAACCGGATTCAGAGTGGTTATAAAATGCCGCCCTAATTTTTTTAGCTAGAAACCTAATCCTGCCAAAAATTTTGGAAGAATGATCTTGCATTGAATGAAAAGTGAAGGCCCTTTTTCATAAAAAATAAATCATCAAATATGGGAAGGGGCATTTGTATTAAATTAGGTAAAACAATGCACCTGCTAAAGGGTTAAATGTCCAAAGTGATTTTTTAACACAAAATGAATTTGGCACCGTTGTATAATTTACTACATCCATCTGCCCACCCCCTTCACATTTTACAAAGGTGCCTTTTTGTTTTTCATGGTATTTGGTTCAGTGTATGCACCTGTTTGGAGTGTTTGAGATAATAAAAGGCGTATTGTCCAATTGACCCAGTTGCATTTCATATGTAGTTAAGGTTATCTTTTTAGCTAAATTTGACCCTATTATCGCCAAAATTTTTTGTATGTTTTTTCCTCTGAAATTGTTTGGGTCCTGGGTTAAATTTTGGTATCCCACTTAGAGCGCCAAAAGAGCTGTGTGCCACGTTTTTGTTTGGGTATGCGGTGTTTTCCTACCTTGCAGCGATAGTGACTTTCTTTTTGGTAGGATGGCAACTGTTTGGGGTTTTTTGTCAGGGCGCTGGGTTTCCCTTCACCTTTTCCGCCCCATGACTATTTCTTTTTCATGTAATTGAAGAAGAAATATAAAAATTTAAATTTTGGCGCCTGTACCCCCCAAACCTGCCATTTTTACTCTTCGCTTTTTACTCATATCAAAATATTTTTTTCTTTTCCATCCTAGTCATTGTATCTGCTTGCAATCACACTGAATTACAGTAAAATTTTCTTCAAAACCCTCTTCATGCTACTTTTCCCTTAATTCACACAACCCCCGCAGTTAAACCCTTATTACACATCCCCTTCCCCTTCCTTACGTTGGCTTCCCCAAATTTAATTCTAACTCCCTTTCCCTTTGGTAGACAGAAGGTTTATCCCTGGGTTTTTCCTTCCAAAACCCCTCATTTCCATTTAAATCGGGGGTTGTGTGGTGTTGTTGACTGCCTGACTGTTTGCTGGGCCCCCTTTTTAAAACACTGAGGGGAGTAACGCCACCTACAACCCGACTTTCCTTTAGTTTATGATATATTTTTGGGTTTTCTGCTTGATTTCTCACTGTACATTGGTCAGTGAAAATAGGGCAGTACTAAAACATTAACCTTGTGTTTAACTATTACTTCTTTTCACACTGGCACTGGGGATATCCGACCTATAACCTTTGGGGTTTTGTACTGTTGATTTGACATGTTCCTGTGTTTTCCTCTCGTTGCACTGGTAAGGTGAATGATGGTGGTAAGATATGATGTACTTTCAACAGATGAACTCAGTAAGATGAGAATTTCACTTTTTCTGTTGTACGTTGGCAGTAGCGGGGTTTTTGGTGCCCGGTCAGCCATGTTTAAATGCTCAATTCTTTCCCTCGTTTGGCAGTGAAGAAAAAAGTCCTACAGACCTGTCATTTCCTTGGAGATTTAGTTGATCAGGTTTTCTGCCATGTTGTCTTTCCGTTAAACACTGGTGCAGTTGATATGGAGGTCAGTTATTTCATTGTAGTGGAAAACGTCTCATGTCTGGTTCACGTCTGGCAGCAGGTCTGGTACTTGAATGCCGGTCCCTCTTTTGTCATATTTAGTCCATTTCGTTGTCGTCACCGTCAGTTTTTATGTCACTATAGGTTCCTTGCATGTTGTTGCAGCAGTGCTTGCAAATTTGGCCATCACTGGAGTTCGGATAGGCCCAGGGGACGGCAAGATATAGGAGCAGCCTTGTTGCTGCTTGCTGCGGCTGCGGCAAACCCCCAGAGGTGAATATCCCTTCCTTGTCCCTCAAATTCACTGCTATCCTTTAACCCATCGCTAATGTGAAACTGCTGTGTCAGCTATGATATAGCTGAGGTGTTGACGTAGATTATGGTGAAGGCAGATTTGAAACATATTTTAGTAAACAGGCTCGAGAAAGTTTGCTGCAAGCAAACTTTCTCGAGGGTGTGCGCCCACTGTAGTGGGCGCACACCCTCCCAAAGCTGTCAGGTTAGATTTCCCTAACAACATTGATCAAGAGACCAAGTGTAACTGGTTTTTCGAAGCTAGTGTAGACAACCTAGAGAAAACAATCAAGTTTGTCCACAATGAGGATAACTACGTCTTTGTGCCTAATGATTCAGCATTTATAGACAAAATTCTCACTCACGAATATGCCAACATCAAACTCCGAGCTGCCCACCAAGGGCACCTAAAGTGCTAATTGTCATCTACAACGTCAACAAGCACTTGAATCCTCAATATCTGGCGTCAGAGCAAGTTGCAAGCCCTCGTCGACTTTCCAACGATCTGATATTAGCTGAGTGGACTGGCCAGGGGACTCTGCCACGCTATATTCACTCTCGTGCAGCCCTCAACAGACGCTATAACATTGCATTGTACAGATCTCCTCAACGTCGATGTTATAAGTGTCAACGTTGGGGCCACATTGTCAGGAAATGCCCAGTTAAATCACACTAACGTTTTAATGTTCTCCCTGGTCAGCATGATGACTTTGTTGCACATGTGACTGACTGATATAATTCCTATGAGTGTTGTTCTGTTGAGACCTTTAACAATGACCTTCTGAGCAGTATTCAGAACTACTTAGAACTGCCACTGAAACCTCTTAGTACTCTTAACCCAACTAACTTCCATAATAATCATACCTCCTATAAAAACCATACTTATTACAATGATCTTAAACTTTGAACACTGAAACGTACTGCTCGCAGACTAGGCCTAGACTATAGAAAACATCGTACCCCTGGAATACTGAGGCTCTTTTAAACTGCCCTTGCTGCTGCCAGAGAGCGTATGACAGAGCTCCGGCAAACAGACTAGGAAAAATTTGTCAATGGTCTCAATGCTCACACCCCACTTAGCCGGGCATGGAGGGACATAAATAGAATTAAGGGTACACAAATAACCCGTACATAGAAGAGAGGAGCTTACGACGACGTTTCGGTCCGACTTGGACCATTTACAAAGGGTAACAGAACTGGACAGATCGCGCACCCTCATCCCTTACATAGGGCGAATGCGTTAATGCTTGGGCTGCTACATGTAGCTATGAAAATCTTCCCAGTACCACACAGGTGAAATTAAATAACAAATATGATTGATGCCAGGGAGAGATTTGTTTGCTTTCTGCTCATCAAGGAAGATGACTGCAACATTCATTTTACTAATTATGAATTTGATGCAGCACTAACTAAAGGGGAACCCCCCGTCCCGGTGAGGGTGGTATTTTCTTAAAAAAGCAGAATGGATATACAGTAAAAAAAGCCTATGTGAACTAGGCCAAAAGGGTTAAACAGGTGAACATATGGATTTATATCTACAGAACTACGTCCTCTGCTTAGTATATATGGTATCTTATTCTTCATATAATAAGATATCTTGGCATGTCACATAGTGTTTATTTATATCTGTCTGTCTCTGTATTCCTCAATAAGGGACAATTAATTAAGAACATAGTGTTTCAAAGAGAGTGACCAGATGACTGACCACATAATTTACATTTAGTTTGATCATTCATTTGTGTGTCTCCCAAAACTGCCAGATTATAAGTACGCTGTATTCAAGCCTATGCCTGGACCTCTACAACATCAGTCAGTTGTTCCATTGCAAGTTCCTCCATATGCATACTTATTTACGTTCATGGTTATCATGTGGTTATAGGATCTTACTCAAGCTTTAAACTGCAATTCCTATAGCAATCATTTTGCATTATATACTTCTCTGCCTAATTTATTCCTAATGCTAGACCACAGTTATACTAAGTTTATTCTACATTCTCCTTCTGGGTACTCTTCTTTGGCTAAAACATATCAACCTTTATCATGAAGGAGTAATTCAATGTTGTGATGGGTGCCCCATAGCAATTGCACATTATATTCTTTGTCCGGGATTTTTGGTATCTTACCTGGACTTCTCCAATCGAGGCATGTTTGTTTTAGTCCATGACATTGAATCATGTAATGGATCGATTAAAAAGTAAAGCTCAGTTTCTTTGTTAGCTGTCTAGGCGACATTAGATTGCAAACAATTTCCGTTTGCAGTGTAGTCGCCCAGCCACAGTTGTTAATTCTCTATGCTAATTCAACAAATTTATTATCGTTTCTTAATATTGTAGGTGCAACAAGAGCAGATCGCAGGCCCTGCAGAAGACTCCTGTTTAGATCCCAGCAGGTATATTTACTTGTGATATTTATTACTACTGTGGAAATTTACCTGAATATATTTTCCAGAAAAATACAGTTGTGGCTGTGTGCGCCGTACGTTGGTTTGCGTGCAGCCAGCAAGCACAACAGCCTGGCTTGATAAGGCTCTGATCCAGGAGGCCTGGTCACAGACTAGGCCGCGGGGGCTTTGACCCCACGAACTCTTCCAGGTAAACTCCAGGTAAACTGATTATTTAAATTATATTTGTCTTAAAAAATGGGAAATGTTTCTGTAACCTGCGCCTGCGCAGAGGAGACTCGCCATCTTGGTTTTGAATTGTGTAACAAGTTGTGTGATGGGAAGGAATTTTCGTGCTTAGCAGGTTGAATTTGGGCCTTGACACCGCTTCAAATAGGAGGCGAAATTTTTGGAATGAGTCTGCTTACTCTTGAGAATCAATATTCGACGGACTACTGGACAAGACAGCTCAGGAACCTCAGTAAGCTTCTCTAGATTTCTGTATAATTCTGGCAGTGTTTTTAATAAAATTTAGTTAGTGAGGTTTTTCTGAGTATGATACAACTTAAAATCAATTCAAAGTTGGTGAGTGATATTAAGATTTATTTTCCTTCTGTTATGTAATTGTGGTTTATAAATGAATCATTTTTTAATATTACCCAGTCACAAATTTATTTATTTAACCAGTTTCCTCTGATTGTATAATTCATTTAAATTAATAGGTCCAAAGCTACTTGTGGTTATGACAGTGGTAGGTATCGAAGGGGGACTTTTTTCTGCGACTTGGTGTCCAGATCAGAGCAGAATCAGATCGGACCTCACAGGTAAGTACCACGAGGGGCGAGGGGCAAGTGGGGAACAGTGCGAAGAATAGACGGGGAGAGGAATGTCTTGAGTCGTGAAGAGAGAAGTAAGTCAGGAAAAAACCCAACTGCTAGCCTGAATGACGAGATGAAAGACGATGTAGACATCAGGAACTTGCAGGAGCTGACTGAAAATTGCGGATGGAAGATTTCTTGATTCTTGATGGATGATTGGTGGCTGCAGGCGGACAAGGGAGGGGCCTCAACGTTGGATTGGCTCACATTTCATAATGGCTTGTTGGTTACTGGAATTGTGGTTTTTGAACCGAAGTCTATGACATGCTTCCCTTGTAGAGGCAAGTTCATTTCAGAGATGTTTAAAGCGTTGAGACGGAATTTTCATGAGGCGAGTTAAGGAGTGTTCTTATTCAGGAGTTTTATCACTAAGGTCAGATTTGCCAGATTTGAATGATGTACGGGATCTGCTTCTTTAGACAGGTCCAACGACATACTTGGACTTGTCTCTGTTGATGATGTTGAGATTTGTAGTTCAGCTGGCTCCATGTCCTGAGTACTAATTTACATGTGGTCACAGAAAGATACGTTGGATGTACAATCTAGCTGCTGTTCTCTTCTGGTTCTAGTATCGATATCTTGTGTCTTGAGATGTATTTATTGGTGATGGTGAATGTACATTTACATCTTCATCTTCAATGCGACGAATGGGAAGATGTTTTGGTGGAAAGGCCTATCTGTCATTGGGGTTGGTTTCTTCGAGGAGTGGATGGGCGATGGAGACTTCTCTGGACGTTGTTGGAAGTGACGGTCACTAGGTGTTGGTGGCGTGTTGGAGCTGCGGCGTAGAAGTGGTGATTAGATCCTTTGTGAATTTTAGTATTTCTTCGAAGGTGGAGATGCTGGGTATATAATTATGGCATATTATTTAGTGCAAAATAACTGTGATGGTAGAGATAAAAGATCCAGGTACAGCATGTTCAGCATGATTGAGCATTTTGTAGAAAGTAGTGGATCTTAGTACGTCACATGCGGGAGGACGTGATGATGGTGGGGCTGGCCCTGAGTAAGTAGCTTGAAGTATTTTGTCGTGTTAAGCTTGTATCTTTGCAATGCGCTGCATACGTTGGTGTGTTGCTGTAGTTTTTTTCTTTGCTGCTTCTTGTGTTTTCTTACAATATACTTTCGTGTAGGAATTTTGCTGCCAGTGTATGGTGGTCGTTACTTTTTAAGTTTAAGCCACGATGGTTGTGTGCCTGGGCAGAAGCAGCATCGGTACAGGAATGAAGTGTGTCCCTCACTGTACCACAGTAGTGCATGATACTTCTTGTCTTTTACTGGACATGCTTTGGTGGTTGATGGTAAGAATAACGGTACACAGTGGTTGGATGGTTATGATAAGATACAGATAAGATTTCGTTCGGATTTTAACCCCGGAGGATTAGGCCACCCAGGATAACCCAAGAGTCAGTGGCGTCATCGAGGATCTGTCTAACTTATTTCCCTTGGGGTCCTTATCTTGTCCACAGTTGCGACCACACCAGTTACGACTAAACAGCCCCATGGTACCTATTTTCTTGCTAGGTGAACAGGACAACAGGTTGTAGGAAAGTGTCGGAATTGTTTCACCCGCCGGCGCAATCGAACCCGGGCTCGTGTGTGAAGCAGGGGCTTTAGCCACAGGCCACCGGGGTCCCAACACCAGGCCACGGGACAAAATGCTTCGATGTAGCGTTGGACTGATGAAGTAAGTAGTAAACAGCCAAGACCCTACGTTCAGAGCAGTGGCCAGCCATGTTAACGTCGCGTGAAGGTGACCTTGAGCATGACGATGCATTCGGGATTTTTGTAATTGCTGTCAACTAGCTAAGACAAAAGTATTTTTTGCGTCATCGATCGGATGTCTTGGAGTTCTGCTGGTGTTTGAGACGTCTAGAAGCTTGTCAAGTTTTTTAAGGAATACTGATTTTCCTGGCCTGAGGGCAGGAGATGACATAACAGTAAACCTTGAGCGGTAAGTGTAGTGGTGGCATCTTTTAGCTAGAGAGTACTTCCTCTGCTTCAGCTATCGATGAAACACAAACAAGGAATGCTTCTTGCAGGGGACCAACATAGTGTTGAATAACTTGCAAGTGCACCATTGAAACAAACTGTAGCAAGAGCAATCTTTCGTTGGAATTCATCAACGGTACCACTTGTTGGCTTGAATCTTTACACGATTTGCGTAGCTCATCGTGCCAAGTTCAACGGTTGAAGGGACGACGCTGGTAAAAGTTCCCCTTTCCCCATCGGGGTCGTAGGGAGACAGAGTAGGGAAGACTTCACCTCCAGCTACAAGAGTGCAGAAGGCCAACATAACTGCCGCCTAATTTTGTAGAGCTAGAATATAATCTCTGCAAATTAGGAAGAAGTGACTGATTGCATTTGACATGAATAAAGTGAAGGCTGGTTTCACTGAAATAACATAATCATCAATATATGTACAAGGGGGTTCATTTTGTTATTTAAATTAGGTAAATCAATGTTCATCATGCTAAAGGGTAACTGTGCATATAAGTTGCATTTGGTTACACAAAAATGAATTCTGGCACCGTTGCTATAAATTGTACATTCATCCATCATGCAACCACCCCCACTTAACATTTTAACATAAGGTGCCTTTCCTTTTCTGTTTTTCATGCGTACTTTAGTACAGTGTATGACCTGTTGGTAGTGTTTGTGTTAATAATGGCTGTATTGTCTCACATTGAACCTAATGTATGCATTACATATGTAGTTAGGTTTATCATTCCTTGATAATAGACCGTCATTATCGCCGTCTTTTCATCTGTAGGTTTTGCCTTGACACAATAGTTTGAGGTCCCTGGAATTAATTTGGATTAACCACTTAACCGAGCGCTCAATAAGGGCTGTGTGCCAACTGTTTTATTTTTGTTTGGGTATGCGGTGTCTGTACGCAATACCTTGCAGCGAATAGTGACATTTACTTTTCTGGATAGGATGGCAACTGTTGGGCTTTTAATGTACAGAGCGCTGTTACTATTCACCTTTTCCCAGCCACCATGACTGGATTTCTTTCTTCATGTATTGAAGAAGAAATTTATAATTATAATTATGGCAGCCTCGTACCCCTCTTATGAATGCCTTTTCACCTTCATTCGCTCTTTTTACTAATATACATATATGATGTTTATTTCTTCTTTACCAGTCCCTACGTACACTGTAGGTATCTGCTGTTTAGCATATCACCACTGAATTACTAAGTAAAATTTCCTCTTCAAACCTCTTCACTGCATCTACTTTCCTTAACTTCACACAACCCTTGTAGTCGTCAAACCCGTTTTACACATCCCTTCCCATCTTTCACTTCACAGTATGGCTTCCCCAATTACCTTTCTTAAACTCCTTTCTCATTCTGGTAGAGATCAGAAAGTTTAAGCCATGGTTTTATTCCTTCACCTAAATCCCCCTCGATTCCATTTTAATCGGGGGTTTGTGTGGTGTTGTCGGGATGCCTGAACTGTTCTGCTGACTCAGCCATTTTAAACACTGAGGGAGTAACGCCACCTTACAACCTGACTCCTTCCTTGAGTTTATAGATATATTTGGCGTTTTCTGCTACGATTCTCTCACTGTACACTGGTCAGCTGATATAGCGTAAGCTACTAAAACATTAATTGTTGGTTTAACTATTTCACTTCTTCTCACGACTGGGACCTGAGGGATATCCGACCTAGATATCACTTGGAAGTTTTGTACTGTTGGATTTGACGATGTCTCCTGTGTTTCCGTCTCGTTAGCTGGTACAGGTCGATATGATGGTGGTACAGATATGATGTACTGTAAAACTAGCATATGATCGTCAGTAAAGATGGAATTTCACTTTGCTAGGTTTGTACGTTCTGGCAGTATTAACGGCCTGTTTGAGATGCCGAGTCAGCCATGTTTAAATCGCTCAATTCTTATTCCCGTTTTGGCAGTGAAAGGAAAAACGTCCTACAGACCTGTCACTTTCCCTTGGAGATTTAGTTGATCAAGGTTTTTCTGCCCAATGTTATCTTTCCGTTTTAACACTGGGTGCAGGTTGATATGCAGGTCAGTTTATTCCATTGGTAGTGGAAAACGTCTAAAGTCTGGTTCACGTCTTGGCAGCAGGTAATTGCGTACTTGAATGCGGTCCCTCTTTTGTAATATTTAGTCCTTTCGTTGTACGTCACCGTCAGTTTTTATGTCACTATAGTCAGTTCCTTGCATGTTGTTGCAGCAGTGCTTGCAATTTGGCCCATCACTGGGAGTTCGGATAGGCACCAGGGACGCAAGATATAGGAGCAGCCTTGTTGCTGCTTTGCTGCGGCTGCGGCAATACCCCAGAGGTTGAATATCCTTACTTGTTCCCTCAAATTCATGCTATACTTTACCCATACGCTAATGTGAAACTGCCTGTGGAAGCTTATGAGTATAAGCTGAAGGTGTTGACGTAGATTATGTGAAGGCCGATTTGAAACATATTTGTTAGTAAACAGGCTCGAGAAAGTTTGCTGCAAGCAAACTTTCTCGAGGGTGTGCGCCCCTGTAGTGGGCGCACACCCACCAAAGCTGTTCAGGTTAGATTTCCCTAACAAACATTGATCAAGAGACCAAGGTGTAAACTGGTTTTTCGAAGCTGTGTAGATCAACCTAGCGGAACAATCAAGTTTGTCCACAATGAGGTTAACTACGTTCATTGGCCATAATTGATTACCAGCATTTATAGGACAAATTCTCACTCACGAATATGCCAACATCAAACTCCGTGCTGCCCCACCAAGGGACCCTAAAGTGTAATTGTCTTCTTCACGTCACAAAGCACTTGGATCCTCAATATCTGGTCCGTTCAGAGCAAGTTGCAAGCCCTACGTCGTCTTTCCAACGAATATGATATTAGCTGAGTGGACTGGCCCAGGGTACTCTGCCACGCTTATTCACTCTCGTGCTAGCACTACAATATTATCCAGACGCTATAACATTTGTTTGTACAGATCTCCTAACGTCGGATGTTATTAGTGTCAACGTTGGGGATCCACATTTGTCAGGATAGTCCAGTTTAAATCACAATAACGTTTTAATGTTCTCCATGGTCAGCATGATGACTTTGTTTGCATCATGTGACTGGACCTGTATTTTTCACTATGAGTGTTGTTCTGTTGAGACCTTTAACGCAATGACCTTTGAGCAGTATTCAGAACTACTTAGAACTGCCCACTGAAACCTCTTAGTACTCTTACCCAAACTAACTTCCATAAATAATCAACCTCCTATTAAAAAAACCATAGACTTATTACAATTTCTTAAACTTTGAACACTGAAACGTAATGACTCGCGACTAGGCCTAGGACTATAGAAAACATCGTACCCCTGGAATTACAGAAGGCTCTTTTAAACTGCACCCTTGCTGCTGCCAGAGAGCCGTATGAATGAGCTCCGGCAACAGACTAGGAAAAATTTGTCAATGGTCTCAATGCTCATCCCCCACTTAGCGGCATGGAGGGTCCATAAATAGAATTAAGGTTACAAAAATAACCCGTAAATAGATGAGAGGGCTTACGACGACGTTTCGGTCCGACTTGGGACCCATTTACAAAGGGTAACAGAACTGGACACAAAACTCCCCCACCGAATCGCGCACACTCTCCCTACCATAGGGCGAATGCGTTAATGCTTGGGCTGGCTACCATGTTAGATCTGAAAATCTTCCCAGTACCACACAGGTGTAAATTAAATAAACAAATATGATTTGATTGCCAGGGAGAGTTTAGTTGCTATTCTCTGCTGTTATACCCCCCCCATCCAAAGGAAGATAGATGACTGAAACAGTCATTTTTCTTAATATGAATTGATTGCAGCACTAAACTAAGGGATCTACACGTTCGACTGGTGAGGAGGTATTTACTTACAACAAACCTGGATTGCTGTGTCGAGTATCAGGTACTCCTTTACTTGAATTAGTATTTGACCATGGGATACTGTAAACATGGGGAGTCCCTCAAAACTTGGACCAACAGCTCTCATTCCATTTCTAAGCCCAATCAACAAAATGCATTTCGGCCATATCTCCTATAGATGAGTGTGTAAAACACTCCGCCTCATGTTCAGAATCAAACATTTTTTGCTCCCTGGTTGCATGGTTTAAGTCTGAACGGATCCGTGACATCATTGCATAGCACCTTCTCACCTGCACACTGACAGCTCCTACACTACCTTCCTTGACT
Organism: Cherax quadricarinatus; assembly: GCF_026875155.1. Classification (NCBI taxonomy): domain Eukaryota; kingdom Metazoa; phylum Arthropoda; class Malacostraca; order Decapoda; family Parastacidae; genus Cherax; species Cherax quadricarinatus. The sequence continues at coordinate 55,010,048 of NC_069399.1, read as the reverse complement.
TCAAATACTGATTTTGAGGTAGCCAAACCGACATGTAATTCATTAGCTGAACTTGCCATGTATGGATGTTGTAGGATGGCTTATGCCCTGAATAAAAGGCTACCTGTCCAACAGAAGTCTTTTGTGTTGTTCCCGGGGCATAGAAGTATAACTAAAGATTTTGAATTAGGAACTCACAGGGAGTGTAGCTCAGTCCACTTTATTTAATTTTCTAATGATTGCCTTATGCTATGGCTAGCAGCTCCCTTCATTATATGATTAGTTTTGCTGGATGATATAATGATTCACACCACCGGATTCTCCAACACTCAAACAACATCCTATAACCATGTACTAAACATCGTGTCTGGGAACTGGGGTTGATAAATCTTTCGATAAAAACAAGAATACTCAATAGGCGTCCTCCTCGACAAGAGAGGCACAGCTCACGCCAAGATCCAGTTGCTCTGATGGGTTTCTTCTAGAATATGTAACCAGATACAGGTATCTAGCTTGCGAGGTCCCATAATACTTTTTACGTAGACCTGTTGTAAACGAGACTTTGTCGGCAATACAAAGCAAAGGGCTGAGAGCACTTAGAGTTGTAGGCAGGGTTTCATCCCAGGTTATGGTGCTAAGGTTAAATTGTGAAAATGATGCACCTTGCTTATATTAGATCATTGTTGATTATGATCCTCTGCACCACTACTTGTCTCTTGTGTTTGACTGGAAGCTTGGAGGGATGGAAAAAAAATGCAGAAAACAAAGGCCAGTGAGGATCATTTTAGGTGCACCTCTACTGCCAAAATTTTAAAATATGCAAAAAGAACACATACACAAAATAAACCCGCACATAAATGACAGAAGCTTACGACGACCTTTCGGTCCGACTTGGACCATGCCAAACGTCACACATTCAAGCATCAGAGATCGTGTTACTGATAAGATATGTCCAATTTGTGGTTAATATGCTCAGGCAAGGCCATTCAAACCCCTGACCACAGTAGGCCCTCCAACTTGCCCTCAGCCAAGGGGGTAACACTCCTCCGGATGGATCGAAAAAACTGGAACCGACCTCCGCTATGAATCAGATACCATGATCTTGTCAAGTAGGCAACAACGGCATATCGAGCCTCGCTCCATGGGATATTTCAACATTCCAAACTACCATTCCTCCATTTCTACCCAAACTACTTAATCAAAACTAAAGCCTCGCTTTGAAGCCAAAATGATGCCTTAAGCTGTATGATAACTTAATAAACAATCTTAATCTTTCCACAAATTATTTTTGTTGATGGGTTCTGTCTAACACAATCCACTGGTGCAGCTGAGTAGTGCTGCATGCATCAATAATTGGGCCTGCTAACCCTTCAGACAGAACATGTTTGCCTTACTCCTAGCTCTGTAAAATGCATCCTGTATTTAAAGATTGGACTTGCTTTAAGACTGTAACTGTTTCTGTCTGTCATCCATAAATGCTCTCAACTCATTAAGTATAAATTGTGGAACGCATGTGTCAGAAACCAGACACAGGTATGGTATAGGTTTGCTTGAACAGTGGTGTCTGAGGGAAAGTGAACATTTCTGTAGATTCATCTCACACTGGTCTTCGATAGATTTTTTTTTTAGATTTTGCCACCGAAGTGGTCTAGTTTATTGTGCCACCATATCCATCTGTGGACGGTTAGCGCGAGAGAATCCATGGATACACAATTGGCCCAGAACTAGGCCCCAAAGGGGTAAACAGGAATATACATATGGATTATATCTACATATCTTAGATTACTTAATCTGTTACATAGACAAATTTAGGAAAATTTGCTTAGTTTATCTGGTATCGTATTTTCATTAATTAGATATCCTAGACATGTCACATAGTTATTATATCTGTCTGTCTCGGTATTCTCAATAAGTGACAATATTAAAGCACATAGTGTTCAAGAAGAAGTGACATATGCCTGATCACATAATTTACATTTTAGTTTGATCTTCATCCTGTGTGTCTCCCAAACTGCCAGAAGTACTTGTAAACCAGCCTAAGCCTGGCCCACTACAACATTCAGTCAATCTGTTCACATTGCATGTTGCTCCATAAACCTCGATTGTTATATATCTTCATGTTATCATAGCTGGGTTAGCGATCTACTCAGGCTTATAACTGCATTCCTATAACAATCATTTTCATTATTTACTTCTTTCCTAATATTCCGGATGCATGATAGAACTGAGAAATTAGCTAAGCTGTTATGCTTTCAAAGAGGGGGTAGATTATCAATCATTGGCTTGTCATGTCAGCAGTTTAGAGAACAATAATACGAAAAAGAACTCTCAACTGAATTTTATTGATTTTATGATCAGGGAGACTGACACCTGTCAGTCATTCTATAATCATTCTATCATGCAGGAGGAGCTACATGTCTATGGTGCATCCACTAAATAAGCAGACTCTTGGTTGGCACTACGCCGGGCTTCATCTGGGTTTATAAGTATCTTTGGCAGGTTAAATCACACACCAGATGTAGACCAAACGAAATGCAAACTTTGCCAAATGACTATGTCAAACCCTTGCGTTCAGTTATGTACTGGTCGTGCGATTAAATTTAATGATTTTAGAATAAAATATCTCACTCAGAAAATGTTCAAGATTTGATCGTAGTATTTTTTTCCACATGGCTATTATTTACAGACCATTCTGGAAAAATCCCTGGACTTTGCTTTCCTGAAATAAAAGCATTAACCCACTTGTGTGTGTTGTGTGTGTGTGTTGTGTGTACTCAACTAATTGTGGTGTTGCTGTGGTCGAGACTTCAGCTCCTGGCCCGTCTCTTCACTGATCCGGTACTAGGTCCCTCTCTCTCTATGCTCACTGAGCTTTGTCATATTTCTGTCTTAAAGTATGTAGGGTTTCTGCCTCAACTAACATCACTGCTGGCTATTCCATTTCCTGATTGTCTCTATGACCTGAAGAAATTTACTTCCTAACATCCGTGTGACTCGGTTGGTGCCGTCTTCAGCTTCAATTGTGACCCCTTGTTTCTGTGTTCCCTATCTGGAACATCCTGTCTCTTCATGTATGACTCGTGTGTGTGTGTGTACTTAACACTACTTGTGTGTGAGTGTGAGTGTGTGTGTGTGTGTGTGTGGGTGTGTGTGTGTAGTCGTGTGTGTGTGCTGTACTAACTACTTGTGTGTGTGCTGTGTACTCACTATTGTTCACTAATTGTCCGGTTCAGGGGTACGAGACTACAGCTCCGGCTCAGCCATACGACACTTGACCGCTACTGGGTCCTCCAACTCCCTGCTCCATGTGCTTTATCTTCCTCATCTTTAAAAATATGTATGGTTCCTGCCTCCACTACACTCGCTTGCCAGACTATTCCACTTCTAACAACTCTTTGCTGAGACAATGCTTCCCTAATACATCCCTTTGACTTCATCTGAGTCTTCAACTAACATTTGTGACCCCTTGTTTCTGTGTCCCATATCTGAACATCTTGTCTCTGTCACCTTGTCTTTCCACGCAGTATTTTTATGCGTTATCATGTCTCCCCTGACCCTCCTGTCCTTCCAGTGTGTCCAGGATGATTTCCTTAACCTTCTTGTTAGGACATTCCCCTTAGCTCCGGGAACTAGCTTGTGTCAAACCTTTGTACTTACTTTAATTTCATTGACGTGTTTGACCAGGTGTCGGCGTTCCAAACTGTGAGCTTACTCCAGATATGGACCTGATGTACACAGTGTATAAAGTCTTGAACGATTCCTTACTGGGGGGAGGTACCGAAACGCTATTTTAGAGTTTGCCAGCCGCCATATGGCCGCAGCAGTTATCTGGTTAATATGTGATTCGGCGACGTATACACGTGTATTAATACTCCACTCCTAGATCTTTCTCCTTGAGTGAGGTTTGCAAACTTTGGCAACCTAGCTATAATATGATCTGCGATCTTACTTTGCCCTTTCCGATCTTCATGTCTTTGCATTTGGCGGGGCTTAAATTCTAAGAGCAGTTAGCTGGATCACGCATCCAGCTGTCCAGTTCCTTTGTATGAACCTGTCTGGTAGTTTATGATTTAATTCTCCTCATTAATTCAAATCATCTTACAAACAGAGGGACACTTTCTGAGTTTATCCCTTCCGTCTTGTCGTTGCAATATAACCGAGAATAGTAAATATAAAATGGTGATAAATGACCATAAATTTTTAAAGGTAGTGGACGGTAATAAGCCAGCGGCTAAGGCATCGAGTCAGATGACCAAAAAGCTCAAGGCGGGTCATATCTGCTAAGACCCGCGTCAGGAAACATTTGTCCTGTTTCTTGACAGAACCGCTTCCTACCTACTCTAACCAAGAATTGGCACTAGGTCCCAGGACTCGACCCGCTGTAGGTACCTTGTCATCCACAGGCGCCCATTGTGATACTGTAGCTGTACTCACTATTTGTACTCACCTTTTTTGTTGGTTGCTGGCGGTTCGAGTCTTAGCTCTGAGCCCCTCCGCCTCTTCACCGGTTGCTACTGGGCCCTGCTTCCTCTCCTGTCCATGAGCTTTATCAAACCTCGTCTTAAAACTGTCTGTATGGGTTCCTTGCCTCTCCACTACGTCCATTTTTAGGCTATTCCACTGCCTGAGAAACTCTTGACTGAAGAAATCATTCCTATTACATCTCTCTGCTATTTGTTGTCTTAAACTTCCAATTGTGACTCTGGTTTCTGTGTCCCCTCCTGGAAACATCCTGTCATTGTCCACCTTGTCTATTCACACGCAGTATTTTATATTCGATATTCATGTCATCCCCTGACCCTCCTGTCCTCCAGTCGTCCTCAGGCAGATTTCCCTTAACCTTTCTTCATAGGACATTGCCCTATAGCTCTGGAAACTAACCTGGTAGCAAAACACCTTTGTACTTTCTCTAGTTTCTTGGACGATGCTTTATCAAAGTGCGGGTTCCAAACAGGTGCTTGCATTAATCCAGGTATGGGCCTGGACATACATGGTGAACGTGTTTCTTAACGATTCCTTCTTATTGGTATCGGAATGTTGTTCTCAGGTTTGCAGCGCCCATATGCTGCTGCGTTATCTGATTGATGTGGCTTCGGAAGACATGCTCGGTGTTATACTCACCCCAAGGATCTCTTCTCCACTTTGAGTGAGGTTTGCTGCTCTTTGGCCAACCTAGTGCCTATACTCTCGTATGTGGTCTTCTGTGCCCTTCCCCTATATTCAGACTTTGCATTTGGCGGATTAAATGCGTGGAGCCATTTGCAGGACCAGGTGTTCCAGTCAGTCCAGGTCTCTTTGAAGTCCTGCTGGTCCTCATCTGTATTTAATTCTCATCAATTTACTCAAATCATTCTGCAAAACCGGGTCAATTCTGAGTCTAACCCTTCAATCATGTCGTTCACATATACCAAAATTGCACTTGTTCCTTGGATCGGACCCTTGTGGGACCCCGCTCGTCACAGGTGCCTCCAATGTGACTACAAGTCGTAACGTACCATGACTCGGTGTTGCCTCCCTGTCAGGTATTCTCTGATCCATTGCAGTGCCCTTCCTGTTATATGGCTCGGATCCTTCGAGCTTCTGCAATAATCTCTTGTGAGGAAACTGTGACACAAGGCACATCTTGAGTCAAGAAGATGCAATCAACCCACCCCATCTCTCTCGTCGGTATACTTCTGTTATTTTATCAATATAAACTCCAGAAGGTTTGTGACACAGGATTTTGAACTTTCCGATGAATCCGTTGTGGTTGGCTTTAATACTCGTGTCCGTTCCAGGAGCTCCCACCAATCTCCTCCTGATAATTATTCTCCTCATTACTTTGCCATAACTATACACGTCAAGGAACAGGTTCTATTAAGGTTTAAGTAGTGCCTCTTTTCGTCTACTTTTTTAAAAATGGGAGAACTACCATTTGCCGTCTTCCTCTACCTCAGGTAGTTGCCAGTTTCCTCAGGAGACGTGTTGAAGATTGTGGTAAGGGCATGCACAGCTTATCTGCCTCACTACTCTAAAAGGACCACAGGGGGTGTTGTTCCGCGTCCACCATTGGCCTTGAGTTCGATGTCCACTTTAGCAGTTTCTCTTCACCTCCCTCTCATTTATGCTATGTATGTCGTTCCACACTTGTTGGTGTATTCCTTGCTGGTGTCCCATCTGGTCTGTCCCCCAGTGGCCTTTCATGTCTCCCACTGTAAATACTTCCTTGTAAATCTCATTTTTGATGCTCATTACATAACTATTGATGTTTCTTGTGAGTTCTCCACTTCTTTCCTCAGCCTTATCACCTGGTCCTTGACTGTTGTCTTCCCTCCTAAATGTGTGCTATACAGCAGTTTCGGAGTCAGCATTTGACTTTCGTTGCTATGTCGTTTTCTTTATGTCGACTGGGCCTCCCTCCCTTATCTGTGCATTCATTGATTCTGGCTCTTCTACTAATCTCCTTGTTTTCCTGGGGCTATGCCTATGTTACCTTTTCCATTCTCTGTTGATTAGTTTTTGACTCCTACCCTCTCGAGTACCAAGGACTCACGTTTTTGGTCTTCATATTATTTCTGTTTCCTTGGGATACAAACTATCCTCTGCTCTCCTTTGCACTTTGTTGCACATATTTCATTCATTCCGGTTACTGTTTTTCCTACCATTTTCTCTGTCCCACCGGAACCTCCTACAGGAACGTTTCTCATTACTGCTGTAGTCACCCTTTATAGTTTGGCCTGTCCTCTTCAATTCCTGTTAACTTCTCCACTTGTACACTTTACTATATAATCAAAACTCAGAAACCACGTGATCGCTAGATCCAAGGGCACGAGGCTACTCTCGTAAGTGATGTCCTCAATGTCCTGAAATGCTCGGGTGAACACTATTATCCAGTCTTGCTGGCTCATCTCTCCCCTCTCTCTTGGTTAGTGTCCATGACATGTTGATGCTTGGGTTTTCTCAGTACCACATCCATCATATTAGGATACTCCATGTTTCGGGCCCCCCATGTGGCTTCCAAGGTTCTTACATTCGATCTCACCTGTGGTTGTAATCGCCCATTACAGTAACTTTGCATCTGCCTCGATTGGGTGTGTGTGTGTGTGTGTGTGTGTGATGTGTGTGTGTGTGTGTGACCAACAATTAATATTTGCACAAATAATCATAGTTGTGACAGGGTGGGGAAGTGTGAATTGCTCATTATCTATAATTTTGTTAATGATTTGTAGCCATGTTTTAAACTCTTAAGTAACCACTCATTACGGATTCGCATTACCTTTTGTAATTGTGAGTTCACTTACCATTCTGTACAGGCCAGTTCAGCTATCAAAACTTTGGGGGCCCCAGGCTCGGACCATTCATCGATCCCTTGTAATCTGTATAATACCTTTGTAAATCTGTCATTGATGGTGACCTGATCTACCAGAAGTTCATACCTTGTAACCTTGCACCTCAGCTATGAAACTTTGAGGTCCAGTCCCTGGACCATTATGTACCTCTGTAATCTTTGCACTTACCAGTTCCACAGGATCTAAATACAAATTTATAGACTGAAATATGTAGTCTTGGAGATTGCTTGATACTGAGTCCCTATCACTAAAACCTTTAACAATGAACCTTCTTTTGCTCTTACATTTCACTAGTTGTGTTTCGCTTCCAAAGTGCCTTCTATAGGAGGTTCCAGTATGCTGGTGAGGGGATCTCTCTTGATATTAGGGAAACTGGTTCTGTGTGCTCCAGTTCCTGAATTGACCCTGAATGCCGTCATCCCCCCCAAATGCACTGTATAATCCTCTGGGTTTGCGCTAATCCATGACTATATTAATAAATAATCCTTTCCATCTGCTGCTCGACACCAGTTTGTATTGTACTTATGGGTGTGCAACTATTTAGTGCAAAATTTGTACAAAATTATGTAGTCTTCGGTGACTGTGAAAGTTAATGTATGTGCGGCTGTAGAAAAGGAGATTGAGATGCTTGACATGAGAGGTTCTGCACTGCCAATTATCACATTGCCCAAGTTCTCGTTACATCATACAATACTGACCCGTTGGAGAACACGTCGTAACTCCGAGTCGGTAAATAAGTCACGTCGGAGTATTAAGTGGACATGATTGTGACTAGACCTATCCTGGAGTTCATTACCTTTGTAAATTGTGAGTTCATTGACTCTTGTTAAATTGTGAAATTCATTACCTCTGTAAACTTGACTCAGCTATCAAAACTTATGAGAGCCAGTCCTGAGACCCATGATGTACCTCTGTATCTTTTGACTGACAACCCAAAGGATGGGTATGGGTCGTGTCATAATACAAATATTAAACTAAATCTAAGTGGAGAGAAGGCTGTATACAGCGTACAGATTTGATTTTGCACTGAAGTGGTTAGGTTCATTGTGACACCCCATATCCAGCCCTGTATAGACGGTAGCGCAAGAGCAGAATGGATATACAGTAAAAAAAGCCTATGTGAACTAGGCCAAAAGGGTTAAACAGGTGAACATATGGATTTATATCTACAGAACTACGTCCTCTGCTTAGTATATATGGTATCTTATTCTTCATATAATAAGATATCTTGGCATGTCACATAGTGTTTATTTATATCTGTCTGTCTCTGTATTCCTCAATAAGGGACAATTAATTAAGAACATAGTGTTTCAAAGAGAGTGACCAGATGACTGACCACATAATTTACATTTAGTTTGATCATTCATTTGTGTGTCTCCCAAAACTGCCAGATTATAAGTACGCTGTATTCAAGCCTATGCCTGGACCTCTACAACATCAGTCAGTTGTTCCATTGCAAGTTCCTCCATATGCATACTTATTTACGTTCATGGTTATCATGTGGTTATAGGATCTTACTCAAGCTTTAAACTGCAATTCCTATAGCAATCATTTTGCATTATATACTTCTCTGCCTAATTTATTCCTAATGCTAGACCACAGTTATACTAAGTTTATTCTACATTCTCCTTCTGGGTACTCTTCTTTGGCTAAAACATATCAACCTTTATCATGAAGGAGTAATTCAATGTTGTGATGGGTGCCCCATAGCAATTGCACATTATATTCTTTGTCCGGGATTTTTGGTATCTTACCTGGACTTCTCCAATCGAGGCATGTTTGTTTTAGTCCATGACATTGAATCATGTAATGGATCGATTAAAAAGTAAAGCTCAGTTTCTTTGTTAGCTGTCTAGGCGACATTAGATTGCAAACAATTTCCGTTTGCAGTGTAGTCGCCCAGCCACAGTTGTTAATTCTCTATGCTAATTCAACAAATTTATTATCGTTTCTTAATATTGTAGGTGCAACAAGAGCAGATCGCAGGCCCTGCAGAAGACTCCTGTTTAGATCCCAGCAGGTATATTTACTTGTGATATTTATTACTACTGTGGAAATTTACCTGAATATATTTTCCAGAAAAATACAGTTGTGGCTGTGTGCGCCGTACGTTGGTTTGCGTGCAGCCAGCAAGCACAACAGCCTGGCTTGATAAGGCTCTGATCCAGGAGGCCTGGTCACAGACTAGGCCGCGGGGGCTTTGACCCCACGAACTCTTCCAGGTAAACTCCAGGTAAACTGATTATTTAAATTATATTTGTCTTAAAAAATGGGAAATGTTTCTGTAACCTGCGCCTGCGCAGAGGAGACTCGCCATCTTGGTTTTGAATTGTGTAACAAGTTGTGTGATGGGAAGGAATTTTCGTGCTTAGCAGGTTGAATTTGGGCCTTGACACCGCTTCAAATAGGAGGCGAAATTTTTGGAATGAGTCTGCTTACTCTTGAGAATCAATATTCGACGGACTACTGGACAAGACAGCTCAGGAACCTCAGTAAGCTTCTCTAGATTTCTGTATAATTCTGGCAGTGTTTTTAATAAAATTTAGTTAGTGAGGTTTTTCTGAGTATGATACAACTTAAAATCAATTCAAAGTTGGTGAGTGATATTAAGATTTATTTTCCTTCTGTTATGTAATTGTGGTTTATAAATGAATCATTTTTTAATATTACCCAGTCACAAATTTATTTATTTAACCAGTTTCCTCTGATTGTATAATTCATTTAAATTAATAGGTCCAAAGCTACTTGTGGTTATGACAGTGGTAGGTATCGAAGGGGGACTTTTTTCTGCGACTTGGTGTCCAGATCAGAGCAGAATCAGATCGGACCTCACAGGTAAGTACCACGAGGGGCGAGGGGCAAGTGGGGAACAGTGCGAAGAATAGACGGGGAGAGGAATGTCTTGAGTCGTGAAGAGAGAAGTAAGTCAGGAAAAAACCCAACTGCTAGCCTGAATGACGAGATGAAAGACGATGTAGACATCAGGAACTTGCAGGAGCTGACTGAAAATTGCGGATGGAAGATTTCTTGATTCTTGATGGATGATTGGTGGCTGCAGGCGGACAAGGGAGGGGCCTCAACGTTGGATTGGCTCACATTTCATAATGGCTTGTTGGTTACTGGAATTGTGGTTTTTGAACCGAAGTCTATGACATGCTTCCCTTGTAGAGGCAAGTTCATTTCAGAGATGTTTAAAGCGTTGAGACGGAATTTTCATGAGGCGAGTTAAGGAGTGTTCTTATTCAGGAGTTTTATCACTAAGGTCAGATTTGCCAGATTTGAATGATGTACGGGATCTGCTTCTTTAGACAGGTCCAACGACATACTTGGACTTGTCTCTGTTGATGATGTTGAGATTTGTAGTTCAGCTGGCTCCATGTCCTGAGTACTAATTTACATGTGGTCACAGAAAGATACGTTGGATGTACAATCTAGCTGCTGTTCTCTTCTGGTTCTAGTATCGATATCTTGTGTCTTGAGATGTATTTATTGGTGATGGTGAATGTACATTTACATCTTCATCTTCAATGCGACGAATGGGAAGATGTTTTGGTGGAAAGGCCTATCTGTCATTGGGGTTGGTTTCTTCGAGGAGTGGATGGGCGATGGAGACTTCTCTGGACGTTGTTGGAAGTGACGGTCACTAGGTGTTGGTGGCGTGTTGGAGCTGCGGCGTAGAAGTGGTGATTAGATCCTTTGTGAATTTTAGTATTTCTTCGAAGGTGGAGATGCTGGGTATATAATTATGGCATATTATTTAGTGCAAAATAACTGTGATGGTAGAGATAAAAGATCCAGGTACAGCATGTTCAGCATGATTGAGCATTTTGTAGAAAGTAGTGGATCTTAGTACGTCACATGCGGGAGGACGTGATGATGGTGGGGCTGGCCCTGAGTAAGTAGCTTGAAGTATTTTGTCGTGTTAAGCTTGTATCTTTGCAATGCGCTGCATACGTTGGTGTGTTGCTGTAGTTTTTTTCTTTGCTGCTTCTTGTGTTTTCTTACAATATACTTTCGTGTAGGAATTTTGCTGCCAGTGTATGGTGGTCGTTACTTTTTAAGTTTAAGCCACGATGGTTGTGTGCCTGGGCAGAAGCAGCATCGGTACAGGAATGAAGTGTGTCCCTCACTGTACCACAGTAGTGCATGATACTTCTTGTCTTTTACTGGACATGCTTTGGTGGTTGATGGTAAGAATAACGGTACACAGTGGTTGGATGGTTATGATAAGATACAGATAAGATTTCGTTCGGATTTTAACCCCGGAGGATTAGGCCACCCAGGATAACCCAAGAGTCAGTGGCGTCATCGAGGATCTGTCTAACTTATTTCCCTTGGGGTCCTTATCTTGTCCACAGTTGCGACCACACCAGTTACGACTAAACAGCCCCATGGTACCTATTTTCTTGCTAGGTGAACAGGACAACAGGTTGTAGGAAAGTGTCGGAATTGTTTCACCCGCCGGCGCAATCGAACCCGGGCTCGTGTGTGAAGCAGGGGCTTTAGCCACAGGCCACCGGGGTCCCAACACCAGGCCACGGGACAAAATGCTTCGATGTAGCGTTGGACTGATGAAGTAAGTAGTAAACAGCCAAGACCCTACGTTCAGAGCAGTGGCCAGCCATGTTAACGTCGCGTGAAGGTGACCTTGAGCATGACGATGCATTCGGGATTTTTGTAATTGCTGTCAACTAGCTAAGACAAAAGTATTTTTTGCGTCATCGATCGGATGTCTTGGAGTTCTGCTGGTGTTTGAGACGTCTAGAATCTTGTCAAGTTTTTTAAGGAATACTGATTTCCTGGCCCTGAGGGCAGGAGATGACATAACAGTAAACCCTTGAGCGGTAAGTGTAGTGGTGGCATCTGTAGAGAGTAACTTCTCTGCTTCAGCATCATCGTGACACACAACAATGAATGCTTCTTTCAGGGACAAAATAGTGTTGAATTTAACTTGCAGTGCTCCTTGAACAACAGTTGCAAGAGCAATCTTCGTTGAATCATCAACGGTACCACTTGTTGGCTTGATCTTTACACGATTTGCGTAGCTCATCGTGCAAGTCAAGGTGAAGACGACGCTGGTAAAAGTTCCCCTCCCCAACGGGGATCGTAGGGAGACAGAGTAGGAAGACTTCACCCAGCTACAAGAGTGCAGAGGCCAACTGTCTGCCCTGGGGCAGGCAGCCAGCTACGCACCAAGTCCTGGAGCAGGATGAAGAGTTCCTCTGCTCTTGCCTGTTCTAGTTGCTGAGTGTCGAGGTCTGATCCTCCCAACCGGGAGCAGGTACGTCTTTCCAGTGCAGAAGCCAGTCGACGAGTCTCTGTCATCCCTAGGTGTCCCAAATTCCTACTTGTCTATGTAACATTGATAAATAATAATTATCTTTGTTATCATTTACTGTTATGTACATAATTAGTTACATTCAGATAAATGCAATTTTCAACACTACCAGCTAGGCGAGAAATTTCTTCTTGAGCAGTTACTTTAACAAATATTCCAAAATTGAAAAAAAAAAAATCTGAAACACCTCCAGTCCCAAGCATTTTGGATAAAGGATTCTATACTGTACTTTTTCCCCGTTTTTCCAGAAATGTTGTGATAAATGGTACTGTAAATATAAATACAAGTAACAAACTTGACACTAAGTATATAAATAATATATATCAATATATTTGATTCAGATATATTTAGCGAGTTTTTAATTAACTTGCTAATTATAGCCCAATAACAACACTACGTATTCTAATTTCCGTACCAAAACTCATACAGTTTAAAACATATTCCCTATTATTTTTTACACCTAGCTTTTCTGGAGGTGAGAAGTAGGTTGCCTGCACTCAGAAGGAGAGAGAGAGAGAGAGAAAGAGAGAGAAAGATGTTACAGTTTGGAGGCTTATTTGAATAGGAATTGGCTTTCTTTTGTGCCTAACGATACATTACCTGTATAAAAATACTTGCATAAAAATAAAAAAAATAAAATTTAAAAAAATTTAGGTAAAATTGCTACTCAGTGAATAATGATATTTCATTTTTGGGTCACTCTACCTTAATTAATTAAATGTTTGCAGGTAATGTGGTAAAAAAATAATTTGAATCTAAATATTTTAAGTTACTTTGATAAATAAAAATTAAGTGAATCCAGGACAGTGCTCCTCGAATGCCAGAGAGTTTCCTCCAAGATCACTACATCAAGAATGCCAGAGAGTTTCCTCCAACATCACTACATCAAGAATGCCAGAGAGTTTCCTCCAAGATCACTACATCAAGAATGCCAGAGAGTTTCAAGTGAGATCACTAAATCAAGATGCCCAGAGATTTCCCATCCAACATCACTACCTCAATAATTCCAGAGAGTTCCGTCCAAGATCACTACATCAGAATTGCGAGATATTTCCTCCAAGAATCACAGCGCGATCAAGAATGCCAGCGAGTTTCCTCCAACATCACTACATCAATAAAGCCAGAGAGTTTCACTCCAAGATCACTACATTCAAGACAATGGCCAGAGAGTTTCCATCCAATGATCACTACATCTAGAATGCTTCACTACTCACATTGAGGTGTAATGACCTGCAGGAGTGGGAATAAATAGGATGGAGATGGGCGCAGACCATGTAGAGGAGATGTTAGTATTATCGCCTGCCGACAGTAGGAAAAATAACACAGGCCCAGCAAAGAAATAGGACGGCTAGTCTTTCCATGCCCCACCAGGAACATATATAAATGTACACGTTGTGGCTGGGAAAAGAAATAATGTAAAATGTACAATAGTTTGTGATGTAAGTGTTTACATGGCTCACTCTGAAGTGAAGTACAAGGAAATTGAAAGTGAGGTAGATAACGCACAAGTGTGTTTACCAGCACTTACAGTTTGATTGACAGGTGGACAGTTGCAATACCTTGCAAAACTTATGTACAAGAAGGCTACAAAACTATTCTAGCTCCTTTAATGCTTAAATATAAAAAATGTGATAATAGCCTTCAAATGTAATTAACATTTAAGTTAGCACTGTTCATTTATAACATGCACACACAAACATGATCCATAAGAAAAAAGTATTCCATTTTTAAGTGATGATTGACAATATTTCCTCTTGAGGAAGAAATTCCTGTGAAATTGCTAGAAATATTTTTAGACAGATGAAATCAATGAAGTGTACAAAGCAGTAATTGGTTTGGTTAGATTAAACAGGAGTTTTATGGCAAGAAACTTTTTTTTCTTTACTACCTGTACAAACAGTAGAAAATAACAAATTCAGCTTTAGAACCTAGATTAACAGAGTTGAGGGAGATGCCATAGTAGTGGTGGAGGCATGGAACCACAAGAAAAGAAGATAGTGTTTATGCGTGCATTTTTTACGGTGTGTACCAAGCACCCACATACGGATGAAGAAGTGTTTCAGAGCTTACCATGCACATAACACTACTGACACCTGTGTTTCCTGATCCTTCCTTCTTTTATCTTTATTCACTTCCGTTTCCATCTTCTTCTTTTTTTTCGCCCTTCTATTCCCTCTCTGTTCCCTTTGTCTTTTTTTCTCGATTCTTCTCTTCCCTCTGTCTCTCGTATATTCACTGAAGTAAGTAAAGATACAAGCAAGGTTGTGCACTCTCACCCTCTCACACAAGTGGTAACTTTTGCTGACAAAAGAAAAAGACTGATAGTGATTCGATTCATCTTTGAAAAAGAAAATGGAGATTTTTTTCACACTGGTTAACACAAAACACGAGAGAGTAGCAAGAAAATGATGGGGGCCCCAGGAGCTAAGATTCAACCCCTTTGCAAATACAAACAGATGATACATGATGAACACACAACACACACATACTGTCATACATGTGTCATACTCATCAAACTCTTACGCATCTCTCACAAACTACGTAATTCTCACTCACTAACACTAATAATCACTCGACTCTCCCGATCTTTCACATCTCTTTTTCTTACTCGCACTCATTCTCACTGCACACACTCTCACTTCTCACACATACTCCACTCTCACACACACTCTCACTGTCTCACACACACTCTCACTTCTCACACACACCTCTCACTTCACACACACTCACTTCTCACATACACTCTCACATTCTCACACATGTCTCACTTCTACACCAACTAACATAATTTTGCTCTCTCTTCTCACAGCACTCACTTCACACACACACAGAGATGGAGAAATTTTCTTCTCAGGAGAGGGGGTAATTAGCCCCTCAGGCCCTTTCCAGCAGACCGCTGAGGGGCCCAGCCCACACAAAGGGGCAAGCACTGATTACTGCTACAGCCAGTAATTGATCCCAGAAGAAGTACCAGTATGCAACGTGGTCAAGTGACCGAAGCTCCAAGCAGTCTACAGTGTTGCAAAGAGTAGTTTAATAAAAACAGTCCATCTCTTGCCATTTAGTCAGGACAATTAAAGAAAATCCAGCTCCCCACTTTATACCATGGTAAAGTTAAGTGTACAATGTAGTCTATAATGCTATAAGACAGCACATATCAAGCATTCTGCTTTGCTCATGGAGGGAAGTGGCATTGGAAGCAAAAGTACTAGCCAGCTATTCCTTTATGTGCTATGGGGGAAGTGACGGTGTAAGAAGGGCTGTGGCATCATCAGATTACTTTTGAACTCACTGTAGAGTCACACTGACACCAGGATAACCAACAAAGAACTATTGATCCGTCATTAGTGTAAATAAAGTGTCTCACAAACACAATAAAACACAAAGAATTGTGATCAGCTTCTTTAGTGATAAGATTGTGAACATAAAGACAAATCTTTGTGAACATAGTGACCAGTGTGCGTATTCTAGACTATGGAAGACATGGACTCCAGGACCACTTTCAGCTTCTATCAAGTCACCGATACCTGTCGAAAGTTTGGTGAAAAACACCATATCTCATGCTACAAGAGCAAGGAGTATAGATTTCTTGTAGTACGGGGGACGCGCAGTTCTCGAGTTGCAGGAGTTTGTAATCAACATATAGTCGGCAGTGAGGTGCATACTTTTGATCCCCACAAGTACATAAGTCATCCAACAGTGAATAGAAATATGCGTGACATAACACCACCCTTAGGGTAATTTATAATCTTACAAAATATAATTCATTTCAGCCCGTTTGAGAAAGTGTATCTTCACGCTTCTCAAGGACGTCGTCTGCAGGGGCGGCTGTGAAGGCGATGAGCTGTCCTTTCTAAGGGCTAAGTTTTCCCTATATTTTAAACTATAAACTTAGCTGTTAAACCATTTCTCAACTTTGGTCGTGCTCAGAACCGGATTAAAGGCCACACTAGTTGGTTCAAATACATGTTACTACAGTGTACAAATAACCTACGAGCAAAAGACCATCGAAAAAAGCTTGTAAAACTAGTGTGTTTTACAATGTAAATCATATATATAGTCCCTCCAGACTGAAACACAGAGAATGAGCAGCCAAAAAGAAAACGGGCGCTTCACACCAGCGTTTCAACACAAAGAAAACGGGAACGGGTGACTCACCCAACAAGAAAACGGGATGCACCCGCATCCACTGCTCCCAAGCTCGAGAAAACACTGACTACAGCAGGCAACGCCAACTGATTTCAGTTCGTCTGAGTGTATATACACATAGATTTATAAATAGTTATATACAGAGATTAAGAATCGAGATGTGTTTAAGTTCTATTAGATAAACTGTTATATTAAAGGAAACATAATAACATTGACATTTATGTATGTTGTAAGAATATTCATGTTTGATTTACATTTATACAATGACATTTATAGTGTATAGTGAAATGAAGTGATAACATCGTTATTTACGATTAATCATCGTTAGTCAGGCTGACACAGCAACACAGCCATAAACAACCAACCATATGTACTACTGTACCCTTCATGGTCATTAGTGACCCTGAGGTAAGCTAGTGTGGCAGTAGTGTCTGACTCGATTATTGCTGACTTAAGCAAAACAAAAACACAGCTGAGTAAGCAGTACAGTGTATTTTTTAAACACTCCTAAGTGTGGTGCTGAGAATTTTCAGTATAAACCATTAAAATGTTTATTTGATATGAAAAATCAGTTCAGTCTTTTACAGACTAAATAATACAACAATTAGAAAATCTAATTTCAGTCTGTATAGGATAACTCAAGATACAAACATAGAATGTTTATGATGATCTTGAGGTCAAATATGAATTACTTACACAAACGTCAGGAAATAATTAATTCAGACTTATAAAACGCCTTATGAAAAGGAATTTCTTGAATCAGATCATCTGAGGATGAAATTAAGAAAAATGTTTTGATACTTTTATTGTAATCAAGTTAATCTTAAGTTCAATTAACTTAAATGTCTGGTGAAGGGAGAACCCTATGAACTGATTAAGTAATTATCCGGAGTTATAAGGCAATTATCAATAGAGCCTTACGTGTCTCGGCAGACATTACTTTGATGGTGACAAAGCCAGAGTTATACATGCAAGTCATAAAATCAAGCTTTAGCGCCAGCCAAACATTGTTTTTCAGACTTACAGGCAATTAGAATCACATAAGACAATAGTCTCAGATCCTACTAGATTGCTAAATATGACCTAAACAATGTGATTGGTTTATCACTTGGTATTTGTACAATAGGTAATTTGTTCCCACAAACTATTGTAACATTAAATAACATTGTTCATAAACCGCCTATTTTCACTTTGAGAAAAAGTTAGCAATGGTTTACAAACAATATTCATTCATGCAAAGTCAACGATACATGATGAAAATTCCACAAATCCCCTTGATAAACGAACCTTCAACTTCAGTAATAAAAAGAGTATACCTACTCTCCACTAAAACATATAATGGGAAATCCCTTATATTGCATTTATGAAGCTGTGAATACAACAGACAGTAAACAGTACTGCAGCCGAACATAAACGTACTCCAAAATGAGAACTTTGTTTATGGAACACAAAGGGCAACCAGTAATTAATTTCAATGCACATCAATGGAGCACGTAAACAACGTGTTCATCAGCTGAAAAGTGGCATCAAAGTGTTTAGAGAACACAAGGAAGGAAAAGCCATTGAATAAGTGTTTTAAATGCAAGGGTATGGCATCATACAGCATTATGCCCAAAAACTTTTGCTGAACAAACAGAAGACTTCCACAGAAATCAGGAAGTCAACAAGCAACATCATAAAATTGAGAATAAGGATTGAAAAGCAACTGAGCTCTCACCGACGCTCCAAGTTGAGTTACTAATAAATTACACAAAACCAATTGTGCTAACATTATTGGATCAACTCACAAAATGTCCTTCATAAAAGAACATGTTGCAGAAACTGAATAAACAACCCTAATTCCAAAGTAACAGTTAGATATAGCTGGTTATTTCCACAATTCTGGCAAAACAGAAATATTACCTAGACAGAATCACTAGTTGGTCTAGGAAACTGTACAAGACAGTAAGGGGTGTGGTTAGTAATGATTTCCTAATTCTGTGCAGATCCAGGGATTAAAAGAAAACAGTTGCAGCAACATGAAAGTCAGCTAAGGTCAAGTGTTATCCTGTCCGACATACAGACGTACACTATAGTCCAATTGATTTAATCATTAGGAAGATGATTATGTATCCACTGTTTGTGTAAAACTATTAAGTAAACATGATGTGTACGTTGCTGAAAACAGCAGGAGGCCACTTGATTATGTGGACCCATACCCTCTCAAGTGGGAAAAAGCTGATCATACTCAAATGGAAAAATGTACTATAACAAGAAAAACCGCTGATCATGTACCTACAGCAAAAATTATCCGTTACTAACTGGAAAAATGAATGAACCAGTTTATTTAAGTTAGTGGGATTTAGATGCGATAGTATTGATGGTAAATAAGCCAAGAGCCCACAAGAGTCCATCAACTTATAACCAATATGTAGGACAACAGTCAAATAATGAAGATGGACAGTATTGAGTAGGTTACCATGGAAATTAAATTCCACCACACCTGCCTAGCAATATCGCAAGAACATTCGGAACAAATGAAAGCACAAATACATGAGCTCAGGAAGAAATCCAGGAGCACTGACTGAGTCTATGATAATATCAACAAGAACAGTTGGACAGTATAAATACATTGATGAAGTTAATCGAAGACAAGTTGAAGACAGAAGCACATTATCTCCCGCACCATGGAGATCAAGAAAATATCTGAAACCACTCCACTACGTGTTTAATATAATTGCAGCGCACTGTGCAAGTAATGAATGTAGCAAGTCTAAAAGATTGTCTGATGACCGACCCACACTAACAGAGAAGCTTGGAGACGTGCTTATGAAGATTTCGCACACAAACCCATAAGCCTACACGGTTTATAATTCAAAAGCTTTCTTAAGAGTAGGGACTACAAGTAAATAATAAAATACTCGATTCTTGTGGCCTGAAATTCCCCAAGACGCTCAAAGTCCTGTGAAAACCTTGCTCGTTTCAAATCATTATTATTTGAGGTCAAACATCCTCTCCAATCTTACTAGAACTACACTAAATACACATTTGAAGAAAGTCAGAAAAGACGCGCGTTCAAAGAAATCTTAAAGAGAAGTTCTACAATGTGGACAATACTCAAGAAACTGTGACATAAAATAGGAGATTGAAATCTTTATACAGAGAAGCTAACAAGGAGATAAAAGAAGCAAATATGTCCATCAAGTGAATTAGTGGAATACAAATTTCAAAGCAATTAAGGAACTATCAAGTGAATTTCCCTAAACTGAAATTCCTGGATTGCAACAATATTCTGGTACCTAAATTGGAACACACAGGAAGATACTTTGAGTCTCAAAACGATAAACGAATAAATCAATGCAGTACACTCAACCAAACCTCATTTTATGTAAGGTATCACCAATGTTATGATCCACTAGACTCGTCTCACCTATTACAAAAAGGTAAAAATGCTTTATGCAAGATGTATGGAAAGCTCAAAATTTGATGGATGAGAACCTTGCCTCCTAGAACTGAGACCAAGCATGTGGATTAAATATCCAGGTATGTTAAGCAACTTCAACAAAATTAATTTCTCAGACAAATATTCAAGGGGAAACAAGTACACGCGTTACAAGTGATCCGTGATGCGTCAACCAGAGTGTTTATGTGCTGTACATTACATGTAGTAAATGCTAAATGAAGTACACTAATTACTTCAAAGGCCAGGGGTACACCTTGAAGGTCAGAACGAGTACCCACAATTGGAACTGTACAGCACTCTAGGTAGGTACAAAAATTAGCTGTCTATCTCAACAAAGTATTGATCATCTCACTATTGAGAAAACGTGATCTGGGGTGATAATAAAAAGGCAGTTCTCAGTGGTTAAGAAATATAAGAGTAAGTTTGATCTATGTACAACCGAGTAGCAGAAATAAAAGAGATGGCCAAGAGAGACATTATCTCTTTCTCCACGTCTCTACAGCCCAAGAGAATCCAGCTGACATGTAGTCACGTGGGTGTCTTCCACACAAGAAATTTTTGTGTGATAATAAAATTATGGCTCCACGGACCGATCTGGCTCTCTAATGAAAATAACTGACTCAGCAAAACAAGCTCACAATTGCCAAAAGAAACATTCTGCTGAACACAGCAGAAATAAGTTGTGTAAATAACTGCAGACCGACAACATAATAGTCATTGAAGGATCTAAAACTCAACTTTGGTAAACTCTTAAGAGTTACAGCTCTTGTCTTTAATTCATTAAGGAATATAACTGATATGAATATCTTTGAAAACCCATTATATACAGTGTGAAACTAGATAGCAGAAAGATGTTTTTCCTACAGAATATAAAATTCTGAAACAAAATAAATCCCAAAGAAACCTGTTATGATTCATTCTTTAGGCTTATCTCGACTTCAGAAAAGATTATTAGATGTTCGAGAAGAAAATTAATAATTCTTCACTACCTAAAGGAAGGCCATACATCCAATATTGATCCCGCAAGAATCATTGGGCTAACAAACTGATTGTTCAAAAAAAACGCCCACAGTAACAGTTACATGGTGGGGTAGATGACAAAACTTTGTCCATAGACGACAATCCTACTGGATACCTCAAGGTCGACAAAGTGTGAAAAAACAAATAAAGGACTGCATTACTTGTCGTCACTACGATATGCGAGTATGTCAGTTTACCTGGAGAGAGTTTCGGGGGTCAACGCCCCCGCGGCCCGGTCTGTGACCAGGTATGAGGGTCCACCTCCATATCCCTCTGAAAGAGTTTGTCATGTCACTCCATTTAAGGTGACAGGTGTAGATTACACTGGACCAATAATTTTAACCAAAACAGTTGACGAAGTTCCCATCAAGGTGTACATCTGTTTGTTCACTTGTGCTACAACTAGAGCAGTACATCTAGAAGTAGCCACTGACATGTCTGCTGAAACCTTTATCAAATTATTCAGAAGGTTTGCAGCCAGAAGGGCATATCTCAGGCTGATGATTTCAGCTAATGCAACGAACTTTGTTGCTGGTGCTGCTTATGTAAGCAAGATCTTTGATCAGTCAGAAGTACAACAGATGCTAAATCAACGCAGTTGTCGTTGGAGATACATTCCTCCTAAATCTCCATGGCACGGCGGATTTTATGAAAGAATGATCGGCATTGTAAAACGTTGTTTAAGGAAGACTCTTCATCGTCAGAGAATCGACTTAGAAGAATTCCGTACAGTTGTGACTGAAATAGAAAATAGAATCAACAACAGACCTCTAACTCATGTTACCGATGATCTGGACAATTTAGAAATGTTAAGTCCATCTCATTTACTCCATGGCAGAAGGCTCGAACCTGTTCCTCCCATGAATAATAAAGAAATCATAGAGGATCCTACTTATTTCGAACCTGAGCAACTCAGACGTAAATTCAAACACCTTAATAAAGTGATTGAACGTTGGGAGAAAATTTGAGAGAACACTTCTATGGAGCTGGTGTTCCAGAAATTCATAAGTCCTTAAGAAGTGGTGACATAGTGATTATTGACAATGATGGTCCGAGGTCCCAATGGCCACTTGGAAAAATTGTGACCATATATCCTGATGCAAATGGAATCATCAGGACAGTTGATGTTTTAAGCAAAGGTGTAGTGAATAAGTGGACAATAAATAAACTAGTGCCGTTAGAATTACACAGTGCTGAAAACAAATTTAGTGATTCTCCAGAAACCACACAGACTAAAGCTGTTCAGAAAAGACAAGCAGCAGTGGTGGCAAGTGAGAAAATCAAATTAATGACGAATAGTTCACCTGCAGCAAACCTCCGCCGCCCCCCAGTGTGGAGAAATTTTCTCCAGGAGAGGGGGTATTAGCCCCTTCAGCCCCTTTCACCCCTGAGGGGCCCAGCCCTCTCAGAAGGGGCAAGCATCTTGTTTACTGCTACAGCAAGTAATTGATCCCAGATGAAGTACCAGTATGCAACGTGGTCAAGCGACCGAAGGTCCTTGCAGTCCAGTGTTGCAAAGTGTAGTTTAATAAAAGACAGTCCATCTCTTGCCTTAGCAGGACAATTAGGGAAAATCCTGCTTCCACTTTATTACCATGGTAAAGATAGTGTATATTGTTGTCTATGCTTAAGACAGCAATAATCAAGCATTCTGCTTTGCTTTATGGAGGAAGTGGCAAGGAAGCAAAAAGTACTAGGTCACCTTTTCCTTCATGTGCTAGGGGGCAGTGACGGTGCAAGAGGCAGTGGCATCTTCAGATTACTTTTGACTCTACTGAGAGTCACACTGACACCAGGATAACCAACAAAGAACATTGATCCGTGCGTTAGTATAAATAAAGTTTCTCACAAAACATAATAAACACTTACAGAGAAGTGTGATCAGCTTCTTTAGTGATAAGATTGTGAACAATAAAGACAAATCTTGTGGAACATAGTGTACCAGTGTGCGTATTCCTAGACTATGAAAGACGTGGATATCCAAGGACACATCAGCTTCTATCAAGTCACCGATACCTGTCAAAGGTGTGAAGAACACCATAGCTCACGCTACAAGAGCAAGGTGGGTTATAGATTTCTTGTAGTACGGGGGACTGCGCAGTTCTTGAGTTGCAAGGAGTTTGTAATCAACCTATAGTCGGCAGTGAGGTGCAGACTTTTGAGTCCACACAAGTACGTAAGTCAGTCATCAGTGAATGAAATATGCTGACATAACACCCCCTAGGGGTAATTTATAATCTTACAAAATATAATTCATTTCAGCCCGTTGAGAAATGATCTTCAACAGCTTCTCAAGACCTCGTCTGCAGGGGCGGCTGTGCAGGCGATGAGCTGTCTTTCTAAGCTAAGTTTTCCCTATATTTAAACTATAAACTTAGCTGGTAAACCATTTCTCAACACACTCTCACTGTAAAATGGGGGTTCCAGGAGAAAAAGGTGGTGTAGAAATACACTTGGGTATGGATGGTAACACTTGTATTTGCAGAGTCATGAGGGGAAAGCCCAGCTTTCCTTGTTGTGCACTTAACACTGGCAAAACCTACTATATTATGTTTGGTAACAGAGCAGGTGTTGCGCAACTTAACACACTATACCCTTCTCACACTATACCATTCACTTATATATCCATACCTCACCTATGCTATCTGTGCTTGGGGTTCAACTGCAGCAACACACCTAAAGCCAATAATAACCCAACAAAAAGCCACAGTAAGAATAATCACTAAATCCCATCCCTGGCAACACAGCCCCCCACTCTTCATAGATCTAAACTTACTCCCTCTTCAGACCAACCACACTTACTACTAATTCCAATATTAACTTTGACCTAAAATGCTTTCTTGATAGTTGTGACAGGATCCACAGGCATAACACCAGACACAAACATCTCTATGACATTCCCTGTGTTCAACTAAACCTTTACAAAAATTCAATGTATTTCAAAGGACCTAAAATCTGGAACACCCTACCTGAAAACTCTAGAACTGCAGACACATTCTTCACTTTTAAAACTACAGTTAGAAAACATCTTAACTCCCTGATACACCCCAACAACTAACAACATGAAAACCACCTGGTGGTACACAATTACACTCACTCTCCCACTGACTATAAACCCAGAAATACTAATCTTAATCTTAAAACAATAAATCCTAACTAGTCATAAGTTTGCCTATGATACTCCAATATAGACACTTTGTATTGTGCCAAAACAAAAGCATTCACATTGCTGAACTCAAAAATTATGATGTAGTCACTTAGCCTTAATACCATAATCTGTAAGGATTTAATGTTAAGAATTAACCTAAGTCTGCCCGAAATGCCTAGCCATGCTAGGTGTCCTAGTGGCCCCTTCTGTAATTAGTATTTTATAACATGTAAACCACACAATACCCAAAACCTGTAAATCCCACATTGTAACCCTTATAGTGAATAAACTTGAATTGAATTGAATTGAATTGTTCTTGCCTGTAGGTCTATGCGGGAACTGAGAGAGGGGCATGGTGAGCGATGCTCACATACGGCACCACATAACGTCACACATGCTGGCCACTGGGCCTAGCTGAGCAGGGAGCCTAAATGTATATATGGACGATACGATCTACAATATACCACACAAACATATACATGGGAATTCAGTAGCTATACTGACATCACTTCTCACACACTCACTTCTCACATGCACTCTCACTTCTCACATACACTCTCACTTCTCACACAGACTCACTTCTCACACACACACTCACTTCTCACACACACTCACTTCTCACACACACACTCACTTCTCACACACACTCTCACTTCTCTCACACACACTTCTCACACACACACACTCACTTCTCACATGCACTCACTTCTCACACACACACTCACTTCTCACACACACATTCACTTCTCACATGCACTATCACTTCTCACACATACACTCAGTTCTCACACACACTTCTCACACACAGTCCTCTCAGTAGTATCAGTTACCAGTAACCAGTTACCAGTAGATGACTCACTACCAACTGTCTGTGTGAATCATTGACTGTTATTCACATTGCTGCTGACCATAGCATGTTTTTGAACACTGCTCACCCCTAGGCACTGGTGGGTCAGTCTGAGATAGGGAGCATAGAGAGGCAGGGCGGCTGATGGTGCTTCCCATACTTTCCGTCATAATTATATGTACTAACCAGCCTACGTGAGTGTTTTTATCCCATCCACGTTATCGAACCCACATGACAATTTGGTGACAGCAGTGTGGGAGTGGATTTACGGGTATTTCAGACGTTAGAAGATTGTTTGTGGGGTGCCGGCAGGTCAGAGGTGAACCGTCTCTGCCACCTCTAGCTAGAAGCTTACCCTCACCTCCACCCTGTGTACTCCAGCCTGCAAGCAAGTTGCAGCCGTCTTTCAAGCTTCCTGGCTTAGTTCGTGTGCTAATTGCTTCAATCTCCGAGATGTTGACCCGGATTTTGCAATTAAGCCAGCCAGTAAGCCAGACTGTGAAAGCCAGTCAGCCTGCCTCAGCCTATCATCCAGCCTGTCTCTTGTCATCCACCTGCTCCTTCTTGCTGTGTGCATCGTTACAAGACATTCTCGTGGGTTAAGCCAGTCAGCCAACCCACCTTCCTAACCCAGCTGCGAGAGAGACGTAAGCCACGCAAGTTCCTGTGAAGTATTGTCTCCTATATCGCTTTGTGCTCCCAGTTGGGTGCTAAGAGTGGTCTTCACCATCCCTGTGGCATATGTGGCTTATTTAAGCCACCTGGATGCTGTGCCTGGTGAGAAGTGCGTGGCAGTGAGAGTGCACAGGGCCAGCTTGTTCTGCTGCCCCCACCACCATCACCACCACCGCCACCAGCACCACTACCGCCACCAGCACCACCCGCCACCCACTCACCCACCTCATCTACCAGTGGGTTTTTTCCACCCTTGTACCTGATCCTTGTACTGTTTTGGTTTACATAATTGATCAAGAGATTGTAGCTGTGCACCAACGATAAAGCCAGTTATGTGAGTTCACCTAGAAAGCGCATTTCTTCACGACAACAGTGTGAGTGTAGGAGGAATCATCACCCGCACAGGACAATGTCTTCACTTCATCACTCGTCACCGTGGTCTACCACTCCAGACTTCAGCGATAATTTTCTGTTTAGAGACATTTTCCTGCATTTAAAGACATTTGTGTGTGTGAGAAGTGTGTACTCGAAGTCTTGTGTTCTCAGTGTAAACTCAGTGTCTCTTTGACTCATTATTTTTACAATATTTTTTCAGTGTTATCGCTCATTTCTCGTGTTTCACTTTTATATTTTTTATCTGTGTTTTTTTACTACTCCTTGCCTTTAGTGAGTATTATTTTGTAGTGTTCAAGTGTATTCCTTATTTCTGTGCAGTACTTTGTTCCTTACCCCAGTCATTCACTGCATATGAAGTCATTCATTATTTTTTTTATCTTGTGTTCTTTCAGCATTGTATTCTCCAGTATTTGTCATTATTGTAATTCATGCAGTGTTATTCACCCCAGTATACTAAATTATCCATTTATTTCTATGTGTACCTTGTTTTTTTTCATATGCCAGCAGTGCCTCATTCCCTTCATTTTTTCGTAGACTCGTGTACCATTATTTTTACGAGCAATTTTTGTAGCATCAGCCCAAGCCGTACACCTGCCATCTCTAGTTTGTATTAGCTGTATGTCGGGACGACATACGTTAGCATCGCCGAGCTCTCAGTAGTATCAGTTTCCAGTAACCAATTACCAGTAGATGACTCACTACCAACCGTCTGTGTGAATCACTGACTGTTATTCAAGTTGCTGCTGACCATAGCATGTTTTTGAACACCGTTCACCCCTAGGCACTGGTGGGTCAGACTGAGATAGGGAGCAGAGAGAGGCAGGGCGGCTGATGGTGCTTCCCATACTTTCCGTTATAATTATATGTACTAAACAGCCTACGTGAGTGCTTTTACCCCATCCACGTTATCGAACCCACATGACAGCCCCACTTCTCACACATACTCTCACTTCTCACACACACTCTCACTTCTTACACACACACTCACATTTCATACACACATTCACTTCTCACAAACACTCTTAACTTCTCACACACACACTCACTTACACACACACACCACTTCTAACACACACACACACGCTCACTTTTCACACACACTCTCACTTCTCACACACACTCTCACTTCTCACACAGACTCTCACTTCTCACACAAACTCACTTCTCACACACACACTCACTTCTCACACACACTCTCACTTATAACACACAACACACACTCACTTCTCACACACTCACTTCTCACACACGTGCTCACTTCTAGCACACACTCATTTCTCACACACATTTACTTCTCACACACACACTCACTTCTCACACACACTTTCACTTCTCACATGCACTCTCACTTCTCACACACACACTCACTTCTCACACAAACTCAC
>NC_069399.1:54936720-54981841 GCF_026875155.1 Cherax quadricarinatus | reverse complement strand
TTTTAATAAAGAATGCCAGAGAGTTTCCTCCAACATCACTACATCAAGAATGCCAGAGAGTTTCCTCCAAGAACACTACATCAAGAATGCCAGAGAGTTTCCTCCAAGTTTCACTACATCAAAAATGCCAGAGATTTTTCCTCCCAAATCACTACTCAAGAATGCCAGAGAGTTTCCTCCAAGATCACTACATCAAGAATGCCAGAGAGTTTCCTCCAAGATCACTACATCAAGAATGCCAGAGAGTTTCCTCCAAGATCACTACATCAAGAATGCCAGAGAGTTTCCTCCAAGATCACTACATCAAGAATGCAGGGAGTTTCCTCCAAGATCACTACATCAAGAATGCTTCACTACTCACCTTGAGGTGTAATGACCTGCAGGAGTGGGATAAAGAGGATGGAGATGGCGCTGACCAGGTAGAGGAGGATGTTAGTATTTCTCCTGCCGCAGTAGGATACAGCAGGCCACAGCAAGAAATAGGACGGTAGCTCCATTGCCCCACACAGGAACATATAAATGTACTCGTTGGTGCTGGAAAATAATAATGTAATTTGTAACAATAGTTGTTGATGTTAAGTGTTTACATGCTCTCCTGAAGTGAAGTACAAGGAATTGAAAGTGAGGTAGATAACCACAAGTGTGTTTACAGCACTTACAGTTTGATGACAGGTGGACAGTTACATACCTTGCAAAACTTATGTACAAGAAGGCTACAGAAACTATTTCTCCTTTAATGCTTAAATATAATAAGTGATAAGAAGCATATCAAATGTAATTAACTTTTTAAGTTACTGTTCATTTATACAGCACACACAAACATGATCCATAAGAAAAAATATTACAGTTTTTAAGATGATTGACATATTTCCTCTGTGGAAGAAATTACTGTGAAATTGCTGAAATATTTTTGACAGATGAGAACAATGAAGTGTACAAAGCAGTAATGGTTTGGTTAAGATTACAGGAGTTTATGGCAAGAAACTTTTTTTCTTTAATACCTGTACAAAACAGTAAAAAGAACAAATCTGCTTAAGAACCTGAGATTAACAGAGTTGAGCGAGATGCCATAGTAGGTGGTGGAGGCAGTGAACCAGCAGAAAAAGATGATAGTGGTTATGCGTGCCATTTTTACGGTGTGTACCAAGCTCCACATACGGATGAAGAAGTGTTTCATCTTTACCAGGCACATAACACTACTGACACTGTGTTTCCTGCCTTCCTCTGTCTCTCGTATATTCTGAAGTAAGTAAAGATACAAGCTAGGTTTGTGCACTCTCCCCTCCTCACAAGTGGTAACTTTTGCTGACAAAAGAAAAAGCTGATAGTGATTCATTATTCTTTGAAAAAGAAAATGTGAGAATTTTTCTACACTGGTTTAACACAAAACACGATAGTAGCAAGTAATGAAGGGGGCCCAGGAGCTAAGATTCAACCCCTTGCAACTACAAACAGATGAGTACATGTGAACACACACACACACATACGTGTGTATACATGTGTACATACTCACAAACTCTACGCATCTCTCACAAACTACGTAATTCTCACTCACTAACATACGTATCTCTCACTCTCCCGATCTTTCACATTCTCTTTTTCTTACTCGCACTCATTCTCACACACACTCTCACTTCTCACACACACTCTCACTTCTCACACACACTCTCACTTCTCCCCCACACCCCACTTCTCCAAAAACACTCTCACTTCTCACATATCTCACTTCTCACTTCAACATGCTCTCTCTTCTCTACACACATGTGGAGATTTTCTCCAGGAGGGGTATAGCCCCTTCAGTCCCTTTCAAACCTGAGGGCCCAGCCTCTCAGAAGGGGCAACATCTTGTTTACTGCTCAGAAAATTATTTGGATCCCCGATGAGTAAGTATTGAAGTGGTCATACCCCGAAGCTCCTTGCAGCCAGTGTTGCAAGGTGTTTTAAAGTCGTTCATCTCTTACTTAGCAGGACAATTAAAAAAAATCCTGCTCCCACTTTATTACCATGGTAAAGTTAGTGTATATTGTTGTCTTGCTAAGACAGCAATAATCAAGCATCTGCTTTGCTTCATGGAGGATTGGCAAGAACAAAAAGTACTGGTCCCTTTCCTTTATGTGCTGGGGCAGTACGGTGAAGAGGCAGTGGCATCTTCAGTTTCTTTGACTCTACTGAGAGTCACACTGACCCGGATACCAACAATAGAACATTGATCCGTGAATTTAGTGTAAATAAAGTGTCTCACAAAACACAATAAAACACTTACAGAGAAGTTGTGATCAGCTTCTTTTAGTGATAAGATTGTGAACAATAAAGACAAATCTTGTGGAACATAGTTGTACCAGTGTGCGTATTCCTAGACTATGGAAGACTGGAATCCAAGGACACTTCAGCTTCTATCAAAATCACCGATACCTGTCAAAAGTGTGAAGAACACCATAGCTCAGCTAACAAGAGCAAGGTGGGTTATAGATTTCTTGTAGTACGGGGGACTGCGCAGTTCTTGAGTTGCAAGGAGTTTGTAATCAACATATAGTCGGCAGTGAGGTGCAGACTTTTGAGTCCACACAAGTACGTAAGTCAGTCATCAGTGAATGAAATATGCTGACATAACACCCCCTAGGGGTAATTTATAATCTTACAAAATATAATTCATTTCAGCCCGTTGAGAAATGATCTTCGACAGCTTCTCAAGACGTCGTCTGCAGGGGCGGCTGTGCAGGCGATGAGCTGTCTTTCTAAGCTAAGTTTTCCCTATATTTAAACTATAAACTTAGCTGGTAAACCATTTCTCAACATTTTGGTCGTGCTCGAACCGGATAAAGGCCACACTGTGGTCCAAATATGTTGTACTACAGTGTACAAATAACCTACGAGCCAAATCCTTCGAAAAAAGCTGTAAAACTAGTGTTTTACAATGTAAATCAGTATATATGAGTCCCTCCAGACTGAATCACAGAGAATGAGCAGCCAAAAGAAAACGGGCGCTCACCCAGCGTTCACCCAAAGAAAACGGTAACTGGGTGACTCACCCAACAAGAAAACAGGGGATGGCACCCGGCATCCACTGCTCCCAAGCTCGAGAAACACTGACTACAGCAGCAACCCAACTGATGTTCAGTTTGTCTGAGTGTATATACACATAGTGTTTATAATGTTTATAGACAGAGATTAAGAGACGAGATTGTGTTTAAGTTTCTTTTAGATATAACTGTTATATTAAAGGAAACATATTAACATTGACATTTAACATATTAAAATGAATTTATAGGTGAAGAATATTCAGTGTGATTTACAGTTATACGTGACATGTTACGTGTTGTGAATGAAATGTATCATCGTTATTTACGTTAATCATCGTTGCAGGCTGACAGCAAACTCAGCATGAACACACCATATGTACTCTGTACCCTTCGTGGTCATGACCCTGGGATTAAGCTTAGTGGGTCAGTAGTGTCTTACTCGATTATTGCTGCTTAGCATAACAAAAACCCAGCTGTTTATAGCAGTACAGTGTTTTTTAAACACTCTAAGTGTGGTGCTAGAATTTTCAGTATACCATTAAAATGGTTTATTTGAAAAATTCAGTTTAAAACAGTCTTTAGTACAGTTTTATAGATTAACGAAAAAAATTTTAGTTTGATCAAATTAATTTTAAAAAGTCGGGAATAATTAATTCAAAAACAAACCATAAAAAATTTTGATGACCCTTGAGGTAAATTTTAAATTTTAAATTTTTTATACAAAAAAGGTCGGAAATAATTAAAATTGTCAAGACCTATAACCCCAAAATTTAATGAAAAAAAATTTCTTAAATTCAGATTCCTTTTTAAGGTAAATTAAAAATTTTGGTCTTTTAGAAAATTCAATTAAAAATCATTCAAGTTCAATTATCTTAAATGTTTGTGAAGGGAGAACCCTATGAACTGATTAAGTAATTTCCGGGGGTTTTAAAGGAATTATCAAATAGCCTTACGTGTCTTAGCAGACAATTACTTTGATGGTGACAAAGCCAGAGTTAACATGCAGTCTTAATATCAAGCTTAAAAGCCCCCCAAAAACATTGTTTTTCAGACTTACAGGCTTTTTAGAATCACATTAGACAATAGTCTCAGATCTCTGGGTGCTAAATAGACCTAAGACAATGTGATTGGTTTATCAGTGGTATTGTACAAGATAAGTTGTCACCACAAACTATTGAACGATTAATTATTAATGTTCAATAAACGCTATTTCACTTGTGAAAAAATTAGAAATGGTTTACAAACAATAGTTTCATGCATGCAAGCAACGAGACAAGATGAAAAATCCACAAACCCCGTGGATAATCCCCCTTTCAACTCAGTATAAAAAGAGTATACCTACCCCCACTAAAACTAAATGGGAAATCCCATATAGGCATTTATGAAGCTGTGAATACAACAGACAGTAAACAGACTGCCACACATAAACGTACTCCAAAATGTGTACTTTGTGATGGAACACATTGGGCACAGTATTGAATTCAATGCACATCAATGGAGGCACGTAAACAACGTGTTCATCAGCTGAAAAGGTGCATCAAGTGTTTAGGTGAACACAAGGAAGGAAAATGCTCATTGAAGAAGTGTTTTAAATGCAAGGGTATGCATCATACAGCATTATGCCCAAATACTTTTGCTGAACAACAGAAGACTTCCACAGAATCAGGAAGTCAACAAGCAACAACATTAAATGTGAGAGATAAGTTTAAAGCAACTGCTCTCCCGACAGCTCGAGTTGAGTTATCTAATAAATTACACAAAACCAATGTGCTAACATTATTTGATCAAGGCTCACAAATGTCCTTCCCTAGAAGAACAGTGTTGCAGAAACTGAAAAAAACAACCCTATGCCAAATTACAGTTAGATATAGCTGGTTTTTTCCACAATTCTGGTAAACAGATATATGACCTAGACAGAATCACTGTTGGTCTAGGAAACTGGAAAAAGACAGTAGAGGGTGTGGTAGTAGATGATTTGCCTAAGTCTGTGCAGATCCGGGGATTAAAGAAACAGTTTGCAGCACTGAAAGCAGCTAAGGTCAATTTTAGCCCTGTCCTGACATACAGACGGCACTATTGTCCAATTGATTTAATCATTGGAAGTGATTATTATCACTGTTTTGTGAAAATATAGTAAGTAAACATGATGTTCACTTGCGGGAAACAGCAGGAGGCCACTTGATATGTGGTCCCATTCCCTTCCAAAGTGGGAAAGAAGCTGATATTGACTCAATGGAAAATGTACTAGTTACAAGAATAACCGCTGATCATGTACCACAGCAAAAATTATCGTTACGGGAAAGAAATGAATGAACCATTTTTTAAAGTTGTGGGATTTAGATGCGATAGGTATTGATGTAAAAAAACCCAAGCCCACAAGAGTCTCAGACTTATAACAATATTTGGACACTGTCAAATATAAGTGGACAGTATTGGGTTAGGTTACCATGGAAATTAAATCCACCACACCTGCCTAGCAATTATCGCAGGGCTTTCGGAAAATGAAAGCACAAATACATGAGCCAGGAAGAATCCAGAGCTACTGACTGTCTATGATAATATCATACAAGAACAGTTGGACAATAAATTCATTGAGGAAGTAGTCAAGACAAGTTGAAGACAGAAGCTCATTTCTCCCGCACCATGGAGTCAGAAAAGATTCTGAAACCATCCACTACGTGTTGAAATATAATTGCAGCGCACGTGCAAATAAAGATGTAGCAAGTTTTAAATTTGATTGTCTGATGACCGGACCCTCACTAACTGAGAAGCTTGGAGACGTGCTTATAAAATTTCGCACAAACCCATATGCCTACACGGTTGTATTTCCAAAGCTTTTTTAAAGAGTAGGACTACAGAAATAGAGATTATACTCGATTCTGTGGCCTGAAAATCCACATGATCCTCAAAGTCCTGTGAAAACTTATCGTTTCAAATCAGTATTATTTGGCTACTCTAAATACACATTTGAAGAAATCTGAAAGTCCCTTCAAAGAAATCTTAAAGAAAAGTTTCTATGTGGAAAATCTTCAAGGTACTGTTAAAATAAAGAGGAGGATTTGAAATCTTATACAGAGAAGGTAACAAGGAGATGAAAGAAGCAAATATCCCTCTAAGGATGTGGAATACTAATTCAAAGCAATTAAGGGAACTTATCAAGGAAGATTTCCCTGAAACTGAAATTCCTGATTGCAACAATATGCTGGGACTTAATTGGAACACACAGGAAGATACTTTGAGTCTCAAAAGGATAAACAATAAATCATGCAGTACACTCACCAAACGCAGTTTACTGTCAGAGGTATCACAATGTTTTGATCCTCTAGGACTCGTCTCACCAATTACCATAAAAGGTAAAATGCTTATGCAAGATGTATGGAAGCTCAAAATTTGATGGGATGAGACCTTGCCTCTAGAAATGAGTCAAGCATGGGATGAAATATCCAGGGAGGTTAAGCAACTTCATCAAATTAAATTTCTCAGACAAATAGGTCAAGAGGGAAACAAGTACACATTACATGTGTTCCGTGATGCGTCAACCAGAGGTTATGGTGCTGTAGCTTACATGAGTAATGCTAAAGGAAGTACACTAATTACTTCAAAGGCCAGGGTAGCACCCTTGAAGGTCAGAACAGTACCACAATTGGAACTGACAGCACTCTATGTAGGTACAAAATTAGCTGTCTATCTCAACAAAGTACTTGATCATCTCACTATTGAGAAAACCGTGATCTGGGGTGATAATAAAGCAGTTCTCCAGTGGTTAAGAAATAATAAGAGTAAGTTGATCTATGTACAGAACCGAGTAGCAGAAATAAAAGAGATGCAGAGAGATTATCTCTTTCTCCACGTCTCTACCCAAGAGAATCCAGCTGACATGTAGTCACGTGGTGTCCCACCCCAAGAAATTTGTGGATAATAAATTATGGCTCCACGGACCGAACTGGCTCTCTAAAAGAAAATAAACTGGCCTCAGCAAAAAGCTTCACATTATGCCAAAAGAAAAAAGTCTGCTTGGAACACAGCAGAAATAAGTTGTGTAAATACTGCAGACACAACAGAAAAAAGTCATTGATGGATCTAAATACTCATCTTTGGGTTAAACTCTTAAGAGTTACAGCTCTTGTCCCTTTTAAATTCATTTTAAAAGGAATAAAACCTGATTATGAATATCTTGAACCCATTAAATACTGGGTGAAACTAATACAGAAAGATGTTTTCTCTACAGAATATAAATTTCTGGAAACAAAATAAATCCCCAAAGAAACCTGTTATGATTAATTCTTTAGGACTTATCTCGACTCAGAAAAGATTATAAGATGTCGAGGAAGAATTAATAATTCTTCACTACCTAAGGAAGCCATACATCCAATATTGATCCCCAAGAATCATTGGCTAACAAAACTGATTGTGCAAAACGCCCACAGTAACGTGTTACATGGTGGGGTAGATGACACACTTTGTCATATACGACAATCCTACTGGATACCTCAAGGTCGACAAAGTGTGAAAAAACAAATAAAGGACTGCATTACTTGTCGTCACTACGATATGCGAGTATGTCAGTTTACCTGGAGAGAGTTTCGGGGGTCAACGCCCCCGCGGCCCGGTCTGTGACCAGGTATGAGGGTCCACCTCCATATCCCTCTGAAAGAGTTTGTCATGTCACTCCATTTAAGGTGACAGGTGTAGATTACACTGGACCAATAATTTTAACCAAAACAGTTGACAAAATTCCCATCAAGGTGTACATCTGTTTGTTCACTTGTGCTACAACTAGAGCAGTACATCTAGAAGTAGCCACTGACATGTCTTTCTGAAACCTTTATCAAATTATTCAGAAGGTTTTGCAGCCAGAAAGGGGATATCCAGGCTGATGATTTCAGCTAATTCAACGAAATTTGTTTGGCTGGTGCTGCTTTTTAAGCAAGATCTTTGATCAGCCCGAAGTACAACAGATGCTAAAACAACGCAGTTGTCGTTGGAGATACATCCTCCTAAATCTCCATGGCACGGCGGATTTTATGAAAAAATGATCGGGATTGTAAAACGTTGTTTAAGGAAGACTCTTCATCGTCAGAGAATCGACTTAGAAGAATTCCGTACAGTTGTGACTGAAATAGAAAAAAGAATCAACAACAGACCTCTAACTCAGTTACCGATGATCTGGACAATTTTAGAAATGTTAAGTCCATCTCATTTACCCATGGCAGAAGGCTTTGAACCTGTTCCCTCCATGAATAATAAAGAAATCATAGAGGATCCTACTTATTTTTGAACCTGAGCAACTCAGACGTAAATTCAAACACCTTAATAAAGTGATTGAACGTTGGGAGAAAATTTGAGAGAAAAACTTCTATGGAGCTGGTGTTCCAGAAATTCATAAGTCCTTAAGAAGGTGACATAGTGATTTTTGACAATGATGGTCCGAGGTCCCAATGGCCACTTGGAAAAATTGTGACCAATATCCTGATGCAAATGGAATCATCAGGACAGTTGATGTTTTAAGCAAAGGTGTAGTGAATAAGTGGACAATAAATAAACTAGTGCCGTTAGAAATTTCACAGTGCTGAAAAAAAAATTTAGTGATTCTCCAGAAACCACACAGACTAAAAACTGTTCAGAAAAGACAAGCACAGTGGTGGCAAGTGAGAAAATCAAATTAAGACGAATAGTTCACCTGCAGCAAACCTCCGCCGCCCCCCCGTGTGGAGAAATTTTCTCCGGGAGAGGGGGATTAGCCCCTTCAGCCCCCTTTCACCTGAGGGGCCCAGCCCTCTCAGAAGGGGCAAGCATCTTTTTTTACTGTACAGCAAGTAATTGATCCCAGATGAAGTACCAGTATGCAACGTGGTCAAGCGACCGAAGGTCCTTGCAGTCCAGTGTTGCAAAGTGTAGTTTAATAAAAGACAGTCCATCTCTTGCCTTAGCAGGACAATTTAGGGAAATCCTGCTTCCACTTTATTACCATGGTAAAGATAGTGTATTTTTTTGTCTATGCTTAAGACAGCAATAATCAAGCATTCTGCTTTTTCTTTATGGAGGAAGTGGCAAGGAAGCAAAAAAGTACTAGGTCACCTTTTCCTTCATGTGCTAGGGGGCAGTGACGGTGCAAGAGGCAGTGGCATCTTCAGATTACTTTTGACTCTACTGAGAGTCACACTGACACCAGGATAACCAACAAAGAACATTGATCCGTGCGTTAGTATAAATAAAGTTTCTCACAAAAAATAATAAAACACTTACAGAGAAGTGTGATCAGCTTCTTTAGTGATTTAAAATTGTGAACAATAAAGACAAAACTTGTGGAACATAGTGTACCAGTGTGCGTATTCCTAGACTATGAAAGACGTGGATATCCAAGGACACATCATTCTTATCAAGTCACCGATACCTGTCAAAGGTGGAAGAAACCATAGTCACGCTACAAGAGCAAGGTGGGTTATAGATTTCTTGTAGTACGGGGGACTGCGCAGTTCTTGAGTTTTCAGGATTTTTTAATCAACCTAAGTCGGCAGTGAGGTGCAGACTTTTTAGTCCACCAAGTACGTAAGTCAGTCATCAGTGAATGAAATATGCTGACATAACACCCCCTAGGGTAATTATAATCTTACAAAATATAATTCATTTCAGCCCGTTGGAAAAATGATCTTAAAAACAGCTTCTCAAGACCTCGTCTGAGGGGCGGCTGGGGCGATGAGCGTCTTTCTAAGCTAAGTTTTCCCAAATTTTTAAAAACAAAACTTAGCGGGTAAACCATTTCTCAACACATCTCACTGAAAAAGGGGGGTTCCAGGAGAAAAAGGTGGTGTAAAAAAATTGGGGTTTGGGGATGGTAACACTTGTTTTGAGAGTCGGGGGGGAAAGCCCACTTTCCCTTGTTGGCACTTAACACTGCAAAACCACTATATTATTTTTGGGTAACAAGAGGTGTTGCGCAATTAAACACATCCCTTCCCTCACACTATACCATTCACTTATAATCCATACCTACCTATCTATCTGTGCTTGGGTTCAACTGCAGCAACCCCCAAAAAGCCAAAAAAACCCCAAAAAAAGCCACATAAAAATAATCACTAAATCCACCCCTGGCAACACAGCCCCCCACTCTTCATAGTCTAAACTTACTCCCTCTTCAGACCAACACACTTCTATGGAATTTATTAACTTTTACCTAAATGCTTTTTGATAGTTGTGACAGGATCCCAGGCATAACACCAGACACAAACTTTTCTTGACATTCCCTTGTTAACTAAACCTTTACAAAAATTTAATGTATTTTAAAGGCCTAAAATCTGGAAACCCTACCGAAAACTCTAGAACTGCAGACACAATCTCACTTTTAAAACTACAGTTGAAAAAACTTAATCCCGTACACCCCAACAAATAAAAACATGAAAACCACCGGTGGACACAATTTAAATCACTCTCCCACGAAATAACCCAGAAATACTAAAAATTTAAACTTAAAAAAAAAAAATCCTAACTATCATAATTTTTTTAATACTCCAATATAGACACTTTTTTATTGGCCAAAACAAAAGCATTCACATTGCTGAACCAAAAAAATTAGATGTGTCATTAGCCTTTAAAACCAAATCTGAAGGTTTAATGTTAAAATTAACCAAGTCTGCCCGAAATGCCAGCCATGCTAGGGGTCCTATGGCCCCTTTTGTAATTAGTATTTTATAAAATGTAAAAAACCCCACAATACCCCAAAAACCCGTAAATCCCACATTGAACCCTTATAGTGAATAAACTTGAAATTTAATTGAATTAATTGTTTCCTTAGTCATGCGGGAACTGAGAGAGGGCATGGGACGATGCTCCATACGGCCCCAAAAAAACGTCCACTCGGCCCCTGGGGCCCAGCGAGCAGGGGGCCAAATTAATATGGGATAGATCTACAAAAACCACACAAACATATACATGGGAATTCAGAGCTATAATGACATCAATTTTTTCACACACTCACTTCTCACAGCACTTCACTTTCACATAACTCCACTTCTCACACAGACTCCTTCTCACACCCACTCACTTTTCACACACACTCACTTCTCACACACACACTCCTTCTCACACACACTTCACTTCTCTCACAACACTTCCCACACACACACTCACTTCTCACATGCACTCACTTTTCACACACACACTCACTTCTCACACACACACATTCACTTCTCACATGCACTATCACTTCTCACACATACACTCAGTTCTCACACACACTTCTCACACACAGTCCTCTCAGTAGTATCAGTTACCAGTAACCAGTTACCAGTAGATGACTCACTAACCAACTGTCTGTGTGAATCATTTGACTGTTATTCACATTGCTGCTGACCATAGCATGTTTTTGAACACTGCTCACCCCTAGGCACTGGTGGGTCAGTCTGAGATAGGGAGCATAGAGAGGCAGGGCGGCTGATGGTGCTTCCCATACTTTCCGTCATAATTATATGTAATAAACCAGCCTACGTGAGTGTTTTTATCCCATCCACGTTATCGAACCCACATGACAATTTGGTGACAGCAGTGTGGGAGTGGATTTACGGGTATTTCAGACGTTAGAAGATTGTTTGTGGGGTGCCGGCAGGTCAGAGGTGAACCGTCTCTGCCACCTCTAGCTAGAAGCTTACCCTCACCTCCACCCTGTGTACTCCAGCCTGCAAGCAAGTTGCAGCCGTCTTTCAAGCTTCCTGGCTTAGTTCGTGTGCTAATTGCTTCAATCTCCGAGATGTTGACCCGGATTTGCAATTAAGCCAAGCCAGTAAGCCAGACTGTGAAAGCCAGTCAGCCTGCCTCAGCCTATCATCCAGCCTGTCTCTTGTCATCCACCTGCTCCTTCTTGCTGTGTGCATCGTTACAAGACATTCTCGTGGGTTAAGCCAGTCAGCCAACCCACCTTCCTAACCCAGCTGAGAGAGAGACGTAAGCCACGCAAGTTCCTCTGAAGTATTGTCTCCTATATCGCTTTGTGCTCCCAGTTGGGTGCTAAGAGTGGTCTTCACCATCCCTGTGGCATATGTGGCTTATTTAAGCCACCTGGATGCTGTGCCTGGTGAGAAGTGCGTGGCAGTGAGAGTGCACAGGGCCAGCTTGTTCTGCTGCCCCCACCACCATCACCACCACCGCCACCAGCACCACCACCGCCACCAGCACCACCCGCCCACCCACTCACCCACCTCATCTACCAGTGGGTTTTTTCCACCCTGTACTGATCCTTGTACTGTTTTGGTTTACATAATTGATCAAGAGATTGTAGCTGTGCACCAACGATAAAGCCAGTTATGTGAGTTCACCTAGAAAGCGCATTTCTTCACGACAACAGTGTGAGTGTAGGAGGAATCATCACCCGCACAGGACAATGTCTTCACTTCAATCACTCGTCACCGTGGTCTACCACTCCAGACTCAGCGATAAATTTTCTGTTTAGAGACATTTCCCTGCATTTAAAGACATTTGGTGTGTGAGAAAGTGTGTACTCGAAGTCTTGTGTTCTCAGTGTAAACTCAGTGTCTCTTTGACTCATTATTTTTTACAAATATTTTTTCAGTGTTATCGCTCATTTCTCGTGTTTCACTTTTAATATTTTTATCTGTGTTTTTTTACTACTCCTTGCCTTTAGTGAGTATTATTTTGTAGTGTTCAAGTGTATTCCTTATTTCTGTGCAGTACTTTGTTCCTTACCCCAGTCCATTCACTGCATATGAAGTCATTCATTATTTTTTTTATCTTTGTGTTCTTTCAGCATTGTATTCTCCAGTAATTTGTCATTATTGTATATTCATGCAGTGTTATTCACCCCAGTATACTAAATTATCCATTTATTTCTATGTGTACC
Organism: Cherax quadricarinatus; assembly: GCF_026875155.1. NCBI lineage: Eukaryota > Metazoa > Arthropoda > Malacostraca > Decapoda > Parastacidae > Cherax > Cherax quadricarinatus. The sequence goes on along the minus strand of NC_069399.1, from coordinate 54,968,971 downwards.
TTGTTTTTTTTCATATGCCAGCAGTGCCTCATTCCCTCATTTTTTCGTAGACTCGTGTACCATTATTTTTACGAGCAATTTTTGTAGCATCAGCCCAAGCCGTACACCTGCCATCTCTAGTTTTGTATTAGCTGTATGTCGGGACGACATACGTTAGCATCGCCGAGCTCTCAGTAGTATCAGTTTCCAGTAACCAATTACCAGTAGATGACTCACTACCAACCGTCTGTGTGAATCACTGACTGTTATTCAAGTTGCTGCTGACCATAGCATGTTTTTTGAACACCGTTCACCCCTAGGCACTGGTGGGTCAGACTGAGATAGGGAGCAGAGAGAGGCAGGGCGGCTGATGGTGCTTCCCATACTTTCCGTTATAATTAATATGTACTAAACAGCCTACGTGAGTGCTTTTAACCCCATCCACGTTATCGAACCCACATGACAGCCCCACTTCTCACACATACTCTCACTTCTCACACACACTCTCACTTCTTACACACACACTCACATTTCATACACACATCACTTCTCACAAACACTCTTAACTTCTCACACACACACTCACTTACACACACACACACTTCTAACACACACACACACGCTCACTTTTCACACACACTCTCACTTCTCACACACACTCTCAACTTCTCACACAGACACTCACTTTTCACACAAACTCACTTCCTCACACACACACTCACTTCTCAACACACACTCTCACTTATAACACACACACACACACTCACTTCTCACACACTCACTTCTCACACACGTGCTCACTTCTAGCCACACACTCACTTCTCCACACACATCACTTCTCACACACACACTCACTTCTCACACACACTTTCACTTCTCACATGCACTCTCACTTCTCACACACACACTCACTTCTCACACAAACTCACTTCTCACACAGAGTACCACTTCTCACATACACTCTCGCTTTTAAACACACTATCACTTCTCACACACACACACTCACCTCTCACACACGCTCACTTTTCACACACACGCTCACTTCTCACACACATTCTCACTTTTCCACACATACTCATTTCTCATACACACACTCACTTCTCACACACCCTCTCACTTCTCACACACATACTCACTTCTCACACACATACTCACTTCTCACACACACTCACTTTTCACACACGCTCACTCTCACACACACACTCACTTCTCATACACGCACTCACTTCTCACACACCCCACTCACTCCCCACACAAAAACTCACTTTTAAACCCACGACCCCACTTCTCACACAAAACCCCAAATTTTTCCCCCACACACACCCCCCTTTTCACACACACTCTCACTTCCCCACAAAACAACTCTCACTTCTCACACCGACACTTGGGTTCCACACACACCCCTCACAATTTGGGACACAGACTCTCACTTCTCCCACACCTTTCTTTCCAAAAACCAAAACTCACGTTTTCAAAACACCTCTCAAAATCCCCAAAAAACACTCTCCCCTTCTTACACACACTGTTCACTTCTCACAAAAAAAACCCTTTTTTATTTCTCCCCCCCACACACTTTCCCCTTCTCCCCCAAAACACCCCCACCCCTTTGCACACACTCTCAAAATTTTTTCAAAACACAACCCCTTCTCACACCCCAAACTCACTTCTCACACACACTCTCCCCCTTCTCACCCACAATTTTTCACTTCTCACACACTCTCACTTCTCATGCACACACACCAATTCTCAACACACTAACTTCCTACAAACACTCAAATTCCACACAACCTTCCCCAATTCTCAAAAACCTTTCCCCTTTTTCATACCCCAAACCCAACCCTTCCCCACACAAACTCTCACTTCTCAAACACAAACCCCACCTTTTTTTACAAAATCCCCCCCCTCACTTATCCCCCACAAATAAAATTCTCATACACACACTTTACTTCCCCCCACATCTCACTTCTCGCAAAAGACTCCCCAAAATTTTCACCACCACTCTCACTTTTCAAACACACCTCACTTTTTTAAAACAACCCAAATCTCAATTCTTCCCCACACAAACCTCCCCTTCTCAAAACACACTCTCAAAATTTTTCACAACACACCCTCACCCCCCTCACACACACTCTCACTTCTCCACGACTCACTTCTCACACAATCTCTCACTTCCCACAAACACACCCCACGTTTTTCACAAAACAAACAATCACTTCTTTACACACACTCTTTACTTCTCACAAACACTCTTTACTTCTCACCCCCACAACCCCACTCTTTACAAAAACACAAAACTTCTCACTCAACCACTATCACACTCTCAACCCTTTCCCCCACACACCCACTTTCCCCAAAACGCTCTCTCACTTCTCACACACAAATCACTTCTCACACGTCTCCTTTACTTTTCCCACACACTCACTTTTTCACACACCCTCTCAAATTCTCACACACACACTCACTTTCAAAACAAAACTCTCATTCTAACACACACACACCCCACCTTTTCAAAACACCTCTCACCTTTTTCACACCAAACCCCCTTCTCCCCAAAAATTTACAAATCCCTTCTCACACACACCACACTTTTCCCCACCAAAAATTTAAATTCTCCCCACAAAACTCTTTACTTCTCATAAAACAAATCTCCCTTTCTCACACACACCTCACTTTTCTCCACAAACACTTTTACTTCTCCCCACACATTCTCACTTTTCACACCACACCTCCCTTTTTCAAAACACACTCCCCACTTCTCAAAACCCCAAATCTCACTTTCCACACAAAAATCTCACTTCTTCCACCCCCCACTTCCCTTTTTCACCAATTTTCTCCCCCCACCCCAAACCCCCCCAATCCCCCCATTCTCACACACACACCTCACTTCCTCACACACACTCCTCCTTCTCACACACACTCTCCCCTTCTCACACCAAAACTCCTTTTTCAACAAAAAATTCCCCACTTCTCACTCCAAATCACTACTCACCGCACTCTCACTTCCCACACACACTCCTTCTCACAACCCTCTCTCCTTTTCCTTCCCACACACCCCTCACTTTTTCACCCACACACTCACTTCTCACCACACCCCTCAGTTTCTAACACACACACACTCACTTCCAAAACATCCCTCACTTCCACACACACCCTCACTTCTCAAAACTCACAAATCACCCTTTTCCCCCCCCCACTCCCCCATCCACACACAAACTAACTTTTTTTACACACACTCTCACTTCTCATACAAAACCCCCTTCTATACACACTTTTTCACTTTTCCCCCACCAACCCCCTCACTTCCCACACAACTCTCACTTCTCCACAACACACTCCCCTTCTCACACACATTCTCAACTTCTCCCAACAAATAAACTCACTTCTCACAAACACACTCAAATTTTTTCACAACCCACTCTCACTTCTCACAAAAAACCACTCACTTCTCCCCAACACATTCTCACCCTTTTCACACCCCTATTCACTTCTCACAAACACACTCACTTTTTTTAAAACACACTCTCAAATTTTCACACACCCCTCTCAGGTTTTTCCCCACCACTTCACTTTCTCAAAACACACTCACTTCTCCCCAAACACACTTCTCACTCACACCACTAACCCACAAAAAAAAACCCCCTTCCCACAAAACTCTCACTTCTCACAAACCCTCCTCACTTCTCACCCCACACTTTACTTTTTTACACCCCATTCCCACTTTCTTTAAAACACCACTCAAATTCCCCACCACATTCTCATTCTAACACACACACTCTCACTTCTCACAAAACCCCGTCACTTTTTCACCCCCTCCAACTCACTTTTTCAAAACACCTCCCCCACTCACACACAATCTAACTTCTTCACACACACTTACTTCTCACCAAAAAACCAAAATTTTCACACACACTCCCAAATTCTCACACAACACTCTCACTTTCACACAAAACCCACTTCCCCACAAACCCCTTCCTCCCCTTTTCACTTTTCTACACCGCACTCTTTTGCTTCCCCACACACCCCCTCTCACTTCTCACCCCCAAGCACTCTTCCCCTATTCTAACACCACTCATTTTGCTTCACACCCCACACACACAAAACTTCTCACACGCACTCTCACTTCTTTTTCCCAAAGCACTCTCGCTTTTTCACATCACACTCTCACTTCTCAAAAACGCACCCTCACTTCTCCCACGCACTCTCACTTTTTCACCCCACTCCCCACTTCTCCACACCAAACACCAAAACTTCTCACACCCCACACTCTCACTTCTCAAAACACACCACTTTTTCACCCACAAAAAAATTCTCTCCCCAAAACAAATCACTTTTCACACACCCCTAAAAATTTTCCCCACAAGACACAAAACTCACTTCTCCCCAAAAAACACTCTCACTTTCAACACACACTCTCACTTCCCACCCCAAAAAAATCACTTTTTCCCCGCCACTAACTTCCACACACACTCTCAGTTCTCACACACACCTTTTCACTTTTTCACACACAACACTTCTCCCCACACACAATTCTCCCCAACACACACTTCCACACACCCCCCACTTCTCACCAAAACACACACCTCCAAAACACGCACACTTCTCCCCCACACACCACTTCTCCCCAAAACACTCCATTCTCCACACAAAATCTCACTTTTCACAAAACACCCCTTCCACAAAACACAAAACACTTCTCACACCACACACCTTCTTTACACACTCCACACTTTTCCACACACACACTTTTCACCACACACACACTTTTCCCACACAAAAAACACTTCCACCACACCAACTTCACACACACCCCACCCCTTTTCCCCACACACACAGCACTTTACACCTCCCCACTTCTCACAAAACCAAACACACTTTTCACACAAACACATTCTTCCCCACACACCCCAACATTCTCACACCCACACAAACACTTCTCACTCACACACTTCTCCACACACACTTCTCACAACACACACACCCCCTCCCCACACCACACTTCTCACACACAATCCCTTTCACATGCCCTTTTTTTCTTTTTTGGTTACCCTGTTGTGAAATTTTTTTATAAAACGGAAAGGGGCGGGTTTAGAAGGTAGGGTTTTTCCGGGGGTTCTGGAACCCCATCAGAATTTTAAGAGTTGTTTAAAAAACCCCCCGTTTTAACAACCAACCATCGAGGTGACTCTGGCCCGCGCCCTGATTTAAGGGGAAGGTTTGGAGGGCACATGTAAGTAAGGAAGTAAGGGAAGTTTAAATAAATTTTTCAGGTATACACAAAACAGTTAATAAAAATTTTCATACATTTGGACCCTATGTTTAAAGAACCTTTGGATAAACCCCAAAAAAAACCCGGGCAGAGTGACTTTTTTCCATTGGGGGCCCTTTTTACCATTATTTATAAATATAAAGGTTATAATATATTTCTTATTATTCTATAATGAAGATAACATCTTTTTATCATACTAAAAAGACTATCACTACACGAGGGTCATTAAAAACTAATCTACAATACGAGGGTCATTAAGACTATCTACTACCCGAGGGTCATTACGACTATCTACAAAAACAGGGTCTTTACTAGGGAAAAAGGGTAAAAATTTACACGTATTTTAGCTAAAAAATAGAAAAATCATTCCCTCCCTTTCTGTTGCTTCGTTCATCAGACACTTTTTGGCAGTCTTCTTGAACGGGTTTCCCAAGCTATGACTGGCCTTGACATTTGTGGGTAGTCTGTTCCATTCCTTTATTGCTGTACATAAAAGGTGTTTGAACGCCGGGCCACTGACTGTGGGTACTACAAAGTTGTGCTCTCTCCCCCTAGTACAAATGATTGCTTTGGTTCCCAACCTTGACAAAATTGACAGCAAGATATTCTGGACACTGTTCGTGAGCAATTTTATAAACATGATTTTTGCTTCAGTTGTTTTACTCTGTCCCTTTAACATTCAGCATATTTCCCAAATGCTGTTTAAATTTATCCTGGCCTACATGTTTTTCTTGGTCCCAGCCCCAGATGAATCTTACGATTTTGTTCTGGGTGATTTGCAACACTCTCTTTTCAGGTTTTTTGTCCAAGAAAGAGTACCAACAAGACAAGCGTATCCATATGCATTGTATAAGGGCTACGACATACAGGTCCTGCGAGCCTCAGTAGTAGACACTGTCTTGACTCTATACAGGAACTTCAAGCCTGGCAAATATCTCGCTTTACTTTACTAGACACTGTTTCCCCTATCAATTCTTCCGACTGCACTGGGTACAACAGGGGATTCCCATATATTCTCAACGAATGAAACCAAAGATTAGGACTCCCTACATACCACTGAACAAAAAATTTAAATTTACCCTTCTCAGTTCTATACAGCTTCGTTCCAAAGAAATGGGCCTTTCAGTTTTCCTCCTAGGTGTATTACATTTTGACTCTTCTTGTCTACTTTAACCAATTGCTGCTCAGGACTTCCGAGTACAGTGTTAACAAACATTAGCAAATACATCATTGTGGGTCTTTCACCCTGTCACTAACAGAGCACTGTACAAATACTGCATACAGTAGGAGTTTGCCACTTGACACTGATAAGCAAAAATAAATTGACATAAACAGAACGAAGAGTGAAGAGGCCCAGACATACTACCTTGGGGAACTCCACATGTTATCCGGCATGGGTTCATGAATTCCGTTTTCGTTGATTTTGGACACTAATTTGTCTCCTGTTGCTAAAAGTACGGACTTAAACCAGTCCTAACAGAACCTATACACGATAACTTGAAGTTTCTTAAACATAATAATATTGTGGTTGACAGTATCGAAGGCCTTTGCAGGTCTAAGGTTACAATACCAATGAGTTCCCTCATTGCGACATTTCAAGTTCTCTCTCAGGTAATCCAGACAGATTAAATAAGCGAGGCTATCGGTTGAGTAAGGAGCATCTTCTAACGGCGCGATATGATAGCTATAGAGAATGATTTGTTATAAAGGAACTTAACTACTTGGTAATACACCGCCCTCTCCAAATTTTTGATATTATACTGAGATATACTAACAGGTCTAGTAGTTGCTATACATCAGACCTACTTACACACATTTCTTGAAGAATTAGGAGTAACATCTGAGCCGTCCTTCGAACCCTCCGTTACGGTATCTTGGTGATTCTGATAATCTGATTTAATTATGTGAGCAATGACGGGATGACATCTCAGAAGCCATAACCATCTTATACTCAGGAACAACTTAGAAAACGGGAACAGTTCTCAAGCTCAGTGCTCATATATTGCAGTCGTTAAACTATTGACTTAGTTTTCACTCTTATGCGCGATGCAAGTCCACATGAAGATACACTATACTAGTTGAACAACCTGTTTGGGTATACTACCGACCTTTATTGGTCAAACACTGTATAGTTTGAAACTGTATCAGAAGTACTGTGTGTAACTTATTTGAATGCAGCATGGTAAGTCTCTTCTTTCACTTAACATAAGTGTTCTGATTGCAAACTGATGTGTAGATAGGAATAAAAGCATCTTTGCCACCTTAGAGTGATTTCGTGGCATATCCTCAATTATCGATATGAGTACTGTAACCATATCTAACGGGCTTATGGCTATAACCCCTACTTTTTTAGTTGTTGCCTAAGCGCTTCTGGGGTTATAGGCTTATATTCTTCAATAATTTCTGACAGCAATAGTGCTTCTTTGCCTTTGCTCCTTTTTAAAAGCCTCTGTACTCTGTTCCCCACACACTTACGGGAATCATTTAGTGCTGCAAATATCCTGTCTGTTTTGCTTTACAAATCTTTTTAGCAGACTGTCCGATTTCATATTATCTAATATATCTCAGAAGTCATCCAAGGGTTAGTTATCTTCGATTAATCCTAACCTCTTTAACAGGTGCAGTATTATTTAAGATATGTTAGTGATCATTGTTTTGAGAATTATTTCCCCCATGCATCGTTTACGTGGTCCCGTCAACCTTGTTCTATCTATGTCCATCACAATTTTTTGTAGCCTAATATCCAGTGATTTTCCTTTACTGAGTTTCACTATTTCTAGTTGACCTCATGTTTATTGCCTGTGTAGGCCTATACCTATCCCTAGGTGATTTTCCTGAGTACAGTAATGAATGCAAATGATCACTAAGAAACCTGTTGTAATGACGCCTGACGACTAATGTTCTCCAGCGCGGTTGCAAAATATGTGGCTCATTTAGGGTGCTGCAGAACTGTTGGTTATCCGGGTTTGGTTATATTATTACTTGGGTTAGCTATTAATCCTAGAATTGCTTAAACCGTTTGCTTAGCCCGTTATTTTTGTTGCTGAAAACAATATTGACAGTACGCCCAGTATTAGTTGACTTCGACAATTGCTTTATCACTCCGGCACAAGATACTCTGGAAAAGTCCCTTCTAAGAACTGGGTCCGGGTAGGAAGGGCGGTTAACTTCTGTTCCCATACTAAGATGGGTTTTGTCTTGGGAAGCAAGCACTTCAAACCACTAGAATCTCAAGTTTATTGTATTTAAAATACAGGTCTTGGGTTTGTAAGCTAAAGTCATCTTCTAATGTAGCGCACACATACTCCACCACCCTTTCTGATCCTAGTCTAAGCGTTTTATATTGTAAACCTTCTATTTTGAACCTCGTACCAGTCACCGATCAGCACCAAACCAACAATTCAGAGATGGTTAATAAACTGCCGCAAGCCTCTAGATTTTGTTAGCTGAATCCCTAATTCTCTGCCAATTTAGGAAGAATTGACATCTTGCATTGACATGAAAATAGTGAAGGACCTGTGTTTTAATAAACAATCATAAATCATCAATATATGCAATGAGATCATTTGTATTCAAAAATTAAGGTAATAATCAATGTCAATCACTTGCTAAAGGTAACTTGCTGCCAAAGTGCATTTTATTACACACAAAATGATCGTGGCACACGCGTTGCTAATAATTGTTTCTCCATAACATCCATTCATATGCACCACCAACCCTTACACATTTACATAAGGTGCCTTTCATCTGTTTACTCACATCGCTTACTTTAGTACGATGTATGCTTCATGTCTTGGTAGTGATTTGAGATAATAATGGCTTATTGTCTCACACATTGACCTAACGTATACAATAACATATGGAGTATAAGAGTTACTCATCCCTAGCTCACTAGAACAGGCATATTGCCGTCATTTAATCTCGTCTGTCTTTTCCCTCTGGCCACAAATTTTGAGGACCTGGAATGTAATTAGGATATCACCACTTAAGAGCGCTACGAAAAAGAGCAGTGTGACCAACTGATTTTTGTTTGGGTATGCGGGTTGCCAATACATGCAGCGAATAGTGAGTTTTACTATTCTGGTAGGGATGGACAACTGTTGGGCTTATATACTGTCCAGGAGCGCTGTTACTAAAGGAATGAACTAACTCCAATCACACTTTTCCAAACCCCCACGACATGATTCTTCTTTCCTTCATGGACTTGGAAGACGAAATATAAATAAAACTTAATGGCAGCCTGTACCCCACCTAATGCCAGCCATTTATCACTCGTCGCTCTTTGTACTCCATATACAATAAAATTTATTATCTCATTTCAGTCCCATAGTATCACTTAGTATCGCTAATAGCAATCAACACTGCATTACGAAGTAAAATATCCTCTTCACAACCCTCTTCACAACATGCTACACTGTTACCCTTAACATATTCACAAAAACCACTTACATGTTAACCTCTTCAACACCCTCTTCACACATCTCACTTTGTCCTTAACTTCATCAACACCCTTTTTACATTTAACTCCTTTATACACACCTACCCCTACCCACACTACACTTCACAGTCTGGCCTCTCAACCCAATTAACTTCTGTAACTCCTTTCCCATGTCTAGGTAGACCACAGAAAGGTTTACAATCATGTTTTTATCCCTTCAAATCCCTCACTTTCCATATTTATCGGGGGTTTGTGCATCGAGTTGTTGACTGCCTGACCTGTCTCAGCTGACTCAAACCATTTTTTTAAAAACACTGAGGGCGTAACGCCACCGGACTTCTTCCTTGATTTTATAAGATAAATTTGACGGCTTTTTCTGCTATGCTTTCACACCCTGTACACGACGGTCAGTCTTCTTAATATAGGTACAGCTACTAAAACATTAACCTGTGACTATTTACAACTATTCACTACTTATTAACGAAGATAAATGTGTGAAACTAATAGTGCAGTGCCCATTATTGTAGCGAGAGTAATATATTAATCTCCCAGACATTGATCAGCGGCATCAAAGGTACAGATATGATCCTCAAACTTCCAACAAACTTTTTAGAAAAAAAAAAAACAAAAACAGTGGTTATAAGTTATATTTTATGACTGCTTAAATCCTTTGCATGACTAGGAGCTTACATGAATATGTCACATAATGGTCAGCTATTCCTTTCACTTATAAATTATACATGTCTGTAAAAATAAACGCTTAAATTTTTTATCAATTATTACTTGACGCTCATGAACTGTGAAATCAAGAGAGATGAGCTGTGGATCAACACTCAGTTGGCACTTGATCACAGCACGTCAAGATTGCTTCGAAAATCTTAACAAAATGAACAAGAAAGTTTGTAGATGTTGTTGAGGACTGGATATAAAGACCTGCTGTGCTGTATAAGAGAAATTAAATCTAATAATGAACAGGGAAATCGTAAATTACAAAAAAAATTCAAATGTAAAAGTACAAAGCGGAGGGAAATTTCACACTTAGGAGCCAAGAAGAGACATGTATGAGACATATAATGGTACCAACACTCTTATATGAGTGCGAACTTAGGTTGTAGAATGTTACAGCAACGAGGCTGGAAGGCAGTGGAGAGCAATGTCAAACAGCACGGAAGGCTGGACAGGCAGTGGCAAGAGCAATTGTTACATGCCTAGGAGGCTGGAAGAGGCCGCTGAGAGGAGAAGCAATGTTACACGCACGTGAGTCTGCGAGCAAATGATGCAGAGCACTAGTATACAGCACGAAGAGACTGGAGGCAGTGGACGAGCAATGTCATACAGCTACTGAGGCTGCGGAGCAGTCAGAGACAGCAAAGTTACAGCCACGAGAGCTGGAGTCAGAGGAGAGCAATAGTTTCCAAGCAACGGAGCTGGAGTCAAAGTGGAGAGACAAATCATTAACAGCAACGAGAGGACTGCGGAGGTCAGTGGAGAGCAATGCATACAGCAAGGAGGCGGTAGGTCAGTGTGCGGAGCAGCAATTCACAGCACCGAGCTGGAGCAGTGGAGAGACAATGTTACAAAGCACGGATACGCTGGAGCAGTGGAAGCGGAGACAATGGTGACAGCAAGGAGCGCTGAGAGAGCAGTGGCACGAGCAAAGATTGACAGCAAGAGGCGGGAGGCATTGAGGAGAGCATTACAAGCAAGGCAAGGACTGGAAGGCGGTGCATGAGCCATCGTTACAGCACGGAGGAGCTGCACGCTGTGGAGAAGCAAGTAACTAGCAAGGAGGCTGGAGGCAGTGGAAAGCCATGTTACAAGCAAGGAGGCTGGAGGCAGATGGATAGCAATGTTACAGCAGGGGCGACACGGCGTCAGGCTAGGCGGCAGTGGGAGAGCACATGTTACAGACACGATGAGCTGGAAGACATTGGAGAAGCAATGTTATCAGTGCAAACGTAGGCTGGAGGCAGTGGCAGAGCAAATACTTACAAGTCACGGAGGCTGGAGGCAGATGGGAGACGCAAAGTCACACAGCAAGGAGGCTGGAGAGCAAGCAGGAGAGCAAATGTTAAAACAGCGCCCATCGTAGGCTGTGGAAGGCAGTGGAGAGACAAATTGTTAACAAGAGCACAGGAAGGCTGGAGTGACAGTGGGAGAACCAATGTTAACAGCAAGGACGGCATGGAGGCAGTGAGAAGCAATGTTACAGCAAGAGGCTGGAGCCAGTGGAGAGCAATGTTCAGCAAAGATGCTGGAGGCAGTTGAGAGCCAATGTACATGCACGATGCATGGAGGCAGTCGAGAAGAACAATGTTACGAGCAAGGATGGCCTGAGGAGGAGCATTGGAGAGCTATGTGAACAGCACGGAGGCTGAGCGAGTGGAGAGCAAAATGTTACAGCAAGGCGAGGCGGAGAGGTGAGTTGGAGAGCAACGTCTAATCACGGGAGGGCTGCAGCACTGGACGAGCAATAGTCATACAGACACGGAAGAGCGTGGAGGCGCAGTGGACAGAGCCAATGATTCCAGGCACGAGAAGTGCTGGAAGGCAGTGGAGAGCAATCTTACAGCAAGGCGGGCTCGGAGGCAGTTGGAGAGCAATGTTACAGCCAGGCGCAGGAGGCTGGGGCAGTGGAGAGCAATCAGATTACACAAGAGCACGGCTCGACTGAAGGCAGTTGCGATGAGCAAAGTATTACAGCAAGGACAGGCTGGAGGCATGGAGCGAGGTCAAAGATACAGCACGGAGGCTGGCGTAGGCAGAGTGAAGACAATGGTTACAGCAAGGGAGTGCGGAACTGGAGGCCATTGGAGTAGCAATGTTCTAGCAGTGCAAGCACGGAGGCTACGAGGCATTTGAGAAGCAATGTTTACAGCAAGGCAGGTTGGAGCAGTGTAGAGCAATGATACAGCACGGAGGCTGGATGCAGAGGAGAACAATGTTACAGCAAGGAGCTGGAGTCTAGGCGGAGAACAAATGTTACAGCACAGGAGGCTGAGAGGGCCGTGGAAAGCATGATACAGCAAGGAGGCATGGAGGCAGTGGAGAGCAATGTCAAGCACGGAGGCTGGAGGCAGTGGAGCAGGACAATGTTCCAGCGCAAGGAGGCTGGAAGAGCAGTGGAGAGGACAAATGTTACAGCACGGACCCCTGGAGGCAGTGGAGAGCATTGTTACAGCAACAGAGGAGGCTGAGGAGTCGCAGTGGAGAGCGAAAGTAATACAGCAAGGAGGCTTGGAGGCGCAGTCTGAGAAGCAGAATGTTATTACAGAGCAAGGGAAATGGCTGGAGGCCCGTGGATAGCAACATGTTGGCAGCTCGGAGGCTAGTGAGAGCAGTGCGGAGAGCAATGTTGCCAGCAAGGAGGCGGAGGCGTGGCGAGTAATGTTACAGCACGAGAGGCTGAGCCCGTAGGAGATCAATGTTACCATGCAAGGAAGGCGCTGGGGCAACGTGATAAGCAATGTATAGCAGCAACGAGAAGAGCTGAGCAAGTGTAGACGCAATGTCAACAGCAAGGATGCTGGATGCAGAGGCAGATCAAATGTTTACAGCTAGGAGGCATGGCGGCAGTGGAGAGCACTTTACACAGCATAGAGGCTTGCTGGGCAGTGGAGTAGTAATGATAAAGCCACGGAGAGCGTGAGCCGAGTGGAGGAGCAATGTTCCCAGAGCAAGGTGAGGCTGGAGAGCATTGTGATTAGCACTGCGGTTGACAGCGCACAGAGGCTGGAGGCAGTGTGGAGAGCAAGTGTTACAAGTGCAAAGGCGGCTTGCGGTAGTCAGTGGACAGAGCGAATGTAACACACGGCTAGGACTGAGCCAGTGGAGAGCAATGTTACTGCAAAGGAGGCGGAGGCAGTGGAGCAAGCATGTCACAGCAATGAGGAACTGGAGCAGTGAAAGCAATAGTTAAAGCACGGAAGGCTGGAGGCAGTGGAAAGCAACTGATACAGCACGACCTCTGAGGCAAAGGCAGAAGCAATTGTTCAGGCATCAGGAGGTCTGGAGCTGCAGTGTAGAGCACAATGTTACAGCAAGGAGGCTGAGAACAGTTGGATGAGCCACAAGAGTACAAGCACAAGGAGGCTGGAGACAAGTGGAGAGCCAATGTTAACAGCATGGAGGCTCTGAGACACAGACGGAGAGTTAATGTTACAGCACCACGGAGGCGCTAGGAGAGCAGTGGAGAGCATGTTACAGCACGGAGGCTGGAGCAGTGTGAGAGCAATGTTATCAAGCAAGGCGTCATGGATGCAGTTCGGAGAGCAATGTTTACAGCACGGAGGCTGGAGACAGTGAGAAGCAATGTTTACAGCTAAGGAAGGAGCATGGAGTATGGGAGAGCAATGTTTACAGCGAAGAGGCTGGAGGCCTGAGAGCAATGTTACAGCACGAGGCCTTGAGACAAGTGGAGACAATGTTATCAGCAGGCGAGGTGTGAGGCAGTGGCAGAGACAATGTACAGCAAGGTAGGCGCTGCGGAGGAGCAGTTGGAGAGCATTGTTACAGCACGGACGACATGGAGACGTTAGGAGAGCAATGTTTCCATCAAGTAGGCTGTCGAGCAAGCGTTGTACAAGCAATGTGGACAGCAATAGAGAGCTATGATAGGGCAGAGGCTTATACAATGCTACAGCAAGGAGGGCGAGAGCAGTGGAACGCAATGTTACCGCACGGAGGCATGGAGGCATTGGAGTCAAATGCTACTAAGCTACGGAGGCACGGAGCAGTGGAGACATGTTACAGCACGGAGCTGGGAGGAACAGTGCGGAGAGCAATGTACAGCACGTGAGGCTGACGCAGTTTGTATGAAGAGCAATGTTACATGGCACGGCGAGGCTAGAGGCGTAGTGGAGAGCAATGTATACAACAGGAGGGCCTGAGAGGCAAGTGCAGAGCAGCAATGTTACAGTACACAGGAGGGCTGGAGGCAGTGGATAGCAATGTTTACAGCAAGTTCGCTGGAGGCAGTGGAGGACATTGGTTACAGCCCAGAGCAGGAGGCATTGTGAAGAACAATGTTCCAGCAAGCCGACGGAGCTGGAGCAGTGGAGAGCAATGCTTACAGCAAGGAGAGGCTGGAGGCCAGAGTGCGGAGCCAAGTTAAACAGCAATGAGCTCTGGAGCAGTTGGGGAGCAATGTTACAGCACGGAAGGCGGGAGGCAGAGGAGATTCAACAGTACTGCCTCGGAGCTGGAGGCATGTGGAGAGCAATGTTACAGCATCGAGGCTGGAGGCAGTGAAGAGGAGCAAACAGTTTACAGCATCGGATGCTGGAGGCAGTTGAGAGAGCAATGTAACATCTAGAGGAACAAGGAGCTGGAGGCAGTGGAGAGCAATGTTACAACAAGGAGGACTGGAGGCAGTGCTAGAGCAATGTATCCCAGCAAGGATGCTGCGGCGGGCATTGGAGAGCATTGTTACAGCACTGAGGCAGAGAGGGCGTGCGGAAAGAACAATGTTACAGCACGGATGCTGGAAGGCAGTGGATAGCATAGTTACAGCATTTACGGAGGCTGGAGGCAGTGAAAGGAGCAATGTTCCAGCACTGAGGCCAGGAGGCAGTGGAAGCAGTGTTACGCACGGAGGCTGGAGGCAGTGGAGAGCAATTGGTTACAGCACGGAGGCGGAGACGGCAATGGAACGCAAATGTTACAGATCACGGAGCCTGGCAGGCAATGGAGATCAGATGTAGAAGCACGGAGCTTGGACGGCAGTGGAGGCAATGCTTACAGCAGGAGTCGGAGATAAGTGGAGAGCAATGTTACAGAAGGAGGCTGGAGAACAGCGTGGAAGGAGCAATGGTACAAGCAAGGAGGCTGGGAGACAGTGGCGAGTAATTGTAACACACGGAAGCTGGAGGTTAGTGGAGAGCAAAAGTGCCAGCACGGAGGTCTGGCGGCAGAGGAGAGACAAACTGTTACAGCACGGAGGCTGAGAACAAGACAGGAGGCGAGTCAATCTGATACAAACAATGAGGCTAGGACGGTAGTGGAGAGTCCTGTATCAGCAAGTCGGATGGCTGCAGGCAGTGGAGAGCATGTGTTACAGAACGGCAGAGCTGAGACACGTGGAGAGCACTGGTTACAGCAAGGAATGGTGGAGGCAGTGGAAAGCAATGTACAGCAAGGAGGCTGGAGGGCAGTTGTAGAGCAATGTTACAGCACGGAGTCTGGAGACAGTGGGAGAGAGCAATGTTACAGCAAGGAGCTGGAGGGCAGTGTGAGAGCAATTTGTTATACACGCAAAAGGGCGGAGGCAGGAAGCAGTGAGAGCAAGTGTTACAGCAATGAGGCTGCGAGGACACAAGGAGAAGCAATGCTTACGAACACAGGCGCTGGAGTCAGTGGTAAGCTATGTAACAGCACGAGGACTGAGGCAGAGGAAAGCAAAATATACAGCAAAGCGGAGGCTGGAGGCAGTGGCAGCAATGTACACAGACAAACTCATGCTGATGAGGCAGTTGAGAGGAGCAATGTTTTACATCACGGAGGCTGGAGGCAGTGGAGAGCAATGTTACAGCACGGAGGCTGGAGGCAGTGGAGAGCAATGTTACAACAAGGAGGCTGGAGGCAGTGGAGAGCAATGTTACAACAAGGAGGCTGGAGGCAGTGGAGAGCAATGTTACAGCAAGTATGGTGGTGGAGGCAGTGGAGAGCATTGGTGGATTACAAGGCACTGAGGCAGGGTAGGCAGTGAGAACAATGTTACAGCAACGGCGAGAGCTGGCAGGCAGTGATCTTTTTTAAGCAGCACGGCGCTGTACGAACAGTGGAGAGAATGATTACAGCAGTAGGCTGGAGGCAAGTGGAGAGCATGTTAACATCAAGGAGGGCTGGGAGGCAGTAGGAGAGCAATGTTACAGCAAGGAGGCTGGAGTCATGGAGAGGCAATGTTACAGCACGGATGCTGGAGACACCGAGGAGGACGAGCAATGCATCAGCAATGAGGCTGAGCAGTGAGAAGACAAAAAAAAAAAAAATTTACAGCAAAGGAGGCTGAGGAGGGAGCAGTGCGGAGGAGCAAAGATTACCTGCATGGAGTGCTTGGATGGCAAGAGTGTGAGAAACAATGTGTTACAGCACAGGCGGAGGCTGGAGTCAGTTGTAAGAGCATGTTACAGACACGGAGGCTGGAGGCAGTGAGAGCAAATAGTTTACTAGCAACGGAGGCGCTAGGATGCAGTGGCCGCAATGTTACAGCACGGAGGCTTGCGGCGTCAGTCGAGCAATGTTACAAGCGAGCACGAGGCCTGGAGCAGTGAAGAGCAATGTTCCAGGCACCGAGAGGACTGGAGGCAGTGGAGAAGCAATTTACGAAAAAGGGAGGCTACGGAGGCCAGATGGGGAGAGCAATGTTTTCAAGACATCAGGAGGACCTGCGAGAGCAGTGGAGAGCAATGTTACGCAAGGAGGCTGGAGCGCCGTGGCAGAGGCATTGTTAAAGCAACTGAGGCAGGAGGTGCAGTGAAGGAACACAATGGGTTACAGCACGAGGCAGGAGGCCGTGAGAGCATGTCGAGTTACAGCACGGGAGGCTGGGAGGCAGTGGGCGAGAGCAATTCACAGCAAGAGGCTGGAGGCAGTGGAGAGCAATGTTACAGCAAGGATGCTGGAGGCATGTGTGGCAGCTAAAGTTCACCGCAAGACGAGACGGACCAGGAGGCAGTGGAGAGCAATGTTACAGTACTGAGGCTGGAGGCAGCGGAAGCACATATTGTTACAAGCACGGCAGGCTGGCGATGAGCAGTGGCGAGAGCAACTGTTACAGCAACGGAGGCTGGAAGGCGCAGGAGTAGCACCTCAGGTTACAGCAAGGAGGGCTGAGGCAGTGAGAGCAATGTAACAGCACGGAGGTTAGGAGGTCAGTGCCGAAGCATGTTGCAGCACGGAGGCAGGAGGCAGTGGAGAGCAATGTTACAGCACATGAGGCTGAAGCCGTGCGGAGAGAGCCGTAGTTTACAGCATAGGGAGAGCTGGAAGCAGTGGAGACAATGTTACAAGTAGTCACGTCAGGTCGCTGGAGGCGAGTGGAGAGCAATCTTGATCAGCGAGAGACGGCTGGACGGCATTGGAGAGCACGTTACAAAACAGAGGTTGGAGGCAGTGGACACGAGCAATCTGTTACAAAGCACAGGAAGGCTGAGGCGAGTGCAGAGGCATGTTACAGCGCAACGGAGGCTGGAGCAGTGGAGAGGAAATGTTAAAGGACGGAGGCTGGAGGCAGTGGCGAGCCAATGTCTTACAGCAAGGAGGCGCTGGAGGCAGGGAGACACACAAGTGTTACAGCACGGAGGATGGAGCCAGAGCGAGAGCCAATATGTTAACAGGCAAAGAGAGGAGCTGGAGCAGTGGACAGAAGCCAAGTGATTACAGCACAAAGGGCTAGGAGGCAGTGACGAGAGCAAATCGTTAAAGCAACGAGCGAGAGGCAGTAGGAGAGTCAATGACAAACAAGCGCAAGGAGGCTGCAGATAGTGACGAAGCAATGTTCTTACAGGCAAGGAGGCAGGG
Source organism: Cherax quadricarinatus (assembly GCF_026875155.1). Lineage (NCBI taxonomy): Eukaryota > Metazoa > Arthropoda > Malacostraca > Decapoda > Parastacidae > Cherax > Cherax quadricarinatus. Next base: position 54,950,768 of record NC_069399.1, on the reverse strand, counting down.
AGACAGTCTGAAAGCAAAGGTTACAGGCAAGGAGGCGCAGGCAGTGGAGCACAGCAATGTTTACTGCCACGGAGGAGCTGAGCAGTGAGTAGCAATTGTTGCCAAGCAAGCCACGGTGGCTGGAGAGGTCAAGTCGGAGCAGCCAATGGGTACAGCAAGGAGGCTGGAGCAGTGCAATGCACTGTTTACAGCAAGGAGGCTGAGGCAGTGGGGAGAGCAATGTTACAGCCCGAGGCTGGAGCCAACAGGAGTCAAGCCAATGTTACGCAAGGAGGCTGGAAGGCAGTTGCGAGAGCAAGTGCGTGTTAACAGCAATGAGGCACGGAGGCACAGTGGAACGCAATCGTTTTACAGCACGGAGGCTGGAGGCAGTGGAAGGAGACAAGTGTTACAGCCCGAGGCTGACAGGACGAATGGAGAGCAATGTAAACCCGAGACGCTGCAGGCAGTGGAGAGTCAATGTTACAGCAAGGAGGCAGGAGACCAGTGGAATATCAAGTTTTACCAGCAAGGAGGCTGAGACAGAGAGAGCAATGTTAACAGACAAGGCGGGCTGAGACAGTGGATAGTAATGTAACCGCACGGAGCTGAGGCAGTGGAGAGGCCGTGTTACAGCAGGTGGGTCGGATGCTTGAGAGGCAGTTGGAGATAGCAATGTTACAGCAAGCAGAGGCTGTAGGCATGTGCGAGAGCGTCAAGTGTTACAGCAAGGAGGCCTAGGATGTAGTGGAGAGCAATGTTACAGCAAGAGGCAACCAGGAGGCAGTGAGAGGAGCAATGTTTACAGGCACGGAGGCCACTAGGAGACAAGTGGAGAAGGAGCAATTACGTTACAGCAAGTTGGCGGGTGGAGGCAGTGGAGAGCGCAAATGTTACAGCAAGGAGGCTGGAGGCAGTGAGAGCAACTAGTTAACAGCAGCGGAGGCTGCAGAGGCAAGTGGAGAGAGCAATGTTATGAGCAAGGAGGCTGGAGGCAGTGAGGAGAGTCTCAATGATACAGAGCAAAAGAGGCTGCGAGGCAGAGGAAAGGCAATGTTCACAGCACGGAGCTGGAGAGAGGCAGTGGAAAGCAATGATACAGAGCATCGGAGGCTGGAGGCCGAGGAGAGCAATGTTACTGCAACCGAGAGGCTGGAGGCAGTGGCGAGCAATGAATTAACGAGCACGGAGGCTAGTAGGCAGTGCGGAGAGACAATTGCATAACAGAGCAACGGAGGCTGGAGGCAGTATGGAGAGCAAATGATTACAGCAAGGAACGTCTGAGGCAGTGTGACAACACGCAAATGTTCACACAAGGAGGCTGGAAGGCAGAGGGAACAATGTTACCAAGCAAGGAGAGACAGGCAGTGGTGAGAGCAATGATTCACAGGCCAGGAGCGGCTGAGGCAGTAGGGGAGCAAAGTTACAGCACGGAGATCTGGAAAGCAGTGGAGAGCAATGTTACTAGACTGCAACGAGATGGCGTGGAGAGGCAAGTGGGAGAAGCAAGTTACACGCACGGATAGTCAGAGGCAGTGTGAGAAGGCAATGTTTACAGCAACGAGGCTGTGAGGCAGTGAAAGAGCAATGTTACTGCGAGATCGAGGACTGGAGGCAGAGGAGAGCAATGTTACATATTAAAGAGGCAGGAGGCGCAGTGGAGAGCAATGTACAACAAGGAGCTGGACAGGCAGTGGAGAGCAAATGTTACAGCAAGGAGGCTGGAGGCAGTTGATACATGGCATTAGCATTACAGCACTGAGGCAGAGGCAGTGGAGAACAATTTAAACAGCTCGGAGGCTGGAGGCAGTGGAGCAGCATTGGTATACAGCACGGAGGCTGGAGGCAGTGGAGAGCAATGTTACAGCAAGGAGGCTGGAGGCAGTGGAGAGCAATGTTACAGCAAGGAGGCTGGAGGCAGTGGAGAGCAATGTTACAGCACGGAGGCTGGTGCAGTGGAGAGCAATGTTACAGTCGAGGCTGGAGGCAGTGGGAGAGCATTGTTACAGCACGGAGCAGGAGCAGTGTAAAGAGCAATGTTACAGCACGGAGGCTGGAGGCAGTGGAGAGCAATGTTACAGCACGGAGGCTGGAGGCAGTGGAGAGCAATGTTACAGCAAGGAGGCTGGAGGCAGTGGAGAGCAATGTTACAGCACGGAGGCTGGAGGCAGTGGAGAGCAATGTTACAGCACGGAGGCTGGAGGCATGGAGAGCAGTGGTTACAGCACGGAGGCTGGAGGCAGATGGAGAGTCAATGTTAACAGCACGGAGTGCTGGAGCAGTGGAAAGCAATGGTACAGCACGGTGGCTGGAGGCAATGGAGAGCCAATGGATTAAGCAAGGAGGGCTGGAGGCAGTGGAGAGCAATGTTACAGCAAGGAGGCTGGAGACAGTGGAGAGCAATGTTACAGCACGAGGCTGGAGACAGTGGAGAGCAATGTTACAGCAAGGAGGCTGGAGACAGTGGAGAGCAATGTTACAGCACGGAGGCTGGAGGCAGTGGAGAGCAATGTTACAGCACGGAGGCTGGAGGCAGTGGAGAGCAAGGTGATACAGACAAGGAGGCTGGAGGACAGTGGAGAGCAAATGTTAACAAGCACGGAGGCTGCAGACTAGTGGAGAGCAATGTTACAGCCAAGGAGGCTGGAGGTATGGATAGCGTCAGTTATTAGCAGCAAGGAGGACTGAGCAGTCGGACAGCAACAGTTACAGAGACGGACCTGAGACAGTGGAGAGCAATGTTACCGCAATCGGAAGAGGGTGGAGAGGAGCAGTCGACATCAATTTTAACAGCAAGGAGGCTGAGGAGCAGTGGAGAGCAATCGCTACAGACGAGCACGGGCGAAGGCTGGGCGACATGGGAGAGAGCAATGTTACAGTCAACGGAGGCTGGGAAGGCAGTGGAGAGCAATGTTACAGCAAGGAGCTGCGGAGGCAGGTGGTGAGCAATGTTACAGCATGAACTCTGGAGCAGAGGAGACAGCAATTTACAGAGCACGGAGAGCAGAGAGCAGATGGAAAGCAATGCTCTACACGCACGAACAGGCCAGAGAGCAGTGCGAAGAGCATATGTTACTAGCACGTGAGGCGGGATGTCAGATCTCAGAGCAAGTTACAGCACGGAGGCTAGGACAGGCATAGCGAGAGCATGTCATGCACGGCAGAGCTGGAGGAAAGTGAAAAGCACATGTTACACATACAGCAAAATTGGCAGAGTCTAGTGTGAGAGCCATTGTTACAGTCACACGAGGCAGGAGGCAGATCTGAGAGAACAATGTTACAGCACGACGGCGGGAAGAGCATGGAGAGCATTGTTGACAGCACGGAGGCTGGAGGCAGTGGAGAGCAATGTTTTACAGCCCAAGGAGGCGGCTGGAGGCAGTGGAATTCAACAAGTCTTACAAGCAAGAAGCTGAGAGGGCAGATTGGGTGACAATCGTTACAGGCTCGTGAGGCTGGAGGCACATGGAGGCAATGTTACTGCCATTCGCGAGGCTGGAAGGCTACAGTGGAAGAACAAATGTTACAGCATCGGAGGACTGGAGCAGTGTAGCGCAATGTTACAGCACGGAGAGGACTTGGAAGGCACAGTGAAGATCAAAAGTTACTGCACAGGAAGGCCTGGAGGCAGTGGAGACAATGTTTTCTACAAACAAGGAAAGCTGGAGTGCAGTGGAGAGCAATGTTACAACAAAGGAGGCTTGGAGGACAGGTGGAGCGCATGTACAGCAAAAAGCGAGCATGGGAGGCAGTGGAAAGAGCAGTGTTACAGCACCTGAGGCAGGAGGGCAGTGGAGAACTATGTTACAGCACGGAGACCTGGAGGCACGTGGATGAGCATTGCGTTTACAGCACGGTAGGCTGGAGGCAGTTAAGAGACAATGGTTTCCAGCAAGGAGGCAGGAGCAGTGGAGAGCAATGATTAAGCAAGGAGTTCTGCAAGCAGTGGGGAGCCACATGTTACAGACACGGAGGCTAAGTACTAACAGATTGCTTTGGTTCCCAAACCTTACACAAAATTGACAAGCAAGATATCTTGGACACTGTACGTGGGGCAATTTAGAAACATCGATTTACGCTTCAGTTGTTTTACTACTGTCCTTCAACATTCAGCATAGCTCCAACTCTTGTATATATTCATCCGCCTAGCATGTTTCTCAATTGGTCCCAGAGCGCAACACAGATGAATCTTACGATTTTGTTCTGGGTGATTTGCAACACTCTCTTTTCAGGTTTTTTGTCCAAGAAAGAGTACCAACAAGACAAGCGTATCCATATGCATTGTATAAGGGCTACGACATACAGGTCCTGCGAGCCTCAGTAGTAGACACTGTCTTGACTCTATACAGGAACTTCAAGCCTGGCAAATATCTCGCTTTACTTTACTAGACACTGTTTCCCCTATCAATTCTTCCGACTGCACTGGGTACAACAGGGGATTCCCATATATTCTCAACGAATGAAACCAAAGATTAGGACTCCCTACATACCACTGAACAAAAAATTTAAATTTACCCTTCTCAGTTCTATACAGCTTCGTTCCAAAGAAATGGGCCTTTCAGTTTTCCTCCTAGGTGTATTACATTTTGACTCTTCTTGTCTACTTTAACCAATTGCTGCTCAGGACTTCCGAGTACAGTGTTAACAAACATTAGCAAATACATCATTGTGGGTCTTTCACCCTGTCACTAACAGAGCACTGTACAAATACTGCATACAGTAGGAGTTTGCCACTTGACACTGATAAGCAAAAATAAATTGACATAAACAGAACGAAGAGTGAAGAGGCCCAGACATACTACCTTGGGGAACTCCACATGTTATCCGGCATGGGTTCATGAATTCCGTTTTCGTTGATTTTGGACACTAATTTGTCTCCTGTTGCTAAAAGTACGGACTTAAACCAGTCCTAACAGAACCTATACACGATAACTTGAAGTTTCTTAAACATAATAATATTGTGGTTGACAGTATCGAAGGCCTTTGCAGGTCTAAGGTTACAATACCAATGAGTTCCCTCATTGCGACATTTCAAGTTCTCTCTCAGGTAATCCAGACAGATTAAATAAGCGAGGCTATCGGTTGAGTAAGGAGCATCTTCTAACGGCGCGATATGATAGCTATAGAGAATGATTTGTTATAAAGGAACTTAACTACTTGGTAATACACCGCCCTCTCCAAATTTTTGATATTATACTGAGATATACTAACAGGTCTAGTAGTTGCTATACATCAGACCTACTTACACACATTTCTTGAAGAATTAGGAGTAACATCTGAGCCGTCCTTCGAACCCTCCGTTACGGTATCTTGGTGATTCTGATAATCTGATTTAATTATGTGAGCAATGACGGGATGACATCTCAGAAGCCATAACCATCTTATACTCAGGAACAACTTAGAAAACGGGAACAGTTCTCAAGCTCAGTGCTCATATATTGCAGTCGTTAAACTATTGACTTAGTTTTCACTCTTATGCGCGATGCAAGTCCACATGAAGATACACTATACTAGTTGAACAACCTGTTTGGGTATACTACCGACCTTTATTGGTCAAACACTGTATAGTTTGAAACTGTATCAGAAGTACTGTGTGTAACTTATTTGAATGCAGCATGGTAAGTCTCTTCTTTCACTTAACATAAGTGTTCTGATTGCAAACTGATGTGTAGATAGGAATAAAAGCATCTTTGCCACCTTAGAGTGATTTCGTGGCATATCCTCAATTATCGATATGAGTACTGTAACCATATCTAACGGGCTTATGGCTATAACCCCTACTTTTTTAGTTGTTGCCTAAGCGCTTCTGGGGTTATAGGCTTATATTCTTCAATAATTTCTGACAGCAATAGTGCTTCTTTGCCTTTGCTCCTTTTTAAAAGCCTCTGTACTCTGTTCCCCACACACTTACGGGAATCATTTAGTGCTGCAAATATCCTGTCTGTTTTGCTTTACAAATCTTTTTAGCAGACTGTCCGATTTCATATTATCTAATATATCTCAGAAGTCATCCAAGGGTTAGTTATCTTCGATTAATCCTAACCTCTTTAACAGGTGCAGTATTATTTAAGATATGTTAGTGATCATTGTTTTGAGAATTATTTCCCCCATGCATCGTTTACGTGGTCCCGTCAACCTTGTTCTATCTATGTCCATCACAATTTTTTGTAGCCTAATATCCAGTGATTTTCCTTTACTGAGTTTCACTATTTCTAGTTGACCTCATGTTTATTGCCTGTGTAGGCCTATACCTATCCCTAGGTGATTTTCCTGAGTACAGTAATGAATGCAAATGATCACTAAGAAACCTGTTGTAATGACGCCTGACGACTAATGTTCTCCAGCGCGGTTGCAAAATATGTGGCTCATTTAGGGTGCTGCAGAACTGTTGGTTATCCGGGTTTGGTTATATTATTACTTGGGTTAGCTATTAATCCTAGAATTGCTTAAACCGTTTGCTTAGCCCGTTATTTTTGTTGCTGAAAACAATATTGACAGTACGCCCAGTATTAGTTGACTTCGACAATTGCTTTATCACTCCGGCACAAGATACTCTGGAAAAGTCCCTTCTAAGAACTGGGTCCGGGTAGGAAGGGCGGTTAACTTCTGTTCCCATACTAAGATGGGTTTTGTCTTGGGAAGCAAGCACTTCAAACCACTAGAATCTCAAGTTTATTGTATTTAAAATACAGGTCTTGGGTTTGTAAGCTAAAGTCATCTTCTAATGTAGCGCACACATACTCCACCACCCTTTCTGATCCTAGTCTAAGCGTTTTATATTGTAAACCTTCTATTTTGAACCTCGTACCAGTCACCGATCAGCACCAAACCAACAATTCAGAGATGGTTAATAAACTGCCGCAAGCCTCTAGATTTTGTTAGCTGAATCCCTAATTCTCTGCCAATTTAGGAAGAATTGACATCTTGCATTGACATGAAAATAGTGAAGGACCTGTGTTTTAATAAACAATCATAAATCATCAATATATGCAATGAGATCATTTGTATTCAAAAATTAAGGTAATAATCAATGTCAATCACTTGCTAAAGGTAACTTGCTGCCAAAGTGCATTTTATTACACACAAAATGATCGTGGCACACGCGTTGCTAATAATTGTTTCTCCATAACATCCATTCATATGCACCACCAACCCTTACACATTTACATAAGGTGCCTTTCATCTGTTTACTCACATCGCTTACTTTAGTACGATGTATGCTTCATGTCTTGGTAGTGATTTGAGATAATAATGGCTTATTGTCTCACACATTGACCTAACGTATACAATAACATATGGAGTATAAGAGTTACTCATCCCTAGCTCACTAGAACAGGCATATTGCCGTCATTTAATCTCGTCTGTCTTTTCCCTCTGGCCACAAATTTTGAGGACCTGGAATGTAATTAGGATATCACCACTTAAGAGCGCTACGAAAAAGAGCAGTGTGACCAACTGATTTTTGTTTGGGTATGCGGGTTGCCAATACATGCAGCGAATAGTGAGTTTTACTATTCTGGTAGGGATGGACAACTGTTGGGCTTATATACTGTCCAGGAGCGCTGTTACTAAAGGAATGAACTAACTCCAATCACACTTTTCCAAACCCCCACGACATGATTCTTCTTTCCTTCATGGACTTGGAAGACGAAATATAAATAAAACTTAATGGCAGCCTGTACCCCACCTAATGCCAGCCATTTATCACTCGTCGCTCTTTGTACTCCATATACAATAAAATTTATTATCTCATTTCAGTCCCATAGTATCACTTAGTATCGCTAATAGCAATCAACACTGCATTACGAAGTAAAATATCCTCTTCACAACCCTCTTCACAACATGCTACACTGTTACCCTTAACATATTCACAAAAACCACTTACATGTTAACCTCTTCAACACCCTCTTCACACATCTCACTTTGTCCTTAACTTCATCAACACCCTTTTTACATTTAACTCCTTTATACACACCTACCCCTACCCACACTACACTTCACAGTCTGGCCTCTCAACCCAATTAACTTCTGTAACTCCTTTCCCATGTCTAGGTAGACCACAGAAAGGTTTACAATCATGTTTTTATCCCTTCAAATCCCTCACTTTCCATATTTATCGGGGGTTTGTGCATCGAGTTGTTGACTGCCTGACCTGTCTCAGCTGACTCAAACCATTTTTTTAAAAACACTGAGGGCGTAACGCCACCGGACTTCTTCCTTGATTTTATAAGATAAATTTGACGGCTTTTTCTGCTATGCTTTCACACCCTGTACACGACGGTCAGTCTTCTTAATATAGGTACAGCTACTAAAACATTAACCTGTGACTATTTACAACTATTCACTACTTATTAACGAAGATAAATGTGTGAAACTAATAGTGCAGTGCCCATTATTGTAGCGAGAGTAATATATTAATCTCCCAGACATTGATCAGCGGCATCAAAGGTACAGATATGATCCTCAAACTTCCAACAAACTTTTTAGAAAAAAAAAAAACAAAAACAGTGGTTATAAGTTATATTTTATGACTGCTTAAATCCTTTGCATGACTAGGAGCTTACATGAATATGTCACATAATGGTCAGCTATTCCTTTCACTTATAAATTATACATGTCTGTAAAAATAAACGCTTAAATTTTTTATCAATTATTACTTGACGCTCATGAACTGTGAAATCAAGAGAGATGAGCTGTGGATCAACACTCAGTTGGCACTTGATCACAGCACGTCAAGATTGCTTCGAAAATCTTAACAAAATGAACAAGAAAGTTTGTAGATGTTGTTGAGGACTGGATATAAAGACCTGCTGTGCTGTATAAGAGAAATTAAATCTAATAATGAACAGGGAAATCGTAAATTACAAAAAAAATTCAAATGTAAAAGTACAAAGCGGAGGGAAATTTCACACTTAGGAGCCAAGAAGAGACATGTATGAGACATATAATGGTACCAACACTCTTATATGAGTGCGAACTTAGGTTGTAGAATGTTACAGCAACGAGGCTGGAAGGCAGTGGAGAGCAATGTCAAACAGCACGGAAGGCTGGACAGGCAGTGGCAAGAGCAATTGTTACATGCCTAGGAGGCTGGAAGAGGCCGCTGAGAGGAGAAGCAATGTTACACGCACGTGAGTCTGCGAGCAAATGATGCAGAGCACTAGTATACAGCACGAAGAGACTGGAGGCAGTGGACGAGCAATGTCATACAGCTACTGAGGCTGCGGAGCAGTCAGAGACAGCAAAGTTACAGCCACGAGAGCTGGAGTCAGAGGAGAGCAATAGTTTCCAAGCAACGGAGCTGGAGTCAAAGTGGAGAGACAAATCATTAACAGCAACGAGAGGACTGCGGAGGTCAGTGGAGAGCAATGCATACAGCAAGGAGGCGGTAGGTCAGTGTGCGGAGCAGCAATTCACAGCACCGAGCTGGAGCAGTGGAGAGACAATGTTACAAAGCACGGATACGCTGGAGCAGTGGAAGCGGAGACAATGGTGACAGCAAGGAGCGCTGAGAGAGCAGTGGCACGAGCAAAGATTGACAGCAAGAGGCGGGAGGCATTGAGGAGAGCATTACAAGCAAGGCAAGGACTGGAAGGCGGTGCATGAGCCATCGTTACAGCACGGAGGAGCTGCACGCTGTGGAGAAGCAAGTAACTAGCAAGGAGGCTGGAGGCAGTGGAAAGCCATGTTACAAGCAAGGAGGCTGGAGGCAGATGGATAGCAATGTTACAGCAGGGGCGACACGGCGTCAGGCTAGGCGGCAGTGGGAGAGCACATGTTACAGACACGATGAGCTGGAAGACATTGGAGAAGCAATGTTATCAGTGCAAACGTAGGCTGGAGGCAGTGGCAGAGCAAATACTTACAAGTCACGGAGGCTGGAGGCAGATGGGAGACGCAAAGTCACACAGCAAGGAGGCTGGAGAGCAAGCAGGAGAGCAAATGTTAAAACAGCGCCCATCGTAGGCTGTGGAAGGCAGTGGAGAGACAAATTGTTAACAAGAGCACAGGAAGGCTGGAGTGACAGTGGGAGAACCAATGTTAACAGCAAGGACGGCATGGAGGCAGTGAGAAGCAATGTTACAGCAAGAGGCTGGAGCCAGTGGAGAGCAATGTTCAGCAAAGATGCTGGAGGCAGTTGAGAGCCAATGTACATGCACGATGCATGGAGGCAGTCGAGAAGAACAATGTTACGAGCAAGGATGGCCTGAGGAGGAGCATTGGAGAGCTATGTGAACAGCACGGAGGCTGAGCGAGTGGAGAGCAAAATGTTACAGCAAGGCGAGGCGGAGAGGTGAGTTGGAGAGCAACGTCTAATCACGGGAGGGCTGCAGCACTGGACGAGCAATAGTCATACAGACACGGAAGAGCGTGGAGGCGCAGTGGACAGAGCCAATGATTCCAGGCACGAGAAGTGCTGGAAGGCAGTGGAGAGCAATCTTACAGCAAGGCGGGCTCGGAGGCAGTTGGAGAGCAATGTTACAGCCAGGCGCAGGAGGCTGGGGCAGTGGAGAGCAATCAGATTACACAAGAGCACGGCTCGACTGAAGGCAGTTGCGATGAGCAAAGTATTACAGCAAGGACAGGCTGGAGGCATGGAGCGAGGTCAAAGATACAGCACGGAGGCTGGCGTAGGCAGAGTGAAGACAATGGTTACAGCAAGGGAGTGCGGAACTGGAGGCCATTGGAGTAGCAATGTTCTAGCAGTGCAAGCACGGAGGCTACGAGGCATTTGAGAAGCAATGTTTACAGCAAGGCAGGTTGGAGCAGTGTAGAGCAATGATACAGCACGGAGGCTGGATGCAGAGGAGAACAATGTTACAGCAAGGAGCTGGAGTCTAGGCGGAGAACAAATGTTACAGCACAGGAGGCTGAGAGGGCCGTGGAAAGCATGATACAGCAAGGAGGCATGGAGGCAGTGGAGAGCAATGTCAAGCACGGAGGCTGGAGGCAGTGGAGCAGGACAATGTTCCAGCGCAAGGAGGCTGGAAGAGCAGTGGAGAGGACAAATGTTACAGCACGGACCCCTGGAGGCAGTGGAGAGCATTGTTACAGCAACAGAGGAGGCTGAGGAGTCGCAGTGGAGAGCGAAAGTAATACAGCAAGGAGGCTTGGAGGCGCAGTCTGAGAAGCAGAATGTTATTACAGAGCAAGGGAAATGGCTGGAGGCCCGTGGATAGCAACATGTTGGCAGCTCGGAGGCTAGTGAGAGCAGTGCGGAGAGCAATGTTGCCAGCAAGGAGGCGGAGGCGTGGCGAGTAATGTTACAGCACGAGAGGCTGAGCCCGTAGGAGATCAATGTTACCATGCAAGGAAGGCGCTGGGGCAACGTGATAAGCAATGTATAGCAGCAACGAGAAGAGCTGAGCAAGTGTAGACGCAATGTCAACAGCAAGGATGTTTTTTGGGGTGTTTTTGTGTGGTTCTTAGAAAGGAGTCATGGGGGAGTGGTTGTTAAAAAATGTGTATGGGTATATCAAGGTAAACTTTATGAAGAGTTTCGGGAAAATGGTTAGCCAGCTAAAGCTTGGAGTACGTGTTGTACTGTGAAGGGGGTAGGATCTGCCGTATGTAAAGAAGGGAGGGATATGCACTGTGAAGGAGAGGTAGGGTTCTGCACTGTGAAGGAGGGTGGGGGAATGCACTGTGAAGGAGGGGTAGGAAACTGATGTACTGTGAAAGGAGGGATAGGGAACTGCACTGTACGGTAAAGGGGGGTGGGGATCTGCACTGTACGGTGAAGGAAGGGTGGGGATACTGTCTGTAAAGGAGGGGTAGGGATACTGATTTGAAGGAGGGTAGGGATACGCCTGTACGGTGAAGGAGGGGTAGGGGATACTGTCTGTAAGGAGGGGGGGAAAATATAAACGCAAATGCGTTAAGTGATCTTTATTGACAACGTTTAAAACCCCAAAGTGGGCTTTTTCAAGTCACACAGGATCTACGGGGGTTGGGAAAGGTAGAGAGTATTTTAGTCATGTCAAAATGTTGAGGTAGGTGAGAATGCTGCTTATATCTAGGGGGGGGTTTATAGAGTCTTGTGTTGTTGGCAGGGTTTTGGAAATTTGTAGCCCTTTGCTGTTCTATGTTTTTATGGGGATGCGAGAAGAATTTTCTTGGCGAGTGGTTCACTGTTATAGAAGTTTGTTCGGGTTTGAAATTTTTGGTTTATGAGAAAAGCATGTTCCAGGATTTTTTTTTTAAGTGTGATTTTCATCGCATTCGCAACTCAACATCGGGAACAAGAAACTTTCCCGCCTTGACGTGCTTCCCATTCACCCAAAATCCTATACACAAGCCATCGATCTCTTGCGCAAAGAAAATTGAGATTCACTTGATCTTCCCCTTCCCCGCCAGCGATTTCATGACTTGTTGAACTAGTGTTTGGGTTTACGTGTTTCTCCTTCGAAAAAACACCCCTTTTAGCAGACTTTTTTGGATACCCCGGGTTCGACTCATGCGGTCTTTGGGGAACTTTTACAGGAAAAATCTGAAGCCGAACGTTTTTCTCCCCCATTTTTCCTTGTCGTCCTGGCTTTATGTTGACGCTTTCCTCATAACCCTAAAGCTTTTTAATTCAAGCTTCCCAAGACAAGCCAACCCGGTCGAGGCCTTTAATCCCGTTTAAAATTGAAAGAAGTCGAAAACTTTCCTTTCCCTTTTGTTTGTCTGCAAAACGCCACGAAATTCGTTTTAAAGTCTATCGAAAACCACCCAACCCCAAAAAGATCTTTCCCCTTTATCTCACCACGCCCAAAAACCCAAAAGTGGTTGATTATAGGCTTTTCCTACGTGCACTAGAACTGCAGAATGGTCCTTGGGAAGAATGCAATAATTGAAAAGATTTCTAAAATCCATATCCTTCATTTTAGAGATGCGACGGGGGCATTAAACATTCAACACACCCAGGAAACACTGGAAGAGATACAAGTCTCCCCAACAATCCATTTCCAAAATGTTTTCAACTCTTTTCTAAAAAAATCTTCCAAGTATCTAGCTCCACAACCCCGCATCAAGGAAAACCCATATAAGGACAAGCCCCATCCTCGGAGGGGTTAATAATTCCTTTAAGATCAAAAAATTATAGGGGCGAACATAAAGAGACCCCCAAAACACGCATTTCGAACCCCAAATATGCAAGCAGGATGACGATACAAGGAATCCCTTGTACAACATGCAATTTCACAAAACCCATTTAATTAAACTACAAAAACTCGATTTATACCCAACGAAACAACACTCATACAAAAGAACCCGGAATCATCGTTATCTCTAAACAAAAAATTTCAACCAAAATGGTTCTATAACTAGCTAACCCCTGCAAGAAACTTTTTACCGCCATCCCCATAAGAAAATAAAACACGAGAAGGTCTACAATTGTCCAAAAACCTCCAAGCAACCCAAACTTATAAACCCACCGGTGATATCATGCAGCTTTCTCACCTGACCTCAACTTCTGCTGATTTAAAAAATACTTCTCCTTCCCCAACCCCCGGTAAAATGTGTGTGACTTGAAAAAGCCCACTGTGGGGTGAAACGTTGTCAAAAAAAGGATACTTATCTGCATTTGTGTTTATATTTCCATTGTGTCGGTATTTTATACCATTTATTTCCAGGGGTAGGGAAACTGCATTGTACGGTGAAGGACGGGTAGGGATACTGCACTGTACTGTGAAGGAGGAGTAGGGATACTGCACGTCGAAGGACGGGTAGGGATACTGCACTGTGAAGGAGAGGTAGGGATACTGCACTGTGAAGGAGGGGTAGGGATACTGCACTGTGAAGGACGGGTAGGGATACTGCAATGTACTGAGAAGGACGGGTAGCGATACTGTACTGTGAAGGAGAGGTAGGGATACTGCACTGTGAAGGAGGGGTAGGGATACTGCACTGTACTGTGAAGGACGGGTAGCGATACTGTACTGTGAAGGAGAGGTAGGGATACTGCACTGTGAAGGAGGGGTAGGGATACTGCACTGTACTGTGAAGGAGGGGTAGGGATACTGTACTGTGAAGGACGGGTAGGGATACTGCACTGTACTGTGAAGGAGGGGTAGGGATACTGCACT
>NC_069399.1:54876044-54931220 GCF_026875155.1 Cherax quadricarinatus | reverse complement strand
TTGGGGGTTTTGCTCGCCTCCCAGTCTTTTTACTTTCATAATTGATTTCTTGTGCAGATTTGGGACCATTCCCCCAAGTTTTTCCCAAAGTGTAGTTTAAATTATCTCCCCTCCTCCCTTCCAACAGTACAAGTCAAGGCTTCTAACGTTCCCAGTAGTTAAGGTGCTTGACAGAACTTATACTTTGCAGTAAATGGATCTCTGTACACTCTCTAGATCTGCGTTTTCCCACCTTTTGAATGGAGATGTTAATGTACAGCAGTATTCCAACCTAGAGAGAACAAGTGATTTGAAAAGGATCATCATTGCTTGGCATCTCTCGTTTTGAAAGTTCTCATTATCCATCCTATCTTTTCTTTGCACGTGCGATCGTGGCACTGATGTGATCCTTGAAAGTAAGATCCTCAGACATTATACTCCCAGGTCCCTTACATTATTTTTCCGCTCTATTGTATGGCCGGGAGCCCAGTAGTATACTCTGTTCTAGTTTTTATCTCCTCCAATTTTCCATAACGGAGTATTTTGGAATTTTCCTCATTGAACATCATATTGTTTACCGTTGCCCACGGGAAAAAACTTTGTTTATATCTTCTTGGAGGTTAACCGCGTCCTAGCAGATGACAGCCTCATGCAGATCCTAGATCATCCGCAAAGGATGATAGGGTGCTGTGGTGTAATATCTCTGTTTATGTCTGATATGAGGATAAGGAATAAGATGGGGCGAGTACGTGCCTTGTGGAACAGAGCTCTTCACTATGGCAGCCTCCGTTTTTAACTCTGTTGACCACTACTCTTTGTGTTCGATTTGTTGGGAAGTTGAAGATCCTCTCCCCACTTTCCCAGTTATTTCCTTTAGCACGTATTTATGGCTATTACCCATGATCGCATTTGTCAAATGCTTTTGCAAAGTCTGTGGTATATTACATCTGATTCTGATTTTCTTCCATGCATCCAAGGCCATGTCATAGTGATCCAGTATTTGTGGAGGCAGAGCGACCTCCCTGAACCCATGTTGCCCTGGATTGTGAAATTTTTGGGAATCCAGGTGTTTTGCAATCCTGCTTCTTAGCACTCTTTCAAGATTTTATGATGTGGGACGTCAGAGCTATTGGTCTATAGTTCTTAGCTAATGCTTTGCTCCACCTTTATGGATGGGGCTATATCCTTTGTTTTAAGTGACTGTGGAATTTCACCCATGTCCAAGCCCTCCTCCCATATTGTACTTAGGGCACGCGAGGGGGGTTTCCCTTGCAGTTCTTAATGAAAACAAGTTCCACGGTCTGGGCCCGGGGCTGAGTGCATGGGCATGTTGTCATGGCTTTTTCGAAATCTATCGGATTTAGGGTAATGTCGGAAATCTGGCATACATTTAATGGAGTTTTGAGGCTCATTCATGAAGAAATCTTTTGGGGTCGTCGATCCTCAGACCGATTAGTGGTTCACAAAACACAGAGTCGTACTGGGATTTCAATATTTCACTCATTTCCTTGTTTGTCATCTGTGTAAGTCCCATCCTGTCTGAGTAAGGGCCCGATACTAGATGTGGTATTTGCCTTGTTTTTGGCATATGAAAAGAAATATTTTGAATTTCTTTCAATTTCACTAATAGCTTTAAGCTCCTCCTGCCTCTCCTGGTTCCTGTAAGAGTCATTTAGCTTAAGTTCGATATTTTCCACTTCCCTGGTCAGCGCCTCCTTTCGTGTATCAGATATTCTAGCACTCCTGAGGAGCTCAGTGACTCTTCGTCGTCTTCTGTAGAGGGAGCGTCTTTTTCTCTCCAGTTTACTCCTGCTCCTGGAGGGAAGTCACCACACCTCCACCACCAGGATGTGGTGGAGTGAAGTCACCACACCTCCACCACCAGGATGTGGTGGAGGGAAGACACCACACCTCCACCACCAGGATGTGGTGGAGTGAAGTCACCACACCTCCACCACCAAGATGTGGTGGAGGGAAGTCACCACACCTCCACCACCAAGATGTGGTGGAGGGGAAATCACCACTCTCCACCACCAGGAAGTGGTGGAGGAAGCCACCACACCTCCACCACCAGATTGGTGGAGGGGAAGTCACCACAATCCACCACCAGGAGGTGGTGAAGGAAGTCACCACACCTCTACCATCAGGATGTGGTGGAGGAAGTCTACAACCCACAATCAGGATGGGTGGGTTGAAAATCACCACACTCCACCACCAGGATGTGGTGCAGGGAAGTCACCACACCGCCACCACCAGGAAATTTGGGGAAGAAAGTCTCCACACCTCCACCAAAACAGGATGTGGTGGAGAAAGTCACCAAAACTTCCACCACCAGTAACACTATTTATCACAAAAAAAGAGGTAATCAGGGGAAAATAAATATATGTAACACACAAAAAAATGAATTGCCTGACCAGAAATATCTTTAAAATGAAGGGTGCTGCTGTTGTTCCCAGAAAGAAGTAAAAGACGGGTACCCCAGACTAATAGCCAGGGGGGAGCGGAGCTGGTTGGGAAATAACTCTCCGTGTAAAAGGAAAACCCCATTGGTACTGATGTTCCCTTGCTATTTTTCCCCCCAGCAAGAGAACAAAACCCTCACTTCACTGGGACCTCAAAAAAGCAAATAAAAAACTGTAACATTTTTATCATTAAATTTTAAAGGTAAATAAAAATGCGTAAAAATTTTACAAAACATACATATACAAATGTGTGTGACAGCATACAAAAATTAATTACATAAAAAGGAATAGTAAAAAAGAAACAGTGTACAGAAGGACTCGAAAATATTCGGTGCTCCCCTTTTTTGGTGTTCCCCTGTTTTTTTTTGGCTTTCAAAATTTTAAATCCCTTGTGTAAACATGATCCCGGGGGCTTTGAGCATTTAGTGGTTTTTTTTAGGATACATAGTGTTTGGGGGTAGTTAAATTTTGGGGGAAACGGTATTTTTAATTAAAAGGGTTCCCAAATTGAAATTGGGAGACAATGGGCCCTTTCAAAGGTTCAGGCAAAGAATTCCAAACTTTTGAGCCCCCTTTTTTGGGGAAAAAACAATAAAACCATCTCAGACCACTAATTACCCAACAAAAGGCTGCAGTCAGAATGATAACAAATTCCCACTACAGACAGCACACTCCACCAATATTCAAAACTCTAAACCTACTCACAATACAAAACATCCATACTTATTACTGCACCTACTACATACATAGAACACTTAACTCTGACATAAACCCTCCCCTCAAACATCTCCTTACCAACCTCAACAGAACACATGACCATAACACAAGGCACAGATCACTCTTTGATGTTCCTCGTGTCCATCTCACTCTATGCAAAAACTCAATGCACATAAAAGGCCCTAAAATCTGGAATTCATTACCTGTGAATATAAAAGAAATACTGTCTGTTTATTAATTCAAGTCTCTTCTCAAAAATCACTTACTCACCCATAACTAAATAAATACTGAATAATTGTATCTCATAAATTGTATCTCATATATGTATCTCATTATTGTATCTCATAAATGTCAACCTGTGACCCAATCAAACTTTGTTACTATTTAACTTCATTACCTAACATAATACTCCATTCTACTGATTATACAGCAACACAGTAAATGACCATATGACCTGTCTTTGTAATACTCATTTGTACTAAATTGTTATCTGTTTTACAATAATTTTTGTACCACTGAATATATCATTGCTTAGTTAATCTTAAGTTAATTTTAAGCCTGCCCATAATGCTCAGCATACAAGGGGCTGTGGAATGCTGCACTTTAAAAATTGTATTCCTTGTACTTCTCTGTATTATGTTCAAATTAATAAATAAATAAATAAATAAATTCTTGCATAGTGTGATGTGGACACGAGGAATGTTGAAGAGAGTTTTGTGTCTGTGTTGTGCCTATGTGTTGTGTCTGTGTGTTGTGTCTGTGTGTTGTGTCTGTGTGTTGTGTCCTGTGTGCTGTGCCTGTGTGCTGTTTTTGTGTGTTGTATCTGTGTGTTGTGTCTGTGTGTTGTGCCTGTGTGTTGTGTCTGTGTTGTGTCTGTGTATTGTGTCTGTGTGTGTTGTGTCTGTGTGTTGTGCCTGTGTGTTGTGTCTGTGTTGTGTCTGTGTATTGTGTCTGTGTGTTGTGTCTGTGTGTTGTGCCTGTGTGTTGTGTCTGTGTGTTGTGCCTGTGTTGTGTCTGTGTATTGTGTCTGTGTTTGTGCCTGTGTGTTGTGTCTGTGTTGTGTCTGTGTATTGTGTCTGTGTGTTGTGTCTGTGTGTTGTGTCTGTGTGCTGTGCTGTGTGCTGTGTCTGTGTGTTGTATCTGTGTGGTTGTGTCTGTGTGTTGTGCCTGTGTGTTTGTGTCTGTGTTGTGTCTGTGTATTGTGTCTGTGTGTTGTGTCTGTGTGTTGTGCCTGTGTGTTGTGTCTGTGTGTTGTGCCTGTGTGTTGTGTCTGTGTGTTGTGCCTGTGGGGTTGTGCCTGTGTGTTGTGTCTGTGTGTTGTGCCTGTGTATTGTGTCTGTGTGTTGTGCCTGTTGTGTTGTGCCTGTGTGTTGTGCCTGTGTGTTGTGCCTGTGTGTTATGCCTGTGTATTGTGCCTGTGTATTGTTGCATGTGTGTCGTGCCTGTGTGTTGTGTCTGTGTGTTGTGTCTGTGTGTTGTGTATGTGTGTTGTGCCTGTGTGTTGTGCCTGTGTGTTGTGCCTGTGTGTTGTGCCTGTGTGTTGTGCCTGTGTGTTGTGCCTGTGTGTTATGCCTGTGTGTTGTGCCTGTGTGTTGTGCCTGTGTGTTTGTGTCTTTGTGTTGTGCCCGTGTGTTGTGCCTGTGTGTTGTGCCTGTGTGTTGTGCCTGTGTGTTATGCCTTTGTGTTGTGCCTGTGTGTTGTGCCTGTGTGTTAATGCCTGTGTGTTGTGCCTGTGTGTTGGCCTGTGTTGTGCCTGTGTGTTGTGTCTGTGTGTTGTGTCTGTGTGTTGTGTCTGGGGTGTTGTGTCTGTGTGTTGTGCCTGTGCGTTGTGTCTGTGTGTTGTGTCTGTGTGTTGAGCCTGAGTGCTGTGTCTGTGTGTTGTGCCTGTGTGTTGTGCCTGTGTGTTGTGTCTGTGTGTTGTGCCTGTGTGTTGTGTCTGTGTGTTGCGTCTTTATGTTATGCCTGTGTGTTATGCCTGTGAATTGTGCCTGTGTGTTGTGGGCTGTGTGTTGTGTCTGTGTGTTGTGTCTGTGTGTTGTGACTGTGTGTTGTTCCTGTGTGTTGTGTCTGTGTGTAGTGCCTGTGTGTTGTGTCTGTGTGTTGTTTCCTGTGTGTTTGTGTCTGTGTGTTGTGCCTGTGTGTTGTGCCTGTGTGTTGTGCCTGTGTTATTGTGTCTGTGTGTTGTTGCCTGTGTGTTGTGCTGTGTGTTATGCCTGTGGGTTTTGCTGTGTGTTATGCCTGTGTATTGTGCCTGTGTATTGTGCATGTGTGTCGTGCCTGTGTGTTGTGTCTGTGTGTTGTGTCTGTGTGTTGTGTCTGTGTGTTGTGTCTGTGTGTTGTGTCTGTGTGTCGTGCCTGTGTATTGTGCATGTGTGTTGTGTCTGGTGTGTTGTTTTCTGTGTGTCGTGCCTGTGTATTGTGCATGTGTGTTGTGTCTATGTGTTGAGCCTGAGTGCTGTGTCTGTGTGTTGTGCCTGTGTGTTGTGCCTGTGTGTTGTGTCTGTGTGTTGTGCCTGTGTGTTGTGCCTGTGTGTTGTGTCTGTGTGTGTTGTGCCTGTGTGTTGTGTCTGTGTGTTGCGTCTTTATGTTATGCCTGTGGGGTTATGCCTGTGAATTGTGCCTGTGTGTTGTGTCTGTGTGTTGTGTCTGTGTGTTGTGACTGTGTGTTGTTCCTGTGTGTGTGTCTGTGTGTAGTGCCTGTGTTGTGTCTGTGTGTTGTGCCTGTGTGTTGTGTCTGTGTGTTGTGCCTGTGTGTTGTGCCTGTGTGTTGTGCCTGTGTATTGTGTCTGTGTGTTGTGCCTGTGTGTTGTGCCTGTGTGTTGTGCCTGTGTGTTGTGCCTGTGTGTTATGCCTGTGTATTGTGCCTGTGTATTTTGCATGTGTGCGTGCCTGTGTGTTGTGTCTGTGTGTTGTGTCTGTGTGTTGTGTATGTGTGTTGTGCCTGTGTGTTGTGCCTGTGTGTTGTGCCTGTGTGTTGTGCCTGTGTGTTGTGCCTGTGTGTTGTGCCTGTGTGTTTGCCTGTGTGTTGTGCCTGTGTGTTGTGCCTGTGTGTTGTGTCTTTGTGTTGTGCCCGTGTGTTGTGCCTGTGTGTTGTGCCTGTGTGTTGTGCCTGTGTGTTATGCCTTTGTGTTGTGCCTGTGTGTTGTGCCTGTGTGTTATGCCTGTGTGTTGTGCCTGTGTGTTGGGCCTGTGTCTTGTGCCTGTGTGTTGTGCCTGTGTGTTGTGTCTGTGTGTTGTGCCTGTGTGTTATGCCTGTGTATTGTTTCCTGTGTGTTGTGTCTGTGTGTTGTGTCTGTGTGTTGTGTCTGTGTGTTTGTGCCTGTGTGTTATGCCTTTGTGTTGTGCCTGTGTGTTGTGCCTGTGTGTTATGCCTGTGTGTTATGCCTGTGTGTTGTGCCTGTGTGTTGTGCCTGGGGTTGTGCCTGTGTGTTATGCCTGTGTCTTGTGCCTGTGTGTTGGGCCTGTGTGTTGTGCCTGTGTGTTGTGCCTGTGTGTTGTGTCTGTGTGTTGTGCCTGTGTGTTATGCCTGTGTATTGTGCCTGTGTGTTGTGCCTGTGTGTTGTTTCTGTGTGTTGTGCCTGTGTTTTGTGCCTGTGTGTTATGCCTGTGTGTTGTGCCTGTGTGTTATGCCTGTGTATTGTGCCTGTGTGTTGTGCCTGTGTGTTTGTGTCTTGTGTGGTTGTGCCTGTGTGTGTGCCTGTGTGTTATGCCTGTGTATTGTGCTGTGTGTTGTGCTTGTGTGTTGTGTCTGTGTGTTGTTGCCTGTGTGTTGTGCCTGTTGTTGTTGGGCCTGTGTGTTGTTGCCTGTGTGTTAGGCATGTGTGTTTGTGTCTGTGTGTTGTGTCTGTGTGTTGTGTCTGTGGGTTGCTGTCTGTGTGTTTTGTGCCTGTGTGTTGTGCCGGTGTGTTGGCTTGTGTGTTGTGCCTGTGTGGTTCAATGCCCTGTGTGTCGTGTCTTTGTGTTGTTTGTCGTGTGTTGTGTCTGTGGTGTTGTGTCTGTGTAGATCCACTGTGATTCACAAACAAGGCTGCTGTTGTACAGTGTTGTTGATCCACATCAGGATGTGAAGTACAATGTTGCAGATCTCAACAGGCTGTTGAGTACAATTTGACGTTGTAGAATCACAAAAACAGGTGATGAAGTACAATGTTGTAGATTCACAACAGGTCTTGCTGTAGATTCAGTGTTGTAGATCAAAACAGGCTTTTGGGGGGATGAAGTACAATGTTGTAGATTTCACAAAAGGCTGGTGTAGTACTATGTTGTGGATCACATCAGGCTGATGAAGTACAACTGTTGTAGATCCACAACAGCGCTGTGTACATTGTTGTAGATTCACTACTTGCTCTGCGGTAGTTACAATGTTGTAGATCACAATGGACTGATGAGTACTAGTTGTGGATTCACAACTGCTGCTGTAGTACATTGTTGTAGATCACAACAGGTGCTCGGCTGGAAGTACATTGTTGTAGATCACAACAGGCTGATGATGTACTATGTTGTAGTTCACAACAGGCTTGCTGAAGTACTGTGTTGTTGATCACTACTGGCTGTTGATGTTACAATGTTTGTTGATACACAGGCTGTGGTAGTTCCAATGTTGTGGATCACAACAGGCTGCTGAAGTACAATGTTGTAGATCACAACAGGCTGCTGAAGTACAATGTTGTAGATCACAACAGGCTGCTGAAGTACAATGTTGTGGATCACAATAAATGCTGCTGTTAGTACAATGTTGTATGATCAACAACTGGCTGCTGTAGTACAGTGTTGTAGATCAACAACTGGCTGCTGTAGAAATACAATGTTGTAGAATCACAACAGGCCGGTGCTGTGTACATATGTTGTAGATCACAACAGGCTGCTGAAGTACAATGTTGTGGATCACAACATGCTGCTGTAGTACAATGTTGTAGATCACAACAGGCTGCTGTAGTACAGTGTTGTAGATCACAACAGGCTGCTGTAGTACAATGTTGTAGATCACAACAGGCTGCTGAAGTACAGTGTTGTAGATCACAACAGGCTGCTGTAGTACAATGTTGTAGATCACAACAGGCTGCTGAAGTACAATGTTGTAGATCACAACAGGCTGCTGAAGTACAATGTTGTAGATCACAACAGGCTGATGAAGTACAATGTTGTAGATCACAACAGGCTGCTGAAGTACAGTGTTGTAGATCACAACAGGCTGCTGAAGTACAGTGTTGTAGATCACAACAGGCTGCTGTAGTACAATGTTGTAGATCGCAACAGGCTGCTGTAGTACAGTGTTGTAGATCACAACAGGCTGTTACTGTAGTACAATTTTTGTTTGATCACAACAGGCTGCTGTTGTCAATGTTGTGGATCACACAGGCTGCTGAAGTACAATGTTGTAGATCACAACAGGCTACTGAAGTACAATGTTGTAGATCACAACAGGCTGCTGAAGTACAATGTTGTGGATCACAACAGGCTGCTGAAGTACATCGTTGTGGAGTGGATCACAAACAGGCTGCCGAAGTACTATGTTGTAGATCACTAAAAGGATGAGAAGTACAATGTTGTAGATCACAACAGGCTGATGAAGTACAATGTTGTGGATCACAACAGGCTGCTGAAGTACAGTGTTGTAGATCACAACAGGCTGATGAAGTACTTGTATGTGGATCACAACAGGTGACTGATAGTACAATGTTGTGGCGATCACATCGGCTGATGAAGTCATTGGTTGTAGATCACAACAGGCTGCCCTTTGTAGTACAAAGTTGTGCGATCACAACAGGCTGCTGAAGTACAATGTTGTGGATCACAACAGGCTGCTGAAGTACAATGTTATAGATCACAACAGGCTGCTGAAGTACAATGTTGTAGATCACAACAGGCTGCTGTAGTACAATGTTGTAGATCACAACAGGCTGCTGAAGTACAATGTTGTGGATCACAACAGGGCCTGCTGAAGTTACAATGTTGTAGATCACAACAGGCTGCTGAAGTACAATGTTGTGGATCACAACAGGCTTCTGAAGTACAGTGTTGTAGATCACAACAGGCTGATGAAGTACAATGTTGTAGATCACAACAGACTGATGAAGTTACAATGTGTGCGATCACCACATGGCTGTGATTACAATGTTGTGGATCAAACAGGCTGCTGTAGTACAGTGTTTTAGATCACACAAGGTGATGAAGTACAATGTTGTGGATCAAAAAACAGGCTGCAAGTACAATGTTGTAGGATCACAAAAGGTGATGAAGTACAATGTTGTAGTTCACAAAGGCTGCTGTAGTACAAATTTTTGTGGATCTCAACAGGCTGATGAAGTAAAATGTTGTGGATCACAACAGGCTGCTGAAGTACAATGTTGTAGATCACAACAGGCTGCTGAAGTACAATGTTGTGGATCACAACAGGCTGCTGAAGTACAATGTTGTAGATCACAACAGGCTGCTGAAGTACAATGTTGTGGATCACAACAGGCTGCTGAAGTACAATGTTGTAGATCACAACAGGCTGCTGAAGTACAAGGTTGTAGATCCACAAAAGGCAGATGAAGTGCAATGTTGAGGATAAACTGGCTGATGAAGTACAATGTTGTAGATCACAACAGGCTGCTGAAGTACAATGTTGTAGATCACAACAGGCTGCTGTAGTACAATGTTGTGGATCACAACAGGCTGCTGTAGTACAATGTTGTGGATCACAACAGGCTGCTGTAGTACAATGTTGTAGATCACAACAGGCTGCATGTAGTAACAATGTTGTGGATTCACAAACAGGATGCTTGTAGTACAATGTTGTAAGAATCACAAACAGGGCTGCCTGTAGTACAATGTTGTAGATCACAACAGGCTGCTGAAGTACAATGTTGTAGATCACAACAGGCTGCTGAAGTACAATGTTGTGGATCACAACAGGCTGCTGAAGTACAATGTTGTAGATCACAACAGGCTGCATGGAAGTACATTGTGTAGATCACAACAGGCTGCTGTAGTACAATGTTGTAGATCACAACAGGCTGCTGTAGTACAATGTTGTAGATCACAACAGGCTGCTGAAGTACAATGTTGTAGATCACAACAGGCTGCTGTAGTAGTACAATTTTGTAAGATCACAAAAGGCTGCTGAAGTATAATTTGTAGATCACAAACAGGCTGCTGAGTACAGCAATGTTGTAGATCACAACAGGATGCTGTAGTTACAATTGTTTGGTAGGAATTCACAACACGGCTTGATGTAGACATATGTTGTAGATCACAAAGGCTGCTGTAGTTACTATGTTGTAGATCACAAACGGGCTGCCTGAAGTAACAATGTTGTAGATACAACAGGCTGCTGCAAAGTACATGTTGTGGATCACAACAGGCTGCTGAAGTACAATGTTGTAGATCACAACAGGCTGCTGTAGTACAATGTTGTGGATCACAACAGGCTGCTGAAGTACAATGTTGTGGATCACAACAGGCTGCTGAAGTACAATGTTGTAGATCACAACATGCTGTGTAGTACAGGTTGTAGATACAACGGCTGCTGTAGTACAAGGTTGTGGATCCACATCAGGCTGCTGAAGTAAATATGATTGTGATCACAACATGCTGCGTAGTTACAATGTGTAGATCACAACAGGCTGCTGAGTACAATGTTGTGGATCAACAACAGGCTGCTGAAGTACTATGTTTGTGGATCACAACAAGGTGCTGAAGTTACAATGTTGTAGACAACAACATTGCTGCTGTAGTACAATGTTGTAGATCACAACAGGCTGCTGAAGTACAATGTTGTGGATCACAACAGGCTGATGAAGTACAATGTTGTGGATCACAACAGGCTGCTGTAGTACAATGTTGTGGATCACAACAGGCTGCTGAAGTACAATGTTGTGGATCACAACAGGCTGCTGATGTACAATGTTATTGTGAGATCACAACAGCTGCTGAGTACAATGTTGCTAGATATCAATAAGGCTGTGACGTACTTGTTGTGGATCCAACAGGCTGCTGAAGATACACTGTTGGGATCACAAACAGGCTGCTGAAGTACAATGTTGTGGATCACAACAGGCTGCTGAAGTACAATGTTGTGGATCACAACAGGCTGCTGAAGTACAATGTTGTAGATCACAACAGGCTGCTGAAGTACAATGTTGTAGATCACAACAGGCTGCTGTATGTTTACAATGTGTGGATCAACAACAGGCTGTGAAGCTATACAATGTTATGATCACAACAGGGCAGTTGTAGTACAATGTTGTGGATCACCTACAGTTGTGAAGTATAATGATGTGTGGATCCCAACAGGCTGCGAAGTACAATGTTGTAGATCACAACAGGCTGCTGATGTACATGTTGTAGATCACAACAGGACTGATGTAGTACATGTTGTGGATCACAAAGGCTGCAGAAGTCAATGTTGTAGATCACAACAGGCATGCTGTTAGTTACAATGTGTGGATCACAACAGGTGCTGATGATGTTACAATGTTGTAGATTAACAACAGCTGAGTGTTTGTACCAATGTTGTGGATCACCTAAGAGGTGATGAACACAATGTTCCAGTTTTTAATCAGTGTATTTTGGAACTCATTAATGATTCACAATTTGGTATTGCTCCTTTTAGAAAACACAGTATTTTTTAGTATTTCCTTAAGGCCGAATTATTATTTTTCTCTGAGATTTTTCCTAATGACCTTCAAATTATTGTGTTTTATACAGAAAATTTTGAAATAAAGTTTTGTACTATGAAGTACAATGTGGATAGATCTCAACAGGCTGCACTAAAGTTCAATGTTGTAGTTCACAACAGGCTGCTGTAGTACAATGTTGTAGATCAAAATCAGGCTGCTGAAAAGTACAATGTTGTGGATGACAACAGAGCTGCTGGAAGTCAGTGTTGTAGATCACAACAGATGTGAAGTACAATGTTGTAGATCACTACAGGATGCTGATAGTACAATGGTTGTAGTCACAACAGGGCTGCTGAAGTACATTGTTGTGGATCACACAACAGGCGTGCTGAGTACAGTGTTGTAGGTCACAAACAGGCTGCTGTAGTACAATGTGTTGGAATCACAACAGGGCTGCTGAAGTACAATGTTGTAGATCACAACAGGCTGCTGAAGTAGAATGTTGTAGATCACAACAGGCTGCTGAAGTACAATGTTGTGGATCACAACAGGCTGCTGTAGTACAATGTTGTAGATCACAACAGGCTGCTGAAGTACAATGTTGTAGATCACAACAGGCTGCTGAAGTTACCTATGTTGTAGTTCACAACAGGCTGCTGAAGTACAATGTTGTAGATCACAACAGGCTGCTGAAGTACAATGTTGTAGATCACAACAGGCTGCTGTAGTACAATGTTGTGGATCACAACAGGCTGCTGTAGTACAATGTTGTGGATCACAACAGGCTGCTGTAGGTACAATGTATGTTGATCACACAGGGGCTGCTGTAGTACATGTTGTGGTTCCAACAGGCTGCTGAAGTACAATGTTGTAGATCACAACAGGCTGCTGTAGTACAATGTTGTAGATCACAACAGGCTGCTGAAGTACAATGTTGTAGATCACAACAGGCTGCTGTAGTACAATGTTGTAGATCACAACAGGCTGCTGAAGTACAATGTTGTAGATCACAACAGGCTGCTGTAGTACAATGTTGTAGATCACAACAGGCTGCTGAAGTATAATGTTGTAGATCACAACAGGCTGCTGAAGTACAATGTTGTAGATCACAACAGGCTGCTGTAGTACAATGTTGTGATCACAACAGGCTGCTGAAGTACAATGTTGTAGATAACAACAGGCTGCTCTGTAGTACTTGTGTGGTTCAAAACAGGCCTGCTGAAGTACCAATGTTAGTGGATCACAACTGCTGCTGAAGTTTTATGTTGTAGATCACAACATGCTGCTGTAGTACAATGTTGTAGATCACAACAGGCTGCTGTAGTACAATGTTGTAGATCACAACAGGCTGCTGACAAGTACGTGTTGTGATCACAAAACAGGCTGCTGTAAGTACATTGTTGTAGATCACAACATGCTGCTGTTAGTACAAATGGTGTAGATCCAAACAGGTGCCTTGAAGTACAATGTTGTATTCAAAACAGGCTGCTGAAGTACATTGTTGTGGATCAAATCAGGCTGATGAAGTACAATGTTGTAGATCAAAACAGGCTGCTATAGTAACATGTTGTAGATCACAACAGGGCGCTGTAAGTTACAATGTTGTAGATCCACAACAGGCTGCTGAGTACAATTTTGTGGATGACATACAGGCGCTGAAAGTACAGGTTGTAGATCAAACAGACTGCTGAAGTACAATGTGTGTGCGTCACAAAGGCTTGCTGAAGTTCAATGTTGTAGATCACAACGGCTGCTGAAGTACAATGTTGTGGATCACAACAGGACTGCTGCTGAGTACAGTGTTGTAGATCACATAAGGTTGCTGAAGTACAAATGTTGTGGATCACAAACAGGCTTGCTGAAGTACAATGTTTTAGATCACAACAGGCTGCTGAAGTAGAATGTTGTAGATCACAACAGGCTGCTGAATTACAATGTTGTGGATCACAACAGGCTGCTGTAGTACAAGTTGTAGATCACAACAGGCTGCTGATAGTACTATTGTTGTAGATCACAACAGGCTGCTGAAAGTACAATGTTGTAGGATCAAACAGGCTGCTGAAGTACAATGTTGTAGAGCACAACAGGCTGCTGAAGTACAATGTTGTAGATCACAACAGGCTGCTGTAGTACAATGTTGTGGATCACAAACAGAGCTGCTGTAGTACAATGTTGTGGATCAACAAACAGGCCTGCTGTCGTAACAATGTTGTAGATTCACAACAGGCTGCTGTTGTACAAATGTTGTGGATAACACAGGCTGCTTGAAGTACCAATGTTGTAGATCACAACAGGCTGCTGGAAGTACATATGTTGTAGAACACAAACAGGCTGCTGAAGTACAATGTTGTAGAATCACAACAAGGTGCTCGTGTACAAATGTTGTAGGATCACACTGGTGTTCTGAAGTACAATGTGTAGATCACAACAGGCTGCTGTTAGTTAAATTTCGTTGTAGATCACATACAGGCTGTTGCTGAGGATAATGTTGTAGATCACAACAGGCTGCCTGAAATACAATGTTCTAGATCACAACTGGATGCTGCTAGTACAATTGTTGTAGAATCACAACTGGCTGCTTGTTTGTACATTGTTGTTGTTCACTCAACAGGCTGCTGTAAGTACAATGGTGTAGATTCACAACGGCTGCTGAAGTACATAGGTTTGTAGAACAACAGCTGCTGATGTACAATGTTGTGGATCACAACAGGCTGCTGTAGTACAATGTTGTAGATCACAACAGGCTGCTGTAGTACAATGTTGTGGATCACAACAGGCTGCTGAAGTACAATGTTGTGGGATCACATAAAGGGGCTGCTGAATGTACATTGTTGTGATCACAACATGCTGCTGTAGTACA
The DNA here is from genome assembly GCF_026875155.1 of Cherax quadricarinatus. Lineage (NCBI taxonomy): Eukaryota > Metazoa > Arthropoda > Malacostraca > Decapoda > Parastacidae > Cherax > Cherax quadricarinatus. The sequence goes on along the minus strand of NC_069399.1, from coordinate 54,916,596 downwards.
ATGTTGTAGGTTCACAACAGGCTGCCTGTGAGTACAATGTTGTAGGATCACAACAGGATGCTGAAGTACAGTGTTGTTAGATCACAAACCAGGCTCTGTGTACAGTGTTGTAGATCACAACATGCTGCTGTAGTACAATGTTGTAGATCACAACAGGCTGCTGAAGTACAATGTTGTAGATCACAACAGGCTGATGAAGTACAATGTTGTAGATCACAACAGGCTGCTGAAGTACAATGTTGTGGATCACAACGGCTGCGTGAAGTACAAAGTGTAGATCTATACAGCTTGATGAAGTACAATGTTGTAGATCACTACAGGCTGCTGAAGTACAATGTTGTAGATCACAACAGACTGCTGAAGTACAGTGTTGTAGATCACAACAGGCTGCCGTAGTACAATGAAACCTGATCACAACAGGATGCTGATGTACAATGTTGTAGCAACACAACAGTCTGCGGTAGTACAATGTTGTAGATCACAACAGGCTGATGTAGTACAATGTTGTAGATCACAACAGGCTGCTGTAGTACAATGTTGTGGATCACAACAGGCTGCTGAAGTACAATGTTGTAGATCACAACAGGCTGCTGTAGTACAATGTTGTAGATCACAACAGGCTGCTGAGTACAATGTTGTGATCTCGACAGGTGCTGATGTACAATGTTGTTAGATCACATAACTGGCTGCTGAAGTACAATTTGTTATAGATTCCCACCCAACAAAAAAAAAAAAAAATGGCTGTGAAGTACAATGTTGTAGATCACAACAGGCTGCTGAAGTACAATGTTGTAGATCACAACAGGCTGCTGAAGTACAATGTTGTAGATCACAACAGGCTGCTGAAGTACAATGTTGTAGATCACAACAGGCTGCTGAAGTACAATGTTGTAGATCACAACAGGCTGCTGATGTTTACAATGTTGTAGTATCCAAAAAACTGCAGCTGCTTGAGTACAGTGTGTTGATCATTCAGGCTGCTTGGAAGTACAGTGTTGTAGATCACAACAGGCTGCTGTAGTACAATGTTGTAGATCGCAACAGGCTGCTGTAGTACAGTGTTGTAGATCACAACAGGCTGCTGTAGTAATTGTTGTAGATCACAAAAGGCACTGCGTTGTACAATGTTGTCGGATCCAAAAGGCTGCTGTATTTACAATGTTGTAGATCACAAAAGAGATGATAGTACCTATGTTGTAGATCACAAACAGGCTGATGAAAGTACAATGTTGTGGTTCAACAACAGGCTGCTGAAGTTCACAATGTTGGGATCACTACAGGGCTGCCGAAGTACAATGTTGTAGATCACACAGGCTGATGAAAGTACAATGTTGTACGATCACAACAGGCTGATGAAGTACAATGGTGTGGAATACACAAACAGGCTGCTGAATGTCAGTGTTGTAGATCACAACAGGCTGTTGAAGTTCAATGTGTGGATCACAAGGCTGTGAAGTACAATGTTGTGGATCACAACTGGTGATGAAGTACAATGTTGTTTGATCACAACAGGCTGCTGCTTAGTACAATGTTGTGGATCAAAACAGGACTCTGAAAGTACAAAAATTTGTTGTGGATCACAACAGGCTGCTGAAGTACAATTGTGATAGATTCACACAGGTGCTGAAGGTATCAATGTTATAGATCACAACAGGCTGGCTGTAGTACATTGTTGTAGATCACAAGGGGCGCTGAAAAGTTCTCATTGTTGTGGATCACAAAACCAGGAGCTGACAGTACAATGTTGTAGATCAAAAGGCTGCTGACGTACAATGTTGTGGGGATCTCAACAGTGCTTCTGAAGTACAGTGTTGTGATCACAACAGGCTGATGAGGTACAATGTTGTAGATCACAACAGACTGATGTAGTGACCAATGTTGTGGATCACAAAAGGCTGGCTGCAAGTACAATGTTGTGATCACAACAGGCTTGCTGTTAGTACAGTGTTGTAGATCACTACAGGCTGATGTAGTACAATGTTGTGGATCATACGGGCTGTGAAGTTACTAATGTTTGTGGTTTCACAAACTGGAGCTGAAGTACAATTGTTGTAGATCACATCATGCTGCTGTAGTACAATGTTGTAGATCACAACAGGCTCGGAAAGTACATTGTCTGTAGATCACAACAGGCTGATGAAGCTACATTGTTGTGGATCCACAAAAGGCTGATGGAGGTACTATTGATGTAGAGCACAACAGGCTGCCTAAAGTAAATGTTGTAGATCAAACTGGCTGATGAAGTACTATGTAGTAGACCAAAACAGGCTGCTGAAGTTTCAAATGTTGTGGATGCATCAGGCTGCTGAAGTACACGTGTTGTAGATCACAACAGGACTGAATGAAAGTTACAATGTTGTAGATCACAAACAGGCTGTGATAGTACAATGTTGTAGATCACAACAGGCTGTGAAGTACAATGTTGTGGATCTACAACAGGCTGCTGAAGTACTCAGTGGCTTTGTGATACAACAGTGCTGTAGTTCATTGTTGTGGATCACAAAAGGCTGCTGAAGTACATGTTGTAGATCACAACAGCTGTGATGTTGAATGTTTGTAGATCAACAACAGGATGCTGAAGTACATGTTCGTGGATCACAAAAAGGCTGCTGTAGATACAATTGTTGTAGATCACAACAGGCTGCTGAGTACAAGTTGTTGTCACAAACAGGCTGCTGATGTACAATGTTGTAGATCACTACAGAGCTGCTGAAGTTACATTGTTGTAGAGCAAAAAAGGCTGCTGAAGTAAAATGTTGTAGATCACAACAGCGCTCCTCTGTAGTACAATTGTTGTGATTCACAAGGCTGCTGTAGTACAATGTTGTGGATTCACACAACAGGCTGCTTGTAGTACAATGTTTGTTGATCACACAGGCGCTGTAGTACAATGTTGTGGGATCACTAAAGGTGCTGAAGTACAATGTTGTAGATCACAACAGGCTGCTGAAGTACAATGTTGTAGATCACAACAGGCTGCTGAAGTACAATGTTGTAGATCACAACAGGCTGCATGTAGTTAAAATGTTGTAGATCACAACAGGCTGCTGAAGTACATTGTTGGAGAATCACAACAGGAGGCGGTAGTAAAATGTTGTTAGATCAAAACAGGCTGCTGAAGTATAATGTTGTAGATCACAACAGGCTGCTGAAGTACAATGTTGTAGATCACAACAGGCTGCTGTAGTACAATGTTGTAGATCACAACAGGCTGCTGAAGTACAATGTTGTAGATCACAACAGGCTGCTGAAGTACAATGTTGTGGATCACAACAGGCTGCTGTGTACCATGTTGTGGTTCACAACACGGCTTGCTGTAGTTTACAATGTTGTAGATCACAACATGCTGCTTGTAGTACAAATGTTGTCAGATCACAAAAAGGCTGCTGTAGTACCAAATGTTGTAGATCTCCAACAGGATGCTGAAGTACAGTGTTGTTGATCACAACAGGGCTGCTGTTAGTACAGTGATGTAGATCACAACCATTGCTGATTTAGTCAATGTTGTAGATCACAAACAGGCTGCTGAAGTACAATGTTGTAGATCACAACAGGCTGCTGAAGTACAATGTTGTGGATCACAACAGGCTGATGAAGTACAATGTTGTAGATCACAACAGGCTGCTAAAGTACAATGTTGTAGATCACAACAGGCTGCTGAAGTACAATGTTGTAGATCACAACAGGCTGCTGAGTACATGTTGTGGTTAGACAACAGGATCCCCCGATGAGTACAGTGTTGTAGATCACAACAGACTGCTGAAGTACAATGTTGTAGATCACAACAGGCTGCTGAAGTACAATGTTGTAGATCACAACAGGCTGCTGAAGTACAATGTTGTGGATCACAACAGGCTGATGAAGTACAATGTTGTAGATCACAACAGGCTGCTGTAGTACAATGTTGTGGATCACAACAGGCTGCTGAAGTACAATGTTGTAGATCACAACAGGCTGCTGAAGTAGAATAGAAGGTTGTATGATCACAAAAGGCTGATGAATTAACAATTGTTGTGGTTATCGAACAGGCTGCTGTAGTACAATGTGGTAGAAAACAACAGGCTGGCTGAAGTACAATGTTGTAGATCTACAACAGGCTGCTGATGTACAAGGTTGTAGTTCACAAAAAAGGCTGCCTGAAGTACTAGGTTGTAGAGCACATCAGGCTGCTCGAAGTACAATGTTGTAGATCACAACAGGCTTCTGTAGTACAATTGTTGTGGATCTCAACAGGCTGCTGTTGTACAATGTTGTTGGATCAAAACAGGTGATGTAGTACTATGTTGCTAGTTAACAAACAGGGCTTGCTGTAGTAGTAAATGTTTGTGGACTCACAATACAGGCTGCTGAAGTTCATTGTTGGTAGAATCACACAGGCTGATGAGTACTATGTTGTAGTTCACACTGGCTGATGAAGTACAATGTTGTAGATCTACAACAGGCTGCTGTAGTAATGTTGTAGATCTACAACAGGCTGCTGAAGTTACAATGTTGTAGTTCCACAACAGGCTGCCTGCTGTAGTAAAATGTTGGTAGAATCACAACAGGTGCTGAAGTATATGTTGTAGATCACAACAGGCTTGCTGTAAGTAAAATGGTGTTGATCATATACAGGCTGCTGTAGTACTATGTTGTAAGATCAACAAATTGCTGCGTAGATTACAATGTTGTTGATCACAACAGGCTGTGAAACGGTACAATGTTGTTTAGATCAAAACAGGCTGCTGAAGTACAATGTGTGGATCACAACAGGCTGCTGAAGTACCATTGTTGTAGGATCACAACAGGCTGCTGTAGTACAATGTTGTGATACAACGGCTGCGGAAGTTCTATGATGTCGGATCACAACAGGCTGCTGAAGTACATATGTTGTAGATCTAAATCATGCTGCCAGGTAGTACAATGTTGTGATCCAACAGGCTGCTGAAGTGACAGTTGTTGTAGATCACAACGGTTGCTGTAGTACAGTGTTGTAGTTCAAAAACATGTCTGTAGTACAAAGTTGTAGATAACACAGGCTGCTGAAGTTACAGTGTTGTTGTTCACAACAGGCTGCTGTAGTAACAGTGTTGATAGATCACAACATGCTGGCTGTTGTACAATGTTGTAGATCAAACAGGCTGCTGAAGTACAATGTTGTTGATCCAACAGGCTGATTTTTCCTGAAGTACAATGTTGTGGATTCAAATCAGGCTGATGAAGTACAATGTTGTAGATCACAACAGGTGCTAAAGTACAATGTTGTAGATCAAAACAGGATGCCTGAAGTAATGTTGTAGATCACAACAGGCTGCTCGAAGTAACCAATGTTGTGGATTGACAAAGGCTGCTTGAAGTACAGTGTTGTAGATCACAACAGACTGAAGTACGTACAATCGTTGAGATCAACAACAGGTACTGCTGTGAAGTACAATGTTGTTGATCAAATCAGGCTGCTCGAAGGACAATGTTGTGGATCACAACAGGCTGCTGTAGTAGTACAATGATGTAGATCACAAACAGGCTGCTGTAGTACAATGTTGTAGATCACAACAGGCTGCTGAAGTACAATGTTGTAGATCACAACAGGCTGCTGTAGTACAATGTTGTGGATCACAACAGGCTGCTGAAGTACAATGTTGTAGATCACAACAGGCTGCTGTAGTACAATGTTGTGGATCACAACAGGCTGCTGAAGTACAATGTTGTGGATCACAACAGGCTGCTGAAGTACAATGTTGTAGAGATCACAACATGCTGACTGTTGTACATTGTTGTAGATCACAACAGGCTGGCTGAAGTTACAGTGGTGTAAGTTCACATACAGGCCGGCTGTAGTACAGTGTTTAGATCACATATGTGCTGTAGTTACATTGTGTAGATCACAAAGGCTGCTGAGTACAGTGTTGTGATCACAAAAGGTCTGATGTAGTACAGTGTTGTAGATCACAACATGCTGCTGTAGTACAATGTTGTAGATCACAACAGGCTGCTGAAGTACAATGTTGTAGATCACAACAGGCTGCTGTAGTACAATGTTGTGGATCACAACAGGCTGATGAAGTACAATGTTGTAGATCACAACAGGCTGCTAAAGTACCAATGTTGTAGATCACAACGGTGTCTTGATGAAGTACAATGTTGTAGATCACAACAGATGCTGAAGTACAATGTTGTGGATGACAACAGGCTGCTGAAGTACAGTGTTGTAGATCACAACAGACTGCTGAAGTACAATGTTGTAGATCACAACAGGCTGCTGTAGTACATGTTGTAGATCACAACAGGTGCTGATGTAACAATGTTGTGGATCACAAAACAGGATGCCTGATGGACAGTGTTGTAGATCAACAAACAGGCTGTTGTAGTACAATGTTGGGATAAAAAAGGCTGTGATGTACAATGTTGCTAGATCAAAACAGGATGCTTGAGTAGAATGTTGTTAGATCACACAGGGCTGCTGAAGTCATGTTGTGGATCACCAACGGCTGCGGTATGTACAATGTTGGAGATCACAACAGGCTGATGAAGTACAATTGTTGTAGATCACAACAGGTGCTGAAGGATCAATGTTGTAGATCACACAGGCTGCAGAAGTACAATGTTGTAGTGACAACAGGCTGCTGAAGTACCAATGTCTGTAGATCCACAAACAGGATGCTGTAGTACATGTTGTATCACAACTGGCTGATGAAAGTACCAATGTTGTAGATTCACAACAGTCTGATGAAGTTACAGTGTGTTGTTACGATAACATCAGGCTGCTGAAGTACAAAGTTATAGATCACAACAGGCTGCTGAATTACAATGTTGTAGATCACAACAGGCTGGAAGTTACAATGTTGTTGATCACTACAGGCTGACGAAAGTTACCAATGTGTAGATCACAACAGGCTGCTGAAGTACAATGTTGTGGATCCCAAACAGGCTGATGAAGTACTAATTTGTTGTAGATACAATGGCTGATGAAGTACAATGTTGTAGGATCATACAGGTGCTGAAGTATAATGTTGTAAGATAACAACAGACTGCTGAAGTACAAGTTGTCTGTAGATCACAACAGGCTGCCGTAGTAAATGTGTAGCTACTACAGGCTGCTGAAGTACAATGTTGTAGAGCACAACAGGCTGCTGTAGTACAATGTTGTAGATCACAACAGGCTGCTGTAGTACAATGTTGTAGATCACAACAGGCTGCTGTAGTACAATGTTTTGGATCCAACAGGATGCTGATGTAAAATGTTGTAGATCACAACAGGTGCTGTAGTACAAGGTTGTAGTTCACAAAAAGGCTGATGAAAGTACAAATGTTGTAGATCACAAACAGGATGCTGACGTACAATGTGTAGGAATATCACAAACAGGGGTGCTGAACGTACAATGTTTAGATAACAACAGGCTGCTGAAGTACAATGTTGTAGATCCACAACAGGCTGCTGAAAGTACAATGTTGTAGATCACAACAGGATGTGATTACAATGTGGTAGATCAAACCAGGCTGCTGAAGTACAATGTTGTAGATCACAACAGGCTGCTGAAGTCAGTGATGTTGTCGATACAAAAAGGATGATTATGTGTAATGTTGGTAGATCACAACAGGTGCTGAAGTCAGAGTTGTAGAATCACTAACAGGCTGCTGAGTACAGTGTGTAGTCACAAACAGGCTGCTGTGAGTACAATGTTGTAGATCGCAACAGGCTGCTGTAGTTCAGTGTTGTAGATCCACAACAGGCTGCGTGAATACAACTGTTGTAGATTTCACAACAGGCTGTGTTGTACAATGTTGTGGATCACAACAGGCTGCTAGAAGTTAAATGTTGTTGATTCACAACAGGCTACTGAATGTACAATGTTGCTAGATCACAACGGTTGCTGAAGTACAATGTTGTGGGATCACAACAGGCTGCTGTAAGTACAATGTGTGGATCACAACAGGCTGCCGAAGTTACAATGTTGTAGATCACAACAGGCATGATTAAGTACAAAATGTTGTAGATCACAAAAGGCTGATGAAAGTACAAGGTTGTGGATCACAACCAGGCTGGCTGAAAGTACAGTGTTGTAAGATCACAACAGGCTGATGAAGTACAATGTTGTGGATCACAACAGGCTGCTGAAGTACAATGTTGTGGATCACAACAGGCTGATGAAGTACAATGTTGTAGATCACAACAGGCTGCTGTAGTACAAAGTTGTGGATCACAACAGGCTGCTGAAGTACAATGTTTTGGATTCACAACAGGTGCTTGAAGTACAATGTTATAGATCACAACAGGCATGATGAAGTACAATGTTGTAGATCACAACAGGCTGCTGTAGTACAATGTTGTAGATCACAACGGGCTGCTGAAGTACAATGTTGTGGATCACAACAGGCTGCTGAAGTACAATGTTGGTAGATCACAACAGGCTCGATGAAGTACAATGTTGTGGATCACAAACTGGCTTCTGGAAGTACAGTGTTGTAGATTCACAACAGGGCTGATGTAAGTACAATGTTGTAGATCACACAGGACTGATGAAGTACAATGTTGTGGATCGTCAACAGGCTGCTGAAGTACAATGTTGTGGATCACAAAATCAGGGGATTGCTGTTAGTACCAGTGTTGTAGATCAACAGGCTGATGAAGTACAATGTGTGGATACAACAGGCTGCTGAAGTACATGTTGTGGATCCAACAGGCTGTGAAGTTACAATGTGTAGATCACAACAGGCTGCTGTGTTACAATGTTGGGGATCACAACTGGCTGCTGAAAGTTACAATGTTGTGGATCACAACAGGCTGCTGATGTACAATGTTGTAGATCACCAAAAGGCTGCTGAAAGTAACAATGTTGAGTGGATCACAACAGGCTGCTGAAGTACTAATGTTGTAGATCACAACAGGAGCTGAAAGTACAATGTTGGGGATCACAACAGGATGCTGAAGTCCAATGTTGTGGATCACAACAGGCTGCTGAAGTACAATGTTGTAGATCACAACAGGCTGCTGAAGTGCAATGTTGTGGATCACAACAGGCTGCTGAAAGTACAATGTTGATAGATCACATAAACAAATAACAGGCTGCTGATGTACAATGTTGTAGATCAAAACAGGCCTGCTGTAGTACAATGTTGTGGATCACAACAGGTGCTGTCAGTACATGTTGTCGGATCACAACAGGCTGCTGTAGTACAATGTTGTAGATCACAACAGGCTGATGTAGTACAATGTTGTGGATCACAACAGGCTGCTGAAGTACAATGTTGTAGATCACAACAGGTGTGTAGTACATTGTTGTGGAACACAAAGGCTGCTGATGATACAATGTTGTAGATCACACAGGCTGTTGAAGTACATGTTGTAGATCACAACAGGCTGCTGAAGTCATATGTTGTGGACTAACAACAGGCTGCTGAAGTACATTGTTGAGATAACAAAAGGCTGGATGAAGTACAATGTTGTAGATCACATACAGGCTGCTGAAGTACAATGTTGTAAGTCACACTGAATAGCTGAAGTACAGTGGTTGTAGTTCACACTAACAAGGCTGCCGTCAGTACAATTGTTGTAGATCACAACAGGCTGGCTGAAGTACAATGTTGGGAGATAACAACAAGGCTGCTGTAGTACATTGTTGTTGTAACAAACAGGACTGCTGTAGTACAATTGTTGTAGATCACTACAGGCTGCTGTAGTACAATGTTGTGGATCACAAAGGCTGCTGAGTAACAAGTTGTAGATCACACACAGGAATGCTGTAGTACAATGTGTCGTTCAAAACAGGCTGCTGAAAGTACAATGTTTGTAGAATACAACAGGATCATGCTGAAGTTACAAGGTTGTAGTCCCAACAGGCTGATGAAGTACAATGTTGTAGATCACAACAGGCTGCTGAAGTACAATGTTGTAGATCACAACAGGCTGCTGAAGTACAATGTTGTAGATCACAACTGGCTGGCTGGAAGATACAATGTTGTAGTTCACAACAGGTGCTGAGTAACAATGTTGTTAGATCACAACAGGCTGCTGAAGTACAGTGTTGTAGATCACAACAGGCTGATGAAGTACAATGTTGTAGATCACAACAGGCTGCTGAAGTACAGTAGTTGTAGATCACAACAGGCTGCTGAAGTACAGTGTTGTAGATCACAACAGGCTGCTGTAGTACAATGTTGTGGATTCGAAACAGGCTGCTGTGTACAGTGTTGTAGATCACAACAGGCTGTTACTGTAGTACAATTTTTGTTTGATCACAACAGGCTGCTGTTGTCAATGTTGTGGATCACACAGGCAGTGAAGTACAATGTTGTAGATCACAACAGGCTACTGAAGTACAATGTTGTAGATCACAACAGGCTGCTGAAGTACAATGTTGTGGATCACAACAGGTGCTGAAGTACATCGTTGTGGAGTGGATCACAAACAGGCTGCCGAAGTACTATGTTGTAGATCACTAAAAGGATGAGAAGTACAATGTTGTAGATCACAACAGGCTGATGAAGTACAATGTTGTGGATCACAACAGGCTGCTGAAGTACAGTGTTGTAGATCACAACAGGCTGATGAAGTACAATGTTGTGGATCACAACAGGTGACTGATAGTACAATGTTGTGGCGATCACATCGGCTGATGAAGTCATTGGTTGTAGATCACAACAGGCTGCCCTTTGTAGTACAAAGTTGTGCGATCACAACAGGCTGCTGAAGTACAATGTTGTGGATCACAACAGGCTGCTGAAGTACAATGTTATAGATCACAACAGGCTGCTGAAGTACAATGTTGTAGATCACAACAGGCTGCTGTAGTACAATGTTGTAGATCACAACAGGCTGCTGAAGTACAATGTTGTGGATCACAACAGGCTGCTGAAGTACAATGTTGTAGATCACAACAGGCTGCTGAAGTACAATGTTGTGGATCACAACAGGCTTCTGAAGTACAGTGTTGTAGATCACAACAGGCTGATGAAGTACAATGTTGTAGATCACAACAGACTGATGAAGTTACAATGTGTGCGATCACCACATGGCTGTGATTACAATGTTGTGGATCAAACAGGCTGCTGTAGTACAGTGTTTTAGATCACACAAGGTGATGAAGTACAATGTTGTGGATCAAAAAACAGGCTGCAAGTACAATGTTGTAGGATCACAAAAGGTGATGAAGTACAATGTTGTAGTTCACAAAGGCTGCTGTAGTACAAATTTTTGTGGATCTCAACAGGCTGATGAAGTAAAATGTTGTGGATCACAACAGGCTGCTGAAGTACAATGTTGTAGATCACAACAGGCTGCTGAAGTACAATGTTGTGGATCACAACAGGCTGCTGAAGTACAATGTTGTAGATCACAACAGGCTGCTGAAGTACAATGTTGTGGATCACAACAGGCTGCTGAAGTACAATGTTGTAGATCACAACAGGCTGCTGAAGTACAAGGTTGTAGATCCACAAAAGGCAGATGAAGTGCAATGTTGAGGATAAACTGGCTGATGAAGTACAATGTTGTAGATCACAACAGGCTGCTGAAGTACAATGTTGTAGATCACAACAGGCTGCTGTAGTACAATGTTGTGGATCACAACAGGCTGCTGTAGTACAATGTTGTGGATCACAACAGGCTGCTGTAGTACAATGTTGTAGATCACAACAGGCTGCATGTAGTAACAATGTTGTGGATTCACAAACAGGATGCTTGTAGTACAATGTTGTAAGAATCACAAACAGGGCTGCCTGTAGTACAATGTTGTAGATCACAACAGGCTGCTGAAGTACAATGTTGTAGATCACAACAGGCTGCTGAAGTACAATGTTGTGGATCACAACAGGCTGCTGAAGTACAATGTTGTAGATCACAACAGGCTGCATGGAAGTACATTGTGTAGATCACAACAGGCTGCTGTAGTACAATGTTGTAGATCACAACAGGCTGCTGTAGTACAATGTTGTAGATCACAACAGGCTGCTGAAGTACAATGTTGTAGATCACAACAGGCTGCTGTAGTAGTACAATTTTGTAAGATCACAAAAGGCTGCTGAAGTATAATTTGTAGATCACAAACAGGCTGCTGAGTACAGCAATGTTGTAGATCACAACAGGATGCTGTAGTTACAATTGTTTGGTAGGAATTCACAACACGGCTTGATGTAGACATATGTTGTAGATCACAAAGGCTGCTGTAGTTACTATGTTGTAGATCACAAACGGGCTGCCTGAAGTAACAATGTTGTAGATACAACAGGCTGCTGCAAAGTACATGTTGTGGATCACAACAGGCTGCTGAAGTACAATGTTGTAGATCACAACAGGCTGCTGTAGTACAATGTTGTGGATCACAACAGGCTGCTGAAGTACAATGTTGTGGATCACAACAGGCTGCTGAAGTACAATGTTGTAGATCACAACATGCTGTGTAGTACAGGTTGTAGATACAACGGCTGCTGTAGTACAAGGTTGTGGATCCACATCAGGCTGCTGAAGTAAATATGATTGTGATCACAACATGCTGCGTAGTTACAATGTGTAGATCACAACAGGCTGCTGAGTACAATGTTGTGGATCAACAACAGGCTGCTGAAGTACTATGTTTGTGGATCACAACAAGGTGCTGAAGTTACAATGTTGTAGACAACAACATTGCTGCTGTAGTACAATGTTGTAGATCACAACAGGCTGCTGAAGTACAATGTTGTGGATCACAACAGGCTGATGAAGTACAATGTTGTGGATCACAACAGGCTGCTGTAGTACAATGTTGTGGATCACAACAGGCTGCTGAAGTACAATGTTGTGGATCACAACAGGCTGCTGATGTACAATGTTATTGTGAGATCACAACAGCTGCTGAGTACAATGTTGCTAGATATCAATAAGGCTGTGACGTACTTGTTGTGGATCCAACAGGCTGCTGAAGATACACTGTTGGGATCACAAACAGGCTGCTGAAGTACAATGTTGTGGATCACAACAGGCTGCTGAAGTACAATGTTGTGGATCACAACAGGCTGCTGAAGTACAATGTTGTAGATCACAACAGGCTGCTGAAGTACAATGTTGTAGATCACAACAGGCTGCTGTATGTTTACAATGTGTGGATCAACAACAGGCTGTGAAGCTATACAATGTTATGATCACAACAGGGCAGTTGTAGTACAATGTTGTGGATCACCTACAGTTGTGAAGTATAATGATGTGTGGATCCCAACAGGCTGCTGTAGTACAATGTTGTGGATCACAACAGGCTGCAGAAGTACAATGTTGTAGATCACAACAGGCTGCTGTAGTACAATGTTGTGGATCACAACAGGCTGCAGAAGTACAATGTTGTAGATCACAACAGGCATGCTGTTAGTTACAATGTGTGGATCACAACAGGTGCTGATGATGTTACAATGTTGTAGATTAACAACAGCTGAGTGTTTGTACCAATGTTGTGGATCACAAGAGGCTGCTGAACACAATGTTCCAGTTTTACATCAGTGGTATTTTGGAACTCATTAATGATTCACAAATTGGTATTGTCTCTTTAGAAACACAGAATTATTTAGTATTTCCTTAAGGCCGAATTATAATTTTTCTCTGAGATTTTTCCTAATGACCTTCCAATTATTGTGTTTTATACAGAAATTTTGAAATAAAGATTTGTACTTCTATTTTTTTTTTCAACCAACTGGTTGTATCCCACTGAGGCAGGTAACCGAAAAAGTAAAAAATTCGTTTTTCTTTTTAAATTTAGTAATTATACCGGAGAAGAAGTTACTAGCTGCTTGCTCCAGGAATTTTAATTGCCTCTTACGTCATGCATGAAAACAGAAATATTTATTTCGCTCCAAAGTTTACAATGTGTGGTTTATATATTATAAAATATTAATTACAAAGAAGGCCACTAGCAGGCGTAGGTATTTCAGGCAGACTGACTAATATTGACACAGGTTATGGAACAGTACATTTTAATATACATTATTGTATACTGATATAAAAGTTAGGTAACTGAAGCGATTATCATTAATTAGATTGATAATATTGAGGTAGTACAAAAGGTATAACTACCTTGATTATCATGATAACAAAACAGAAAAAGAAAAGTTGTGTAATGCAATTATAATAAACAGTTCCCACTTGAGCAGTGAGATAACACAAGTTAATTAGAAAGATACCGCTCTCACCATCATAAAACACTACCTAAATGTTAATGTGCACAACAGCGAACTTAAAAAAACACGATTATTACGATAACAAGGTATAAACATAGTGTTATGATTAGATTTCATTCATATATAAAAAAAAGGATCTAATTCAATCATCAATTAGAGTAAAAAATGGAGTGTACATCAATGAGTGCCTGACGAGATAACGTCAAAACCATTTGTTTAGGTTGAGAAAACTTAAACGGGACAAAAGCGACAAAATCCATCAGTGCTTCACTCAAGATGGGAAAATTCTAGTGAGAAAAACAGAAGTAGCCACTTATATTATCACAAGTGAGCATGATCTCTCCCGCTTCCTTAGAGAAGGTAATCTTACCGAGACTGGTGAACTAATTGGTCCTCAACATTATTTTCTACGTGGAGTGTATGTGGTCACTGTCCTAAGCTGTCTGGGAATTAGCGTGGGGTGTCATGAGCACCATGGCTTGCTGTAGTGTTTTGGAATCTCAGGTTAAAGTATTGAAGGAGGTTCTACTTCTTCAGGAGGAAAACAGGAGGCTGAACCTTAGCTTAGATGTGCTTGGGAGTGTGAGATGGTGGGAGCTGGTGAGGAAAATGATACCAGCATTGAGCTAAAGTGTTGCAGGCGCTTTAAGTGGCAACTGGTTCACAGTTCAGGAAGAAGGAAGATAAGGAGTGTACTTCAGTGGTTAGTGAGGTTAAAGGTACCACTGACTCCCCTGCTAATCAAGGTAATAATATTCTAATTGTAGGGTGAGCTAAACTAGGACGACCTTACTATGTGTTAGGTAGGTAGAGTTGGTTGCCAATATGACGCATTTCAGAGAATAGTGCTGGCTTCCCAGACGACTTTTGTCCCGAGTAGGGATATTAGATCTAACAAAAATGATCCCAAATGAATAAATAATAGATTATAACATCTCAATGGTCAAAAGAGAGGTATATATAGGCGTATCAAAAGAGGGGAAGTGCAGTTAAGAAATCAATATATTCAATTAAAGAGAGAAATAAGAAAAAGGAATAAGAAAAGCAAAACGGGATTATGAGACTAAAGTTGCAAGGGATTCAAAGACTAACCCAAAAGGGTTCTTTCATGTATACAGAAGTAAGATTAGGGACAAGATAGGCCTACTTAAGAGTAACTCTGGTCAGATCACGGACAGTGATAAGCAAATATGTGAACTTTTCAATACCTACTTCCTCTCAGTTTTTACTCAGGAAGATACTAGCAGAATTCTTTAAATAATAAATAATGTAGAACAGGACGATAATAAACTATGCACAGTTATGGTAACTAGTGACATGGTCCTCAGACAAAGAGAGAAATGAAAACCTAACAAATCCCCAGGCACTGATGAACTGTTTGCAAGTGTTTTAAAGGAATGTAAAGAAGAACTTAGCATACCTTTGGCTAATCTTTTCAATATATTACTACAAACTGGCATAGTGCCTGATAAGTGGAAAATGGCAAATGTAATACCTAATTACAAGGCTTCGAACTATAGACCAATAAGCCTTACCTCCGTAGTGGGAAAATTTATGGAATCAATAATTGCCGAAGGAATTCGTAGCCATCTTAAAAGGCATAAATTGATTTATGAATCTCAGCACGGTTTTACAAAGGGGCGTTCCTGTCTTACGAATTTACTAACTTTCTTCTGGTACTAAGGTATTTGAGGTGGTACTGAATATGATATTGTGTATATGGACTTCAGTAAGGCTTTCGATAGAGTTCCACATCAGAGACTATTGAGGAAACTTAAGGCACACGGAATAGGAAGAGAAATGTTTTCCTGGGCAGAGGCATGGGTGACAATTAGGCAGCAGAGGGTTTGCATAAATGGCGAGAAATCAAAATGGGGGCACGTCACAACCGGTGTTCCTCAAACGACATAGATGAGGGAATAAATAGCGACATAAGCAAATATGCTGATGATACCAAAATAAGCCGTCCAATTCATTCTAATGAGGACATTAGAACACTCCAGGAAGATTTGAATAGACTGATGCAGTGGTCGGAGAAGTGGCAGATGCAGTTTAATATAGACAAATGCAAAGTTCTAAATGTTGGTCAGGAAAATAACCATGTCACATATAAACTAAATAATGTAGATCTTAATATTATGAATTGCGAAAAGGATTTAGGAGTTCTGGTTAGCAGTAATCTGAAGCCAAGACAACAGTGCATAAGTGCTCGCAATAAAGCTAACAGAATCCTTGGCTTCATATCAAGAAGTATAAATAATAGAAGTCCTCAGGTTGTTCTTCAACTCTACGTATCCTTGGTTAGGCCTCATTTAGATTATGCTGCTCAGTTCTGGTCACCGTATTACAGAATGGATATAAATGCTCTGGAAAACGTACAAAGGAGGATGACAAAGTTGATCCCATGTATCAGAAATCTTCCTTATGAGGATAGACTGAGGGCCCTGAATCTGCACTCTCTAGAAAGGCGTAGAATTAGGGATGATATGACTGAGGTGTATAAATGGAATATAGGGGATGTAAATAGCATGCTAAAAATATCTAACATAGACAGGACTCGCAACAATGGTTTTAAATTGGATTGAGGAAGGATATAGGAAAGCACTGGTTTGGTAATAGGGTTGTAGATGAGTGGAACAAATTCCCGAGTACCGTCATAGAAGCTAAGACGTTGTGTAGTTTTAAAAATAGGTCGGATAAATACATGAGTGGGTGTGGGTGGGTGTGAGTTCGACCTAACTAGCTTGTGCTATTAGGTCGGATGCTGTGCTCCTCCTTTAAGTGACGTGTCTGACCTCACTAGGTCAGTGATGTCAGGTGGTCAGTGAGCTTAAGGTCACTAGGTCAGTGAGTTCAAGCTGGTAGGAGAATTGGACCTGCCTCGCATAGGCCAGTAGGCCTGTTGTGTGTTCCTTCTTTCTTATGTTCTTATCATGCAAATCCTAATACTAGTACTATCTTTCACTAGTTAGTACCATCTATCTCATATCCTGTGTATTACTTGCTTAAATTTTGTGCTACAGGTCAAATCTTACTGTCTATATTTGTTTAATACCATATTTACTATCTCTTTTTTTTATTATGTATTATTTTGTATTATTTTAGTCTGTGTATATTCTCTAAGAATATTCTTCACATACCAATACTTTGTACTGCCTTTTATAAGTTTTCATATTACCTCCATTGTAACACTGGTTCCTAAAAGTTGTGCAATATTGATTTAACACTTGTCAGAGTCATTATATCAACCCTTATTAATAGTTAATAGTTTCTTTTCTGTTAGTTAAACAACCTTAATCCTGCATTAGTCATATGATTACAAACATTGATCCTGATATTAACCTCTTATTAAAAGTCATACACGATCCTAACAGTAATTGCCTTTATTGGAGTCCAGTCCCTGGACCAATTATGTACCTCTGTAATCTTTTGACTACCGCCCACAGGATGGGTATGGGGTGCATAATAAACATATTAAACTAACTAACTAACACTGCTAGTCTGGCTAAGACACTACTCAGTGCTAATAACAACATAACAGTATTTAACTATAATGTCAGATCATTAAGTAAACACTATGATGACCTCCAGGCAGTACTCAGTTCTCTAAATGTCAGTACGTCTATCATTACTCTCACTGAAACATGACTAAAACATGATGTTACAAACATCTATGCCATACCTGGCAGCTCAATTAGGAGGTGGAACGGCTATATACTACTCTGATGAACTTGAATGTATAAATTCTACTTGCACAAGGGATGAAAATGGTGAATTTACATTTGCTAAATTTAAATCCAAAGACCTTAAAAAGCCTTTAACAGTTGGAGCAATCTACAGAGTACCTCACTCCAATATTTATTCATTTAGTGAAAAACTAAGAAACATGATAAGTAAAGCAGAAATGAACAAACACCACCTGATACTTACAGTGGACTTCAACATAAATCTCATCCATGACTATGACCCACAAATAACTGAATTCATAAACAGTATGAGCAGCTGCTTACTTCTGCCAACAATAACAAAAGCTACAAGAATCTCCCAGACAAATGCCTCCTTACTAGACTATATCTGGACAAACACTATATCCCTATTAAAAGCAGACATAATCACAGATAACATGTGTCACTGACCACTATCCCATATTTCTCATAACCAACTTATGTAAATTGTCGCAGGACCAGTGGCGGCTCGTGTACAGGCATTGAGGAACTGCAGCACCCACTATTTTCACTCGATATTATCGAATGAAAAGAAGGATCAGTTATGGAAGGAGAAAAGAGAATATGAATGTGTAAATTCAAGAATTATGTGGATTAAAGTAAAGGTTGGATGCGAAAAGTGGGTCATAATAAGCGTGTATGCACCTGGAGAAGAGAGGAATGTAGAGGAGAGAGAGAGATTTTGCGAGATGTTAAGTGAATGTATAGGAGCCTTTGAACCAAGTGAGAGAGTAATTGTGGTAGGGGACCTGAATGCTAAAGTAGGAGAAACTTTTAGAGAGGTGTGGTAGGTAAGTTTTGGGGTGCCAGGTGTAAATGATAATGGGAGCCCTTTGATTGAACTTGTATAGAAAGGGTTTAGTTATAGGTAATACATATTTTAAGAAAAAGAGGATAAATAAGTATACAAGATATGATGTAGGGCGAAATGACAGTAGTTTGTTGGATTATGTATTGTAGATAAAAGACTGTTGAGTAGACTTCAGATGTACATGTTTATCGAGGGCCACAGACATATATCAATCACTTTCTAGTTGTAGCTACACTGAGAGTAAAAGGTAGATGGGATACAAGGAGAATAGAAGCATCAGGGAAGAGAGAGGTGAGGGTTTATAACTAAAAGAGGAGGCAGTTAGGGTAATATTAAACAGCTATTGGAGGATAGATGGGCAAATGAGAGCATAGGCCAATGGGTCGAAGAGGCATGGGTAGGTTTAAAAATGTAGTGTTAGAGTGTTCAGCAGAAGTTTGTGGTTACAGGAAAGTGGGTGTGGGAGGGAAGAGGAGCGATTGGTGGAATGATGATGTAAAGAGAGTAGTAAGGAGAAAAAGTTAGCATATGAGAAGTTTTTACAAAGTAGAAGCGATGCAAGGAGGGAAGAGTATATGAGAAAAAGAGAGAGTTAAGAGAGTGGTGAAGCAATGTAAAAAGAGAGCAAATGAGGAGTGGGTGAGATGTTATCAACAAATTTTGTTGAAAATAAGAAAAATTTTGGAGTGAGATTAACAAGTTAAGGAAGCCTAGAGAACAAATGGATTTGTCAGTTAAAAATAGGAGAGGAGAGTTATTAAATGGAGAGTTAGAGGTATTTTGAAGATGGAGGGAATATTTTGAGGAATTGTTAAATGTTGATGAAGATAGGGAAGCTGTGATTTCGTGTATAGGGCAAGGAGGAATAATATCTTGTAGGAGTGAGGAAGAGCCAGTTGTGAGTGTGGGGGAAGTTCGTGAGGCAGTAGGTAGAATGAAAGGGGGTAAGGCAGCCGGGATTGATGGGATAAAGAAAGAAATGTTAAAAGCAGGTGGGGATATAGTTTTGGAGTGGTTGTTGCAATTATTTAATAAATGTATGGAAGAGGGTAAGGTACCTAGGGATTGGCAGAGAGCGTGCATAGTTCCTTTGTATAAAGGCAAAGCGGACAAAAGAGAGTGCAGAAATTATAGGGGGATAATTCTGTTGAGTATACCTGGTAAAGTGTATGGTAGAGTTATTATTGAAAGAATTAAGAGTAAGACGGAGAATAGGATAGCAGATGAACAAGGAGGCTTTAGGAAAGGTAGGGGGTGTGTGGACCAGGTGTTTACAGTGAAACATGTAAGTGAACAGTATTTAGATAAGGCTAAAGAGGTCTTTGTGGCATTTATGGATTTGGAAAAGGCGTATGAGAGGGTGGATAGGGGGGCAATGTGGCAGATGTTGCAGGTGTATGGTGTAGGAGGTAGGTTACTGAAAGTAGTGAAGAGTTTTTACGAGGATAGTGAGGCTCAAGTTAGAGTATGTAGGAAAGAGGGAGATTATTTCCCAGTAAAAGTAGGCCTTAGACAAGGATGTGTGATGTCACCATGGTTGTTTAATATATTTATAGATGGGGTTGTAAGAGAAGTAAATGCGAGGGTCTTGGCAAGAGGCGTGGAGTTAAAAGATAAAGAATCACACTTAAAGTGGGAGTTAAGTTGCTCTTTGCTGATGACACTGTGCTCTTGGGAGATTCTGAAGAGAAGTTGCAGAGATTGGTTGATGAATTTGGTAGGGCGTGCAAAAGAAGAAAATTAAAAGTGAATACAGGAAAGAGTAAGGTTATGAGGATAACAAAAAGATTAGGTGATGAAAGATTGGATATCAGATTGGAGGGAGAGAGTATGGAGGAGGTAAATGTATTCAGATATTTGGGAGCGGACGTGTCAGTGGATGGGTCTATGAAAGATGAAGTGAATCATAGAATTGATGAGGGGAAAAGGGTGAGTGGTGCACTTAGGAGTCTGTGGAGACAAAGAACTTTGTCCTTGGAGGCAAAGAGGGGAATGTATGAGAGTATAGTTTTACCAACGCTCTTATATGGGTGTGAAGCATGGGT
This sequence comes from Cherax quadricarinatus, assembly GCF_026875155.1. NCBI lineage: Eukaryota > Metazoa > Arthropoda > Malacostraca > Decapoda > Parastacidae > Cherax > Cherax quadricarinatus. The sequence goes on along the minus strand of NC_069399.1, from coordinate 54,895,900 downwards.
GATGAATGTTGCAGCGAGGAGAAGGCTGGAGGCAGTGGAGATGTCATGTCTGAGGGCAATATGTGGTGTGAATATAATGCAGAGAATTCGTAGTTTGGAAGTTAGGAGGAGGTGCGGGATTACCAAAACTGTTGTCCAGAGGGCTGAGGAAGGGTTGTTGAGGTGGTTCGGACATGTAGAGAGAATGGAGGAAAACAGAGTGACTTCAAGAGTGTATCAGTCTGTAGTGGAAGGAAGGCGGGGTAGGGGTCGGCCTAGGAAAGGTTGGAGGGAGGGGGTAAAGGAGGTTTTGTGTGCGACGGGCTTGGACTTCCAGCAGGCATGCGTGAGCGTGTTTGATAGGAGTGAATGGAGACAAATGATTTTTAATACTTGACATGCTGTTGGAGTGTGAGCAAAGTAACATTTATGAAGGGGTTCAGGGAAACCGGCAGGCCGGACTTGAGTCCTGGAGATGGGAAGTACAGTGCCTGCACTCTGAAGGAGGGGTGTTAATGTTGCAGTTTAAAAACTGTAGTGTAAAGCACCCTTCTGGCAAGAGTGATGGAGTGAATGATGGTGAAAGTTTTTCTTTTTCGGGCCACCCTGCCTTGGTGGGAATCGGCCAGTGTGATAATAAATAAATAATTATCGATAACATTCAATATAATGAATCTTTTTTTCTTTAATTCTGTCTTTATAATTGTTCGTTATATAATCTTTAAGCTTAATGTCAGTAGCCATCCCCTAGAACATGAAAAAATTACAAAAATTCTTGTATGGAACTGTGTACTTCACAGTTCCAGCGACTTGGTGTTTGGCTCTTGTGCACATGCACGCATGTCAGAGATAAGATGCTGCATGCTACATAGAGAGAGCACTGTCGCTGACGCAGTGCCAACCTTGTTGTGCAAGTGTATGGTAGTGTTTCTTTTTTACTCAGTGATGTGCGTTGTGCTTAGAAACCATGTACCATATTCTTGAATGTGATAAAGCATAGAATTAGATGATTATCATACTTCCAGCTATTTTATTTAATTCATAGTTTTTTCGGTTCTTTTATTTTACAGAAAATTTAAATAATTTTATCATGGCCTCCTTGCATCCCCAAGAAATAACTTCAATAGCTTAAGTTTACACAGTTGTCTCTCCATGAGAAAGTTACAGTTAAGAAAAGAGGCTGTTCAACACCTGATTCTCAAATATCTCAGTCAGGAATAAGCAACAACAAGAAGTATATTCGTAGCTTTAATTCTGAATGGTACCAACGGAAAAGTTGGTTTTGCGGCCGTGAAGTGAAAAATGCATTGTTTTCCTTCCCGTGTTTGCTGTTTGGAGGTGATGTAACGTGGACAAAAGCAGTTTTAAAAATATAAACAAAATGAAAGAAAAAACTGATAAACATGAGAAGTCAAAGAAGCGTTAAAAATGTGGTTTCACTGTCACTTTTAGGAAATGTAAATATTAAGGAGAAACTTAGTGAGGCAAACAGACTTTCAGGCAATGAACATTACATAAACGCTAAAAAGAACCGTGAAAATTTATCCAAAATCATAGACTGCATTTTCTTTTGTAGAAACATTGAAACTTCCTTACGTGGACATGACGAAAAAGATGATTCAGTAAATCCAGAGGCATTAAGAGGTAATAAATTTTGCATCTAAATTAGAAACCCGTACGGTCTTCGAAGGTGTTTCTAAGACCATTCAGAATGAGATGCTTGACTGCCTCCTACAAATGTACCATGAGGAGATAAGGACAGTAATTAGAGAAGCTTCCTTTGTAGCTGTCATGGCTGATGACACAACAGATGTTTCGGAATATACTCACATGGTCAGTGTTCTACGGTATATGTTGAATGGAGAAATATTTGAGCGTTTTTGGGGGTTCTTTATTCCAGAAAATCAAACTGCAGATGACATATCAAAACGTATTCTAGAACAATTAGACATAATCCTTCAAGGAAATAGACAAAAACTAAGAGCTCAGACATTTGATGGTGCAAATGTCATGAAAGGCAAAAAAGCAGGAGTTCAAGCAAAAATAAAAGCAGTATACAGTAATGCATATTTCATTTACTGTAATGCGATTCAATGTCATCATTGAAGACTTTTGACTCATATAATAACTCCAACAACATGCTCATCGGAGAAGCCAGGTAGAGATACTCAAAAATCCGGGATAAAGCAATTAATGTACAATTGCTATGGATCCCATCACACATTGGATTACTCCTTCATGATAAAGTTGATATGTTAGCCAAGAAGAGTACCCAGAAGGAGAATGTAGAATATAACTTTGGTATATCTGTGTCTAGCATTAGGAATAATATTAGGAGAGCAGAAAATAATGAAAATGATTGCCATAGGAATGCAGTTAGAAGTCTGAGTAGATCTATAACCCACTATAATAACATGAACGTAGATAAGTATGTTTGTGGAGCAACTTGCAATGTGAACAGATTGACTGAAGTTGTAATGGCCAGGCTTAGGCTTGGTTACAAGTACTTCTGGCAGTTTGGCAGACACACAGATGATGATCAAGTATATGGTCACTGTCTTGAACATTATGTGCTTAATTATCCACTTAATGAGGAATACAGAGATAGACAGTATAATAACCTATGTGACATGTCAAGATATCTTATTAATGAAAATAAGATACCAAATATACTAAGCAAATTTCCTAAATTTGCTTGTAACAGATAAGTGAACTGTAAATATGTACATATAAATCCAACTGTACACCTGCTAACTCTTTTGGGGCCTAGTTCCTAGGCCTTTTGTGTATCCACATGCCCTTGCGCTACCGTCCACAGGATGGATATGGGGTGCACAATAAACTAGCCACTTCGGTGGCATAATCTATCTTAAAAGATTTCCTTATCTTCACCATAAAGTAACTTCCGAACCCATTGATGTTGTGTGTCTACAAGAGTACAAAGTCCCTGAAAAATCCCAGCCCCCTAAACTGCCAGCATTTGTTACATACAACCTGAAATCTACTAACTCTTGTGTTCTATATATTAAAAAATCACTTCCTCATCAACTTTTTTGCACATAAGAAAACAGAGGGGCTACAATACCACTGTGTTAGAATTTATATAGGGAACTCTGCTCTTAACATATTTAACTTGTATGCTCCTGTTGATAAGTTTAATTACTTGGAGCTCCCAACCTGTGCTCAGTCTGAACCTACTCTCATTATTGGTGATTATAATGCGAGACACAAAAACACTGAAAACTCATAGTTTGGTAATAGCAATGGTAGTCAACTGTTGTCACTCTTAAACAGACATGATAATGTTCAAATTGTAGGTGACCTTGAACCCACACATATCTATGGAGGCGTCCTTGATCTCTGTCTTGGTTTCAACATTACTTCTGCCAGCTGCGAGTCTTCCATTGTAACAGATATATCATCAGATCATTTCCCAAGGTTAACCTCACTAGATATTGGTAATACTATCCTTCATTGTGGGTTATTCAAACGGAGGCGTTATAATGTTCCCACTGATCAGCATGATGACTTTGTTGCACATGTGACTGACTGGTATAATTCCTACGAGTGTTCCTCTGTTCAGACCTTTAACAATGAACTTATGAGCTGTATTTAGAACTACTTAGAATCACCACTGAAACTCACTGCTACCCTAAACCCAACTAACTTCCATAATAATCATACCTCATATAAAAACCATACTTATTACAACGATCCTAAACTTCGACCATTAAAATGGACTGCTCGCAGACTAAGCCTAGCCTGTAGAAAACAGCGTACCCATAAAATGCTGATGCTCTTTTAAACTGCCCTTGATGCTGCCAGAGAGCGTATGATAGAGCTTCCGCAAACAGACTGGGAAAAAATTGTCAACGGTCTCAATGCTCACACCCTACTTAGCCGGATGTGGAGGGACATAAATAGAATTAAAAGTAACAGAACTGGTCAGATCACGCATCCTCATCTCTTACATAGGGAGAACGAGCTAGCCAGTGCTTGGTTATGTTATGACAATCTTCCCAGCACCACAGAGGTGAAATTAATGGGCAAATATGGTGCTAGGGAGAAACTACCCAAAGGCACAGGGAGGCAAAAACTAAGTGCATTAGAGAATGGAAGAGGTCTAGAAGGCAAAGGACCCACGAAAACAAGGAGATCAGTTGAAGAGCCAGAAACGAATGTGCACAGATATGGCAGTTACGGCTGTGTCGGTTGAGGGGAGAGGACGTGTGTGGGAGTGAGGTCCTAGGCCTTCTATATCAGAACTGCTTGTCTCACGCGACTGATAACTCATCATGCAACAAATATCGTTGGAGCGCAGCTGAATTGCTGCTGGAACTCTTATGTGTGAACTGTGACTAGTGATATACCTAGTGAAACACAAACATGTTGATTTGAAGTGGGTGTAGGAGGCCTACCTTCACTCCGCCTCGTCTGCCTCCCCTCCTTCCTCGATTTGGAACTCAGCCATTCGCCTCTATTTACTAATGATCTAGAGGCGGTTTTTGCCAGACCACATAAGTGCTTGAGCGCCCGTGTCAGTTCTCTGTGCCTCACTCCACTCATCTTACGAATGTGTCTCCTGTGTACCTACCTGCCTGCTACAAGCAAATATCCAAGTGGTTGACAAGGGCTTAGTAAGCACATTCAAGCAGGCTTGAAAGCAGCACTCCAAGCTAGCCAGAACAAGCTAAGCCAGCCTGCAGTTACAGCTGTCCTAAGGCCCAGCATGTCTACGTATACATTCTACAGTGCTGCTGGCATACCATTGTTTCCTGTAGTGGCTTAGTTAAGAACAATTTAACGAGCATTGCAGTACTGACTTTTTAAGTGGGACATGCCAGAGGTTCACCTATAAACATAGTAAGTTTGTGCTGATTTGCTTGTGCACAGAGTGAACATTCGTCTGTCATACGTGTGCTAGAAGTGTTAAGTGCTGCAGGTTTGTTGTAACTATTTGCACGAGTGGATTTCACTGACTTAGGACATTGTGCGACCATCAATACCTACATAGGCTTAAAATGAGTGAGGAACGTCTGGCCTGCTGGGTGACCTTGAAAATGGCACTATAAGACCCGCATGCCACTTACACCCATACTGCTTGTGTCTAGTGAGGTGAATGTCCCTTCCTCGACTTTGCTATTCACCAGTATCCTTTAACTCGTCGCCATTATCTACATATGGGATAAGGGCAGATTTAGCTCATCCAGGCTAAACAGCACTCCAAGCCAGCCAGTGAAGGCCAAGTTACACTGCAGTTACATCTGTTCTGAATCCCATATTGCCTGTGTCTAGCGAGGTGAATATACCTTCCTTGTCCTTTCTATTCACCGGTATCCTGTAACCCATCGCCAATGTGAAACTGTTGTCAGCAACGAGTATAGCTGATGGTGTTGACGTAGATGATGGTGAAGGCAGATTTGAAACATATTTTAGTAAACAGGCTCGGAAAAAGTAACGAGGCTTCCAGAGAAAGCTTGCTGCAAGCAATACAGTGGGCACACACCCTCCAAAAGCTGTCAGGTTAGATTTCCCTAACAACACTGATCAAGAGACCAAGTGTAACTGGTTTTTCGAAGCTAGTGTAGACAACCTAGAGAAAACAATCAAGTTTGTCCACAATGAGGATAACTACGTCTTTGTGCCTAATGATTCAGCATTTATAGACAAACTTCTCACTCACGAATATGCCAACATCAAACTCCGAGCTGCCCCACCAAGAGCACCTAAAGTGCTTATTGTCATCTACAACGTCAACAAGCACTTGAATCCTCAATATCTGGCGTCAGAGCAAGTTGCAAGCCCTCTTCGACTTTCCAACGGTCTGATATTACTAAGCTGAGTGGACTGGCCAAGGGACTCTGCCACGCTATATTCACTCTCGTGCAGCCCTCAACAGACGCTATAACACTACATTGTACAGACCTCCTCAACGTCAATGTTATAAGCGTTGGGGCCACATTGCCAGGAAATGCCCAGCTAAGTCACACTGGTGTGCAGTGTGTGCCAACGCTCATCCTTCTGAACGGTGTTATGATATGATCAAACAGCAACAGACTGTTGCTAAACAATGTATCAATTGTAAGACCTCAGGAGTTACAGCAACTCATGCTGACTGCAGTGTGAGGGCTGCCCACATCACAGCCACCCGCACCTCACCATGTACCCCTCATTATGACCCCCCAGGACTACCAGGTACCTTGAGTCTGAATACTGGCTCATGCCTGCCCTCAGACAATGGGGTTGAGCACCTCACCTGGGGAGCACGTCAACAGACCTCCATCACGTCGGCTGTCAATACCAGCCTAGCTGAGTCAGCTGACAGTCAGCCAAGGAGCTCAGCTGACCGGGGCTTCACGTCTCCAGATGTTCCAAGTCTTGTTCCTGTGGTATACAACCTGATGTCGCGCATAAGAGTACTGGAAACGCAACAATTTCTCCTGAAACAACAACTTGAGCAGCACAAGGAAATATGTGTAGAGTGTACCAATAACAAGAGTGTCACAATTTCCGAAAGCGAGTGTAAGGCTGCTGAACAAGGTGGTGGTGGTAGTGGTGGTGTCCTTAATTACAGAAATGACGAATCCAATAGTTGTGTTGATAACTATAGTGAGCATCATGATGAGGGCAATGGTGTCTATGATGTTAGTAATAGTTATGAGCGTAATATAAGTGGTGGTGCACAGTGTGATGAGGGCAGTGGTGTCTGTGATGTTGGTAATAGTGATGAATGTAATGTAAGTGGTGGTGCAGAGTGTGATGAGGTTAACCACATTGACATTAATGTTGAATACAATACTGTTGATAAATGTAATGAACACAATGTTGGTAGTGGTGTTGGTGATGACAGTTATAGTGATGCTTGTAATGTTAATGGGGAGGGAATGTGAGTGGTGGTGTCACCTATCATACATTCACACATGAACAGCGTCGTGCTCTGTGTAAACAAAGACTCCCACGAGGCCTTACAACTGGAAGTGCACTTAAAAAACTCATGGACCAGGGTAACACTGCTGACATTGATAATCTCTGCTATTTATATGAACAATTTTTTCATTATGCTGAGAAACTCAACAAGATCCCAGGACTACTATAATGGATCTAAACTCGTATAAACTTTCTATATTAAGTTGGAATATTGCATCACTTAGAAAAAGACTTCCTGACCTTCATCATAAAGTAACCACTGAGCCCATTGATGTTGTGTGTCTACAAGAGTGAAAAATCCCAATCCCCTAAATTGCCATCATTTGTTGCATATAACCTCAAATCTACTAACGCTTGTGTTCTATATATTAAACAATCACTTCCCTGTCAACTTCTTGCACATAAGAAAACAGAGGGGCTACAATACCACTGTGTTAGGATTTATACAGGGAACTCTGCTCTCAACATATTTAACTTGTACGCTCCTGCTGATAAGTTTAATTACTTGGAGCTCCCAACTTGTGCTCATTCTGAACCTACTCTCATTATTGGCGATTATAATGCAAGACACAAAAGCATTGGAAACTCACAATTTGGTAATCGTAATGGTAATCAACTGTTGTCACTCTTAAACAGTCATGATAATGTGCAAATTGTAGGTGACCTTGAACCCACACATATCTATGGAGGCGTCCTTGATCTGTGTCTTGGCTTCAACATTACTTCTGCCAGGTGCGAGTCTTCCATTGTAACAGATATAGCGTCTGACCATTTTCCAAGGCTAACCTCACTAGATATTGGTAATACTATCCTTCCTGGTGGGATATTCAAACGGAAACGTTTTAATGTTCCCACTGATGAGCATGATGACTTTGTTGCACATGTGACTGACTTCTATAATTCCTATGAGTGTTCCACTGTTGAGACCTTTAACAATGACCTTGTGAGCATTATTCAGAACTACTTAGAACCGCCACTGAAACCTCATGGTAATGCAAACCCAACAAACTTCCATAATAATCATACCTCCTATAAAAACCATACTTATTACAATGATTCTAAACTTCGTACACTGAAACGTACTGCTCGCAGACTAGGCCTAGCCTATAGAAACCATCGTACCCCTGGAATGCTGAGCCTCTTCCAAACTGCCCTTGCTGCTGCCAGAGAGCGTATGACAACTGCGGCAGACTGGGAACAATTTGTCAGTGGTCTCATTGCTCACACCCCACTTACCGGGACATGGAGGGACATAAATAGAATTAAGGGTAACAGAACTGGGCAGATCGCGCACCCTCAACCCTTACATAGGGCGAATGAGTTAGTCAGTGCTTGGGTTGCTACATCTAGCTATGACAATCTTCCCAGTACCACACAGGAAAAATTAAATGACAAATATGATGCAAGGGAGAGACTTGTTTGCTTTATGCTCAGCAAGGCAGATGACTGCAACATTCCTTTCACTAATTATGAACTTGATGCAGCACTAACTAAGGGCAACTCCACGTCGCCTGGTGAGGATGGTATTACTTACAACATACTCAGATTGCTATGTAACTATGTAGCTATGTAACTGGGGAGCTCCATCAATCTTGGACCAACAGCCTCATCATTCCAATTCCTAAGCCCAATCAACAAAATGCATTTCGCCCAATATCTCTTATTAGCTGCTTGTGTAAAACATTTGAGAGAATGATTCTTAATCGTCTCATGTACAGAATCAAACAATTTTTGTCTCCCCGGTTGCGTGGTTTCATGCATGGAAGGAGCGTGCATCATTGCATAGCCACCTTTCTCACTCTGCACACTGACAGCTCATACACTACCTTCCTTGACCTTAAATCTGCTTTCGATGTAGCCAACCGACATGTAATCATTAGTGAACTTGCCAGAATGGATGTTGAAGGATGGCTTCTCCGCTGGATTAAAGGCTACCTGTCAAACAGAAAGTCTTCTGTGTTGTTCCAGGGACATAGAAGTATAACTAAAGACTTTGAATTAGGAACCCCACAGGGAGGTGTGCTCAGTCCCACACTATTCAATATTCTAGAATATGTAAGCAGATACAAGTATCTAGGTTTTGAGGTTCCACTGCTTGGACCTGTTGTAACGAGACTTTGTCGCCAATACAAAGACTGAGAGCACTTAGAGTTGTGGCAGGGTTTCACCCCAGGTATGGTGCTAATGTTAAAATTGTGAAAATGATGTATCTTGCTTATATTAGAACATTGGTTGATCATGCTGCACCACTACTTGCTCTCGTGTCTGACTGGAAGCTTGGAGAACTGGAAAAACTGCAGAACGAAGCAATGAGGATCATTTTAGGATGCTCTCGCACTGCCAAAATTTTAAATATGCAAAAAGAACTTGATATCCCAAGCATCAGAGATCGTGTTACTGAAAGAAATATCCTAACTGGGGTTAATGTGCTCAGGCAAGCCCATTAAAACCCCTGCACAGTAGCCCTCCAAACTTTCCTCAGCACTGGTGAACACCATTCCAGATGGATTGAAAAAACTGGTGCCGACCTCCGCATGAATCAGATACATTATCAATGTCAAGTAAGGGAACAGCGGCACTTCGTTCCATGGGATATTACCCCATTCCAAACTACCATTCCTCCATTTCCCACCCAAACTACTTCTTAAATCACAACCAAAACTTCGCCTTGAAGCCAAACATGATGCCTCAAGCCGTATTGATAACTTAGTCACACAGCACACACTCTCGCAAATTATTTACGTTGATGGTTCTGTTCATCAATCCATTGGTGCAGCTGGTGGCACTGCTGTTGTCATACAGAGTGATGGTTCTCTTAAAGAAATTGGAGCACGCATTAATAATTGGGCCTCTACCCTTCAGACAGAACTGTTTGCCATACTCCTTGCACTCAAATGTGTCCATGTATCTAAGATTGACACTTTAATTGTAACTGATTCTCTGTCATCCATAAATGCTCTCAACTCATTAAGTATAAATTGTGGCATGCTTGTGTCAGAAGCCAGACACAGGTATGGTAAGATTGTGGACAGTGGAGTCAGAGTGCACATGCTGTGGATTCCATCTCACATTGGTCTTCAGATGCATGATAAAACTGATAAATTGGCTAAGGTGTATCCTCTCAAAGAGGGAGTAGATTACAATCTTGGCTTGTCAGTTAGCAGTTTGAGAACAATAAGAAAAGAACTACAACTGAATTTTATTGACTTAAGACTCAGGGAGATTGACACCAGTGAGTCCATCTATCATCATTCTATCATGCAGGAGGGGCCAAATGTCTATGGTGCACCCAACAAAATAAGGAGATTCTTGGATGTCACTATCGCCCGGCTCCGGCTGTCACTATTTCCCGGCTCCGGCTGGGTTACAAGTATCTTAGGCAGGTTAAATCACCGCCACCAGATGTAGACCAAACGAAATGTAAACTTTGCCAGATGGATTATTGTCACACCCTGCGTCATTATGTACTGGAGTGTGATAAAATTAACGAATTTAGAAACAACTCACTCAGAAATGTTCAAGAAATGGCAAAGTATTTTATCCACAGTGGTATATTACAGACCATTCTGGAGAAATACCCTGACTTTGCTAGCTGTAAATAATGCATTACCATGTGCGTGTGTGTGTGTGTGTGTGTGTGTGTGTGTGTGTGTGGTGTACTCACCTATTTGTACTCACCTATTTGTGGTTGCAGGGGTCGATTCACAGCTCCTGGCCCCGCCTCTTCGCTGATTGCTACTAGGTCCTCTCTCTCCGTGCCCCATGAGCTCTATCATACCTCGCCTTAAAACTATGTATGGTTCCCGCCTCCACTACGTCACTTTCTAGGCTATTCCATGGCCTGACTACTCTATGACTGAAGAAATACTTCCTAACATCCCTTTGATTCATCTGAGTCTTCAACTTCCAATTGTGACCTCTTGTGTCTGTGTCCCTTCTCTGGAACATCCCGTCTTTGTCTACCTTGTCTATTCCGCGCAGTATTTTATATGTCGTTATCATGTCTCCCCTGACCCTCCTGTCCTCCAGTGTTGTCAGGCCGATTTCCCTCAACCTTTCTTCGTAGGACAATCCCGTAGCTCTGGGACTAGTCTTGTTGCAAACCTTTGCACTTTCTCTAATTTCTGACGTGCTTGACTAGGTGTGGTTCCAAACTGGTGCTGCATACTCCAGTATGGGGCTGACGTAAATGGTATACAGAGTCTTAAACGAATCCTTACTGAGGTATCGGAACGCTATCCGTAGGTTTGCCAGGAGCCCGTATGCTGCAGCAGTTATCTGATTGATGTGCGCCTCAGGAGATATGCTCGGTGGTATACTCACCCCAGATCTTTTCCTTGAGTGAGGTTTGCAGTCTTTGGCCATCTAAACTATATTGTGTCTGCGGTCTTCTTTGCCCTTCCCCAATCTTCATGACTCTGTATTTGGCAGGGTTAAATTCAAGGGGGCCAGTTGCTGGACCAGGCTTGTAGCCTGTCCAGGTCTCTTGTAGTCCTGCCTGATCCTCATCCGATTTGAGTCTTCTCATTAACTTCACATCATCTGCAAACAAGGACACTTCTGAGTCTATCCCTTCCGTTACGTCGTTCACATACACCAAGAACAGCACAGGTCCTAGGACTGACCCCTGTGGAACCCCGCTTGTCACAGGCGCCCACTCTGACACCTCGTCGCGTACCATGACTCGTTGTTGCCTCCCTGTCAGGTATTCTCTGATCCATTGCAGTGCCTTTCCTGTTATGTGTGCCTGGTCCTCTAGCTTTTGCAGTAACCTCTTGTGAGGAACTGTGTCGAAGGCCTTCTTGCAGTCCAAAAATATGCAGTCGATCCACCCCTCTCTCTCTCTTGTCTTACTTCTGTCACCTTGTCATAAAACTCTAGTAGGTTTGTGACACAGGATTTTTCCTTCCTTGAAACCGTGCTGGTTGTCAATTATACACTTGTTTCTTTCCAGGTACTCCACCACTCTCCTCCTGATGATACAGGTCTGTAGTTTAGTGCCTCATGTCTGTCTCCCTTTTTAAAAATTGTGACTACATTTGCCGTTTTCCATACCTCAGGGAGTTGCCCCCGTTTCAAATGATGTGTTGAAGATCTTTGTTAATGGCTCACACAATATCTCTGCTCCCTCTTTAAAGACCCATAGAGAGATGTTGTCTGGTCCCACCGCCTTTGAGGTGTCAAGTTAGCATAGCAGCTTCTTCACCTCCTCCTTGGTTATGTACCTCATCCAGCACTTGCTGGTGTGCCCCCCCCCTGTTCTGATTTCCTGGAGTCCTACTGGTTTCCACTGTAAATACCTCTTTAAATCTTGTGTTTAGCTCCCGACATACCTCTCGGTCGTTTCTTGTGAATTCCCCATCACCCTTCCTCAGTCTGATTACCTGGTTCTTGACTGTTGTTTTCCTCCTGATGTGGCTGTACAACAGCTTTGGGTCAATCTTTACTTTTGATGCTATGTCATTTTCATATTGTCTCTGAGCCTCCCTTCTTAGCTGTGCATATTCGTTTCTGGCTCTTCGGCTAATCTCTTTATTTTCCTGAGTTCTCTGTCTTCTGTACCTTTTCCATTCTCTAGTACACCTAGTTTTTGCCTCTCTACACCTTTGGGTGAACCAAGGACTTGTTCTGTTCTTCCCATTATTTCTGTTTCCCTTGGAACAAACCTCTATTCTGCCTCCTTGCATTTTGTTGCGACATAGTCCATCATTTCTTGCACTGGTTTTCCTGTCAGTTCCCTTTCCCACTGAATGTCTTGAAGGAAGTTCCTCATGCATGAGTAGTTCCCCCTTTTGTAGTTTGGTTTTTCCCAGCCTATTCCTGCTACTCTCTCCACTTGGAGCTCAACTATGTAGTCAAAGCACAGAACCACATGATCACTAGCTCTCAAGGGCCTTTCATACACGATACCCTCGATGTCCGAACTACTCAAGGTGAATACAAGGTCCAGTCTTGCTGGTTCATCCTCTCCTCTCTCTCTGGTAGTGTCTCTAACATGTTGATGCATGAGGTTTTCCAGTACCACATCCATCATCTTGGCTCTCCATGTTTTGGGACCCCCATGGGGCTCCAGGTTTTCCCAGTCAATCTCCTTGTGATTGAAATCACCCATAACTAGTAACTTTGCTCCCCCCATGTGTGCTCTCCTGGCCACCTCGGCTAGTATGTCGATCATTGCTTTGTTGCTCTCATCATATTCTTCTCTGGCCTCCTGCAGTTCTGTGGTGGGTTGTACATTACTGCAATTATCACCTTATGTCCCTCAGACTGGATTGTTCCTACTAAGTAGTCCCTTTCGCCCGTGCCATCCATTCCTTCCATTTTCTCAAAACCCCACTGGTTTTTATTGAGCAGTGCAACTCCACCTCCCCCTCTCCTCCCTCTGTCTTTCCTGAGGATTTGATATCCGGATGGAAAGATTGAATCTGTTATTATTCTGGTGAGTTTTGTTTCTGTGAGTGCTATTATGTCTGGGGATGTCTCCTTGATTCTTTCGTGCCACTCCTCATACTTGTTTGTTATTCCATCTGCATTTGTATACCACACCTTCAACTTCTTTTCTAAGACTGTGGTCTAGGAGGTGTATTGGGGTTGGGGAAGTGGGAGACCTGGTAAGGAACTATGGGTTGTTGCTGTGAGGGTGGAGTTTGTAATGTAGTGGGTGGGGGCATTGGATGTGGCATGGGTGTTTTGATTTAGAGTGTTTGGTTGCACTGGGGTTGACCTGGTTGGGAGGCTTCTATAGGAAGTTGTGAGGGAGGCTGTATTTGATCTTCTTCCTGGGTCTGGGATCTCCTGTCTGTCTTCTCCATCCCCTCTCTTTCCTCCTTTCGCCTTTGTACCATCTCTCTCAATTTCTGCCTTTCTTCTTGTGTTCTGTCACGGTCGAGATACACCTTCCTGTATGCCGGCATGTCCCTTAATCAGGCTTTCTCCTGCAGGATCCTCTTTCGAGTCGCTTCTGCCTTGAAGGTCACTTTCACTGGCCGGGTTCTTTTTTTTACAAACCCCGCTATTCTCCGAAAATTTTCCAGCTGGGTCATGTCGTCTTCTCCTATTGCTTTCATGATGCTTTCAATTGCTTTTTTTCCCCTTGTTTTCTTGCTTCATATGTTTCTCCTTCAACTTCCTGGAGCCCAAACACAAAGACTGACCTCACCCTTTCATTCTCCCACTGCATATCCCTGTGTATCCCCTCATTTAATTTGGTTTCCTCCACTGCAGCTTTCCTTTCTTCAGTTTCACTGGCTAATGTACTTGGGCTCAGTGGCCTGTCATTTTCCCTTCTCGGCTTTCCTTGGGCTCTGTTGTTGTCTGTTAGGGCCTCCACATAAATCTTAGCTCTTTCATTTACTACAGTCTCCTCTGATAGAGCTTCTCCATGCAGTTGTGCTCCTTCATTCCCTACAATCCCCTTATTTGTGGCTGAAGTAGCAGTCTCTGTTGTCAATCCCAAAATGGTCTTTAGTTCTTTAGGCTGTTTCAGATTTTTCAGTTCCTCTTCTAAACTCTGTATCCTAGCCTCTGCTGCTTTGACAAGCACCTCCCACTTCCTGCTTTCCATATCTATCCTCTCTTCCATTCTCATGCTAAGTTCTTCTAGTTTCTTTTCCCATTCATGATCCCTTTTTATGAGCTCTGCTGCCCAATTTTCCTTTGCAGCTTCCTCCTCCTGTCCCTTGGTTTTTCTTGTTGCTCTCTGGCAACCCATTTTTGTATTATCATGATTGCCTCAGAGTGGGAAACCTATGTAGTTCTGTATGTTATGTTAGTAGTGTGTATGTCAGAGTGTGGGGGGGGGGAGGTAGTGGAGGAACTGTGGCTATGTGGGAGAGGAGTGGGGAGGGGTGGGGAGGGGGAGGGTGAACGAGTGTGTGTGTGTGTGTGTGTGTGTGTAATTTTGAGTGAAATTATGTGTGGGTTTATTATGTACTGCCCACTTCTTGTGACCTGACCCCAACCTCCTGGGACTTGACCCGCACGTACTTAGTGTGTGTGTGTGTGTGTGTGTGTGTGTGTGTGTGTGTGTGTGTGTGTGTGTGTGTGTGTTGTGTTGTGTGTGTGTGTGTGTTGTGTGTGTGTGTGTGTGTGTATGTGTGTGTGTGTGTGCGTGTGTGTGTGTGTGTGTGTATGTGTGTGTGTGTATGTGTGTGTGTATACATGTGTGTATATATGTGTGTATGTGCGTGTGTGTGTGTGTGTGTGTGTGTGTGTGTGTGTGTGTGTGTGTGTGTGTGTGTGTGTGTGTGTGTGCGTGCGTGTGTATTCGCCTAGTTACCATTTTGTCCTAGTACAGGTGTGTGTGTGTGTGTGTATGTGTGTATGAGGGGGAGATACTGTTAATACATACCAGTAATTCTGGGTTATAAAAAGCGGAAATTGCTACTAGGGTCTAAAGCTTCTGTGAGTGTCTGCCCTTGTGTGTGTGTGTGTGTGTGTGTGGTGTGTGTGTGAGGGAGGGATGGTTAGGGGGGGGTAGGTGGTGTGTGTGTGTGTGTGTGTGTGTGTGTGTGTACTCACCTAGTTATACTCACCTAGTTGAGGTTGCGGGTTCGAGTCCGAGCTCCTGGCCCCGCCTCTTCACTGATCGCTACTAGGTCACTCTCCCTGAACCCTGAGCTTTATCATACCTCTGCTTAAAGCTATGTATGGATCCTGCCTCCACTACATCGCTTCCCAAACTATTCCACTTACTGACTACTCTGTGGCTGAAGAAATACTTCCTAACATCCCTGTGATTCATCTGTGTCTTCAACTTCCAACTGTGTCCCCTTGTTACTGTGTCCAATCTCTGGAACATCCTGTCTTTGTCCACCTTGTCAATTCCTCTCAGTATTTTGTATGTCGTTATCATGTCCCCCCTATCTCTCCTGTCCTCCAGTGTCGTCAGGTTGATTTCCCTTAACCTCTCCTCGTAGGACATACCTCTTAGCTCTGGGACTAGTCTTGTTGCAAACCTTTGCACTTTCTCTAGTTTCTTTACGTGCTTGGCTAGGTGTGGGTTCCAAACTGGTGCCACATACTCCAATATGGGCCTAACGTACACGGTGTACAGGGTCCTGAACGATTCCTTATTAAGAAGTCGGAATGCTGTTCTGAGGTTTGCTAGGCGCCCATATGCTGCAGCAGTTATTTGGTTGATGTGCGCTTCAGGAGATGTGCCTGGTGTTATACTCACCCCAAGATCTTTTTCCTTGAGTGAGGTTTGTAGTCTCTGGCCCCCTAGACTGTACTCCGTCTGTGGTCTTCTTTGCTCTTCCCCAATCTTCATGACTTTGCACTTGGTGGGATTGAACTCCAGGAGCCAATTGCTGGACCAGGTCTGCAGCCTGTCCAGATCCCTTTGTAGTTCTGCCTGGTCTTCGATCGAGTGAATTCTTCTCATCAACTTCACGTCATCTGCAAACAGGGACACCTCAGAGTCTATTTCTTCCGTCATGTCGTTCACAAATACCAGAAACAGCACTGGTCCTAGGACTGACCCCTGTGGGACCCCGCTGGTCACAGGTGCCCACTCTGACACCTCGCCACGTACCATGACTCGCTGCTGTCTTCCTGACAAGTATTCCCTGATCCATTGTAGTGCCTTCCCTGTTATCCCTGCTTGGTCCTCCAGTTTTTGCACCAATCTCTTGTGTGGAACTGTGTCAAACAGTGCGTACTCACCTATTTGTACTCACCTATTTGTGGTTGCAGGGGTCGAGCCTTAGCTCCTGGCCCCGCCTCTTCACCGGTTGCTACTGGGCCCTCTCTCTCCGCGCTCCATGAGCTTTATCAAACCTCGTCTTAAAACTGTGTATGGTTCCTGCCTCCACTACGTCATTTTCTAGGCTATTCCACTGCCTTACAACTCTATGACTGAAGAAATACTTCCTAATATCTCTCTGACTCATTTGTGTTTTCAACGTCCAATTGTGGCCTCTTGTTTCTGTGTCCCCTCCCTGAAACATCCTGTCTTTGTCCACCTTGTCTATTCCACGAAGTATTTTATAGGTCATTATCATGTCTCCCCTGACCCTCCTGTCCTCCAGTGTCGTCAGACCGATTTCCCTTAATCTTTTTTCATAGGACATTCCCCTTAGCTCTGGAACTAACCTTGTGGCAAACCTTTGTACTTTGTCTAGTTTCTTGACGTGCTTTATCAAGTGCGGGTTCCAAACAGGTGCTGCATACTCCAGTATGGGCCTGACATACACGGTGTAGTGTCTTGAACGATTCCTTACTAAGGTATCGGAATGCTGTTCTCAGGTTTGCCAGGCGCCCATATGCTGCAGCAGTTATCTGATTGATGTGTGCTTCCGGAGACATGCTCGGTGTTATACTCACCCCAAGATCTTTCTCCTTGAGTGAGGTTTGCAGTCTTTGGCCACCTAGCCTATACTCTGTCTGTGGTCTTCTGTGCCCTTCCCCTATCTTCATGACTTTGCATTTGGCAGGATTAAATTCGAGGAGCCATTTGCTGGACCAGGTGTCCAGTCTGTCCAGGTCTCTTTGAAGTCCTGTGTGTGTGTGTGTGCGTGTGTGTGGGTGTGTGTGTGTGTGTGGTGTGTGTGGTGTGTGTGTGTGTAATTATGTGTCGAATTATGTGTGGGTTTATTATGTGTCTGAAAATTAGGTGGCTTGTGCTTGGAGTGTAATGTGGATTCTCAGTGGTCGCTTGTGTTCACAACCTCTTGTGACCTGACTTCCACCCTCCTGGGACTTATGCTCACCTAATTACAATGTTGCCTATGCCTGACCTGCCACCTAGCTTATAGTAAGTTAATCGCCTTGTTCAGTGGATTACCAATTGCTATTCCTTATTGAATACTTGAGTGCCTATTCTTTATCGTGCTATGAGAGTTAGACCATTCACATTTAGCTTGGCGGTTAATTGGAACCTGGAACCCCACACCCAAACAACCACTCATAGGTGGATACAGTAAATGTAGTGCAGCTGTAGCAGCCTGTAGATTGTCCAGCTCGATGTGACGTCCTGGCGTAGATCCAGCTCGATGTGACGTCCTGGCGTAGATCCACCTCAATTTCTTCTCGTTAATAATGTACCCTATTCACTGTATTTCTCTCACTGGTCACACGATTGTTTCACTTTATTATCTTTCTTGGGTGACACTTGACAACGTCGCCTTACCACCCACACTTGCCTGCCCACTCTGCGCCACAACGTTTTTATTTTCTAGATGACTTACAAAATTGTGGCTCTCCCCACACTTATGTGGCTCAGGCAGATTAAAAATCACTTCTAGGATTGTTCGCTACCGTGACACACTTAGCAACCCTTGCAGAACACTTAGGTAGCCCTCAAAAACACTTATATTCCCAGAGCATGGAAGGCGTGACTTGCACGCTCGCTGTCCCTACTGTGTGTGTGTGTGTGTGTGTGTGTGTGTGTGTACTCACCTAATTGTACTCACCTAATTGTGGTTGCAGGGGTCGAGACTCAGCTCCTGGCCCCGCCTCTTCCCTGATCGCTACTGGATCCTCTCTCTCTCTGCTTCCTGAGCTTTGTCATACCTCTTCTTAAAACTATGTATGGTTCCTGCCTCCACTACTTCACTTGCTAGGCTATTCCACTTGCTGACAACTCTATGACTGAAGAAATACTTCCTAACGTCCCTGTGACTCGTCTGAGTCTTCAGCTTCCAGTTGTGACCCCTTGTCCCTGTTTTCCCCTCTCTGGAACATCCTATCCTGTCCACCTTGTCTATTCCCCGCAGTATCTTGTATGTCGTTATCATGTCTCCCCTGACCCTTCTGTCCTCCAGTGTCGTCAGTCCGATTTCCCTTAACCTTTCCTCGTACCATTCCCTTGAGCTCTGGGACTAGCCTTGTTGCAAACCTTTGTACTTTCTCTAACTTCTTGACGTGCTTGACCAGGTGTGGGTTCAGACTGGTGCTGCATACTCCAGTATGGGCCTAACATACACAGTGTACAGTGTCTTGAACGATTCCTTTTTTAAGGTATCGGAACGCTATTCTCAGGTTTGCCAGGCCCCCGTATGCTGCAGCGGTTATTTGGTTGATGTGTGCCTCTGGTGATGTGCTCGGTGTTATGGTCACCCCAAGGTCTTTTCCCTGAGTGAGGGTCTGTAGTCTTTGTCCACTTTTGCCTATACTCTGTCTGCGGTCTTCTTTGCCCCCCCCCAATCTTCATGACTTTGCATTTGGCTGGGTTGAATTCGAGAAGCCAGTTACTGGACCCATGTCCAGCCTCTCCCGGTCTCTTTGCAGTCCTGCCTCATCCTCGTCCGATTTAATTCTTCTCATCAACTTCACGTCATCTGCGAACAGGGACACTTCAGAGTCTATTCCTTCCATCATGTCGTTCACATATATCAAAAATAGCACTGGTCCCAGGAACTGACCCCTGTGGGACCCCGCTCGTAACAGGCGCCCACTGTGATACCGCTTCACGTACCATGACTCGTTGCTGCCCCCCTGTCAGGTATTCCCTTATCCATTGCAGTGCCCTTCCTTTTACGTGTGCCTGATCCCCCAGCTTCTGCACTAATCTCTTGTGGGGAACTGTGTCAAAGGCCTTCCTGCAGTCTAGGAAAACGCAATCTACCCAACCCTCTCTCTCGTGTCTTACTTCTGTTACCTTGTCATAAAAAATCCAGGAGGTTTGTGATACAAGATTTGCCTTCCATGACCCATGCTGGTGTTCATTTATAAAACTTGTTCCTTTCCAGGTTTTTCGACAACTCTCCTCCTGATAATCTTCTCCATGACTTTGCACACGATACATGTCAGAGACACAGGTCTTAGTTTAGTGCCTCGTTTCTGTTTCCTTTCTTAAAAGGGGATCATTAGCTGTCTTCCATTTCTCAGGGAGTTGCCCATTTAAGGGGTGTTTGAAGATTGTGGTTAGGGCACCACGCATCTCTGTCCTTCTCTAAGGACCCATGGGGAGATGTTGTCCCGGGCCCCTCGCCTTTGAGGGTGGTCAA
>NC_069399.1:54846796-54875544 GCF_026875155.1 Cherax quadricarinatus | reverse complement strand
TTTTTAATTTGATGTAAATAAGGAAGAGCAGGGGACCAAGGACACTTCCCTGCGGAACTGCAGTATCAAGTGGCCGTATTGATGAGGCAGTGTCTTTAATGGTGACATACTGATACCTATTAGTAAGGTAGGATTTGAAATATGCAAGCGCATGGCCTCTTATACCATAATGGTCAAGTTTGTGGAGTAGGATGCCGTGGTCTACTGTGTCAAAAGCTTTTCTTAGGTCAATAAAAATTCCTAGTGGATATTCCTTATTTTCCAATGCTGTGTAAAGCAGATTTAGCATTTTTGCAATTGCGTCATTAGTGCTTTTATTTTCCTGAATCCAAATTGGCAGGGGTTGAGTATGTTTTGTGCCGTTATAAATAAATATAGTCTCCTGTGCACGAGTTTCTCGAAGATTTTGGATAGCAATGGTAAGTCTGATATTGGTCTATAGTTGTTTACATCTGTAGGGTCACCACCTTTATGTATTGGTGTAACCCTTACTGTCTTGAGTAGTTTCGGGAAGGTGCTAGTTTCTAGTGACTTGTTAAAAAGTAATGAGATAGCATGCGAAAGGACATGGGCCACTCGCTTGTACAATAATGGTGGGACATGAGACAGATTCCCTGAGTTATTTTTAAATGACTTTATAATCTCGGTGACTTCGGTGGGCTCAGTTGGTACAAGATAGAAGGAATTTGGGAAATTCCCATCTAGGTAGTTCCCGGCATGGGCGTTGGTACCTGGGATTTTACTGGCAAGATTAGATTCTCTGGTTTATCTTGTTAGCTGTATCAGTGGGATGCAGTGGTGTTTCATTAGGTTTAGTTAGGACAATATTCTTGGTTTTTTTTTCAGTTTGTGGGTCCCTAGAATCTGAGAGAGTGTTTTCCAGGTTTTTTGTATTTCTCCTCTTGTGTCAGTGAATCTGCTGGAGAAGTACAGTTGTTTGGATTTCTTTATTACTTTGGTGAGAACTGATGAATAGTGTTTAAGAATATCTTTGTGTATTAAGCCCTGTCTATATTGCTTTTCATATTGGTGTTTCTTATCAATGGATTTCAGAATGCTGCTGGTTAGCCATGGGCAACCAAGCCGTTTATTCGTGATCTGTTTCGTTTTTATAGGACAATGTTTGTTGTATAGTCTAAGTAATTTGTTAAGAAAAATGTCTGTCTAATCGTCAATACCATTGGCCTTGGAGAATTCTGTAGGCCAGTCAACCGTCTCTAGGTCTGCTGTGAACTTCCTTATTGAGCCTCGTCATGGAGTCTTTTTTTTAGTTTTAGTTTAATATGTTTATTATGCACCCCATACCCATCCTGTGGGCGGTAGTCAAAAGATTACAGAGGTACATAATTGGTCCAGGGACTGGGCCTCAAAGTTTTGATAGCTGAGCAAGTTACAGAGGCAATGAACTCACAATTTACAAAGGTAATGAACTCACAATTTACAAAGGTAATGAACTCACAATTTACAAAGGTAATGAACTCCAGGTAAGTCTGGTCACAATCATGACAAGTTACAAAGGTATTTACAGATTACAGTGGTACGTAATGGGTCCAGGGACTGGGCCCCCAAAGTTTTGATAGCTGAACTAGGTACAGAGGTAATGAGCTCACAAGTTACAAAGGTAATGAATTCTGTAGAATGGTTACTTACGTTTATACTTTGGCTACAATCATGAACAAATTATAGAGTAATGAGCAATTCACACTTCCACACCCGGTCACAACTGTAGTGAGTTATTGGTGCAAATATTGATTGTTGAGTCACACACACCACACACACTCACACACACACACACACACACACACACACACACACACACACACACACACACACACACACACACACACACACACACTTTAGTTTAATATCTTTATGCACCCCATACCCATCCTGTGGGCGGTAGTCAAAAGATTACAAAGGTACATAATGGGTCCAGTGACTGGACCCCAAAGTTTGATAGCTGAACTAGTTACAAAGGTAATGAACTCCAGGTAGATCTGGTCACTAATCATGGCAAGTTACAGAGGTAATGAATCAGCTTCACTCCTATACATGGTTACAGTCATGAACAAATTACAAAGTAATGAACCACTGATACGTCCACACCTGGTCACAATTGTAATGAGTTATAAATACAAATATTAAGTGGATCATACACCCACACTAGTGCGCGCGCGCACATACACACACGAGGGCGCACGCACGGACATGTGCACACGAGCGTACAAATATATGCATACACACAAGGACGCACACCCACACACACACACACACACACACACACACACACCAACACCCACACACACACACCCTCACACACACCCACACACACACCCTCACACACACCCACACACACACACTGAAACTTTGTTGTATTCCAGTGGTGGTTTACTAATGTTTGTTAAGAGGAAGGTAGGGTAGTGGTCAGTAGTGCTGTCTGTTAGTATCCCTGATTTAAGGGGGGCTAGTATATTGGTCCATATGTGGTCATGTATTACATGTATTACATGTATGCAAATAAAAGTGAATCTCGTGCTTGTAATTTCTCACAAAAGGCGTAAATCAAAAAATGTAACTGCATTACTGGACCAAGGAGCTGAGTCTCGACCCCTACAACCGCAACTTTCATAAAGCGTAGTTGCCTTAATGATGTGAAACTGCAAATAGGGGATCCAACAAATTTCAAATTATCTGGTTTTCTGTCAGCTCAAAGGGCCCAGTTTGTACGACACTGTGTATGTAAATGTCGGCCTGGGCAGTGAGAGAAAACGTGTCGAAGCAGTTATAGTGGATAGACTCCCACAGAAAATCTCTAAAATTAAACTTAGTGAAGCTATTGAAAGGCTTTCACAAAATAATGTAGAACTGGCACCCTCTTGTGTGAGTAATAAGGAGTGATTATTATGCTCCATTTGTAGAAGGTATGGTAAGGAAATGTGGTATTAACCTTCTAAAACCAGCAGGAAGCTATGTAATAAATGTGGTATTAACCTTCTAAAACCAGCAGGAAGCTATGTAATAAATGTGGTATTAACCTTCTAAAACCAGCAGGAAGCTATGTAATAAATGTGGTATTAACCTTCTAAAACCAGCAGGAAGCTATGTAATAAATGTGGTATTAACCTTCTAAAACCAGCAGGAAGCTATGTAATATATGTGGTATTAACCTTCTAAAACCAGCAGGAAGCTATGTAATATATGTGGTATTAACCTTCTAAAACCAGCAGGAAGCTATGTAATATATGTGGTATTAACCTTCTAAAACCAGCAGGAAGCTATGTAATAAATGTGGTATTAACCTTCTAAAACCAGCAGGAAGCTATGTAATAAATGTGGTATTAACCTTCTAAAACCAGCAGGAAGCTATGTAATAAATGTGGTATTAACCTTCTAAAACCAGCAGGAAGCTATGTAATAAATGTGGTATTAACCTTCTAAAACCAGCAGGAAGCTATGTAATAAATGTGGTATTAACCTTCTAAAACCAGCAGGAAGCTATGTAATAAATGTGGTATTAACCTTCTAAACCAGCAGGAAGCTATGTAATAAATGTGGTATTAACCTTCTAAAACCAGCAGGAAGCTATGTAATAAATGTGGTATTAACCTTCTAAAACCAGCAGGAAGCTATGTAATAAATGTGGTATTAACCTTCTAAAACCAGCAGGAAGCTATGTAATAAATGTGGTATTAACCTTCTAAAACCAGCAGGAAGCTATGTAATAAATGTGGTATTAACCTTCTAAAACCAGCAGGAAGCTATGTAATAAATGTGGTATTAACCTTCTAAAACCAGCAGGAAGCTATGTAATAAATGTGGTATTAACCTTCTAAAACCAGCAGGAAGCTATGTAATAAATGTGGTATTAACCTTCTAAACCAGCAGGAAGCTATGTAATAAATGTGGTATTAACCTTCTAAAACCA
This sequence comes from Cherax quadricarinatus, assembly GCF_026875155.1. NCBI lineage: Eukaryota > Metazoa > Arthropoda > Malacostraca > Decapoda > Parastacidae > Cherax > Cherax quadricarinatus. The sequence continues at coordinate 54,871,619 of NC_069399.1, read as the reverse complement.
GCAGGAAGCTATGTAATAAATGTGGTATTAACCTTCTAAAACCAGCAGGAAGCTATGTAATAAATGTGGTATTAACCTTCTAAAACCAGCAGGAAGCTATGTAATATATGTGGTATTAACCTTCTAAAACCAGCAGGAAGCTATGTAATAAATGTGGTATTAACCTTCTAAAACCAGCAGGAAGCTATGTATAAATGTGGTATTAACCTTCTAAAACCAGCAGGAAGCTATGTAATAAATGTGGTATTAACCTTCTAAAACCAGCAGGAAGCTATGTAATAAATGTGGTATTAACCTTCTAAAACCAGCAGGAAGCTATGTAATATATGTGGTATTAACCTTCTAAAACCAGCAGGAAGCTATGTAATAAATGTGGTATTAACCTTCTAAAACCAGCAGGAAGCTATGTAATAAATGTGGTATTAACCTTCTAAAACCAGCAGGAAGCTATGTAATAAATGTGGTATTAACCTTCTAAAACCAGCAGGAAGCTATGTAATATATGTGGTATTAACCTTCTAAAACCAGCAGGAAGCTATGTAATATATGTGGTATTAACCTTCTAAAACCAGCAGGAAGCTATGTAATAAATGTGGTATTAACCTTCTAAAACCAGCAGGAAGCTATGTAATAAATGTGGTATTAACCTTCTAAAACCAGCAGGAAGCTATGTAATATATGTGGTATTAACCTTCTAAAACCAGCAGGAAGCTATGTAATAAATGTGGTATTAACCTTCTAAAACCAGCAGGAAGCTATGTAATATATGTGGTATTAACCTTCTAAAACCAGCAGGAAGCTATGTAATAAATGTGGTATTAACCTTCTAAAACCAGCAGGAAGCTATGTAATAAATGTGGTATTAACCTTCTAAAACCAGCAGGAAGCTATGTAATAAATGTGGTATTAACCTTCTAAAACCAGCAGGAAGCTATGTAATATATGTGGTATTAACCTTCTAAAACCAGCAGGAAGCTATGTAATAAATGTGGTATTAACCTTCTAAAACCAGCAGGAAGCTATGTAATATATGTGGTATTAACCTTCTAAAACCAGCAGGAAGCTATGTAATAAATGTGGTATTAACCTTCTAAAACCAGCAGGAAGCTATGTAATATATGTGGTATTAACCTTCTAAAACCAGCAGGAAGCTATGTAATATATGTGGTATTAACCTTCTGAAACCAGCAGGAAGCTATGTAATATATGGTAAGCTCCCTCGCTTTGATAATTAATAACTAAATGGAACAGTAAATATTTGTTATCGTTATAATCAAATAATTGTGTTAATAAATGGATAGAGAGATGAAATTAAATTGTTGCTAAAAGGAAAACTTGTAAAAGGTTTAATAATAGATAAATTAGGGCTATAGATGATGATGGAAGGTGTAGAGATAGGTTACAAAATTATATTTTTTATATATTTTATTTAAAACCACATTTACAAAATACATAGATATGTGCAATTTAGTGTTACATATTATGATCAAAACCCACAATGCTTCTGCTATAATCTAAAATTGCACTAAGACAAATTCAACTCAACCAACATCCTACCTAAAAACACAAAAATGTACATAATACATTGACATCCTCAGTTCCAATTCCGACTCTTCCCCCCCCCCCCAAGTAAAACAATGTACAGTGTCACCTGGTTAAAACAATAGCCACTCCACATTTAATTAAACATTAATTTAAACCTATGTTTAATTCGTTCATAAACCCAATATAAACAATCACCATTGGCTTTATATTTACACAAGATACAGATTTAGATTTTGCCACCGAAGTGGCTAGTTTATTGTGCACCCCATATCCATCCTGTGGACGGTAGCGCGAGAGCATATGGATACACAAAAGGCCTAGGAACTAGGCCCCAAAGGGTTAACAGGAATACATATGGATTTATATCTACATATCTATAGTTCACTTATCTGTTACAAGCAAATTTAGGAAATTTGCTTAGTATATCTGGTATCTTATTTTCATTAATAAGATATCTTGACATGTCACATAGGTTATTATACTGTCTGTCTCTGTATTCCTCAATAAGTGGACAATTAAGCACATAGTGTTCAAGAGAGTGACCATATGCCTGATCACATAATTTACATTTAGTTTGATCATCATCTGTGTGTCTCCCAAACTGCCAGAAGTACTTGTAACCAAGCCTAAGCCTGGCCACTACAACATCAGTCAGTCTGTTCACATTGCAAGTTGCTCCATAAACATACTTATCTACGTTCATGTTATCATAGTGGGTTATAGATCTACTCAGGCTTCTAACTGCATTCCTATAACAATCATCTTCATATTTACTTCTCTCCTAATATTATTCCTAATGCTAGACACAGTTATACCAAAGTTATATTCTACGTTCTCCTTCTGGATACTCTTCTTGGCTAACATATCAACTTTATCATGAAGGAGTAATTCAATGTGTGATGGGATCCATAGCAATTGTACATTAATTCCTTTGTCCCTAATTTTTGAGTATCTATACCTGGCTTCCCCAATGAGCATGTTATTGGAGTCATTATATGAGCCAAGAGCCTTCAATGATGACATAGAATCAGTAATGATGATAGAGTCAAGCTCAGTGTCATAGGTTAGCTTTAGCGCCATTAGGATTGCAAACAATTCAGTTTGCAGTGTAGACGCCCAGTTGTTAATTCTTATGCCTAACTCAACAAATTTATTATCGTTCTTAACTAGGGAGGTGGCAACAAGAGCAGATGCAGCCCTGCCAGAAGACTCCTGTTTAGATCCATCAGTGTATATAACTTGTGATAACTTATTACTACCAGCTAGGCGAAAAATTTCTTCTTGAGCAGTTGCTCTAACAAGAGATTTAAGGAAGGGATTACTAGCAATGAGCTAGTAGCTTGTAGGTATGTGATATTAAATGAACACATCTTCCATGGAGGGGTGAAATGCTCTTGTTGCCTACAGTGATACAGTTCATGCAGGTTATATAAACTTAATGCAATTGCACGTTTTCACAATCCATTTAGATCTGTGTGTATTTACCTCTAGACACTTGGTAAGATTCACTGTGACAGTGTCTGGTTCGTTTCTCAACATTCTAATACCGAGTACAGTGTTAATTTCAACAATCTTATCACTGATACTAGAAATACCAAGCTCCTTCCTCATGTTAAGAACTTTTGTAGATCTGGGACAGCCAAGAATAGTCCTGAGAGCTTCATTTTGCATTAACTCCAAGGGTCGGAGGGAACTTTCTCTAGCTAATATCAACATGGGAGCAGCATAATCAATTAAGGACCTAACATAGGCTATGTACATCATTCTCACGATTCTCAAATTTGCACCATAGTTGGGATTGTAGCCAGCAACAGCTTTGAGAGCTTTTAGCCTAGCTTTACATTTCTTGTTTAGTTGTGGTATAGTGGATTTGTTAAAGGGTACATCTACACCAAGATATCTGTAAGTTTTAACGTAGCTAATGATTTCACCCTGCAAATAGATGGGTGGGGGATGTCGTTTTCTTGTTAATATCTTGTTTTAGAGGAAGATATTATGAGGCCTAGTCGATTACAAATTGCTTGAACTTCACCATTGGCTTTATATTTACACAAGACACAAAATCAACGATATCGAAATTAGTTACTATATACCACACTAATGGTATTATAATGTTCAATCTTATGAAAAACTTGGTGACCTTACTCCAGGTCACGCTTACTACATACATAATGACTCTAATACCACCATCAAAAAATTCACATATGTATTTACATTTCATTACAATTCCCATTTAAAAAAAAAATATAAAAATTCATGAATAGTATTTTAAGAAACACTAAATTCGTCTATCTGTTATGTTATGAATTAAGCCATAGCAAAGTAATACACGCTGGAGACGATACTGACTTGCACCCGAGTGTTGTTCAACACAATAACACCAAACCCAGGGAGTTTCATTATCTCTGATAACATTACTTTCACACCAAACACCAACCAATTACACACGCTTTCCACTACTCACGCCCATCCACCCATCAACTCACACAATGACCCACTCGAACACACCACATTCATACAACTGTAGGCCCGACCAATTAAGAGGAGGCACTGCCATCTATTACTCTGATGAACTAGAATGTGTGAAAACAACTAATGTACGGGACGAAAACGATGAATTGTAATAGCTAAATTTACATCAAGAACACTTAAGAAACCTATAACAGTTGGTGCAGTCTACAGACCACCACACTCAAACACTTACACATTTAGCAATATTCTTAGAAACATGATAATTGAGTCAGAGTTGAAAAAACACCATCTGATACTAGCAGGAGATTTCAACATCAACCTTATCCAAGCAACCGACCCTCCAGTAGCTGATTTCACAAATGCTTTGAACAACAGCTTATTGCTACCCACTATAACAAAGCCAACAAGAATTTCTGACACTAGTGCCTCGTTACTCGACCATATCTGGACCAACATAATATCCCCACTTCAAGCAGGTATAATCACAGATACCTGGAGCTTACCTGGACAGAGTTCCGGGGGTCAACGCCCCCGCGGCCCGGTCTGTGACCAGGCCTCATGGTGGAACAAGGCCTGATCAACCAGGCTGTTACTGCTGGCTGCACGCAATCCAACGTACGAGTCACAGCCCGGCTGGTCAGGTACCGACTTTAGGTGCCTGTCCAGTGCCTACTTGAAGACTGCCAGGGGTCTATTGGTAATCCCCCTTATGTATGCTGGGAGGCAGTTGAACAGTCTTGGGCCCTTGACACTTATTGTGTTGTCTATTAGCGTGCTAGTGACACCCCTGCTTTTCATTGGGGGGATGTTGCATCGCCTGCCGAGTCTTTTGCTTTCGGAGAGAGTGATTTTCGTGTGCAAGTTTGGTACTAGTCCCTCTAGGATTTTCCAGGTGTATATAATCATGTATCTCTCCCGCCTGCGTTCCAGGGAGTACAGGTTAAAGAACTTTAAGCGTTCCCAGTAATTGAGGTGTTTTATCTCCGTTATGCGCGCCGTGAAGATCCTCTGTACATTTTCTAGGTCAGCAATTTCACCTGCCTTGAAAGGTGCTGTTAGTGTGCAGCAATATTCCAGCCTAGATAGAACAAGCGACCTGAAGAGTGTCATCATGGGCTTGGCCTCCCTAGTTTTGAAGGTTCTCATTACCCATCCTGTCATTTTTCTAGCAGATGCGATTGATACAATGTTATTGTATCAATGTCCTTGAAGGTGAGATCCTCCGACATGATCACTCCCAGGTCTTTGACGTTAGTTTTTCTCTCTATTGTGTGGCTGGAATTTGTTTTATACTCTGATGAAGTTTTAATTTCTTCATGTTTACCATATCAGAGTAATTGAAATTTCTCATTGTTGAACTTCATATTGTTTCCTGCAGCCCACTGAAAGATTTGGTTGATGTCCGCCTGGAGCCTTGCAGTGTCTGCAATGGAAGACACGGTGCTGTGGCTGACATCCTTGTCTATGTCGGATATGAGGATGAGGAACAAGATGGGAGCGAGTACTGTGCCTTGTGGAACAGAGCTTTTCACCGTAGCCGCCTCAGACTTGACTCTGTTTACTACTGTGTTCTATTTGTGAGGAAGTTATAGATCCACCTACCAACTTTTCCTGTTATTCCTTTACACGCATTTTGTGCGCTATTACGCCATGGTCACACTTGTCGAAGGCTTTTGCAAAGTCTGTGTATATTACATCTGCATTCTTTTTGTCTTCTAATGCATCTAGGACCTTGTCGTAGTGGTCCAGTAGTTGGTACAGACAGGAGCGACCTGCTCTAAACTCGTGTTGCCCTGGGTTGTGTAATTGATGGGTATCTAGATGGGTGGTGATCTTGCTTCTTAGGACCCTTTCAAAGATTTTTATGATATGGGATGTTAACGCTATCGGTTTGTAGTTCTTTGCTATTGCTTTACTGCCCCCTTTGTGGATTGGGGCTATGTCTGTTGTTTTTAGTAACTGTGGGACGATCCCAGTGTCCATGCTCCCTCTCCATAGGATGGTAAAAGCACGTGACAGGGGCTTCTTGCAGTTCTTGATGAACACGGAGTTCCATGAGTCTGGCCCTGGGGCAGAGTGCATGGGCATGTCATTTATCGCCTGTTCGACAGGACGATAATAATAAACTATGCACAATTACGGTAACTAGTGACATGGTCCTCAGACAAATACAGAAATTAAAACCTAACAAATCCCCAGGCCCTGATGAACTGTTTGCAAATGTCATTTGGTGTCAGGATAATATCAGATAGGCTTGTGTTTACCAAATTCTGTGGTTCTCTCATAAAAAATTCATTTAGATCTTCGACTATCAGTCTGGTTAACGGCTTGCTAAAAACTGAGTCATATTGGGACTTGAGTAGCTCACTCATTTCCTTGCTGTCATCTGTGTAGGACCCATTTTGTTTAAGTAGGGGCCCAATACTGGATGCTGTTCTCGACTTGGATTTGGCATAAGAAAAGAAATACTTTGGGTTTCTTTCGATTTAATTTATGGCTTTTAGTTCTTCCCGCGATTCCTGACTCCTATAAGATTCGTTTAGCTTAAATTCGATGTTTGCTATTTTTCTGACCAGTGTCTCCCTACGTATTGCAGATATATTGGCCTCTTTTAGCCGCACAGCCCACTACCTTACCTTTCTCATAACCAACTTATCTAAACTTCCTCAAGAAACAAGAAAGATCTCATTTCGCCTGCAAGATTAGACATCGATAAACAACCTAAAACTAGCTCTAATTGTCATTGATTGGCAGAGAGAGCTAGATGACAGTAGTAATATCGATAAAGATATCAAAAAATTTTTACATAAAACCCTAAACCTCTACAACAAACATTGCCCAGTCAAAATGAAACAGATCACAGAAAAGAGACTAAACAGTCCATGATAACTAGAAGTATCCTCAAATCTGTTAATAAAAAACATCAAATTGAAAAACAGTTCAGATTAGGCTTAATTACTAAAGAATTTACTAAAAGATAAACATCAATACTCACAAAACTAATACATAAATCAAAGCAAATGTATTATGAAAATAGATTTAGTGAAATGAAAGGTGACATAAAAAGTACTTGGCAAACCCTCTCTAAAATTTTGGGCTCAAAGAAACAGACTGGAAACAGAGAGATAGACTTAACTAAACCAGATGAACCTCACATGCAACCTATAGACACGGCCGACATATTTAATGTCTTCTTCTCTACTGTAGGATCAAAGCTAGCGAGTCAAATTCCTAGCTCATGTACCCAGCCGAGCGAGTACCTCACTGGCAACTATCCAAACACTTTATTTCTAGCTCCAACTAATCCCACTGAAGTCTCACTCATCATTAAATCATTAAAAAACAAATCAGGTAATCTAGATAACTTACCGCCATTCGTATATAAAAAAAGCTGCACCATTATTGCAACAATGTTTAACAAATCTATAGCTTCCTCAGCCTTACCATCCATACTCAAGACAGCAAGGGTCACCCCGATCCATAAAGGTGGAGATCCAACTGATTTGAACAGTTACAGACCCATCTCAAACTTGCCCTTACTCTCAAAGATATTTGAAAAAATAATACACAAGCGACTTTACTCCTACCTTACATCCAACAACATACTTAACCCATGCCAGTTTGGATTTAGACCAAAAAAAGCACGAATGATGCTATTATACAAATGCTTGACCTAATATACACAGCTCCCAATAAAAATGAATATCCTCTGGGGCTCTTTATTGACCTAAGAAAAGCGTCTGACACAGTTGACCACAATCTCTTGCACCTCAAACTGAATCATTACGGCATAAGAGGACATTCACTTGGCTACCTAAAATCCTATTTTAACGACAGACACCAGTATGTACATGCAAATGGAGTCAACTCCGCTATCCAACCTGTAGCTGTAGAAGTACCCAAAGGTAGTGTCCTAGGCCCACTCCTCTTTCTCATCTAAATCAATGATCTCCCCAATGCATCCCAACTCCTTACACCAGTTCTATTCGCAGATGACACTACATATGTCTACTCCCATTCAGACCCAGCTGTGCTTGGAAACACTGTAAACAATAAACTGCTAATGATATATGCTTGGATGATGACCAACAAACTCGCTCTTAACATAGACAAAACATATTTCATGCTGTTTGGCAACAGAGCCTCAAATATTCAACTCAACATACTGTTAAATGGTTCCCCTATATCAAGACACACGAAGGGCAAATTTCTAGGTCTTCTCCTTGACTGTAATCTTAAATTTCAGTCCCATACCCATCACATAGCCAAGAAAATTTCCAAATCAGTAGGAATCCTTTCCAAGATACGCTACTGTGCACCATAAACGACCCTCCTTACCCTGTACCACTCTCTAATATATCCTTACCCCACCTATGATATCTGTGCCTGGGGCTCAATCACTGCCAACCACCTTAGACCCTTAATAATCCAACAAAAAGCTGGTGTGCGGGTGATAACCAGCTCCTGTGCTAGACAGTACACCCCACCACTTTTCAAAAGACTCAACTTGTTAAATATACAAGACATACACTCTTATTATTGTGCCTACTACATATACAGTACTTTAAACTCCATTGTAAACCCACCCCTAGAACTATTCCTCGACAGTTACAACAGAATGCACAGTCACAATACAAGGCATAAGGCACTTTTCAACATCCCTCGAGTAAGACTCTCAGTATGCAAGAACGCTATGTATATAAAAGGCCCGAAGATCTGGAACTCGCTTCCGGAACTGGTCAAGGATCCCCAGACAGCTTACAAATTTAGGACTCTGCTAAAAAAAATCATCTTATTTCACAATATTAACCAAATCAACCAAACATCTACTGATTAGTTTTGTCATGTGATCACCTGGCTTTTAATTCTGCCATTCCATAAAATATTACAACCTGTATCATTCCTTGTAAATTAGATTTTGTACTAAGTATACACAAGATTTATTAAGTCCAAATAAGATTGTAAAACAGCGAACCACTATTCTATGTTTAGTTTTAAGTATAATTACTTATCTAGTTTTAATTAGTTACTCTTTATTAGGATTTGTTTGCCCGAAATGCCTGGGCATGATAGTGGCTATCTTTGTACTTAGCAAATCAAAATTGTAATTACACATTGTAACCTTCACAAAGAAATAAACTTATTATTATTATTATTATTATTATTATTATTATTATTATTATTATTATTATTATTATTATTATTAGATAATGGGCAGCTCACACCCGAACATACAGGTGGTCATGTGTTATTCTTGTAATAACATCAAAACGTTGAACATTGCACAAAAAGCCATAATGGAAGACTGTTATATATTTTTATATAGTATCTGTAAACCTTATATACAGAATAATAACACAACTCGGATCATTCTTAATTATACAGAGTCCATGATACGGCTGCCTGTACATCACCACCGAAAAACAACGTTTCCGTAGAATGATAAAAGCAAATTACAACGTACAAATTCTCATGCATCTCTAAGACTCTACAGCAAAAAAAGAAAAGACTCAGTATAGCTGTGGTTGTAAGACCTTCCCCCCCAAATCCCCTACATGTAACACACAACATACGTACTATCTACTATAACATTTATTAGCCATATCTGGACATATTTTCGGCATGTACCATCTCCTGATTATATAACAAGGCCATGACTTATATAATCCAAAACAAAAGAAAATCTTTCACACTAAAAGAAGGCATGTTTTCACCCTACCATAATCGCATCCTCCCCCCCATCCATTCACTTTTTCGCGAAAAACTTTCGAACACTAACACCATCACCACATTAACCCTTGAAAAACCGGCTATGAAAGGAAACCAGTCCCCTACAGTGTTACCCCTATGCCAATTGAAGGAGACGGCTGACCATAAGGTCACGGTACGTCTCCGGAAAACAAACTCCCCACTTGTCCACTGTCCCCTGTAAATAATTTTATTCTTACCAACAGTCCTGTATATACCCGCTGCTATTGCCTTAAACCGAATCCAACCCCCAACATCCCTCATTCCCCAAGAAATATAGAGAAAATCCACTACCACATACATGATCGCCCTTTTCATCTACTTTGGGACCCCTTTCACTTCAAACGTTAAAGCTCAAATGGTCGAAACATTACCGCCACCCATGAGACGAGAAACCCTCGTCAACCACGACCTCACCTCTCTCAATGCCTCACAAAAATAAACTGCATGAAATGCTGTTTCCATTTCACCACACTGTATGCAGTACGGTTCCTTCACCAAACCCATTAAACTCAAAACTGATTTTGACGCTAAGATCCCTATCATGAATCTGTATACTAACTCCTTTACTCTCGGCATCAACCTAAGCTTCTGGAAGTCTTCCCATATCATCCCCCAATCATACAAAGGAAAAACTGATACACCTTGTAGGATCTCCAGCCTCCTACTCATCCACTTTAAGTCGTGCGACGTCCCGAACCAGTAACAAAACCCTCAGCATATCTTCTATTCAATTAACTCCTTGCCACCCCACCATTTACGCACATCACCCATCACCTTCCCCACTCTAACCCCTCTTCCCCCCCAGCCCTGACGAATCTCTATTTTACATAAAGGGCTTTCACTCTCGGCCCCAACGCTAAAAGGCCCACACCCCCGCTGCGTACATGGGACTTTACCACCTCCTTACTTAACCATGCCCTCCCAAAACCCCAGACAAAGTAATACCCGACGCTGGATCTCCTGCACGTCTTGTGTCCTCAAAGGATACACTTCAGTCATACTCCACACTTCACTATAAACAAGCGAATTAACTATCACCGCCCTCTGCTGTAAGGTGACATATCCTGCCCGTAAACCCCGTAACTTACTCAATGCTTTCTCCACCGCCCATTCTGAGTTTACCCTTCTGGCCTCCTGCGCATCCGCCAGGTATATTACCCCACAGATCTTTAGCCTATCCACCACTGCCCACCCAAACCCCAACCCCAAATCCCCCCCACCCAAGAACCCACCTCCAATAAACTTGATTTCGCCCTATTTACAAGCATGCCCATCGCCTCCCCAAAAAGCTCGAACATCCTTCCCAAAGTACGCAATCCCTCTACCCCATCTATCAAGACAATGATGTCATCCACATACCCCACTATACCTATACAACCGTCCCTCTCCCCCTGTAACGTCCCTCCCCACTCTACTAGTCATAAAACGGATTCTGCATACACGCAAACAGTATTTGAGAAAGTGGGCACCCTTGCCTCAAACCCCTCTCCATTTTAACCAGCCTCCCCAACCTACCACTGACTTGAGCCCGCACCATTGCCGATGAGTACAGCGTATCAACCCACCGCACAACCCCTTCCCCAAAACCCTGACGCACAAACTAGCCCTCAAAAATTTCCTATCCACACAGTTGTATGCATTCTCCCAATCAATCTGTGGACTAAAATCACATTGGTATTAAAAGAGGATAACATCAAAGCAGCCTTCACAGAAAACCTGGAAGCATTCTATAACAGATGAGAAAATAAAAAGTCTGGGCTGGATGGTATCGCCCTTGGTGCTGGCCATGTAGTCAGAAACTGTAAGGCTGGAGGTGCTGTCCTGGGAGACAGTAATGGTGAAGCTGGAGGTGCTGTCCTGGGAGACAGTATGGTGAAGATGGAGGTGCTGTCCTGGGAGGCAGTAATGCTGAGGATGGAGGTGCTGTCTAGGTAGTCAGTAAATGTAAGCATGACGGAATGCATATAAATGACCTCGAGGGAGACAAGAGCTGTAGTGGGGAAACAAGTGTAGCCAAGGACAAGATAAAACCAATATTACAAATTAGTAATACCACAGGAGATAGCAAACAAGGGGACTCCACTAGCAATAGTGAGGATATATTACCAGAAACAACTGGTGAGAGCTCCATTGTTAGTACTAGTGAGGATAGGAATGAGACAGGAAAACTTGCACCAACAGGGAATACAGTCACAGAAACCCAAGGTAAACGGAAACCAAGCCTGTACACATACTATGCACTTGGTATCTGCAGGCATGGGAAATCTGGAAAAAACAGATGGGACGTGCAACTATGACCACCCTAGAAAATGTTCCTACATGACAACAGGAAAATGCAAACTCACTTCCTGTAAGCTTTTTCACCCTGAATTGTGTCCTTCTTCAGTACAGGAAAGACTGTGCTATAACTTAAATTGCCAGGCACGCCATCTAAAGGGGACAAAAAGATACAAAACATCCAGACCATGGGAAAACCTGGGTAGCCACAGCCACTCAAAAGGGAGAGGTTTTTTAGTGCCAGGAAGGTAAAAAAAAACTGACAGAAAATGGCGGAAATCGTACGCCAAATCCAGTCATTTCTGGAGTGGAACCACATTCAACGGCCTCCACCCCAAGCTAACAGATACAGATACTAATGAAGAAAAAAAGTCCCCCCCAGTACCACCAATACCACGAGTCCGACGACATTCTTCTTTGCAAATATACAGGGTCTAAAGCCAGCAATGAACAACAAAATACCTTTCATCCGCGGACTGCTTGCAGAGGCAAATGCAATGTTCGCGGCTTTCACAGAGACCCACATAAAGGATCACTTGGACAACGAAATATGGATCCCAGGTTACAACCTATACAGAGTGAACCTGACAGAGTGAACAGGCAAAAGGTGCGGGGGTTGGTCTGTATATCGCAGTCACTTGTTTGCACAGAACTGCTTAATGCCTCAAATGATGAATTGGAAGTTTTAGCAGTAAAGACCGAGAACCAAAACCTAGTCATTGTGGTAGTCTACAAGCCTCCGGATGCAACATCCCAGCAATTCCAGGAACAGCTGTCAAAAACTAACCACTATCTGGAAAATCTGCCAGCTCCGGCCCCCAACATCTAGCTCCTGGGTGATTTCAACTTGAGGCACCTAAAATGGAGGAATATAGCAAATAATGTTGTTGCAGTGATAACACCAGGATGCAGCTCTGACCAGAACTCACACATAAACGAGCTTTTAAATCTCTGCACAAAATTCAACTTAAACCAGCAAATAATAGAGCCTACTAGACTGGAGAATACACTAGACCTCATCTTCACTAACAGTGATGATCTGATACGAAATGTCACCATATCAAAAACAATATACTCAGATCACAACACAATCGAGGTTCAGACATGTATGCGCAGAGCCCCAGACTGACAAAATGAGATTAGTCACGAGGGAGCATTCACCAAATTCAACTTCAATAACAAGAACATAAAATGGGACCAAGTAAATCAAGTCCTAAACAATATAAGCTGGGAAGATAGACTAAGCAACACAGACCCCAGCTTATGCCAAGAACAGATTAACTCGGTGGCACTCGATGTATGCTCAAGGTATATTCCTTTAAGAAAAAGGAGGAGTAGATGTAAAATAGAAAGAGACAGGCACTCCCTTTACAGGCGACGGAAAAGGATAACAGAGCGGCTAAAAGAGGTCAATATATCTGAAATGCGTAGGAAGTCACTGGTCAGAGAAATAGCAAACATCGAACTTAGGAGTCAGGAATCGCGGGAAGAACTAAAAGCCATAAATGAAATCAAAAGAAACGCCAAGTATTTCTTTTCGTATGCCAAATCAAAGTCGAGAACAACATCCAGTATTGGGCCCCTACTTAAACAAGATGGGTCCTACACAGATGACAGCAAGGAAATGAGTGAGCTACTCAAGTCCCAATATGACTCAGTTTTTAGCAAGCCGATAACCAGACTGAGAGTCGAAGATCAAAATGAATTTTTGTGAGAGAGCCACAGAATTTGGTTAACACAAGCCTATCTGATATTATCCTGACACCAAATGACTTCGAACAGGCGATAAATAACATGTCCATGCACTCTGCCCCAGGGCCAGACTCATGGAACTCCGAGTTCATCAAGAACTGCAAGAAACCCCTATCACGAGCTTTTACAATCCTATGGAGAAGGAGCATGGACACTGGGGTAGTCCCACAGTTACTAAAAACAACAGACATAGCCCCACTCCACAAAGGGGGCAGTAAAGCAATAGCAAGGAACTGCAGACCGATAGCACTAACATCCCATATCATAAAAATCTTTGAAAGGGTCCTCAGAAGCAAGATCGCCACCCATCTAGATACCCATCAATTACACAACCCAGGGCAACATGGGTTTAGAGCAGGTCGCTCCTGTCTGTCCCAGCTACTGGACCACTACGACAAGGTCCTAGATGCACTAGAAGACAAAAAGAATGCAGATGTAATATATACAGACTTTGCAAAAGCCTTCGACAAGTGTGACCATGGCGTAATAGCGCACAAAATGCGTGAAAAAGGAATAACAGGAAAAGTTGGTAGATGGATCTATAATTTCCTCACAAACAGAACACAAAGAGTAATAGTCAACAGAGTAAAATCTGAGGCCGCTACGGTGAAAAGCTCTGTTCCACAAGGCACAGTACTCGCTCCCATCTTGTTTCTCATCCTCATATCCGACATAGACAAGGATGTCAGCCACAGCACCGTTTCTTCCTTTGCAGATGACACCCAAATCTGCATGACAGTGTCTTCCATTGCAGACACTGCAAGGCTCCAGGCGGGCATCAACCAAAACTTTCAGTGGGCTGCAGAAAACAATATGAAGTTCAACAATGAGAAATTTCAATTACTCCGATATGGTAAACATGAGGAAATTAAATCTTCATCAGAGTATAAAACAAATTCCTTCCACAAAATAGAGTGAAAAACCAACGTCAAAGACCTGGGAGTGATCATGTCGGAGGATCTCATCTTCAAGGACCATAACATTGTAACAATTGCATCTGCTAGAAAAATGACAGGATGGATAATGAGAACCTTCAAAACTAGGGAGGCCAAGCCCATGATGACACTCTTCAGGTCGCTTGTTCTATCTAGGCTGGAATATTGCTGCACACTAACAGCACCTTTCAAGGCAGGTGAAATTGCTGACATAGAAAATGTACAGAGAACCTTCACGGCACACATAACAGAGATAAAACACCTCAATTACTAGGAGCGCATGAAGTTCCTGAACCTGTACTCCCTGGAATGCAGGCAGGAGAGATACATGATTATATACACCTGGAAAATCCTAGATAGGCTAGTACTGAACTTGCACATGAAAATCACTCACAACAAAAGCAAAAGACTCGGCAGACGATGCAACATCCCCCCAATGAAAAGCAGGGGTGTCACTAGCACGTTAAAAGACAATTCAGTAAGTGTCAGGGGCCCGAGACTGTTCAACTGCCTCCCAGCATACATAAGGGGGATTACCAATAGACCCCTGGCTGTCTTCAAGCAGGCACTGGACAAGCACCTAAAGTTGGTACCTGACCAGCCGGGCTGTGGCTCGTAGATTGGATTGCATGCAGCCAGCAGTAGCAGCCTGGTTGATCAGGCTCTGATCCACCAGGAGGCCTGGTCACAGACTGGGCCGCGGGGGCGTTGACCCCCGGAACTCTCTCGAGGTAAACTCCAGGTAAATCAAGACCCAAATTTCCTCCCCCCTTGCAACTCTCCAAAAAATCCCTTATGCGCCCATGACCATCTCTCATACTTCTCCCCGGTAAGCCCATCTGACCCCTATTTATAACTGCCCCTATAACCTTCTTCATTCTATTGCCTAAAATCTTCGCAAAAATCTTATAGTCAGAACACATTAGTGAAATAGCTCTATATGCACTAAAGACTCTTCCCTCCTGCTTTTTGTGCACCAATACGACCACCCCTGTACTTTGTGTCTGTCCTAACTTCCCCTTCTGTAGCATGTTATTCATGACCTCCACCAGACAGTGCTTAATATGCTCCCAATGAACCCTATAAAAATCATTTGAAATCTCATCTATGCCTGGCGCCTTGCCAGTACTCATGTTGAACACTTCCTCCTCAACTTCCCCCATGCTAATCTCACCTGCCAATTCCATCCCTTCCCCCTCTTGCCGCCCCAACCAACTCCCCCCCTTCCTCAACACTTCCTCAATAGCATCACCCTCCTCCCCCTGCCTCCATTTCTCCCTAAACCAGGTATCAGCATAATTACTCATGCCCTCTGCAGTTGTAAGCATCTGATCCTTATGATATCCACCCATACCCTCACTTACCTCCAATTGCAATATAGTAGACTCCTTCTGCCTGACCCAAAAACATTGCAAAACACTGCCTGAAGGTTTATCTCCCCACAGCACAACCTCCAGACCTGCCCTCACTCGTACCCCATCAAAATGGTCATTATGTAGTTCTGCCAATCTACCCTTGAGTTGTTCAATGGTCCCATACTGCCCCCCCCCCACCACAATACCTGGTTTAGCCAGCTTCTCCCACCAATCCAAGACACACGATCCCACTTCTCGCGACCCCCACAAAGATTGCCACCATTCCCAAAAAACCTCACTCACCCCCTCCCCCTTCAAGAGTCTCACATTTAATTTCCAGTAACCAGGTTGGGTCCTAACCATACCATCCCAGTCGAGATCCGCAATAACTACCCTATGGTCAGAAAATCCCACATCAAAAGTCCTAACCCCCACTACACGTATTGCCTCCATTGCATAGAGCCTATTCAGACGTGCAGCATAACCCCTTCATACAAACGTATACCCAACCCTCCAACCACCCCTCCCCACCACATCAAAAACCCTCACATCGCCCAACACATTGCATAATAAACCCAGCACACACCCTGCCCCAATCGGGTCCACATCACCCTGTCTTTTGACACAGTTCCAATCTCCTCCTATCATAGTGACTAAAGGCAATCCCCTAAAATGATACAGCAATACATCCCTCACGAAATTTTCCTTAACTCTTGCATTGCCGTCCGCCGGCATATATACTCCTATAAAACAAACCCTAGTCTCACCCCACACTCTCTCCACCCTCACCACCCTCCCACCCCCTCCTCCTACCCCAAAACATGCAAGGGGCTGGTCTCCTTCACAGCCACAGCAATCCTCCCTTTTAACCTCAATGAGCCACTCTCATACATCTTATTCCCCTTCAAACGCAACTCACATCCAAACCTGTAATTATGCTCCTGTATGAAACAAATATCCACATCAAATCTCAGTAGAAACCACTCCACCCACACTCTCTTAACCTCAGCCCTCAGGTCATTGACATTTATAGTGACAACCTTGAAGTACTACAGTAAAGGTGGTTTCCCCTGATGCCTTTGCGGCTTACTCGAAATACTGGGCAGCTGACTGGAGCCACTTTTAGCATTCTGTCTATCCTGACCCCCTACCCCCACCCCCGTTTCCCTCGACCCTTTCAGCACCTCAGTACTGGTACCACCATGTGCTGGTGGCTCCAGCGTGGTCTTCCTTGATTTCTTTCCAGGCTGTTGACTTGGCGTTAACACATCATCCATGTCTGATGCCCCCACTGCTCTTTTGTGGGAACCACCATCTCCACACAGGACATCATCTTCCATGTCCTCCTGGTGCACCTCAACCACCACCTTTTGCTGCTGACCCTCCCTACACAAGGTCTCCTCACACTCAGGTGTGGCTGACTCCCTCACGACCACACGATCGGCATCCACACCATCAGGACTTCCCTCCTCTGCACCCAGTAAGTCTTTCAAGACCTCCTCCAGCAGGCCATCCTTATGCAAAACATTCGTGTCAACAGTCGCCTCTGTAGGCGTCTGCTCAGCCTTCGTGCCCACAGGTAATGTGGAACACATTCCCATCTCCGACTCCTCTCTGTCCACTTCCTCACTCCAACTTCTAGGTGCCTGCCCTGCGGCTGCACCTGTCCCAGGCACCAAAGTGCTCAGCTGTTGGTCCACCAGTGTTGGCGCTTGTTCATACTGTCCCTGCCACCGATGACACTGGGCCACCATATGGTCGTAAGACCAGCACAACTGGCATGTCCTTCGTTGTCCTGCATAATATACGTAGACCTGTGTTCTGTAATCCTCCAGCAGAACGTACGATGGAATCGGCTGCCTCAGTGACATCTACAGTGTGAATGATCCCTCCCCATATAAGGCCCATCCTTCCACACTACCAATTCAGCCGCATGAACCATACCATACCTATGAAATACTGCCACATCATATTCCGTAGCCTCAAATGGCACATTCCTGACTTTTACCCAAGTTACGTAGCTGGAGACATCATGAAGGCAGACCTCCACTGCTGTATTAACCGTCATCCTCTTCTTCTGGAAAGCGTCAACTATGCTGGAGTAAAACCCAGCACTAGTGAACTTGATGAAAATCCTTGTCAATCCACTAACTGCAACTCCATACAGTTCTTTCGGAATGCCATACACATCACGGATGATACTAGGAAGAACCATATGCATCGTAGAACTGCTAAGCGTTCCACGAACCAGCTCCACACAGACTGTGTTTACACGGCGTCCATGTCGGTCCATCATTTTGGGTACCTAGGTACACCAACCACCACCTGGGAACAACAGTGGCAAGCTTAGAGAGCGTCCTCCCTGCCCGCAGGTTGAGAGATGTATGACACAAAATGAATTGTGTAAATATGTAATGTGTCCTATCTTTATACCAAAGCCCATTCTCTGATAATTTTAAATATGTGTATGAAAATTATTAAGCAAGGTGGAATACAAAAACAATTTTAGTTAAGTCGTTTATCAACGACCATCCCCAGCTGCAGTGTGGAAATTTTTACATAGTTTCCTAAAGATAGAAGTTATGAATGAATAATACAATAAATTGTGTAATAAAATATGAGGCTGTTTGGACTCTTGGAGAAATTTCTAGGGAGGGGGTGGAGAACAGCCAGTTGTGACGCCGAGGGAGATGTCATATTGAATTTAATGTGTAAACATTGGACTGCATGGTGCATGTAATTCAGCATTTTCTGATGTCAAATTGGTGTGTTTCGGCTGGAATTTGGAACAGGAAATTGGCGGGACTTCAAGAATTACATGTGGATAGTAGAAAATAATTAAACTATGCCATCACTCACAGAGGGAAGTGCACCATTAGTCCTTGCATTTAGATCACTAGCTGGCAAGTGTAAGGTCTAGGTGTTAGGCAAGTGTTGTGGTGTGATCCATCTACAGTAATTAAATGGTAAGTGTTAATTAATACCATTATATTTGTTGTTCCCAGCAAGCTTAATCCTATACAGTCCACACAACTTACCAGAGTAGCTGCTTCTAATGATATAATTATTAATTTACTGTCAGGTCTAGGTTTTTGTGAGAGTGGTGAAATGGACAGACAAAGGAGTCGCAGTTCGTTGACCTACTATAAAGTCACATTGTTTCACTTTAATTTATTTATTTATTTATTTATTTATTTATTTATTTATTTGAACATGATACAGAGAAGTACAAAGGAATACAGTTATTAAAGTGCAACATGCCAAAGCCCCTTGTATGCAGAGCATTATGGGCAGGCTTAAAATTAACTTAAGATTAACTAAGCAATGATATATTCAGTGGTAAAAACATTATTGCAAATAGATAACAATTTAGCACAAATGAGTATTACAAAGTCAGATCATATGGTCATTTACTGTGTTGATGTGCATTCAATAGAATGGAGTATTCTGTTAGGTAATGTAATTAAAAAATAACAAAGTTTGATTGGGTCACAGGTTAGGCATTTATGAGATACAATAATGGAAAACATTTATGAGATACAATTTATGTGATACAGTTATTCAGTATTTATTTAGTTGTGGGTGAGTAAGTGATTTTTGAGAAAAGACTTGAGTTTATAAACAGTGTTTCTTTTATATTCACAGGTAATGAATTCCAGATTTTAGGGCCTTTTATGTGCATTGAGTTTTTGCATAGCGTGAGGTGGACACGAGGAACATCAAAGAGTGATCTGTCTTGTGTTATGGTCATGTGTTCTGTTGAGGTTGGTAAGGAGATGTTTGAGGGGAGGGTTTATGTCAGAGTTAAGTGTTCTATGTATTTAATAGGTGCAGTAATAAGTATGGATGTTTTGTATGGTGAGTAGGTTTAGAGTTTTGAATATTGGTGGAGTGTGCTGCCTGTAGTGGGAATTTGTTATCATTCTGACTGCAGCCTTTTGTTGGGTAATTAATGGTCTGAGATGGTTTATTGTTGTTGAGTCCCATGCACAAATTCCATAGGTGAGATAGGGGTAAATGAGTGAGTGATATAGGGCCAGGAGGGCTGACTGTGGAACATAGTACCGTATCGTCGATAGTATGCCTACGGTCTTGGAAATTTTTTTGGAAATTTGGTGTATGTGTGTTTGAAATTTGAGTCTATTATCAAGGTTGATTCCTAAGAATTTTCCCTCTGTGAGTTTTGTGATAAGTGATCCATTTATCATTATGTTAAGAGGGACGTCTGAATGAAGTAGGTTTTGTCAATGTTTAGAGTAAGTTTGTTAGTCCTCATCCAGGTTGATATTTCCTGTAATTCGGTGTTTACATTATTGGCTAGCATGACTGGGCTCGGGTGAGAGAAGACGTATGTAGTGTCATCTGCAAATAGTGTTGGTTTGAGTAGTTGCGATGCATTTGGTAGGTCATTTATGTATATGAGAAAGAGAAGAGGGCCTAGGACACTTCCCTGTGGGACACCAACTGTAAGTGGCTGTGCGGAAGAGTTTGCCTCGTTTGTGTACACATATTGGCTTCTGTTGCTGAGGTAAGACTTTAGGTAGTTGAGAGAGTGCCCTCTTATACCCTAGTGCAAAAATTTTATATGGAGCAAGTCATGGTCAACTTTACGTAAGCCAATGAAGATCCCCAGTGGAACTTCTTTTTTCTCTATTGCAGTGTATATGTGTTCTAGCATGTGTATAACAGCATCATTATTATTTTTATTAGGCCTGAACCCAAAATGACAGGGGTTGAGTATGTTGTGGGAGATGAGGTAGGAATAGATTCGCTTATGAATTAATTTTTCAAAGATTTTAGAGAGAGGGTGTAAGTTGGATATTGGCCTATAGTTATTCAACTCTGTTTGGTCTCCTCCTTTATGGATCGGGGTGACCCTTGCTATTTTGAGAACTGTAGGGAAGGTAGAGGATTCGATGGAGTTGTTAAAGAGTGTTGCAATGATTGGTGATAGCACTTGTGACACTTTTTTATATATAAAGGGTGGTAAGGTATTTAAATCTCCTGTCTTGTTTTTTAGTGTGTTGATAATAAGGGAGACTTCGTATGGGTTAGTCGGAGCTAGGAACAGTGTGTTCGGGTAGTTGCCAGTGAGGTAGTCATTGGGTGGGGTATCTGAGCTTGGGATTTTATTGGCAAGGTTTTTTCCTATGGTGGAGAAGAAATTATTGAGTCTGTTTGCTGTTTCAGTTGGTGGGAGTTGGGGTTCATCTGGTTTTGTTAATTCAATTTCGCTATTTCGTGATACCTTTTTTGTTCCTTGAATTTGTGATAGGATTTTCCAGGTCTTTTTTATGTCACCTCGTAAGTTGGATAATCTTTTCTCATAATACAATTTTTTAGCCCTTCTTATCAGGCTGGTTAGGATTGACGAGTAACGTTTTGATTGGTCTCTGGTTATGTGGGTGGCCCGGTGGCCTGGTAGCTAAAGCTCCCGCTTCACACACGGAGGGCCCGGGTTCGATTCCCGACGGGTGGAAACATTTCGACACGTTTCCTTACACCTGTTGTCCTGTTCACCTAGCAGCAAATAGGTACCTGGGTGTTAGTCGACTGGTGTGGGTCGCATCCTGGGGGACAAGATTAAGGACCCCAATGGAAATAAGTTAGACAGTCCTCGATGACGCACTGACTTTCTTGGGTTATCCTGGGTGGCTAACCCTCCGGGGTTAAAAATCCGAACGAAATCTTCTTATCTTATCTTATGTGACCCATTCTGTACTGTTTTTCATATAGGTGCTTTGTATTTATGGATTTGAGGATGCTGGGTGTTAGCCAGGGACTGTTCAGTCTTTTAGCTGTCATCTGTTTAGTTTTTTTTAGGGCAGTGCTTGTTATAGAGGTATTGGGTCTTTTTTAGAAAATTATTAATACATTCGTCAATATCTGTATAGATTTTTTGACAGACGACACAGACAGACACAGAAGCCGCCCAGCCGCCGTGGAGAGAAGACGTCATCGTTCCTGCTCTTCAGTTATCCTGAGTAATTCTCGAGCTGAGCAACTCTGAACACTGTACTCGAGATTTTTCTTGGGTTATCCTGAGTTGTTCTTCACCAGAGCTGAGAGGAAACTTGCTTGCAGTCACTTCGAGCCCCATCCCATCAAGAGGATAAGGCGGTGACTTGCTTGCTTGTTCACCCCTCTCTTCCCCATCCCCCCATCATTCCCCATCCTCCCCTCACCCAAACATCTACACTGGCTCACACACTAACACACTACATACACTGCTATCCTTCTGACTTTCCTATCTTCTTCTTTTTCGGCAACTTCGCTTTGGCGAGTTAACACAAGGCAATTTGACCATCCGGTAGCCCGTGTGGTTTTTTAAAATCCGGCCGATCTTTGCCTTGGGCTCTTTCCCCCTCACCACTCGAAGGTAGGCTATCTTAGGGGCTGACCTTCATAAGTCAGCTGAAATAGGATGTTAGTCTAACACTAAGGAAAAAACCTTTTTGTCAAAGCAACTTATGTGCCAGATGGACATCATGGCGCGAATAAGAGTAAGATTACGTGTGGATGGTAACCTAAAGACGAAGAAAGAAATTCTAGCTTGTATCTGCTCGAATTCAACTGTTGCTCCAGTGGATGTTTTTCAAACCCACGCTGGAGCAGTACTTCTCCTCTCTTCTGAAGAAGAGTTACTTCAACTATTAAAGCAGGAGGTCCTGGACAAATTGACGACTTTTGGAATCCACCCAATTGCACCTGAAAGTTATCAAGCTCAGCGAACTGTGTTTGTTGCCAGAATCAACAGCATCATGAGAGATAGCACAGTGCAGGAAATTGTTGAGGACTTTAATACAGAGAATTCTGAATTTCATGCTGTCCAAGCACATAAATTCTCCAAACCTGGCAACAACCAGGTAACATTAAAGTTAATACTTATGACACCTGAAGAAGCCAAACTTGTGTGTCAAAATGGCTTCAAATGTTTTGGCACCAGATGTACACCTGACCAAATCTCTCTTGAACGATTTGTCAGTGTTACACAATGTTTTAAATGTTATGCCTTTGGTCATAACACCAACAAATGCAGTACTCAAGCACAGATTTGCAGCATTTGCTCTGGCCAACATTCTTATAGAGATTGTAATAATAAAAATACGCCCAAGTGTGTCCTCTGCAATGGAAAACGCCATGCTGTTTCTGCTCTCTGTCCTGAGAGGAAAAAGGAAATGCAGAAAATTCTAGAAGCTAAGAAACTGTCCACTTCTAAGAAGACCACTCCCCAGGCACCTCCAACAATGTCCCAAACTTCCTCCCAGCTTTGCCTGGATCTAGTGGGACTCCTCAGGTCAATACTACTGGTTCCAATGTTTGGAATTCTGCCCCTCTTGGAGTTCCCCAATCTAACCCTCACCTACAACATACACAAACGCAACAACAAGGTTCAGTCTCATCTCATATGTCTCAGGTATCCACAGCCGGGGATATGACGAGAGCACAACTAATGTATATGATGGCCAAAGACATAGCAGGTGGTGACATTCAGCTCTGCTCTCAGGTTTTAAATGATTTGTTAATGGCTAATGGGATCACTCCCATTACTATCCCAGATAATGTTAAGGAGATTATGGCCCAGCCTTCTCATAACAAGAAGTATGTTCCCTACTCTACTTCTACAAATAAGTGTATTTCATCCCTTGTCCAGGGATCACTCACCTCGCATAACCAAGTTGTCAACTCCCCTCAACCCGATGAGTCAATACCTGACCCTAACGATGCCCCAGTGATTGGTGCTTACTCTTCTGCTATTGCAGCTGATCCTGATAAACAGGAACTTTCCCAAGGTAATTCACCTGGCCTACCAAATTTTCCCTTGGAGCCTCCACAGTCTCCCATTAACTCTCACGAGCCTCTGCTTCCTGAAACTGGGAATATCGCACCTCAGTTTTCTGATGATGACTCTAATGACTCAAATGATTCTGTTAATATTACCAACTCTAGTGAAGATGGTGACACTTTCAATAAACAAGCAACTACTCAGAACTTCTCTCCTCCCCTTGACGAGTCCAGCAGGGATAGTGAGTATACCACAAAAAGACATTACTTGCAGACGTTCAGACCGCAGTACACGAGCGAAGTGCAAGAAATAATGGGGATTACAATTTTCCAACTTAATATTCAACATTTCTTTAATAACCGTTACCTCCTTGAAGTTGAACTTCATAATTATAATCCCGATGTTATACTCTTGAACGAGACAGCTGCAAGAGTTGATCAACATATTAAATTACGTGGTTACTCTACTGTGGAGAAATCGAGAGGACCCTTTAGTAGTGTAGCCATCTTAGTTAAATTAGGCTATACATTTAAAAATATTCATGTTGATGAAGATAACATTCTTGCAATAGAAATGACAACGTCTCATGGACAACTAGTGATAGGAACTGGATATTTTCCCCCGAGACAACATATATAGAGTCAATTCCTCTTCATAGGATATTAAGCAGAAATATTCCAACAATTCTAGCGGGAGATTTTAATGCTCATCACCCTGCCCTCTTTAACTGTGGAGCTGGTATTCCACTGGGTGACTTAAAAGGAAAACAACTATTTAATATCATGACAGCCAGAAACTTGTCATTTCAAGGCCCATTCTTTAAATCGTATATTGGACCTCACCCAGGAACACCGATATAGTCCTGACAAACAGAGACTGTGACATCTTTCACTGTCGTATGTCTCCTGGTGGAAACTTAGGATCTGACCATATCCCTGTTATAATACAAC
>NC_069399.1:54819296-54841796 GCF_026875155.1 Cherax quadricarinatus | reverse complement strand
GTGTTAAGGTGCCTGGAGCTGCCTCACACCTCCCACATATATGATGGAGGTGATGTGTTAAGGTGCCTGGAGCTGCCTCACACCTCCCACATATATGATGGAGGTGATGTGTTGATGTGCCTGGAGCTGCCTCACACCTCCCACATATATGATGGAGGTGATGTGTTGAGGTGCCTGGAGCTGCCTCACACCTCCCACATATATGATGGAGGTGATGTGTTGAGGTGCCTGGAGCTGCCTCACACCTCCCACATATATGATGGGGGTGATGTGTTGAGGTGCCTGGAGCTGCCTCACACCTCCCACATATATGATGGAGGTGATGTGTTGAGGTGCCTGGAGCTGCCTCACAACCCCCTACATATATGATGGAGGTGAGTGTTAAGGGCCTGGAGCTGCCTCACACCTCCCACATATATGATGGATGATGTGTTGAGGGGCCTGGAGCTGCCTCAAAACCTCCCACATATAAAGATGGAGGTGATGTGGTTTAGGTGCCTGGAGCTGCCTCACACCTCCCACATATATGATGGAGGTGATGTGTTGAGGTTTCCTGGAGCTGCCTCACACCTCCCACATATATGATGGAGGTGATGTGTTGAGGTGCCTGGAGCTGCCTCACACTTCCCACATATATTATGGAGGTGATGTGTTGAGGTGCCTGGAGCTGCCTCACACCTCCACATATATGATGGAGGTGATGTGTTGAGGTGCCTTGGGGCTGCCTCACACCTCCCACATATATGATGGAGGTGATGTGTTGAGGGTGCCTGGAGCTGCCTCACACTTCCCCCATATATGATGGAGGTGATGTGCTGAGGGGCCTGGACGCCTCACACTTCCCACATATATGATGGAGGTGATGTGTTGAGGTGCCTGAGCTGCCTCACACTTCCCACATATAAGATGGAGGTGATGTGTTGAGGTGCCTGGAGCTGCCTCCCACTTCCCACATATATGATGGGAGGTGATGTGTTGAGGGTCCTGGAGCTGCCTCACACTTCCCACATATATGATGGAGGGATGTGTTGAGGTGCCTGGAGCTGCCTCCACCTCCCACATTTTATGATGGAGGTCATGTGTTGAGGTGCCTGGAGCTGCCTCACACTTCCCACCTATATGATGGAGGTGATGTGTTGAGGTGCCTGGGGCTGCCCCACACTTCCCACATATATGATGGAGGTGATGTGTTGAGGTGCCTGGAGCTGCCTCACACCTCCCACATATATGATGGAGGTGATGTGTTGAGGTGCCTGGAGCTGCCTCACACTTCCCACATATATGATGGAGGTGATGTGTTGAGGTGCCTGGAGCTGCCTCACACCTCCCACATATATGAAAGGAGGTGATGTTTGAGGGGCCTGGAGCTGCCTCACACCTCCCACATTTATGATGGAGGTGATGTGTTGATGTGCCTGGAGCTGCCTCACACCTCCCACATTATGATGGAGGTGATGTGTTGATGTGCCTGGAGCTGCCTCACACCTCCCACATATATGATGGAGGTGATGTGTTGATGTGCCTGGAGCTGCCTCACACCTCCCACATATATGATGGAGGTGATGTGTTGAGGTGCCTGGAGCTGCCCCACACCTCCCACATATATGGGTGGAGATGATGTGTTGAGGTGCCTGGAGCTGCCTCCCACCTCCCACATATATTATAGAATGATGTTTGAGGTGCCTGGAGCTGCCTCACAAACCCCCCACATATATTATAGAGATGATGTGTTGAGGGGCCTGGAGCTGCCTCACACCTCCCACATATATGATAGAGATGATGTGTTAAGGGGCCTGGAGCTGCCTCACACCTCCCACATATATGATGGAGGTGATGTGTTGAGGGGCCTGGAGCTGCCCCACACCTCCCACATATATGATGGAGGTGATGTGTTAAGGTGCCTGGAGCTGCCTCACACCTCCCACATATATGTGGAGGTGATGTGTTAAAGGGGCCTGGAGCTGCCTCACACCTCCCACATATATATGGAGATGATGTGTTGAGGTGCCTGGGCTGCCTCACACCTCCCACATATATTATAGAGATGATGTGTTGAGGTGCCTGGGCTGCCTCACACCTCCCACATATAAATTTTAGAGATGATGTGTTGAGGGCCTGGAGCTGCCTCACACCTCCGACATATATTATAGAGATGAGTGTTGAGGTCCTGGAGCTGCCTCACACCTCCCACATATGATGGAGGTGTGTGTTTTAGGTCCTGGACTGCCTCACACCTCCCACATATATGATAGAGATGATGTGTTGAGGGGCCTGGAGCGCCTCACCCCCTCCCACAATATTATAGAGAATGATGTGTTGAGGGGCCGGAGCTGCCTCACACCTCCCACATATATTATAGAGATGATTTGTTTAGGGCCTGGAGCTGGGCCTCACACCTTCCACATATATGATGGAGGTGATGTGTTGAGGGGGCCGGAGCTGCCTCACACCTCCCACATATATGATAGAGATGAATTGTTGGTGCCGGAGCGCCTCACCTTCCCACATATATTATAGAGATGATGTGTTGAGGGGTCTGGAGCTGCCTCACACCTTCCACATGTATGATGGCGGTGATGTGTTGAGGTGCCTGGAGCTGCCTCACCCTCCCACATATATGAATAGAGATGATGTGTTGAGGTGCCTGGGCTGCCTCACACTTCCCACATTTTATATAGAGATGATGTGTTGAGGTCCTGGAGCTGCCTCACACCTCCCACATATATGATGGAGGTGATGTGTTGATGTGCCTGGGCTGCCTCAACCCCTCCACATTATGATGGAGGTGATGTGTTGATGTGCCTGGAGCTGCCTCACACTTCCCACATATATGATGGAGGTGATGTGTTGAGGTGCCTGAAGCTGCCTCACACCTCCCACATATATGATGGAGGTGATGTGTTGAGGTGCCTGGAGCTGCCTCACACCTCCCACATATATGATGGAGATGTGTTGATGTGCCTGGAGCTGCCTCACACTTCCCACATATATGATGGAGGTGATGTGTTGAGGTGCCTGGAGCTGCCTCACACCTCCCTCAGCATAGTTGCTGTTCCCCTACATGTGTTGTATAACTTATCTGAGTATCATAGTTAGTACTGTGGAGATTTATTTGGTCCCTAAAGTTCCACAGGACAGATCCGGCATGGCCGTAATGGAACGGCTGAGCTGGGTGGCCCTTAAACCCTCCCAAACAAACACATTTCTCTCCCCGAGTGGATTGATGGTAGGCATTTATTTAATTTATGGATTTACCCTTCAGGGAAGGAGTAGGTAGTTTTACTGTTAGTACACTAATATTAGGTTTACTAAGGCAACTGTAGATAATAATAATAATGTAGACCTAAGACCTTAACATAGGTAATAATAGGCCGATAATGTAGGCAAACACTAGGATAAGTTAGCTAGGGAGAACTGGCAGCCCTAGTTTGAACGAAGAGACGAGGGTCTGGAAGAGAGACCAGCTCGTTCTTCTTAAGACAGACACCAACTGGACAAGAGTGCCGTATCAGCGGGACGGCGACCCCACGTGTCTTTACATTTGAGACCTGGGGAAATTTGGTAGAGGCACCTCGATGTACCGTAGATGACCTCCTCCGTCAGGTCCATACTGTAAGACAAAACCTCCACTTTATCTCGTAGATTTCTGGCCAGTGTCTGGGGAGTTTGTGAGTGAGTTGTTCTGTGGGCCTGTATTGCAGCTGGGAGTGCATGCCCAGTAAGTACCAGTGTCTCTTGTCTATGTAGAAGCTAGTGTCCGTGTCTGCATAGTTATACTAGGGGATACATACCCTCTTGGATATAGGAATTTCTGAGGGGCAGGCAAGCACTCACCATAACGATTGAATATTGCAGGAATTAAGGCTCCCGGTTGCACGCGGTTTCTGAGGGGAAGTCCAAAGGGACTAAGGCTAAGCTTAGGGAAGTTGAAGATCAGGATATATGCTGCAACACCAAGTAAGTTAGTCCTTTATGTGCGCATGCAGGCGATTTCTTGCAACATCAATCATTTTGAAAATCGGTCCTATTAAACCACTTGTGAGGCTGAGGTACCCACCTCAGGGAAATCGGTGGTCAAAAAGAGTTTGCCAGGATAGGCGACTCACTTGGAGGCAGTCCACACACAAATTTTCACAAGTACCATCCTATGTTTTACATACATGACCCCTTTGCTAGGCTAGTGACTAGTTTGTATGATGTTTAAGATGCGGGATGAGTGTGTGGGACTACCTCGGCCTCAGTTCCGCAAAGTTATACGCCAGGGGAAGACAGGCAGTTTGGGCTCCCCCCTTCATACTCTGCTAATATGTGTCACCATCCAAAAGTGTGTTTAACTCCAACCATCTATCTCCTATGAAACCCCCACAACAAATGGTGCCAGTGGTTTGGGTGTAATTCTCACGATTACAGCGATTTTGGAGATAAAATTTCTACTGAACCGATCGCCATTTTGTGACACTTTTGGACCAGGGCCGGATTAAGAAGTCCCCCGAACCCTAGGCTATTCAGATTTGGGGGCGCCCCCTTTTAGTTACGGGAAGCGAAGCGACCCCATCCAGGGTTGGGAGTGGAGGGGGTTTGGTGTGAGCCTGTTTAAGGGCTAATTAATAACATTCCCGGCTATTTAGATTAAAAATTTTAAAAGGGAAAGTACATCAAGACAACCAAAACCATTACCAACAGCCATTTAACTATCTTTTTAAAATCATGTTTTTTAAAGGGAAAATAAACCGAGACGCATAGTATTACTGATTAGGCTTTAAAGTATGACATAAGTATATTATATTCGCAAAACCCACTACGCACTATTTTCCTTTAAATCACTGACCATTATTGTTATCTTTTCATCATGATAAGACTATAAAAACATTTTAAACTCAAGACAGTAAAGAATTGTTTATATTAAGGCACTTCAAAATAAACTTTTTTTGGATTTCATATTGGCAAAATTGTCAATTATATTCTGAAAATCAATATTTCTTGTTAGATAGACTCAATGGTCAAAAAGGTGGGTTACAAATTTTTTCTTGGCTCATTGTGAACGGAGCGGGTTTTTCACTTTTTTCAAAACAGAAAAATAAACGTTCTCCTTCACATTAGTAGCTGGAAGTTTTAGGTAAAGGCGATACACTAGTAAACATTGGGGGAAGGGTTTTTGGATCCCTCATTTTTTAAATGTTTAAAGCAGTTGGGGCCCACATTTTTCAGGTGGAGCTTTAATTGTTTTAAATACCAAAAAAATAAAAACTATTTTCTCAACAAATGTGTCCTGAACATCTGAAAAAGGGTGTTGTTGCAACTTTAATGCAGTTCTCTCAATTCTGTTTGGCATAGAGTAATTTTGACAGAAATCCAAATTTGTCATTGAGATTCTGAGATTTTTTTCTTTTACCAATTCGAAATCAGTGAACCAGAATGCAAGTATGTGCTGTCTTAATTTTGTTTTGGTAGCAAACAATTTCTTTGTCTGGCTTTTCAAAATTGCTTTTCCTTTTCCTTGCCGCTGATGATCACCTGGTAACTGTGTTTTCACCAGCAGTTAAGCTTTCTCTTAAAAACATTTAAAAAGCTTTCATTGCGAAGTGGCTTACAAATTCCACTAAGCCTGCATAGGGTTGCACAAGTAGCCATTTCAATTTCAATTTTCTAAAGTGTTTGTTCGGGGCATTTAACCGCTCCAGTTACACCCCCAAAGCACACAGAGTAAACCCAATTCAAAATCTTCCAATTTTGATGTAAGCTGGCTGCTTGCTTCTTGTAGTTGCTGTCTGGTTTTCACCTCTGCTATTGGATCAAAGCAGAATTATTTCAGCAAAGCTGTTTTCAAAGCATGTGTTAATCATGCTGCGCTGACCCCCTTGTTGTTGATAATGTTTGATGCATCTCCATAAAGGGTTGATTTGGTATTCCCCCGATGCGTTGAAGAGAGAAAAAATTAAGAGTTTGAAAAAGTCCAAAAAAAAACTGCAGGCCAACACCCGCAGCACAGCCCCAACAGATTAAAAAGGAAAAAGTGCTGACGGGGCAATATTCAGAAAGTGGGTTGATTTCTTGATAGGGGTTTGCAACCCATTATTTCCCCGACATGTTATTTTGCTTGTCGTAGTTCTGGTCACGGCAACCCATAATAGAGAGATATGTTCAAGCAGAGTATCCAGTACTACTTTTCATCTTTTTTCCCCAAACAGGGCCCCTAAAGAGGAAGGTTTATAAAGGCTCTACAGGCTTCCCCAACGGGAGTCGACAAAGCGAAAAATGAATGTCAATTGATCTGTAGTAAAATTTTTGGTGTTTGAATCTAACTTATTGCAAAGTTTTTTGCAAGTTTTCCAGCTGCTTGATTTTTGAGGACCTTTCTTGTCATCAGTTCAAAAAATTCATTGCATTAGTAGATGACAGAGTAAGTGCCTTTCCCTTCCCCCAAGGCGTGACACATGATTTGCAAGAATGGCCGAATTGTGAAAAACAGTTCCTGATCCAGGAAACCCTTGTTTTCGAACCAAAAACCTCTTTTCTCCCGGAAAGAAGCCCTCTTAGAGCTAAGAATTTTACAACGCAACAACTCTTTCTAGAACTTTTCTCCAATAAGTGGTTTTTTTTTCGTTTGATTTCCAAAATAAAAACCAAATAAGCCTTTTTTCTGTGAGAAATACATGGCAAAAAGAGCTTGTGATGGTGCGTTTTCATGTTCCTCGAAACGCTTGGAATTTTCAGTCATTGAACCCCTGGTGAAGGTATTTTTTTTGGGTAAAAATAGCTTGATGCTGAACATACACTTTTCCCGAGCTTTCAGGTATACCATCCAGATCTTTTCACAGTTTCTGAATTGGGAAGCTTCCTATAAAAACATAGTGACTTTAAAAAACGACGATTCCATCATCATAAATCCTTGCTGTTTCCCAAAGTCAATGTTCAGGTTTGACTGAAGTTTTTTGCAATGAAAGCATTACATAGAGGGAAACTGGGATTACATTTGGCCATAGGGAGAATCTTTTAGACAAAAACTGTGGATGAAATGTCCTTGAGAATTGAGAGGAACACAAAAAAAAGCAATGCTGGGTGAGAAATAATGAGGGAGGGGGTTCCTGTTGATTGAGTATCTCAGATTTAACTGTACTGGTAACTCAGAAGCTGTTTTCGTGGCAGTCTGTGATCTTTCTGCGTTCCACATCTTTTTTTTCTGTTCTTCTTTAATTTTTCTTCTTTCTTTTTTGGACCCACTCGCATAAGAACGTCCAAAACAGTTCACGAGATGCCTAAGAGGATGTATCACGTCTGTATCAGCAAATACAAATTTTTTATTATAATTATTTTAATTTTTTTAAATTTTTTAATTTTTTTTTTGTCAATTGGGGGATATGGCCCTTGTAGCCCCCTTTTTCCCTTGGGGGCACCCCAAAAATTTAAAAGTTACCAGAAGGATCTATTTCGAACTTTTACCATAGATTAGGTTTGGATTTGGGCTAGAAATTTTTCTAATTATCCTCTTTATCTCCAATTTACTTTAAACAGAATCATACCGAGTCCAAAACAATGCACAAAGGGGATTTTTATTACCCTTTTCTAAAACTAATCTTTTTTTTTGCATGTATATGGGTACCACCATAAATAAAGGGCAGAAATTAAAGAAAGCAGGGAAATTTTCGTTTTACCCCAACCAACGATTTTCTGATGTGGTTATGTGTTTTGTGGAAAAAAGATTAAATTAATTGAGTTTTACATCACTTCCATCGCAACTTTAAAACTAAACATTTGCACGGAAGTGATGTAGAAATCAATCAATTGAGATTTTATTTAAATGAGAAGACTTAAAAAAAGGACAAATGTTTTTAAACCCAAAACGGAAGTCAGTTTGCGTTTTTTGGTTTTTTTTTGTAGTTATTTTTTCCAAAAATGCGTCTTTTTGGTCCATGCGTCTTTACGGTCAAGTAACCCTATCAGGTACCTCCTTAAAATTTAGAGACGAAAACAAACATTTATCCATAAAATCAATGTTATCAACAACACTTCAGTTTTTTGTCACGTTTTCAAGTTTGATAACGTGTTTATTATACAGAAAAATTTTGGAGGGAATCTCCCATACTCCCCCCCTTAGCGGGAAAACCAACTGTTCTGATGTAAACAAAGGCGTGTTGAGTGTTGCCATCTAGGTTAGGTTTATTTATTTTTATTTTATTTTATTTCATTATTTATTTTTTTTTTTTATTAATTTTTAAAAAATCAATTTTACTCTCCCAAAACTTGAACTTTTTAGGGAGGGACTCTTTGCACTTGCACCATGTGGCCCGTCTTGGATGAGCCCCCGAACCCCTTTGGGCCCCGGGGCCCCCCAAAAGGTGGGGCCCCAGGCAAAAGCCCATTTGCCTATGCGGTAATCGGGCCCTGTTAGGCCCCCCCCAAAAGGGTGACGCCAACATCCCCAAACCAGCTACCCAGTCAAGCATTCCCGCCTATTGCTTCCACTTATGGTCATCTCTGTGTATTAGTTTTATTTGCTTCTTTTTCTTATTTTTAAGGGGTTGGCCCGGGGTTTTCAAAAAGTAATCCCAAACCCCCAAGCCGTCGTGGGGGGAGTCCCGTCAAGCCCTACACCATCCCGCCTTGCCTGCCAAGCCGCTTTCCACCCCCTTTTGTTCATCATTTCAAATTCCATGCCCGTCTGTGTGAAGGGTTTTTAAACAAGCCCGTAGCAAATAACCCCGGTGAGTAACCCGACTCAAGCAAGCCACATGAGTACAGTCTTTTCCATTGTTTTTGCTTTCCCGTTCTAGCTGTTCTGATGTTTATCATCCCTGTGGTGTCTGGTATTTTTTATTTTTTTTTAAGCCAGCTGGTTAGATATTTTTGTGCCCAGTGTGGGTGCCCTGAGTGGGGTTATGCCGCTCTCCCATAGGCCCCGTGACCTGTGCTGTCTTAGCGTGGCTGCCTCAAGCATCACACCCTTCCCCCAAACCCCCGTATTTTTTTTTTTTACCCCTTTTCAGGTTTTTGCCCATATTTTTGGACACATAGGGGGTCAAGAGACAAGATGTTCCTTCGACCCTGTGCACCCCCGTAAAAGCTCCTGTGTGAGTTCATTTTCGATTTAAGCGCAAATTTCTCGAGGCGCAACGTTTTTGGGGGTAATAGCAAATGCTGCAGCCATGAGACCCCAACTTCTACCTTTTTTCCCACCATCTCTTCAATTCTACCCAACGTCGACAGTGATCTTTTTTTTATAGAGACATTTGCATATTGAGAAAAAAATTTGCAGTGATTCCTGAGTGAATTTTTTTTCAGTGACTCTTGATTAGTGTTCTTTTAATCCTGTTTGAAATATTTTTTTTCTCTTTTTTTCGTTTAAATTTTTCGTACTTTTTTTTTGTCTGTTGTTTGTGTTCTTTTTTTTTTTAATACTTGAAGTCTTTAATTTTTTTCCTTTTTGTGTGCAATATTAAGCATATAACCTTGTGTTTACATTTCACAATTATTTTGTGTTCACGTATTTTTTGTTCGTTGCTATTTAATTTATGCGGGAAAGTAATTCAGAAACTTGTTCCCTTATATTTGCATCAAAAACTCAGTGTTGCCTCAGTTATTTTTTTTTTTCCCCCAGCATTTGTGCATTTTTGCTGTTTTTTTTTTTTTTTTCTTCTTTCCCTTTTTTCTCTGTAGTTGAACATTCTTGTGTTAATTTCTTTTCTGTAGCCTGTCTAATTTGTTTATCTCCACGGGACAATAGGGCCATTTTTTTTTTTTGAAGAAAGACAATTATTTTCCAATTTTTCACCCCCCAACCCTATTGCAAGAAATTCTAAAAATACTGTGATATTTTGATGTGTTTTTTTCCCTGCATCACTGTGAATGTTAACCTTTTCTCTGTTTTGTATTTTTTTGCTCTTTTTGTTTTTTTTTTTCATTGAAAAATTTAAATCTTAGTGCTTTTTTAACTTTTTTTTTAAAGTAAATCTTTCTTTTCTTTTTTCAGTAGTGTTGCTTAAGCTGCATTAAGAGTTAAAAGTTTTCATCTTCATTCTTGAAATTTTTTTTTATTTTTTTTTGTAAACTGCATTTTCTGTGTGTGTATTTTTATTACTTTCAATATTACTTATTTGCAATAATTTTTGAAAAACTTTTTTGTGCATTATTTTTTTTCTTTCAGAAATTTTTATGTGTGTTGTGTTGTGCATACTTTTGATTAGAAATTTAGCAGGAATGATCGAGGTCCCAGATTTTTGCCTTTCTGAAAT
The DNA here is from genome assembly GCF_026875155.1 of Cherax quadricarinatus. Classification (NCBI taxonomy): domain Eukaryota; kingdom Metazoa; phylum Arthropoda; class Malacostraca; order Decapoda; family Parastacidae; genus Cherax; species Cherax quadricarinatus. The sequence continues at coordinate 54,831,567 of NC_069399.1, read as the reverse complement.
TTATTTTCCCCTTTTTAAAAATATATATTTATTTTCTCAGAATCGTAGGTCCCATGAATACAGATCGATAAAATCAATTCCCATCTTTTTTATAAATGTTTTGTCACATTTTATTTGTCCAAAACCCTGTGACGAGTGGACGTGAGCTCCCCCCTGCCCCTGCTGTCGCAGGTGAAAATTGGTTCCACAAAATGCGCAGAGGCAAGAAAAAGGGTAAACACTATCAGCATAGAAGTGGTGTTGGGGTTTTAAGCCCACTCAGCTAAAGTTTTATTACCGCCATCATCAGGGACATATGGCATTGCCAAAAAGAGCGTATGGTGTACCCTTGAAATGACTAAATTTTTTTGAAAATTTGCATTGCAATTTTTAACAAAGGACATGTAAACCAGATTTCAAGATCTTTGGTACCAGAATCCTGCTTGACGGTAAGGCTACTGATGTGTCCCCCCATATAGTGGGTGAAGATCAGGAATGCCCCTTTTGAGGGATGGGGCGACCTACGTGCTGTTTTTGAGAATTTTGGGGATGTTCATAGGGACTTTGGGGGAAGTGGAAGGAAAGGAAGTTTTTCTTGAAAAGACATTGAGCTCCCATTCTTCCTATGTTTTTAGAAGACTTCAGGACTCAAGAATGGGACCTACGCGGGGCAAGAGTACCCGTGCTTATCGGTGTTATGTACATTGCTGTGCGTGTGTTCAAAAACAGGGTACATAGGCGGTGGCAAAATAAGGGGGCATCAGAGGACCCTTGTGACATTGAATTTGGGACAAAACCCGAGTCGATTTCCTTGAACAAAGCTTGGTTGGGAGGTTTAGGAGGCCGCCTTGAGGGAGGGAAAATGTGAAAAACTTCCCAGAAGAGTCATGCGCTGCGGGGGCCAGAGACCAGGAGTGGTGTTTCTTGGGGAGGACAGGGCCGGAGGGTACCATTGATTCGTCCTCCAGACCTGTTAGGACCCCAGGAGAGGTCACGTTGAGGGCTTGTGGTGCCCCGGTACTGCTGGGGGTTCCCCGGTGGTGAGAGGGGGGAGGCATGTCAGAGACCCCCGGTTGGGTGGGTTGAAAAATTTGGGACTGTGGGGGGCGAAGTGCATGAGGATGGCTTCGGGTGGAGGTGGGAGAAAGGTCGAGTGTCATGGAAGAGAGCGACAGTGCCCCCAGATGTGGACAATGTGCTCACTTGGCACAGGTTCGGGCAAAAAAGGGTTGGGCTGATGTGGTTGAGCAGGACTGGGGGGGCCCGGGGCAAAGGGGGATGGAAAGCGATACGAATGGTGATTTAAGATCAAGGGCATATAAAGGGGAAAGGGGGATAAAGGGGTTTTAGTACTAAAGGAAAAACCCCCATTGACAAATTCAAGAGTTCTCTATAAATTTAAAGGTCTGAGAAATTATGGGGGTGTGTTGGTTTCATGGCTTTTCCTTAGTTATGGGGTAGATGAGTTTTGGCAAAAGCACAACCCAAGGGGTTGTATGTTGATGATTGAGGGGGTTTTTCTGTTATCGGACCTCAACGAGATTGAAAGGAGGAGTGGCTTTTTTGGGGGGGACTAGCCTGTTCATGTACATCATTGTAGGGGGGGGGAGGGGAGGGTTTTAAAAAGTGGATGGGGGGGGGAAGGGATAAGATGTCTTTTGTGTGTTTTATGGTCCAGCGGAGGAGGACAGAAGTGAAGAATGGTTCTAAGTGAATGTTGGGTATCACTTAAGGTCGCTTCCAGCATTTGTGTGGTGGGAGAGGACTGGGAAAGGTCAACACCAAGGGATGTGGAACTAGGGGGCAGGATATTTTTCTGGGGTTTGAGGGACCTGTTAACAGGGGGGGGTTTGGGGGATGTTGGCGGGGGTGGCGTGGGAGGGGGAGCCCCCTTTGTGAGGCAGGGGTAGCGCAGGCTGGAAGGAATCGTGCAAAGGAAAACAGTGGGGCGGGGTGTAAAGGGTTTTGGATGTGTTTTTTTCTGACATAGAGGTGTTTGAGGGGTTTGGGATGGGGGAGACGGGCCGAACAGGATAAGAGTTATTGGAAATTGAATGTTCAGTTTTCTTCAAAATGTTGAGGGGAGGGTCCTATTTGCACAATGGGGGAAAGGCTTTTGGGGGGGATGGAAGTCAATGGGGATTGTTGAGATGGTGGGAGTGACGGCCCCAAAAAAAGAGGGTTCGGAGTTTTTATGCACGACAGGGGTGCACAAGAATCAGTTGGGTTATGGGCTTTTTAGGATCTGAGGGGCAGTTAAGGGAGCATTATGAGAGGGAAGGGGGGGGGGGGAGCCCCGTGGTGACATAGAGGGAGTGAAGGGGAAAGCCTAAGGAAGACAAAAAGAGAGGTTTGATGCGGCAAGGGTTTTAGGGGGGGGGGAGGTCATGTGGGGGTTGATTTGACCACGGTGTGTCCTGCAAGGGCAGGGGCACTGGCATGTTGCAAAGGAAATGGTGGGTTTGGGGTTCTTGAGACATTGAGGGTATAGGGAGGACAAGATTTGGTGACAACGGAGGGGATGGGAGGGGAGTTGATGCTTGGCTTATGTGTTTAAAAGAGGAGTGTGGGTGGAGAGAGGGGGGTTTTAAAAGAGACGGGGGGTGGGTGCAGTGTGTGCTGGACAGGGACGACAGGGAACATTACGGGGGCCCTATTGTGGAGGAAGAGGTGTGGACGGCTTTAATGGTATGAGCAGGGTAAGGCGTCGGGAATAGATGGGCTGCCCGTGGAGTTTTACATACAGCATTGGGGAGTATTAAAAGACTTTTTGGTGCAATTATTTAATATCATAAAAGAGAGGGGTGCGTTGGGACCGTTGCAGGCGACAGTGCTAGTAGTTTTGGTGCCAAAGGTGAAAGCAGTGCCACAGTGAGAGTTTACCGGATGATATCACTCATGTGCGCAGACTACAAACTTTTTGCAAAAATTTTGGGAAATCGTATAAAGAAAGTCATTGGAAGGGTAATAGTGAGGGGTCAATATGGGATTCCGGATTCAATGTATGAGGGGCTTTGGGGGTTATTAGAAGGTTTATTGAGTGTTCGCAAGTGGGGGAACGAGGGGTATTGGGTTGGATGGAGAACTGCGTATGACAGTGTTGAAAGGGAGGCTCTGTGGGAATCATGGAGCGGCAGGGGTTTGAAGAGGACATTGTAAATTGGGCACACATTTATATCAGGACCGGATGTGTGTCAGATTAATGGGAGGGTGGGGTTGCATGGAAAATGGCAGGGGATTGAGGCAGGGAAATGCCCGTTGTCACAAAATTATTCGCATGTTTACAGAATCCTTTTTATAAGGCAGTGGAAAGGTGCATACAGGAGGGGGTAAGGAAGGACATACGAGGTGGGAGTCCCGGTATCACAGGTTTTGTTGATGACACAACTGTCCTAGTGAGTGGGAGGGAGGGTTTGGAGGGTCTGGAGAGGTTATAGATGTTTTTGGGATGGCAACAGGTATGGCAGTGAATGTGCATAAACAAAGCTCATGAGATTGGTGAATGGGATGGGCAGGGGGGGCGGGGTGGGGAGTAAAGGTGGTTGTGTGGACTGGGTGAAAATTTTTGGAGTTGTGTATATGGGTAATGCCCAGATGGCGAGGGAGGTTAATTCAAAGGGTGTGGTAGATAGAGTATTGGGAAGATTGACAGGATTGGCGGCCACTCATCTTACGCTACACCAGAGGGTCATTGTGGTCAATGTGCTTTGTACAGCAAAATAGGCATGTGGCAGCTTTGTACCCTTTGGTGTATGGGGATGTCCGGAGATTTGTTGAGGCAGAGTTTTCCATTTTATCTGGGGTCAGGATGGCATTGGATGAAAAAGGGAGGTGGTAACACTTCCGGTGGCCCTTGGGAGGGCTGGTGTTAATCACTTGGAAAGAAGGTTGAAGTGATGTATATGTGAAACATAGGGTTTTCTAAGGGTTTCATGGGAGGGGAGTGGGAGGGTTGGGAATCTGCAGGCTGCAGGGAGATTATTAGGAGATGGTTGAAGGGAAGATTTGAGAGATGGTGAGGGGTTGTAGCGTCTATTGATGAATGTCTGAGATCGAGCAACATGCCGGGTAGGGTCCATGGAGAGGAAGTTATGGCCTAGGGTGGCAGTGGCAATGGAAGGAGTATCCCGATGACGCTGGAAAGGACATTTGGTTCGATTAAAAGGGTTACGCATCTGGCCGCGCATGAGGAGTAATGTATAGTTTCTTCACGGAATATTGCCGGTCTGGGGTTGTATACAAAATAGGCAATAAGGGAGGGGTGGGGATGTCAGGTTGTGGTGTAGATGAATCAGCTTTTCTGTAGTTATTTTTGCGAAAGCCTAGGGGTTGTGCGGGAATGGTTAGGGAAAGTAATCCGTATGTGGGGGGAAAGGGTTGTTAGTTTGAGAGCGCTCATTTTAGATGTAGGTGGGGTAGGGGTTAAAGGTTCAAAGGGCATGGCTTACTTAGTGGTTGAATCTCAAGTTTTACATCATGGGCAATGAGAGATAAAGGGTCGGAGGAATGTAGGATGGCCATAGCACATCTTTTCTACAACAAAGTGCGCAACAAGGGAAATATATGGTATGGTGGGAGAGAGATTTCTCGGAGGGCTATAGGGACTTTCTTTTTGAGGGACTTATCGACTTTATAAGCGTCAGGGGCATGAATGGGCTGGCCTTCTCCGGGGGGGAGTGTTTGCAAGGTCGATTGTGTTGTGTGTGAATTGTGTGAGGAAAGGATATTGAGGTGAGTTTTGAGTGTGACACATTATAGAGTTGTGATAGGTATTTCTCCAATAGGAATTAACGCCAATTGTTTGATTCTCTACCTCTTTATTATACATATTGTTGTGGTAATAGATTACGGTAATACATTGTAATTTGGAGTTTTACCTAATAATTGCTGTATTTGCTCCTACTTGTTTTCTAAGGTGCTTGGCACTTGCAAGTGTTGACGCTGTGGATCATGCACGTGTCCAAGAGATATGATGTGAATATGTTTGAGATTAATGTCTTGTGCATATTGTTCCGCCAGTCTGTGATCTGCAATTTTCATTTCAGTTTGTTTTGAGAGTAAAGAGTTTAATTACGTCAGATGGTGTAAATAAAGAGTTGGGCAACAGTGGTGTTATTTATCTGATTTTGATGGTTAGGTGTGCGCTAGGCACAGCCTTATGTGTCAACTTATGTCATGGTTAAATTTTTATATTGTAACTGTTGTCAATAAGGGCACTTATATTATGTCCATATAAGCTGTAAGAAGCTTGAAGTCATAGTTGAAGCTGTGTTTACTGTTTTTTAACGTTTGGAATTGCATTATAAATGTGTAAAGCTTACATGTGTTGGTTATTGAGACTAAGTTTATACCTATGGCTTGTAGTAATTTTGTATGTCTTTGTGACTTTTCTATATCACCCATTTCCCCTAAAGAAGGTTCCCTTGATTTGGTGAGGGCTCTTGAATTAGGGAATTGGATCTCTGCTCCAGTTTCCCACGAATTAAAGCCTGAATGCCTTCCACGTCCCCCCCCTCCAGGCGCTGTATAATCCACCGGGTTTAGCGCTTCCCCTTGATTATAATAATAATAATATATCACCATTGTTGTGTGATACAAACTTGTAATTAACTGAAGCATTAGGACAATTCGCTTTTGAACATTAGATTTAGGTAACATCCTTTGTTTGTAGTATATTAGGTTGTTAATGGGGGTGGTTGGAAACCACGGGGGGTGGGGGGTATACGCCTTGTGTAATAATGTTTTCAGATGCAATGAATTGCATGTCTGTAGTCGATCACATCATCAATGTGGGAAGAAAATGGATGTCTCTGAGGGTACAGATTACGTACCATTTCGAGGGATGTGTATATAAAAGTGTTGTTCATATTGTATAACTCTGTTTGGTAGCTCCAACAGATTTGGGTTAAGCGATAGGATGAGGGAACAGAGGAGGGAGGGTTGTACCCATAAGGAGTTGTAAGTGTGGTGTGTAACGTTAGCTGTAGGTAGGATTGTGTTAATTTTATAGCTATGGAAAATTTTATAGGAGTGATTACTTGTTCATACCTCAACATTACATGCATACGAGTAATCTCCTTGGGAGACAACAACGATATTGTTTACCGTAGTCACCCATGTAGACATGTGAGAAAACTTAACCACCTCTGGTCACTGCAGGTGGCCCCTCGACCCTCACAATCTTATCCATATCTATCCGAGACCAGTATAAATTAGGTAGCACCCTCAAGTACAGCGCTACTAATTAATTGTGGACTGTATAGATTATGTTAGTTTAACTGAATGAAGGGGGGGGTAGGTTACACATGGATATAACCCATCAAGGAAAAAACACTTGTACATAATCCCACCACGTACCAATATTCTCTGGTGGTCACTTGATGTGGGCTGGATCACCCCATAACCTAATCCATTAAAACATACCTAACGGCCAGTATCATTCTGCTATAACTAGAAAGGTTACTTAACTGTGGGTGATTGATGCTCCTTTATTTCCCCATTCACCATCTCTTTCGATGCCTGCTACAACCGACACGGTTCTTATTCCAGCAGGACGAGGTATCCCGTTGGTTTGTCCCGTTTAGAAGCCTTGATTCCATAAAACCTTTGGCCATCCTCGGGACGAGAACCACGCGTTCACTCGGAGCAGGCGAGTTATTTCACTTCCCGATTCGTCTTAACTTAGTGTTTTTATCACTGATTACATTACCATTCACAAGACGATTTAACGTCTCATATATTTATAACCACATTAGAGGTCACTCCATTAAGATCTGAGAACATGAGTGAGGATTAACCTCACAGGTAATTTCCCCTGGACACATTCCATGGCGGAGCACCCGTCACCCATGGTCCTAACTTATTATCCACTTATTTTTAACCACGTTAATCACGGTGGTCATGTAATCTTGTTCCCTATCACTCTTCACCAGAACAATTAACGACACTTCCTATTAGGAAGTGAGGCCTATATTAATCCTTAGGCCGCGGAACGCCAATTTCCTAGTCCCATGTTTCACAGCCATTCCTTAAAAAACCCATTCAAAACACTGCTGCCCCCATCCTGCCCGCAGTTCGACCTAATACCCGCTCACATCTACGCAGGCGCAGCGGAACCCCAGTTGGTTCCATCCGAAAAATACAAATACATTTTGACACCAAATCAACACATATAAACATCTCATTAGGCAACTATAGCTTTCGGAAAATTACATAATTTCCACACTGCGGCGAGGCGGAAGTGCGTTAGTTAACGACTAAATTGCCGTCTTCCTCCAGGAACGATTCCAGCCCACTCTAGATTGCGCTGCTGTTTTCCTAGTGGGTCTTACTCTTACAATTTCTTCTTGCATTACTCGGTCCAGTGTCTTTTCAATATCACTCGTGTCACTTTCTCTTTAGATTTTCCATCTGCACTGGATTAAACACCATTTAATTCTAAGGAATTAATTAATAATGGTACGCAAACTTTTGCCTGACCACGACACACACACTTTGACGTTTTCCTGACAACACCTGTGCATCTGGGTATAATGTAACTACCTTGACCAAGGCCACGAATGTTCGAATGTTGTTCAGTATCAATAACACATATGTCACTCTGGTTGAATGTTCTGTCGGTTTAAACTGCCTCTGTGCACACATAAAAAGGTGTTCACGTAGTGTAAAGAAGTATATTCTTTACGCCACACCATCGACCATTAGTAATTACCTTATATAACATCTTGAACTTATCACTCAAACACGGTCCACGTTTATTGTAATCCTCATCACTTCCCCTCGGGATTATCTCTATAGATAGATGCAGCTTCTAACCTTCCGACTGCAATATTAGGTGAGAGGGGAGTAGGATCTCTGCATCAGGAGGTCGCCATGTATGACAGAGGGCGATTGTTTACCCGATTCTCTGCCTCCACCAACACTGCATGGAATTCCACCAAATAAATTCTCTTCCTGTGTAGCACCTTATACAAAGACATCTTTCCACTGTACTCTATCATTCTTTCGTACAGTCCTCCTTGCCAGGGCTCAGAAGTAAATAAATTTCAGACACACCCACACGGTCAATAAAGACTGTACATCATCACAATTATTTTAATTCCATCAAGTGTTGAGGCACCCGCTACAAAATTTGGTGGGGCATAATCTGAGATCACATCTTGGACAGGATCTCTAGCTGCAAATTTCCGGAACAGCTGTATGAACTGTTTCTTGGGCAGACAAGTCCTGACCACTTCTAGATGTACACTCTAGTAGCTGTACAAGTAAAATAGACATACATACACCTTCAAAGGGGAACACCATCTGAATACCTGTTTAACATGATTGCCCACAATAGTCCCACATCGGTCACAGTCAAAATGGTTTTTACAACCGCACGCGTTCCTTGGGCAATGGTGGAGGACCTGGTACATGTAGGTTCTGGCATCCACCTGGCGCATAATTACACAACCGACTTGGATATCCCTTATTACACTTTGACCGTCCTTGTGGAATCCAGAAGTTTCCCCGAATACAGTTTAAGGTATCCTGTACCCCACCGGCATCACGTTATTATGGGCATAAAGACAATCAAGGTTGTCAGGTGATGAGTTTTGGGCAGCAAGATAGGGTGCTTAGCATATTCCCCCAATTCAGCATTTTGTAACCTGCCTCTCTGCACCTAATTACAACATCCTCTAAATACCAGCCCCACCTTTCTATTATTGAGCCTTTCACACAATTTTTCCGTCCATCATTAAATTAATCTCATCCACTGTAGGTATCTCTTGTACCTCCTGTAGCCAGTATTTCAGGGGATGGGGAAAAATTATATGAGATATTCATCTTACTTTAAATTTTAAACACTAACCTAGTCACCTAATTCAGCTGGGTAAGAAGAATACCTATTAATGTCATGGCTTAGGAGGGACTACTGACTGGAGCGGTGCTCACCGTAATTTTCGACCAGGAGCAATATGCGTGCCTGTTGCACCAGGCCAGTTAATTTGTCCACCAGCCAACTTGGCCTTTAAACCACATAAAGCACCACAAATTTTTCATAAGTCAGCCTCGAGACAAGAAGTCCAGCCCCTGCATTCTCGTCACCTGGAATGTTTAAAGGACAACAAATTGCTGACCCCCCCCCAAACTGTTATATCCTCCTGCACTTGATTGATTCAGCGACTCGTTTTTTGTACATACACCAATCTTACTGTTACCATTAACGAAACCATTGTAAGGATACCTCGTTATCTTACCAAATTACGGTGTCGCTGATATTTATCTCTCGCAATTTATTTCTTATATAATTGGGCTAATTTGAACATACTATATGTCCGTAATTCCAACATGAGTAAGGTACGGAATTTGATTGGAGCCAGGCTTAGCCTTAGACATAACAAGAGACATGGCACTATTACAATGAAGTAAGCGACTGCTCCATATGCTAATTTCGAAGCATTCGCAAAAAATGTGGAGTACATTTGTCCTCCATCTTGCTGGGCCACATACGTGGGAACTCCAACATGGGTAATTTACATATTCACCTATAGTTCTCTTCCCACCTTTCAACCAATTCCTCAGGTAGGGTTTCATCCTTCCCAAAAGCACACTTAAGCATCAAGCATCTTGTACAACAATTTTCCTCTTATGGTAAGTTGGGACACTAAGCCTAGTGGATTCGAAGCATTTTGAAACTTCAGCAAGTAAGACCTCTCTTGTTTAATTTATTGGCATACTGTAGTTATTAGAACGTTTAAGGAGAACAAGTTCTCTCGTGTCCCCAAGTCAGTCCCCACACATTACTATATTAGACACTGTTCAACTTCCAGGGTTGTCTTATTGATTATGAGCCTTAAACTGGACGAATTACTGTTCTCCATTCCACAAGGGGCATATTTGCAACCTGCATTATTTAATTAGCCCCCTTCATAATCTCATTAGTTCCTCTTCAGAAGAACTCACCCCCAGGAAATTGTCCACATAAAATTGTTTACGACCCATTACTTCCACTCAGTGGACCACCCGTACGCATAAGGTGTGCATTTGTCGTTGCCTGGAGAAAATAACGGACTGGAGGTTAGCACCAACAATACACTCCTGATGCGAAAATCTTCCAGGGATCTAAGTGGGTCATTAAATTCTCGGGCCATAAGAACCTAGTGCATTCCCAGTCAGCCTCCTGCAGACCCCACACTGCAGGAAACGCTTTACTTATGTCCGCCGTAAAGGCATAATTCTTACCCTGAAGTTTAATAATATGGTCTCCCCAGTTGTTCCGTCAACGACGGAACCTGTCAGTCAAACAGTCCATTCAAACTAGGTACAATTTGTTGTTACTCCTGGCACTAAAATTAACACAATCCTCAGAGGAGTGGTCTTAGAATCCTTCTCACTCCGTTATGTGGCAAATAGTGAACCATAAATCCTGGGCTTGTTCAGGAGGTACCTCCTCAATGGCATTTAATTATCTCACTGCTCATTTAATTATATCATCGTAAGCATCAACAGTTCTGGTGACCTTGCTCGTTCGTGGAGCTGAGCCTTTAATTTGTCCATACGCCATCCTGTAATTAGTTGGTAGGTCTGGATGGTTTCAGCTTCCAACGGAAGTCTCCATCCCATATTGTCCAGATTCAAATTTTTAACATCCTTGTTGTATTGTTCTGAGTAAAGGAATCATCTGGGACTTTCTTCATTTACATTGATGCCCTATGCGACTGTCCAATTTCCCATAATTTAATACACAGGTTTCATCTAATCCTCTATTAAGTTATATTCTTATACTAGGGTATATTTCATGAGTAAGACACACCGTAACTGTATTTATTGTGCTTCCTCCATTCATTCATTATCAGTACGAGGAAAGCCTGCCATACATACGTGATCTCCTGGACCTGAGTTAACCTGAGAGAGTTCCGGGTTCAACGCCCCCGCGGCCCGGTCTGTGACAGCCCTCCTGGTGATCAGAGCCTGATCAACTAGGCTGTTGCTGCTGGCTGCACGCAAACCAACGTACGAGCCACACCCCGGCTGGTCAGGAACCCGACTTTAGGTGCTTGTCCAGTGCCAGCTTGAAGACTGCCAGAGGTTGTGGTAATCCCCCTTATGTATGCTGGGAGGCAGTTGAACAGTCTTGGGCCCCTGACACTTATTGTATGGTCTCTTAACGTGCTAGTGACAACCCCAGCTTTTCACTGGGGGATGTTGCATCGTCTGCCAAGTCTTTTGCTTACGTAGTGAGTGATTTTCGTTGTGCAAGTTCGGTACTAGTCCTCTAGGTTTTTCCGGGTGATATAATCATGTATCTCTCCCGCCTGCTTTCCAGGGAATACAGGTTTAGGGAAACCCCAAGCGCTCCCAGTAATTGAGGGTTTTATCTCCGTTATGCGCGCCGTGAAGGTTCTCTGTACATTTTCTAGGGCAGCAATTTCACCTGCCTTGAAAGGTGCTGTTAGTGTGCAGCAATATTCCAGCCTAGATAGAACAAGTGACCTGAAGAGTGTCATCATGGGCTTGGCCTCCCTAGTTTTTGAAGGTTCTCATTATCCATCCTGTCCCTTTTTTTAGCAGATGCGATTGATACAATGTTATGGTCCTTGAAGGTGAGATCCCCCGACATGATCACTCCCAGGTCCCTTTTACGTTGGTGTTTCGCTCTATTTTGTGGCCAGAATTTGTTTTGTACTCTGATGAAGATTTAATTTCTTTGTGTTTACCATATCTGAGTAATTGAAATTTCTATCGATGAACTTCATATTGTTTTCTGCAGCCCACTGAAAGATTTGGTTGATGTCCGCCTGGAGCCTTGCAGTGTCTGCAATGGAAGACACTGCATGCAGATTCGGGTGTCATCTGCAAAGGAAGACACGGTGCTGTGGCTGACATCCTTGTCTATGTCGGATATGAGGATGAGGAACAAGATGGGGGGCGAAACTGTGCCTTGTGGAACAGAGCTTTTCACCGTAGCTGCCTCGACTTTTCTCTGTTGACGACAAATTTTCTTGTTTTTATGAGGGAAATTAAGATCCCCTCGACCGACTTTTCCCTTTTTTCCTTTGCAGCATTTTGTGCGCTATTACCCATGGTCACATTTTCGAAGGCTTTTGCAAAGTCTGTAATATTACACCCCCATTCTTTTTGTCTTCAGTCTTTGGGCCCGTCGTGATCCAATAGTTGAGGGGCAGACAGGAGCGACCCGTTCTAAACCCTGTTGCCCGGGTTGTGTAACTGAGGTTTCAGATGGGGGGTGATTTTCTTTTAGGCCCTTCAAAAATTTTTTTGATAGGGTGTTAGGCACGGGTTTTAGTTT
>NC_069399.1:54798154-54818796 GCF_026875155.1 Cherax quadricarinatus | reverse complement strand
CCCCAACAAAAACCACCCAGGTGGGGTTCACCCTACATCTCAACCCAGGTGGGAGCTTCACACCCACAAAACACCCCCAAAGGGGGAGACTCCCCCCCACACCTCACACCCAGAGGGAGACTCACCCCACACCTCACACCCAGGTGAGAGCCTCACCTCACACCTCTCACCCATTTAGGAACCTCATCCCACACCTCACACCCAGGGGAGAGCCTCACCCCACACCTCACAATCAGAGGAGAGCCTCACCCCATACCTCACACTCAGGGAGAGCCTCACCCCACACCTCACACCCAGGGGAGAGCCTCACCCCACACCTCACATTATTTAATTATCTCTACCAATCAGTGGTGCTTACTGACAATAAAATTATCCACTGATGCCTCATCCTGAAGCCAGAATATTATTGTTGTTCATATGTAGTTTGGATGCAGGTTACAGGGAAAGTTGAGTAATTATCAGTAAAAATTCTCGTTGATTTTGTTATAATTTAGAGAAGCTGTTACGTTTACCCAAATATGTCAAGAGAATCTGCAGATGTCTCAGTGATACGCGTGGTTTTAGTTGTTAAAGATGCTAGCTATTTGTGGATCATCTGCTTGAACGAGATTAATGTTAAACCCATCATCAAATGATGCTGGTTTAGTTTATCATATATGATTAGGTCTTTGAGGCTGTCCCTAAAGGTGACTATTTTGTATGTGGGGTTCTGTAGACAGTACCTATTGCTATTGGGTACTTATGTTTTCAGTTGTAAATTGAGTAAACGTGTGTTCGCGGTGGTCATCTCTGGTACATGTTAAATTTATGCATTGCATCTCACTGGAAGAGAATAGTTATGGATGCGTGTGTATCCAGGTACGTCACGGATGCCTGTTGTGTCATGTTTTAGCTAGGTTCTGTGGGAATAATAAAGGTTAATTTAGCATGTAGTGACTAGAGGAGGGCTGTGACGTCATCATATGTTTACTAAGTAAGTAAGTAAGTAAGTTTATTCAGGTATACACAAATACAGTTACATAGAATTATCATACATAGCAGCATATGTGTAGAGAACCTGGGATAACCCAAAAAAGTCAGACAGAGTGACTTATTTCTATTGGGGTCCTTTTACCTTATTATTATAATATAAAGGTTATAATATTTTCTTATTATTCTACAATGAAGATAACATCTTATTATCATACTAAAAAGACTATCTACTACACGAGGGTCATTAAGACTATCTACAATACGAGGGGCATTACTAGGAATAAGGTAAAATTTTACATGTATGTTAGCTAAAAAATAGAAAATCATTCCCCTCCCTTTCTGTAGCTACATTCATCAGATACCTTTTGGCAGTCTTCTTGAACTGGGTTTATGCTATGACTGGCTTTGACATGTGCGGGCAGTCTGTTCCATTCCTTTATTGCTGTACAATAAAAGGTGTTCGAAGCCTGGCCAATGACTGTGGGTACTACAAAGTTGTGTCTCTCCCCCTAGTACTATGATTGCTTTGGTTCCCAACCTTGACAAAATTGACAGCAAGATATTCTGGACATTGTTTGTGAGCAATTTTATAAACATGATTTAGCTTCAGTTGTTTTACTCTGTCTTCAACATTCAGCATATCCAACTGCTGTAATTCATCCTGGCCTACATGTTTTCTTGGTCCCAGCCCCCGGATGAATCTTACGATTTTGTTCTGGGTGATTTGCAGTCTATCTTTCAGTTTTTTTGTCAAGGCAGAGTACCAAGAAGAGCAAGCGTAATCCATATGGCATTGTATAAGGGCTAGACATAGGGTCCTGCGAGCCTCAGTAGGTAGACACTGTGCTTGTCTATACAGGAACTTCAGTCTGGCATTCGCTTTCTTTACTACACTGTTCCCTATCTGACATTGAAGCTAACAATTGAGATGTTACTGAAGATGATTTACATTGGCTAGTTATGTAATATCTGCAGTTTTGGTTAGCTGTAAACTGATTATTGTAGTGATCTGAGGAAAAGTTAAGGTTTGGATCTATATTAGCAGGTTAAGTTAAGTAAGATTCGTTAGGGGACAGGACAATGCTTCCTGACCCAGGTCCTAGTCATATGATGACCAGCTACTGGTCATCTGACTGAAACCTTCCACTGGATTACCGTCCATCCCTCTAAAAAAAAATATTTTTTTATTTATTTTGACACACCACTCGTTTCCCATCGAGATATGGTGAACCTGAAACAGAAGACCCAATTTAAAAAAGTTGTTTTCATTTTGCATCTAGTAATTTTTATAGAAGGGGCTACTAGCCCCTTCCTCCCTGTATTTCAGTCGTCTCTCATGGCTTACAGAGGAAGGATTCTCTTCCACTCTTCCATGGAGAGGAAATATATAATAACAAGAACCTTAAGAAAATATACGAAAACTCTGATGGGTATGTATACATATATGTATACATGCATGTGCAATGTGACCTAAGCTTATTTTATTTATTTATTTATTTATTTATTTATTTACAATTTGAGCATACATACAGAGGTACAAAAAAATACAGATAAGAGCAGCATGCCAAAGCCACTTATACTATGCATAGCATTACGGGCTGGCTTAAAATTAACTTAAGATTAACTAAGCAATGATGAAATTAGTGATAATACATTATTTTAAACAGATAACTATAAAGCACAAATGAGTATTACAAAGACAGGTCATATGGTTGCATGCATTGTTGTACATTCAGTCGTATGGAGTATTCTGTTAGGGAGTGTATTTAAAAAATAATAAAGTTAGATTGGGTTTTAGGTTTAACATTTATGTGATATAATTATGAGAAACATTTAAGATATACAATTTATAAGGTTCAGTTATTCAGTGTTTATTTGGTTTTGGGTGAGTAAGTGATCTTTGAGAAGAGACTTGAATTTATAAACAGGTAGTGTTTCTTTTATATTTACAGGTAATGAATTCCAGATTTTAGGGCCTTTTATGTGCATTGAGTTTTTGCATAGTGTGAGATGGACACGAGGAACATCAAAGAATGATCTGTGCCTTGTGTTATGGTCATGTGTTCTGTTGAGGTTGGCAAGGAGATGTTTGAGGGGAGGGTTAATATCAGAGTTAAGTGTTCTATGTATGTAATAGGTGCAGTAATAAGTATGGATGTTTTGTATGGTGAGTAGGTTTAGTGTATTGAATATTGGTGGAGTGTGCTGCCTGTAGTGAGAATTTGTTATCATTCTAACTGCAAACCTTTTGTTGGGTAATTAGTGGTCTGAGATGGTTAATTGTGTTGAGCCCCATGCACAAATTCCATAGGTGAGATAGGGGTAAATAAGAGAGTGATATAGGGCCAGGAGGGCTGACTGTGGAACATAGTACCGTATCTTCGATAGTATGCCTACAGTCTTGGAAATTTTCTTAGAAATTTGTTGTATATGTGTATGAAATTTGAGTCTATTATCAAGGTGGATTCCTAAGAATTTTCCCTCTGTTAGCTTTGTGATAGGTGATCCGTTTATCATTATGTTAAGAGGGACATCTGTAGCTCTGTTACCAAACTGAATGAAGTAGGTTTTGTCAATGTTTAGTGTAAGTTTGTTAGTCCTCATCCAGGTAGATATTTTCTGTAATTCGGTATTTACAGTATTGGCTAGCGTGACTGGGCTCGGGTGAGAGAAGATGTATGTGGTGTCATCTGCAAATAGTGTGGGTTTGAGTAATTGCGAAGCATTTGGAAGGTCATTTATGTATAGGAGAAAGAGAAGAGGGCCAAGGACACTTCCCTGTGGGACACCAACTGTAATTGGTTGCGTAGAAGAGTTTGCCCCATTTGCGTACACATATTGGCTTCTGTTGCTGAGGTATGACTTGAGGTAGTTGAGGGAGTGCCCTCTTATACCATAGTGTGACAATTTTACGTGGAGCAAGTCATGGTCAACTGTATCAAAAGCTTTACGTAAGTCAATGAAGATCCCCAGTGGGACTTCTTTTTTCTCTATTGCAGTGTATATATGTTCTAGCATGTGCATAATAGCATCATTAGTATTTTTATTAGGCCTGAATCCAAATTGGCAGGGGTTGAGTATGTTTTGGGAGATAAGGTAGGAGTAGATTCGTTTATGAATTAATTTTTCGAAGATTTTTGAGAGAGGGTGTAAGTTGGATATTGGCCTATAGTTATTCAACTCTGTTTGGTCTCCTCCTTTGTGGACCGGGGTGACCCTTGCTATTTTGAGTACTGTAGGGAAGGTGGAGGATTCAATGGGGTTTTTGTTAAAGAGTTTTTGCAATTTTTGGGTTAAAGAAATTTGTGACATTTTTTTTGTATTTTAAAGGGGGGAAAGGGGTTTTAAATCCCTGCCTTGTTTTTTTTATTGCTTGATAAAAGGGAAAGATTTTCGTGGGGTTTAGCCCGGAGCTAGGAACATTGTTTTTTCGGGTATTTGCCGGTGGGAGGCAGTCATTTGGTGGGGTATCGAGAAAGAAAACCGTTATCTTTGCCTTTTTTTTAGACAGAAAAAAACATAGCAAATCCTACCATTGGAAAAAAATTACGGTTTTTTTTTTAACACCTTTTGGGCAGGACGGTAGAAACCCCCCTGGGTTTTTTTACTGTCCCCAAACCTACTCCCTTTAAACTAAAAATTTTGATAAAAAAAACTGTATTCATGGGGTTAGGTTAGGAAAGGGGTTTCGTCAAAAAAACAGTGACAAATTTTTTTCCCTAACGGGGGCCCTTAGTAAAATTTTCCCCATCATATTTTGCATATTGTCCTTGCTTCACTTCTTTAGAGATCCTCGAACTGGTGCCCCTTTCGGGTTAACAGAAGTCATCGTACTTAAAGGGGTTTCTTTTGTTTCTGCGAGGGGGGGCTGGACCACACACACCCCACATATAAAATATAAAATATATAAAATATATATATATATATAATAAATATAAAATAATATATATTATGGGAATATTATAATAAAAACACAAAACATTTGCGTTTATGGTTTAAATAGCAACGCTCTTTTTTCCCCGAAAAAGGGAAAGCAAAATTTTTTTTGTTTACAATAATTTCAAAAAAATCTTTCTGAAAAAAAAGGGAAAAAATAATTTCCTTTGTGTTTGTCTTTAAAATTTACTGTAAACTTATCTAAAAAAATATTTAGTTGGATTGCTAAATTAAATTGGCCTTGTTTATAATAAGGTTAGGAAAATTTTTCCCAAAAGGTTTTTTGGTACAAAAGTTTTTCCCAATTTTCCCTTTTAACATAAAGAAAAAATATACCCCTTTTAAATTTTACGGGGGGGGAAAAATTATATATATATATAAAATATATAATAAAATTATAAATATAAAATATCCTGGGGTAGTAGGTTGGTAAAAAAGTAACCACCCAGAGGGGGTACTACCACCCTTCCCAAAATTAAGTTTAAAAAGGGAAAAACCTTTTAATTTTTTTAAAACCTTGGGGTAAACGCGGGTTTTGCTGGGTTTTTTTTTTCTGTCTTTTACAGGGGGAACAGTTTTTTGTAAATCCCCCTTTTGGTACGTTTTTCAGTGCATTTAAATCCTTTTCTTAATAGGGTGACCAAAACTGAGCAGCATAGTCTAAATGGGGCCAAACCCCAAGGATATATAGAGTAAAAAAAACAACCTAAAGACTTCTTTTATTTTTTAACTTTGGTTTTGATATGAAGCCCAAGAATTCTTTTATTTTTAAATTGAAACTTTATGCACTGTTGTTTTGGGTTTCAAATTCTGCTAACCAAAAACTCTTAAACCTTTTTCCGGCTATCAGTAACATTAAAGTTTTACATTATTTTTTTTAAAATGTGGCATGGTTATTATCTTTTCCCCAACATTTTAAAATTTTTGGGCATTTGTCAAAATTTTAAACTGAATTTTCCACTGCTCAGCATTAAAATAAACCGGAGTGCTCTAATATCCTAAATAAAAAGAGCTTGGATGGCCTATTTTGGTGTCACCAGCAAATTTGCTTTTTGTCGCTATTTAAAATTGCCCCCTTTCTATGTTGTTCATGAAAAGGGGTAACAAAAAAGGGCCCCAACATGACCCCGGGGGGTACCCGTTTGTAACGTGCCTTAATTCTGATTTTTTCCCCCTTTATGCCAAACTCCCCTCTCCCCTATTTTCAACTATGCCTCTACCCGGGAAAAAAAGAATCAACGCATTAATGACATACCAATTTGACGGGTCCCTAAATTACTCTATGTTAGTGAGGGCGGGGTGTATTTTCACCCTAATATTTTTTTTTTTAAAAATATGTGCACTTGGTAAAATTTTTATTTTAATCTTATGTTTTCTTTTCATTCTGTTTTTCCCCAGAAGAGGGAAATTTAAAATTTTTTTTTTTTTTTAAAATTTTTTTTTTAAATTTAAAATCAATTACGTCCCTTTTTGGGTGTTTTCCTTAAGAATTTTTTTTAAATTTAAGTAAGTCTGGGGCAAATTTAATTTTTTAGCATTTTTTATAAACTTTTTTAATATAGGGGTCGATTCCCCCAAGGCACGGGGGCGCAAAGAAAACACATTCCCCAAACATTCTTTCCCCTTTGCTGCTTTTTCAGAAACGCGTAGACTAGATTTAAAATAACCCAGAGAAGCATAAGAAACACCCGGACCTTTTTGGGTTTCCCGGGAACCCCAAGGGCTCCCAAACGGGGTTTTTTCCCTGACCCCCTTTCACGGGTTATTAACTTACACTCCTACAGCACGCCAAATTAAACAATAACTACACTTGTTTCCACTAATTTCCAACAACAAAAACCACACATTTTTAAATGATTTGCTCAACCCCCTTTGAAAAGTTGTTCACATTGCTGGGCCGCACGCACACACCCACCACGCACACACACGCAAAACACAACACACACACACAACACACACACACACACACACACACACCCACAAAAACCATTAAAAAGAGAGAGGGGAGAGATAACCAGAAAGACTGGACCTAGTTTTTCACCTTGGTAGGGCAGATATTGAGGACTTTCACATTTTAAAAAACCCCAGGGGGCCAGCGATCATGGGGTTTTAAAAAAGCTTCAAAATACACAGAAAGAGACAAGGGGAAGGGGGAAAGGCAGAAGGCCAGGACGAAGGGAAGCCAAACTACAAGAAAGGGGACTACAGGGGAAATGGGGAAAATTCCCCTGAAGGGGGGTTCAGGGGGACAGGGGAACGGGCGGGGAAAGGCCAGTTAAGGGAGATGAGGGAAATTATGTGGGGCAACAAGGGGAAAGGGAGGCTGAAGAGGGGGTTTGTCCCCAAGGGTAACAAAATTTAATGAAAAAGCAGGATGAGCCCTTTTTTTTAAACCCAAAGGTGCAGGGGGGCAAAAACCAATTGGGGCTGGGGAAGGGAATAAATATAGAAGGCAAAGGATCCGGGGAAAAAAAAGGAAAGAGAAATTCCGTAGACCCAGAAATGAATTTTGCACAGATAAGGGGGGCCCCCAACGACAATATAAAACGACATAGCAACAAACCCCAAATCGGACCAAAGCGTTATAACCCACATCAGGGGGAAAACAACAGTCAAGGACCAGGTAAATCGGGGCTAAAAGGGAAAGGGAGGGGGAGACAACAAGAAAGGGACCGTTAAGTATTTTTAGGAATTTTACAAGGGGATTCAAAGAAGGGGTTTCACAGGAGGGGGACAAAAGGGGCCCCCAAAAAGAGGGAAAAGGGGTGGGGCACACCACCAAGTGCTGGACACAGACACACAACCGAGGAAGAATAAAGGAGGCTTCTGATTGAGCTAGATCCCTCAAAGGCAAGGGGGGCCCGGAAACATCTCTCCATGGGTCCTGAGAAAAGGGGGGCAAAAGGTTTCAAATGTGTACCCCAAAACAACAATATTAAATACATTATCGAAAAAAGGGAGTTTGCCTAGGCAGGGAAAGACAGCAAATGAGTCCCAAAATTTTTAAAAAAAGGAGAAAAGACATGAAGAAACTAAAAAACAGCCCCTTTTTCACTGACATGTAAAGTAGGGAAAAAGTCAGGGAAAACGTTTTATCAGGAGAAGATTTGGGGAACACCTAAAAGGAATGATTTAAACAGCAGCCAACAGGGTTTTAAAAGGGACGGGAAATCCTGGGGCACAAACCTACGGGGAGTTCTAGGGCAGGGTTTGACAGCAGTAAGACAAAAAGGGGTGGTAGGGGTTTGCATTTTTTTGGACTGCAAAAAGGCAATTGGACCATTTTTCCACCCCAAGAGTTTAAAGTGAAAAAACCCGGGAGAACCAAGCAGGGAAAAACAGGAAGGCACAACAAGGGGATCGGGGAATCCCTTTGCGGGAAAGAAAAACAGCGATCAGGAAAGGGTGGCGAGATGTCAGAGGGGGTTTCCCCCTGGACCAGGGGTCCCACGGTTCAGTCCTAGGCCCATTGGTTTCGGGTTTTTTGTGAAGGACATGAGGGGAAGGGAAAATGACCCAAATGTCCCGTTTGCAGATGACGTGAATTTAAAATGAGAAAAATTCCGTCGACCCGAAACCACCCAGAACAAACAAAGGGATCTGGACAGGCTGCAGCCCCTGGTCCAGAATTTGGCTCATGGAGTTCAACCTCACCAAGTGAAAAGTCATGAAAAAAGGGGGAAAGGGGCCCAAAGAAGACCGCAGACGTTTACGGGCTAGGGGGCCAAAACTAAAAAACCCCCTAAAAGGAAAAAGATTTTGGGGTGAGTATAACACCGGGGCACATCCCTGAAGCGCACATAAACCCAAAATAACGCTGCAGCATAGGGTGGCCTAGCAAACCCAGAAAAAAGCTTTCCCGACATTTTAAATTAAAAAAATCTTTCAGGACCCTGTACACCGTGTACGTTAGGGCCCAAATTTTGGGAGTAGGGGCGGCACCATTTTAACCCCCCAACCTAGCCAAGCACGAAAAGAAAACTAGAGAAAGTGAAAAGGGTTTGAAACAAAACTAGTCCCAGAAAAAAAGACGTATGTCCTACGAGGAGGGGTTTAAGGGAAATTAACCTTCGAAAACGGAAGAACAGGAGGGGATGGGGGGGAAAATGATCCCGAAAATACAAAATACTGAGGGAATTGAAAAAATGGAAAAAGACGGGATGTTCCAGAGATGGGACCCCGCAACAAGGGGACACAGTTGGAAGTTTGAAGACGAAGATGAATCCGGGGAAATTTTTAGGAAATATTTTTTCAGCCACAGGGGTATTTCGGGGGAAGTGGAATGGGGGGGGGGGGGGGGGGGGAGTTTATGTAGTGGAAGGCAGAATCCATACATAGTTTAAAAAGAAAGGGGAAAGATAAAGTTTCAGGGCTCGGGGAAGGACCAATAGCAAACCATGAAGGGGGGGGCCAAGTTTGGAACTCGACCCCTGAAACCCAAACAACTGGGTGAAAAACAACTAGGTGAGTACACAAAACACACACACCCCACACACACACACACAACACACACATACACACACACACCACACACAACACACACACAAACACACACACACACACACACACAAGGATGTTCTAAGAGGGGCCCACAACACACGGATCACATTTGGAAAAAAAAAAACTCAGATAGCCCATAGGGATGTTGGGAAAGTTTTCTTTAGCCTTAGAGCTGTCGGGAAAAGGGAAACACTCGGGAAAAGGGGAAGTACGGAGACAGGATAAAATACATAGTTTCAAGAAGAAGAAGGGGGATAAGAGTGCCCCAAAGTAAAAGCGGGGCCAGGAGCTATAAATTTGGGATCACTAACTACATATATTTTGATAAAAAGAATTAGGGAAATCGATTTCTGAAACCCATATATAGGGTTATACACACACACACAACACACCCACACACCCACACACACCACCCAAAACACACACACACACATAAAACACACACACCCCCAAAAACACCCCACACATACACACACACACACACACACACCCCAACAAACCACAAAAAAACACACACAAACCACACACCACCCCAGCACCCCCCACACAAAAACGATGTAGTGGAGGCGGGAATCCATCATAGTTTTAAAGCAGGGGTATGAAAAAAGCCCCACAGTTCAGGAGAGGGCCCCTAGTAGGGGACCAGTGAAGAGGCGGGGCCAGGAGCTAGGACTCAAACCCCTGCAACCTCAACTGGGGTGAGAAACCCACACACACACACACACACACACACACCCACACACACACCACTCAAAAGCCTTTATAGGACGCCCTCTACACCGGGCTTCCATGCACCCCAGTTTTAATACTCTCGCTTTTTTAAACCCATTTTCTTGCTCCATCCTTTCTAAATGCCCCAACCCACCCCTCACAAACCTTCCTAAATTTTAAAATTTTTCCCCAAACCCCCAAACCCCCATCTCATTTCTCCACCCCATATTCTTTGCATAAATTCACACAGAAACACGCCTGTTCTTCAACAAACATCTCCACCGTTTCCCATCCTTTTCCTCGCTCTAGAATTAAGGGGAAAAAATTTTTTCCCTCAAAATTAAAGCTTCGCACTATACTCTGATATGTTCTTTTATTTACATAATAGTCTTTTTTTTCCTTTCCCTTTTGGATATTTCAACACTTTTGGGCTATTTTCTTTACAAAGGGTCTTTTATGATGCTTTTATTCCCTATCCCCAAATATATCCCCCAAGAATTTGTTTTAATATATTTATTTTTTTATTTTTATTTTTTGCTTCCATCTGATATTCAGGTTTTCCTCCCCATATTTTTTCTCTGTTTTTTTTTTACTCCTTTTTCTTTTTTCCTTTTTTTTTTCTGTACACCAAAAAACTCTATTTTGGCCAACTCTGTAATTATTTTTTTAAATCTTCCCCAAAACCCACTGCCCCATCACAGAGCTAAAAACTGACAACTCCCAATTTATATCAGATTCATTCCCGTAAGGAGGTCTCTTAAATACGGGAAGGGCCTTGATCCTATTAAATTGGGTCATTTTAAAAATTTCTGGAATAAAAACCTTTTGGGTTCCCATTCCCAAGCGGGTGTGAACCTAAATGGGTTTGCAAATTTTCCCCTGAAATGATATTTTTAGATTAATTATCCACAAAACTCTAGCATGTACCCATCCTTTACAACCCCTTCCAAAAAATAACTAAAGAACCAGCATAAAAGCCAGTAACAGCCTGGAACCGCCCCGGGAACCCGCCAGTAACACCCCGGGAACAGCCAGTAACAACCCCGTTGATCAGAAACCCGACCACCACGAACCGGGGGGGGGGGGGGCTCAACAGCCCCACATTCCGGGCCATGAAACTACAATTTCCCGCAAAGATAGTAAACTGGGGGACAAATCTTAGCCCCTAAACGCCCCCGATCGGGGATCGAAACCCCCGGGGCTCAGTTTGTGGCTGAGTGGGGCTAGCGATCGGCTACGGGGCACCATCATGTTTTTTTCCCTAAAAGGGACTTTTGAAACTCTACCCCGTTGTGTAAATTTGAAACCCCTTTGGGGGGGGTGAATGTTTTTAAACACTGGTGTGGGGTTAAAAGTTTGTACCACGGGGTGGTGAATGTTGTACCACTGGGGTGGTGAATGTTGTACCCACCCGGGGTGGATAATGTTGCAACGACTGTTTATGGGGGTGTGTAGAAATCTCCAAATAATGTCAACCCCCCGGAAACCAAAGTTTTTTTTTTTTTTTTATACGACATGGGCTCTCCAGCAAGAAGTGTGAAGAAGACGGGAAAGGGAAAATCATTTTCCCCCCCCCTTCCCCTCCAATCCCCCCTTTCCCTTCCTATCCTTCCCCCTTTTCCCCTATCTTCTTTTCCCCTCTCCTAAGAAATTGTACTTTTTATCAAGGGGATAAAATAATTAAATCTTTAAATTTTCTTTTTTAATCGAAAAAAAACAGTACTAAAAAACTGGTATTGGGGCGGTTGTTTGTACAGGGAGAGTTGTCCGCCCCGGTCATAGCCTCATGATGCTCCATCATTAAACCCACACAACCTCGCCCCAAAAAGGGTTTTAAGAGTTGGCTACTTTGGTTCCCTAATCCCACCTCCACATTTATTATATTAAAAAGAAGAGCTAAACCTCGTTGGGGTTTATACAGGGATGAGGGTTTCTTTGCAACTGGGCTCCCATTTAAAGGTGTGTGGGGTTTTGTGGTGGGTGTGGTGTGTGTGTGTGTGTGTGGGGTTGTGTTGGTGTGTGTCTGTGTACTCACCTAGTTTTGGTTGCAGGGGGCGATTTTAGCTCGGGGCCCCCCTCTTCACTGGGCGCTACTGGGTCACTCTTTAAAGAACCATGACCCTTTTTTCATAACTCGCTTAAAAATAGTAATTTGGGTCCTGCCTCCACTAATCGTTTTTCCCCAAAATATTTTCCCAAAACCCCAACTACCGTGAAATGAAGAAATAACCCCCCAACATCCCTGTATTCCCTCGTGCTTCAACTTCCAAATGTGTCCCCTTGGTTTCTGTGCCCCCCTCTTGGAAAATTTTGTCCCGCTACCTTGTCAATTCCTCCAGTATTTTTTTATGTCCCTTAAACATGTCCCCCCTTCTCTCCTGTCCTCCAGTGTCCCTCACGTCGATTTCCTTTCCTCTTTTCCCCGTAGGAAAATAAACCCCCTTTTTTGCGTGACTTTACCTATTTGTATTCACCTTTTTTTGTGGGGCCCGCAAAGGGGCGAGTCATAGTTCCTGGTCCCGCCTCTTCACTATTGCTACTAAGGGCCTCTCTTTACCCCCCGCTTCCCCCGAGTTTTATCAAATTTTCTCTTTAAAACCCAGTAGGTTCCCCCCCCTCCACAAAATCACTTTCAAGGCTATTCCCCTGCCTGCCTGGGTACTCAATTTACTGAAAAAAAACTTCCCAACATCCCTTTTACCATCTGAGTTCTTTCCCGTTTTCCAATTGTGTTTCCCCTCCCCGGGAAAATCCCCGTCCTTTGTCCACCTTGTCTATTCCGCGCAGTATTTTTTTATGTCTTTTTTCAAGTCCCTTTCCCCGACCCTCCGTCCCTTTCCCTGGGCGTCCCGGGCCCAATTTTTCCCAAAAAACCCCCTTTTCCGGGAGGGCAATCCCCCTAGCTTTTGGGACTAGTCTTGTTGCAAAACCCTTTCCCCTTTCTCTAATTTTTTTGACGTGCGTGACCAGGTGTTGGGTTCCAAACTGGTGATGCATACTCCAGTATGGGGCCCGACTTTAAAAGGTATACAAGGGGTCTTTAAAAATTCATTACTGAGGTTTTTGGAAAGCTATCCTTAGGTTTGCCCGACCCCGTACGCTGCAAAAGTTTCTGATTGATGTAGGCCTTTTTGTGCCCTTTTTATTTTAAAATCCCCCCAAGAATTTTTTTCCCCCCTTGAGTGAGGTTTGGGGAGTCTTTGGGCCCCCTAGACTATACTGAAAAAGCGTCTTTTTTTCCCTTTTCCCCCCCATCCTTTAAGACTTTTCATTTGGGCCCGGAGGGCCCTTGCTGGACCAGGCTTGGCAGCCTGTCCCGGTCTCTTTGTAGGGCCTTCCCGATCCTCGAAACCCATTTTAAATTTTCCTCATTAACTTCCTCATCGCAAACGGACACTTTTTAGTCTATCCCCTTTCCCTTTTTGTCATTCACAATACCAAAAAAAGCCCAGGTTTCCCAGGACGACCCCTTTGGAACCCCCCTTTTCACAGGCCCCACTCTGACAAAAATCGGGCACGTTTTATGAATTCCCTTTGGGTGTGTCCCCACCTAATTTTGGTTGCAGGGGTCGAGACTTCAGCCCCCCTGGCCCCGGTGTGTTTGTGTGTGTGGTTTGGTTTTTGGGCTCAAGCAGGGAGTTCTGTTATCAAGGGAATACAAAAAGGGACATACATTAAACCTTATTTTTTAGTTTTTCCTCCAAATGGGTATTTCCCAAAATATTGTTCATTCCCAAGGGGGCTTAAAAAAACCCAAAGGGGGCCCCTACATCCCTTGCAAATTTAGAGGTATCCTTTTTGATCCAGGGGAAAAGGGGAGTAGCTGTAAGTCCTTTGGGCTTTTAAAAGTTTTCCCTTTTCAAACAACCCACAATATTTTTAGAAACCAGGTGGCCGATGGGTTTAACGCCTGGGCCTTTTGGGGTTTTTTGGGCCAAAAACTTGCCTGGGTTCAAATCCCACCCGGGGTCCCCGATTTTTTTACTGCTGGATGTCCCCGCACAAAGCAACAAAAACCCGACATCTAAAATTTTCCACAGTGTAACAAGGCAATAAGTGTTTAAAAACTAAACCTATACGTCCCCATCCCTTTCCCAGAATCTAATCCCAGAAAACTCTGGCTGTAGACTGGGATCTGGTTTTAAATTTTACGCTTTTTAAAAATATAAATCTTTAATATAAGGTTTTTCAAATATATATACTTTCATATATAAAATTTTATATAAAAATTATATATAAAATATATTTTAATAAAATATTATAAAATAAATTATATAAAAAATATTAAAAATTATATATATATAAAGTCTGCCCAATATGTAAAAAATGGTCAATTAGCAAAAAAAATCATTTTTAAAATTTTTAAAACCTTTCTAAAAATTTTTTCTTATTTTGTTTAAAGATATATTCTTTTTTAAATTTAAAGTTGAAAGTAAAAATTTTTAATTTTTTTCACCAAAAGGAACTTAAAAAAAATTACCTAAACCCTTTTTATAACAAATCAATTTATTTTATCCTAACCCAACAAATATATTTTAGATTTGTTTTCAATAATTTAATACTAAAAAAACACATTGAAAAATATTTTTTTCGTTAGGTTCAGAAAAGAATTTTTTGGGGAAATTTGCATACACAAATTTTCACTTGTTAAAAAGGCAAAAATTAACGTTGCTATTTAAAGCCAAGATCGCAAATTCTGCCTATTAGGCCCGACATATATATATAAATATATAAATATAAAAAATATATAATATAATAAAAAATATATTTTAAAATATATACGAAAATACCTTTTATATGGAGTAAAAGTTTGCCATGGGGTTAAAAATTTTTTTGGCAATAAAATTTAAAAATAGATTTTGGGTTTTACCGCTGAAGCTCAAATTTTTTTTTTGCCTACATCCATCCGTGGATGGGAAAAACCCCTGCATTTCCCTTTCCCCCCGTTTACGGTACAAGAAAAAATGGACCAAAAACGTTTTGGGGGGCTAAACTCTAAAACTGAGTAATATCCTGGGGGGGGTATTTATTTTCCTTCAAATTTTAGCGTACAGAAATTTTATACATATAACTCCCCGAAAAAAACCCCAAACCCTAAACCCGAGCGGTTTGTTTTGCAGCTTGTGCCAAATGCTCTCCTGTGCCCAAAAAACAGTGCCCCGGATTTCAATAGTGAACACGGGGAGCATTGTGGCACTGAAGAAGCAGCGGGAAATTGTACTGACCCAAAAGACGCGCTGGAGAATATCGACTGAGGGAGCCACCCCAGTTTTTTTTACCTGTGTGAGTACTAGCAAGAACCAGCTCTCTCCTCACGCTTACAAACCAAAACCCCGTTCACAGAATAAATTATGATACGCTCTCTTTTATACGCTCGGGAATTTAACCCCTTGGGCTTATTTTACCACCCCGCAGTGTAATACCAAACCCAAAAGGGTTTTATATTAAAACACCAAAACCCTAAACACATTAAGAAATTTGTTTAAAAAAATTTTTTAATGCACCCCACACCCATCCCCGTTTGGGATCCTTGAATTTTCCCGTTTTTCCCCGGCCCTTAAAGGTATTGTTTTTCGTCCCGCCGGGTAAAAAAAATTTAAAAAATAATAAAAAATAATAAATAAAAATAAAAATAATAAAAATAATAAATAACGATTAATTAACTCAGGGGGTTGACTTTTTTTGTTTAAAATATTCAATACTTTTGAATTGCCTTTTTTATGATTTTCCCAGAGTTTTTCCCCCTCCCGAGCCCCCTCGTGGGGCCCGGGATCGAAACCCCCAACATCCCCCGTTTTTTTAGTACGGCGCCCCAACCAAAAGAAAAAAAGGGTCTTTAAAAAAAATCACATCCCAAAAAACGCTTTTTGCTTTACATCTATGACTGTAGGTGGGGATTTTTGGGGGACTGTAGTGGCATTTCCCTTTGGGGAATTAAAGGGGCATTTTTTGGTTTTACTGTAGGTGGGATTCCTGGTGACTGTAGGGCATTCTTGGTGACTGTAGATGGAATTTTTTGGTGACGGGAGGGTGCATTCTTGGGGACAAAATGGGATTTGGTGACTGTAGGTGGCAAAATTCCGGGGAATGTAGGGGGCATTCTTGGACGTAGGTTGGGGATTCCTGGTGCGTAGGTGGCAAACTTGGGGACTGAAGGGGGCATTCTTGGTGACTGTAGGTTGGCAAATTTTTGGGGGACTGTAGGTGGCATTCCCTGGTAACGAGGTGGCATTTTTTGGTGACTGTAGATGACATTCTTGGGGACTGTAGTGGCATTTCCCCTTGGGGGACTAGGATGGGGATTCTTTGGTTTACTTTTAAGGGGGCTTTAATTTTTTTGTAGGTGGGATTCTTGGTGACTTTTAGGTGGGGATTTTTTGGGGACTGTAGGGCATTTCTTTTTGCCCGTAGGTGGCATTCTTGGGGGCTGTAGGGGCATTCTTGGGGACTGTAGGTGGGGATTTTTGGGGACTGTAGTTTGGGATTCTTTTGGGCTGTAGGGGGCATTCTTGGGGAATGTAGATGGGGAATTTTTTGGGGACTGGAGGTTGGGAAATTTTTGGGGACTAGATGGGATTCTTTGGGGACTGTAAAGGGGGGGGATTCTTTGTTTATTGTAGGGGGCATTCTTGGGGACTGAGGTGAAAAATTTTTGGTTTACTGTAGGTGCATTTTTGGTGACTGTAGTGGGATTCCCTTTGGGGGCTGTAGAAGGCCCTTCTTGGGGGACTGTAGGTATTCTTGGGAACTGTAGGTGGCATTTTTTTGGTGCTGTAGGTGGCATTTTTGGTGACTGTAAGGGGCCATTTTTTTGGGGACTGTTTGGGGGCATTCTTTTTTAATGTAGGGGGCATTCCGGAGACTGTAGGTGGCATTCTTGGAGACTGTAAGTGGCATTTTTTGGGCTAAAACCCCGGGTTTTAAAAACTCTCCCAGGTAACTGATAAAATAATAATCCCCTCCTTGAAGGGAAGTAGGGTGACAGGGGGGGCCCGTGTGGTGTCGGTTTGGGGTGGGGAGAGGAGAAAAGGGTTTGGGAAAATGAAGGAAAGTGGGTTTGGGGGGAAGGTTTTTTTTTTATTAAAAAAATTGGGGCAGATGAATCATGTGTTTTTCTACGCAAAATTTTATAAAGAAAAGTTACACAAAGGGAAGAAAAGCGAAGTAACTTCGAGGCTCTTAAAAGGGTTTATGAAACTACAGGGGCCGGGGGCTGACAGACCCCGAGGGGGTTTTTTTAAAAAAACTGTCCCGCCCGGGGCTAAGAGATTTCAGTAGAGGGAAAAGGGGAAAATCATTTAAGGTAAATGGGGTGTGGGTGGGGATGGTGGGGGGATGGTGGGGGGTGGGGGGGGTGAGTGGGGGTAGGTGTGGGGTGGTGGGGTGTTGGGGAGGGCGGGAGGGGGGTTTGGGGGGGGGGTGGTGAAGGCGTTGTGGGGGAAATTTGGGGGGGGGGGTGGTTAGGGTTGGTGGGGGATGGGGGGGGGGGTGGTGGGGGGGTGGGGAGGGGGTGGGAGGGGAAGGAGGGGGGTGTATCAGGTATGGGGGGGGGTATGGGGGGGTGCGTAGGGGGAGGTGGGGTATGGGTGAGGGGTTGGGGAGGGGGGTGGTTGGGGGGGGTAGGGGGGTATTTGGGGGATGGTAGGGGGGTAGTGAGGGGGAAAAAATGGTGGGGTGGGGTTTTTGGGGGTGTGGTGATGGTTTTGGGGGTATGGTAGGTGGGGAGAGGTGGGGGATGGTGTGGGGGTAAGGTGAGGTGGGTAGAGGGGTGGTGGGTGGGGTGGTGGGGGATGGGGGAAGGGGATATGGGGAGGGGGTAGAGGTAGGATTTCCCGTAAAGTCTATGGATTCTTAGAGACAATTTCCCACAAGAACAAAAGTGTTGTATCGGGGATAATTTTTTAGACAGTCATTTTTTTAGAAAAATCCCCGTTGCGGGGGACTAAACCCGTAGAGGGCCCTAGAGCAACCCGCGAGGTAAAAAGGTTTTTATCCCAAAAAGGGAAGGGGAGGGTCAAAAAATTCCAAGAAATCAAAAAGCCCTTTACCAGCACCAACAACCATCTTGAGTCCTTTTTTCTGGGGAAGTTTAATAATTTGGAAAGTTTTACTGAATACTTATCACATGAAGGAACAGACACTCACTGGGTTAAAAATTTTCCCTTTATGCAATTTTAAAAGTATTTTTTTTACAAACCCAAAAAAAAAATCTACTAAACAGTGTGTGTGTGTAAATTTCTTTTGTGAAATCACCAAATTAAAATTGCCGGGGGCGAGTCCTAGCTCCTTGGGCCCCGCCCCTTCACTGGTCACTACTAGGGGGCCCCTCTCCCCCGAACCGTGAGCTTTTTCATACCCCGCTTAAGCTATGTAGGATTCTTTCCTCCACTATAAAACTTCCCAAACTATTTTTCTTTCCCGAAAAACCCCTGGGGCTGAAAAATATTTCCAACAACCCTGTGATTCATCTGTGTCTTCAACTCCCAAAGTGTCCCCCCTTTGTCTGTGTCCCAAACTCTGGGAAAATCCTGTCTTTGTCCACCTTTTCTATTCCCGTGGCCCGTATTTTATATGTCGTTATCATTTTCTCCCCTGACCCCTCCTGGCCCCCCAATGTCGTCCCCGGCCCATTTCCCCCCAACCCCTTTTTTCGTAGGGCAATCCCCCTACTTTTTGGACTAGTCTTGTTGCAGAACCCTTTTCACTTTCTCTAATTTCTTGACGTGCTTGACTAGGTGTGGGTTCCAAAATGGGTGCCCCAATACTCCATATGGGCCCCACGTAAAGGGGATACAGGGTTTTTGAAAGACTCCCCTTTCTGAGGTTTTCGGAACGCTATCCGTAGTTTTTCCCCGGCGCCCGTCTGCGGCAGTTATCTGATTTTTTTTTGCGCCCCCAGGAGAATGCTGGGGTTAATACTCACCCCCAGAACCTTTTTTTTCCCTTTAGGTGAGGTTTGCAGCTTTTTGGGCCCTCTAAACTATAATTTTGGGGTGGCGGTCTTTTTTGCCCTTTCCCCCCAAACTTCCCGACTTTTCATTTGGGGAGGGTTAAACTCAAGGAGCCAGTTGCTTTTACCAGGCTTGGGACCTGTCCAGGTCTCTTTGTAGTCCTGCCTGATCCCAAACCGTTTTTATTTTTCTCATTAAAATTCCCCATCAAACTGCAAACAAGGACACTTCTGAGTCTAACCCTTTCCCTTAATTTTCGTTCACATTACAAAGAACAAAACCCCAGGTCCTAGGACTGACCCCTTTGGAACCCCGCTTGTCACCCCGCCCCCTCTTACACCTTTGCCCCGTACCATGACTGGTTTTTGCCTCCCTGTCAGGGATTTTTCCCGATCCATTGCAGTGCCTTTCCGTTATGTGTGCCTGATCTTTTAGCTTTTTCAGTAACCTCTTTTGGAAACTGTGTCGAAGGGCCCTTTTTGCATTTCCAAAAAAAAGCAGTCGATCCCCCCCTCTCCTTTTTGTCTTTCTTTTGTCACCCTTGTCCTAAAACCAGTAGGTTTTTGACACAGGTTTTCCTTTCCCCGAAACCCCTGCCCGGTTTTTCAATTATACAAATTGTTTTTTTTTCCAGGTGGGTCCCCCACCCTTTTCCTGATGATCTTTCTTTCCCTGACCTTGCATACTAAAAAACGTTAGTTTATACAAAGGTTTTGGAGTTTAGTGCCTATGTCTGTCCCCCCTTTTTTAAAAAATTGGGGCTACATTTGCCATCTTTCCCTACCCTCAAAGGGGGTTGCCCCCTTTTTTAAAAGATGTGTTAAAATCTTTGTTTTGGCACACACAATATCTCTGCTTCCCCCTTAAAAGGGCCCACGGAGAGGGTGTTTCTGGGCCCCAAAAACCGGGCCCTTGAGGTGTCAAGTTTTGGGTAGGCCCGGGTTTCCCTTTTCCTTTTCCCCCCTTTGGGTTTTATGTGTGTGTTTTGGTTTGTGTGTGTGTGTGTGTGTGTGTGTGTGGTGTGTGTGTGGTGTGGGGTTTAAATACGGAGCAGAATTTTAAGCTTGCCCCATAAAAGCACTAAGGGAAAGGCAATAAACTCGTATCTGTTCTCGGTGGCTAAAAAAAATTTTCAGGGGGTTTTTTATTTTTTTATTTTTTTTCTTTCTTCTTCCTGTTTTTCCTTTTCCCCTCTTTTTTTCTCTTTTATTACTGCTTCCCTTAATTTTTTTCTTTCACTCTTTTTTTGTTAATTAAACTGACTTTTGGGTAAGATATTACCAAATTTAAACCCCTCATGAAACACGTCCAAAAAATCAAAAAAAACCCTCTTTACAAACATCATAATTTCCAATGGGGGGGAAACCTAAAAACCCCGAGGGTTCCCTGCAGCCCTGGGGAGTTTGAAGGTTTAAACAGAAAGATCTGATTCTTGCCACAGCATTCCCTTTACCAAAACCAACCTCCCTTCCCACTCCCCTTTAATTTGATCAAAACCTTTCCCAAAACACCAAAAAACATTACCCTCTAAAGCTTTCTTTTGGGTGAAGGCAACCCCCCATCCCCCCAAAA
>NC_069399.1:54773559-54797654 GCF_026875155.1 Cherax quadricarinatus | reverse complement strand
GGGTAAAAATGTCTACCATAACACACAGATGTTTGTTGCCTTGGGAGGGAGCTTTTAAAATTGGTTAATAAGTCGGGGCAACTCTTCCCACGGTTGCTAGTGGCGGGAAACCCTTGGTTGGATTGGCCCCATTGACATTTCCTTTATTTTGCATCAAACACACTTTTCTTAACATACCTGATGTCGTTGGCGTACGGGCCCAAAAGTATTTCATTCTGGTTTTGTTTCACAGAACGACCCTACCGGGTTTGGCAACACCGGTGCACCATGAACTACTGTAGCTATGTTTATAGTAACGTGGAATTTTACTAACTGGTAAACTCTTCTGCTTGGAGTACCCAACTCGGCTGTTCGATACAGAAATTTCCCGGGGCTCATTACAAATCATTAATTTTGCTGGGGCTTCACAGTAAAATAAGTCTTCCTGGAGCGAATCAAATCACACCAGACCAAGGGGATTTTTCTTTGGGCATTTTTGACATCCTCGACAGAAAGGGGGTCTGCAGTAACAACAACAGCGCGATAAAGTTTTCTGCGCTACATTTGACTTCCAGGTAAATGTTCAAAAGTGGGATTAAAACTTTTGGGATTACCCAAAGGTCCATCTGGCTAACCTTCCATAGGCTTTTTATTCTGGAATAAAGGTATCGGGGTGCAGGTCTGTCAAGACAGAGCAGGTACGGGAAAAAATAATGTCTCGGAAGGCTTTAAAAGACCATATTTTGCTAAATTTCTTGCTCCTTTACTGTATAATTACGTTCGGCCTTCGTAAGACTCGGCTACAAATGCAACTGCATTGTACTTCCCATCAGTCTATTGAATACATCGTTTCAGATAGAAGGGTTTTTGAAAAATTGGAATTTCAAAATAGGAGCAGATGTTAGTTTTTCTTTTAGAGGTTTGGAAGCTCTTTCTTGAAGGAAGCCAAACAAAAAGGAGCATTTTCCCTTAAGCAATTCAGTTAGCAGAGCTG
Source organism: Cherax quadricarinatus (assembly GCF_026875155.1). Classification (NCBI taxonomy): domain Eukaryota; kingdom Metazoa; phylum Arthropoda; class Malacostraca; order Decapoda; family Parastacidae; genus Cherax; species Cherax quadricarinatus. The sequence goes on along the minus strand of NC_069399.1, from coordinate 54,796,681 downwards.
CTTTAAAAGAAAATTTTTGCATGAAAGATCTGTAGAAACCTGCTAGACCCAAAAGGTCTTACAGCATAGCAGTTTTGGGATTTGGGAAATTTGTACTGCCTTTACTTTACTTTGATCAGTTTAACCCCTCTGGGAGTACTCGGACCCAGAAACTTAAATTTTCTGATCAAAAAAATTGACATTTAGACAGTTTGATTTTTTAATTGCTTCCCCAAAGCTTCCCAATACTATTCAAGTCTTTCAGGTAGTATCCCATCTCGGACATACAATTATGTCGTCAAAAGTACACCTTTAAGGGTTTTTACCTATAAGCCTTTAAAAGATGTTGGTCATGAGTCTAGAGAACGTGATAGGTTGGATCGTAATCCAAAAGCCATTCAAAAGGGAAGGATAATGACCTGGGGGATAAGAATGCATTTTTAACTCAGGGCTGTCCTCGTAAAAGGGGGACTTCCAAAAACCCTTGTAAAAGTCCGGGGTCGAGAAGACTTTGTAATCCCAATGTTGCGCAAAAGATCATGTACAAAAGTGGGACGATCGGGAAATGGTTTTCACATTTACTTCCTAAAGTCAATCACCGGGGCCCAAGTGCCTCCTCTTGGGCACTGGGATCAAGGCGCATTCCAGGGTGAATTGCTAGTGCAAAAACTCCATCATTGGATTGATTGATCATTTTCTTCTCGACAGAACGGGGAAATGGGGGGCATTCTGTACGCGGTTATAGTAGGTCTATCCGGGTTCAAGGGGAATACGATGGGACAATAATTTTGTTATCCCATCTTCCACCTGGTAAGCAATAGCTTTACGACGTTTGTTAACAGCGTCAACAAGCGCGGACTTGTCTGGGAAATCAGTGGGAGCTAAGTTTTTCTCCTAAACCCCGGGGGATGGATTGATCCAGGGAGGGGATGAGGCCCCCTGTTGAAATAGCACTACCTACTGGTCAGGGGCATGTCATCCGTACGACAGGGTAAGGATAGTAACTGGGTAAACGAGATTGGTATTTGCTCTGAGACAAACATGTGACCCCGAATTGTTAGCAAGGAATAAATGATCTTACTGTCTCTTACAAGTGTAAGGAAGGTTCAACAAAAAAACCCTTGCCTTTGCAGAAATCACTTTCAATTTAGGACGTTAACCATCTGGAACATTAGGAACAAAACCTCTAGTGAGGCACTAGCCACAACAGATATTTCTTTCGCAACGGCTTTGACAAAACAAAAAATGGCAATTACTATTTTTTCAAGAAATCTTTTTCCTGAAAAGGGCATCCCCTGTGGAAAAAACCTACTCTCAATTTTCAGTCATTGCGGGATGGGCTGTCACTCAAGGCAGTCTGAGTGTCCCCGACACTTGAGGCAATGGAACACTATCTTGCAATTAAAGGGGGTTTGGTGGAACACGAGGGGAGTGCGGGTTCCAGTGCGACTGCTTTGGGTACGCATTTTAATCCGTAATCATACTTTTTGCGGCAGTATGGCAGATTTTGACCCAAAAGCTGGTAACCCCCAAAATGGAATGATCAAGTCTTTTTTCCCAATTTGGGCATGCACGGACGGGTCGGCACAATCGAAAGTTTGCAGGGAAAAAACCCCCAGTAGGAGGTCACCAGGGAAAAAATTTTGGGTGAAAAAAACAAGAAAAGCAGCAGAAAAGCCCTTTTCCTTGGGATGTAAAGGTCAGCGAAGTCTGACCTCGGATCAAAAAGGGACCACTACCCCACAAGGGGGGTTAAGTAGTTGGTTCAACGAGGAGGACACGGCGTAACTGCTTCTCTTTAAACAAGAGACCTGATGATATTAACTTGTGCAACAGAGTCCATGAACACTGAACGGCGATTATGGACAGAAGTTTGTACAAAGGACCAATCTTTTTTCATTAGGGTTATATGAAAACAGAAAGGTGGGTTTCATGGGAGAAGGCATTTTCTACTTCACCCCCAAAATTTCCTCTGTCAGAGAATGGAAGCAGCAAAAACAGCGGGGGTTGTTTTTTTTCTAAGGTGGCTAAGGCTTCATGGGAATTTTTTAAACTGGGATGGTGTACTCATTTCACTTTACGGGTCACGACGGGGACGAGTAATTTGGGGCGCTCGTTTCCCCCCAAATTTGGGAAGAATGACCGGGTTTAGTTGTTTGTAAATCACGATGTCGTTTCCTCTCCTAGCTCTTGGTTGGAACGGCCACGGAAAAGACAGAGTACTGCAGGTTGTAGGAGCTTTGCACTCAGATGTTCATGTCCTAAATTCATGATAAGTACAGTGGGGAAATTTGACTGGTACCTCATCGAAACACCTTCTTGGGGTGCTATCATGCAATTAATAGCAATAGGCCACGGTAACCACAATTGTAAAAGTTTTTTTGACTGTGGGTACTGTACATATACGAGTGCTAGGGGAAATGAGGCTCTTAACCTAGCTTTGGATGAGGGACGCAATTGTTAAAGGTTGGGAGTTTTGGTAGTACACAAACAGAGGGGTACAGGAGGGGAAAAAGTGGTTGGTTAGATTTACATAAGGGGAAAGGTTCCCCGGGACACAAATTTCGTACATGGATGGAGCTGCGAGCAGTCCCATAGTACATCTGTGGACTTGAATTGACACAAAAAGATGTGGGGGCATTATTGTTTGATAACTCCGAATGGGGGCTTTTTGGAAACCCATCAAGGGCGGTTTATCACTATTTTTAAAGGGTACTTGGAAAATTTTTGACCTGTTTTAAAACGAATGAGACATTGGTTATTAAGAAAAGAGCAAACCATCTAAGACTTTTTTTTGTCTCAGAGCTGGCAAACAAATTCTTTGAAAAACGACAAACGGATCGGTTTCTCACCCCGTTCAAGATAGTTATGAATTAACGTTCATAATCTTCCACCTTTTTGATATTAAAAGTCCTTCATACAATTAAGTTGAATACATTGAGGGGGCTGGAAAATGGCTGACTCTCCTTTTGATACTGTTTAAACAATCTCAGATGGAAGACCATCAACTGAAGATAGCTTGGCTCGAACAGGGGAAATCCAACCTTCAAGGGGGCGGGTTCCTTTTAAAAATGGCATAGCATCAAAGGGATCACGACTAAAATTTGCGGCTAGAAGTCTGAGTGTATCTATCGTTTGTAAGGAGTTACTCAAATTTTGGGGGCGACGCATTAAGGGTTTGTATAGCAGCATGGCTCAGCATTGTTGAAAAACTTGAGACATGTTTGCAAAATGAAAAAACAAAAAATTTAGAGAACAAAAGAAAAGGTAACTGGGGAAACACACAAAAACAGTGAACTTAATGGGGAAAAAATGCTTAACTTTTTCCAAAAGAAATTAAAAAAATTGACGGTCACACAGTAAGCAAAAAAAAACTCCAGTCCCAGAGAAAATGCTTATTAAACAAAAACACTTGAAAATCAAGAGAACTTTACTTTACTCATATCTAATTTGCCAATTTTTAAATTTAAATTGAAAAATGGAAAAGTGGTTGTCTTTACTTTAAAAGAAACAGGGAAATACACAAAAAATGATAAAATGGACTAAATAAAGCTTGTGCAAAATAAACAAACTGGGACAAAATTCACGAAATAAAATAAAATAAAATGGCAAAAAGAATAAAATATTATGCACAGAACAGACCCTATGAAACCACGAAAAAAAAACTGTAGCAATATTGCAAATAAAAAAATTGCAATCAAAAAGTATTGCACAACATGCACAAAATCTCGCAAAAAAATTTTTAAATGGAACCAATATTTGACAAGAATTATTGCAAAATGAGTCAAAGTGCAATAATAAAAATTATTACACACAAAAAAAAGAAATATATCAAGGAATAACTGAGTAAAACATTAACTCTTTAACTACAACTTAAACAACACTTAACAACCAAAAGAAAAATTTTAACTCTAAAAGAAGAATTTAAAAATTGCACTAAGAGTAAATTTGTTAAATGAAACTTTAAAAAATAATGGGTGCAAAAAACCAGAAAAAAAAAGTTGCACTTACGTGATGCAGAACACAAAACAACAAAAACACAATCTAGAATTTTTTTTTGAATGAAATTTGATGTGTAAAAATTTTGATAATAATGATTTCTTGCTTGCACAAAATAAGGGCACTATTGTCTGGGAAAAATAAGACAAAATTAGCACGGGCTAAATGAAAGAATAAACAAAAAAAATGTTCCAACACCAGAGAAAAAAAAAAAAAAAAAAGAAACCAAAGCTGGGTGAAAAAAAATTTTATATAAGAGACAACACTGATGTGATGCAGGTTTTAAACTAAAAAATTACTAAATTAAATCAGGAATAAAGAAACTAGGTGATTTTGAAGTGTAAACACAAGTTCTATATGCTCATATGTTCACACACAAAAAAGGAAAAACACTAATATTTTACTTCAAGTGTATAAAAAGCACACAACACAACAGACATAAGATAAGCACGAAAATTAACACTGTTTAAGGAGTAAAAAGATTATTGCAAAGAATAATAAACACTGGTCTAATCAAAGCCTGAATGCACTAAGGGGGGAAAAAATCACTGGAAACAAAAGAAAAATGCTCAAACTCGCAATGTCTCTAGAAAAATATTATCGTGTAATGACTTGGGAAAGAAAAAGGTTTTGAGGGTATGGAGATAGAGGAGAGATGCTGACTCATGCTCCTCAGCACATTGATCGTAAATTGTGCTTAAACGACGATGAAACACAGGAGGCTTTAAAGGGTTTGGGGCGCCACTGTCAAAGACACACTCTAGCTCTTGCCCCCCCTTGTGGTCCTTAAAATATGGTGCTATAACCCCCCCGTAGTGTACCAAAAACTGGTAGGGTTGGGGTGAGTGGGTTAAGGCTGAGTGGGGCTCTGGGGGCCGTGTGGTGAGTGGGTGGGGGGGAGGGTTTAACCGGGCTAAGACCGGGGGGGGGTGAGAAACGGGGGTGAGGGGGCCCTAGGGGTTAAACGGTGTAACCCTCATAGGAAAACCCACACCCGCAAGATAATTCTAAGCCGCGGCTTAAAAAAACCCACAAAATACCCAACACCCACGGGGATGAAAAAGCATCAAATTGTTGGGAGTTTTGACAAAAAAACGAGAAGCTGTACTAAAATGTCTTGCTTGATACGGGTTAAGACACCGGGGTTAGTTGCTAGCGGGCATATCTTAACCCCTTCCACAGAATACAGAAAAACTTCTCACGATAGCACAGAGGGGTGGAAGCTGGTTTGGCAGAAAAAGAAATGGATGAGTGGCTAGGCTGTACGGACTTGGTTGTTCTGACTCCCCACCACAGCTGGAAGCGGGCTTATTTTGAAAACTCGAAAAACCACTGGGGAGTGAAGCAAATAAGCAGAAAAATCTAATAAAAGAGACTGACCAGTGAATAACGTAGGGCTTGAAAAGCTTGAAGGACTGGCTAGGTACGGCGGGGTGGGTCAGTGTACATGCTCGGGGCCTATCACGATGTGGGCGGGCCCAGGGGGAAATTTCTCCAGAAATCGCTGTAATCGTCAAAATTACAGGCCCTCGCTGTCACCTTTTTTTGTAGGGGTTCAAAAAAAGGAATATCGAGGGTTAAAAGGTAGACCATGGTTGGGGAAACGTATTTTGTCAACTGTGTGATGGGAGGTGGACCCCAGCCTCTGCCTTGTCCTAGCCTATGTAAAACCCCGACTGAGAGGGAGGCAGGGGTACGAAGTACACATGCGATCCCTGACGTCCACAGTCACTCGGCCTGGGGTCTTCTATTAAACACATGATGATACATAATATGCATAAAAACACAGGGATCAGCAATATCTGACAGCTCGGTCATGTTACGATGCGTTCGCATCACTACTATACTATAGGCTGAACAGGAGGTGGTCCGGGGCTGATTCTATACAATACAAATTCATTATAATTAAAACTAATAATGGTATCATAAGGATGTTAACAAAATGATTTTTTCGTAAGGGGTTTTTAAAAGTAACACTTTTAACGTAATGAGTTTTAATGAAATGATTTTTAACGTAATCATTAGATTTAAAGAAAAAACTTTGTAATTATAGGTGGAAATTTGATCGATTGATCTGTATTAAAGCACTTACGGATTTGGGGAAGAAAAAAATATTTATATTTAAAAGGGTAAAATTAACAGAAAAGGCATCTGGTGGCACTAGTCATTACTGTCAAAATCTAAATAAGGAGGGAACGTGAATACAAAAAAAAAAAAGAAATCTGAAAAACAAATCATTTAAATAACAAACAGTTGACAATTTACTTCATTCGGACTCTGTTATGCAGTTTTTAAACATTTAAACCAATTTCTGCGGGGGTAAGGTTTACTTTTAAGCAGAATGGTTTCATCTCTGGGGGGATCAAATTCCTCGCAATGGCAAACACTTCCTTTGATGGGGAGATTTGACGAGTACCTAAAAAAGATATTTTGGGGTTTTTCCATTTACTTGTCGAGTACAAGGAGTAAAACATTCGGGTTGATTTTCTGACTGGGGTTTCTGGGTAGAGGGTACAGGTCAATAGGTTTTTAGCATCTGTCACATTAGTCGGGTAGCAATATAAAACTTTTCTTAAATTTCATATGACAAAAATGCGTTCTTTGTACTTACCAGTATAATTTCTCAAAACCTTTTACTTTTACCAGAGATATGTTCAAACAACTCGAAAGGGTCCGACAAAATTTTAAGGCTTAGGCATTGCGGATGTTTTTTTGAAATTTGTCAGCATTACTCCGAGCCTATTTTTACTTTTGATGGTTTAGCACGGCTATTAGTTTACTCTAGTAAATTCTGCTGTTTTTTATGAAGTGTTTCACGGGGTTTTTCTAAAAACACTTTTAGCCATGCTTTTCGGTTGCTACAAAAACATCATGGTTTTAATTGGGTTTCGGGGGGGTATTAACAACTCATAGGGAAATGCCTGTCGACACCCTAAAATGCTAATGTGGATATCACCTTGCAAGCATTGTAAACAGAATTTATGGCACATTGGACATCTGGTAAACTTTATCCCAAATTTCACTATTGGGTTTTATAGTGGGTCCAGGACATCAAGTACTTTCTTTTTTTGTTGGGGGGGGTGGGGGGGGGGGGGGGGGGCCCTTTTCGCTAAAACCCATTACTGCAAGATTTGGGGGGGGAGGAGAAAAGGTTTTTAAACCCTTTACAAGTCCAATTTTTCAAAGGGAATCTCAAATACGGTTAAAGCTCCATTTCACAAGATGTTTTTTGCCTTGGGGGGGGATTTTAAATTTGGGTTTAATAAGGGGAAAAACTTTCCACGGGCCTAGGGTGGGGTACACTTATTGGATTGGACCATTACACCTTTTTTGCTTTAAAACATAAATTTTTAATATCGGGGAAATTCCCGTTGGGGTAGTGGCCGGGCATTTGGCTTGTTTCCACAGAACGATCCATACCCCGGGTGGAACACCTGGTGCTCATGAACTAGCTGTAAGAGCTATGTTTACTAGTAAAATGTGGAATTATAACTGTAAACTCTTTGCTTTGGAGTACCCAACTCGGCTGTTCGATACAGAATTCCTGGGTCAACAAAGTCATTAAGGGTGCTGGGGGGCTTCACAGAAGAATAAGATCTTCCTGGGGCGGAATCGAATCACACCAACCACAGGATTGTTTTTTGGCATTTTTTTACACCCCGACAGTAAATGGGGGGATCTCAGTAACACACTAACATGTCGCGATAAAGATTGACACTAAATTGACTTTCCAGGTAAAGTTCAAAAGTGGGGTTTAACTCTTGGTAGTCAAGGTCCATCTGGCTAACCTTTTCCCGTAGGCTGTTATTTTGGAATAAAGTATCAGGGGGCATGGTCGTCAAAACATGAGCAGGGAAATGGTAAATAATTCCCGGAAGTCTTTAAAGACCATACTATTGCTAAAGTTTTTTGCTCCTTTCTGTATAATTTTCGTTCAGCCTTTGTAAGGGCTCGGCTAGCAAATGCAAATGCATTGTACTTGCCATCTCTTTGAACAGCATCATTGTCAATAGAAGGGCTTAGAAAAACTGGGAATTTCAAAATAGGAGCAGATGTTAGCTTTTCTTTTAATTTTTAATGCTCTTTCTTACGGGAAAGGGCCAAACAAAAGGGGCATCTTCCTTAAGCAATTTTAGTTAGCAAGCTGCTATTGAAGAAAAATTTGAATAAAGTCTAGAAACCCCTTTGACCCCCAAAGGATCTACGCACAGCAGTTTTGGGAGTTGGAAAATTTTTACTGCCGTTACTTTACTTTGATCATTGTAACCCTCTAGGAGTGACTACGTGACCCAGAAAATTAATTTCTGTCTGAAAAAAATTGACATTTAGACTTTTTGATCTTTAAATTGGGGTTCTCCCAAATTACCAATATTATCAAGTCTTTTTAGGTATGTTCCCATCTTCGGGCATGAAATTATGTCGTTAAGTACACCTTAAGTGTTTTTCCTATAAAACCTCTAAAAGTTTGGTCATGATCCCCAGAGAATGATAGGTGAGGATTGTAACCCAAAAACCATTCGAAGGAAGTGAAATGACCTGTGGGAGTAGAGAAAGCAGTTTAAAATCTGGCTTCCCCGGAAAAGGGACTTTTCAAAACCCTTGTAAAAGTCCAGGGTCGAAAGACTTTTTAATCTCCAATGTTGCGCAAAAGATCACCCAGTAAGGAAGTGGGAAGGACGGAATGGTTTTCACATTTTAAATTCCTAAAGTCAAACACCCGGGGACCAAGTCCGTCCTTCTTAGGCACTAGGGTCAAGGGCGCATTCCAGGTGAATTGCTATGTGCAAAAAACTCCATCATTTTAGCACTGATTGATCTTCTTCTCGACAGCAATTGGAAATGAGGGATTCGTACGCAGGTAAAGATAGGTTAGTACCAGGTTTTAAGTGGGTACGATGGGACAATAATTTGTTTTACCATCTTCCCCCACCTGGAGGCAATAGCTTTACGACTTTTGTTCAACAGCGTCAACAAGGCTGGACTTCGCTGGGAAATCAGTGGGACTAAGTCTTTCTCCTAAAAGGGGATGGATTGATCATGGGTGGATGAGGTTCCCCCTGTTGAAATACATGACCTATGGTAGGTGGGATGTCTCCTGTACTTGAACGGGGAAAAAATATGAACTAGGGCAAAGAGATTGGTATTTGCCTGGCGAACACTGTGACCCCAAGTGTTAGCAAGGAAAAAAATGGTCTTCGTCTTTTCAACGTGTAGGAAGGTTTAACAAAAAAACCCCTTTACCTTGCAGAAATCACTTCAACTAGGGCGTTATCACCATCTGGAACATTGGAAAAAACAACACTCAGTGAGGGCCCGCCACAACGATATGTCTTTGAACGGAAAAGTGACATCAACAAGAGAGGCATTCTAGTTTAAGTAATCGTTTTTTTTGACAAGGCATCCCCCGTGGAGAAACTACTACTCGAACTAGATCATTGCAGGATAGGGGTGCACTCAAGGCAGTCGAGGTCCCCAGACACTTGAACAATGGAACCTATCTTGCAAGTCTGAAAGGGGTAGGGGGAACACAGATGGGAGTGACAGAGTTTCCCGTGTCTGACTGCTTGGGTACGCCTACTTAATCCTACATCATACTCTGCGGCAGTTGGAGATTTTGATCCAAGCTGGTAACCCCAAAAAGGAATTTTATAATCGTCAATTTTGGCATGCCATCGGTACGGTCGAGCACAATGCAAGTCTTGCATGGAAGCAAAACCCAGTAGGAGGTCACCCGGGAAAGTAATCTGGTCGACAACAAAAAAAAGCGCGTAAAAACTCTTCCCTTTGGGAAATAAAAGTCAGCGAAGTCTGACCTCGGACTCCAGAAGGGAACCACTACTCCCCTAAGGGAGGTTCAGTTTGGTTCAACGAGGAGGGCACGGCGTAACTGCTTCTCTTAAACAACTAGACCTGATGAAAATTTAAATTGTGCCAGAGTCCCTGAACACATGAACGGGGGGCCCTTTTGGCGAAGCTTGTATAAAGGGCCCAAACGTTTCATTAGGGTTTTTTAAAGCAAAAAAGAAAGGGGGTTTCATCGGGAAGGGATTTTTTACTTCATCCCCAAATTCCCGTCAAAACATTGAAACAGCATCAACAGCAGGGTTTTATTCTCAAGGCTGGCTAAGGGTTCATAGAAATTTTTTAAATGGGATGGGTACTCATTATCACCCAACTGTCACGACTGGGCATAGACTTGGCGCCGGATTCCCCCGAATTGGAAGAATGAGCCTGGGTTCTATTAGTTTTGAATCCATGTCTGTTTTTCCTCTCCCAGCTCTTCGGTTTTGGGAAAGGCCACGGAAAGATCTAGGTACTGAGGTTTTAAAGAGCATTGCACTCAGATTTTCATGTCCATGGGAATTTTTAATAAGTACAGAGGGAAGATTTTTTACTGGTACTCTCTCAGTACGACATTCTTAGGGGACTATCAGACAATTAATACAAATGGCCCGGTAACCAACAATTGTAGCAATTTTTTGAGGGGGGACGTACATACTACGGTTCTATGGGAATGATGGGTCTTAAAAAACTAATTTGGGGATGGACGAAGTGTTAAGGTTTGGGGGTTTTGGTGTAGCACAAACTAGAGGAGGTCAGGATGGACAAAAGGGGTTGGTGTAGACTTACATAAGGGAAGGTTCCCTGGGAAACCCAAAATTTTCGTCAGGATGAGAGCTGCGGCAGTCCCCTGTAGCTCTAGCGGGTTGAATTGTACCATACATAGAGCGGGGGGGATTAGTTTTTTTGGGTAACTCCAATGTGGCTAATTTGGCAAACCCATCAAGGGGTGGTTACATATCTTTTAAAGGGACTTGGAATTTTGATGCTTTAACAATGAGGAATTAGGTTTTTAAGACGAAAGCAAATATCTAATGCTCTTCTGGTCTCGAGCTGTGCAAACTATTCTTTGAGAAGACAAACGGGTCGGTTCTCACACCGTTTAAGATAGTTTTGAATTAAAATGTTCTAATCTTGCACCTGGGTTTGATATTTAAAGTCCTTCATACGAATTAAGTTGAATACATTTGGGGGTGGCTGGGGAATGGGGTAACTCTCCTTTCTGATCGATTAAACAAAATCTCAATGGAAGACCATCAACTAAGATACTCTGGTCGAACAGTGGAAAACCAACCTTCAAGGTTGTTGGGTTACCATTGAACAATGGCTGCTCATCGGATCACGACTAAAATTATGCAGGCAAAGTCTGAGTGTATCTATCGTTTGATAAGGGTTTACTCGAATTTTGGGTGACGCATTAAGGTTTACAGCGCATTGCTCAGGCATTGCTTGAGAAAACTGAGACAGTTTGCAAAAAGTAAAACAAAATTTTGAAAACAAAAGAAAAAGGGAAGAGGGCACACAACACAGGAACTTAAATGGGAAGAAAATGCTTTAACTATTCTGCATAAGTAATTAAAAATTGACAAAAGGGCAACAAAGCAAAAAAACTCACAGCACAGAGAAAAGCTTACTGAACAAAGAACACTTTGAAAATCAAGGAACTTGTACTTTACTCATATCTAATTTGCTCAAATTTTTCTTTAAAAATTTAATGAATGGCACAGTGGTTGTCTTTTTCTTTCAATGCAAAAGGGGAAAAACACAATAAAATATAAAAAGGCTCAATAAAGCTTTTGCAAAATAAAACAAACGGGACACAATTCACTGAAATAAAATAAAAAAAAATGGGACAGAAAGTAAAAAAATTATGCACAGAACAGGCATATAAACTGCACGAAATAAACGTAGCAATATTGCAAATAACAATTGCTAAACAAAAAATATTGCACAAAACGCACAAAACTCTGCAAGAAAATTTTTAAATGGTAACAAATTTTGCACAAGAATTATTGCAAAAAAGGTCAAAATGCAAAAAAAAAATATTACACACAAGAAAAGAAAAAAATCAAGGAATAACGGTAAACACATTAACTCTTAACTACAACTTAAAAAACAATTAACAGCAAAAGAAAATTTACTCTAAAAGAAGAACTTAAAAAATTTCACTAAATTGGTTTAAACATTAAAAATAATAGGTGCAAAAAAACAGAACAAAAAAAGTTTGAAACCCCTTTCGTGAGAGAACCAACACTCAACATAAACACAATACTAGAATTTTTTGCAATGAAACTTTATGTGTAAAAAATTTGATAATAATGAAATTTTTTGCTTTTCAAAAAAATAAAGGCACTATTGTCTGTGGGAAAAAAGACAAATTAGACACGGCTAAATGAAAGATATGAAAAACAAAAAAATGTTCAACACACAGAAACAAAAAAAAAAAAAAAGAATACCAAAGCGGGGAAAAAAAATTTATATAACTGAGACAACCTGAGTTTTTGATCAGGATCAACTAAATAAATTACTGAATTTAAATTTACTGGAATATAAGAAATAGGTGATTTTGAAGTGTAAACACAAGTTTTATACGCCTCATATGTTGCACAACAACAAAGGAAAAACACTAAGTAATTACTTCAAGTGTATAAAAAGACACCAACACAACAGAATAAGATATCACGAAAATTAAAACTAAATTTAAAGGGGATAAAAAATTATTGCAAAAATATTAAAAACACGGGGTCTAACAAGATCCTGAATGTCACTAAAGAAAAAAATCACTGGGGAAAAACCCAAAAAAAATGTTCAACACTCGCAAATTTCCTAAAAAAATATTATCGCTGTAAGAATTAGTGAAAATAAGGTTGAGGTATGGAGAGTAAGGGACTGGGTGCTGATCACTGCTCCTGCCACTTGATCGAGAATTTTGCCTTAAATCGACGATAGACACACACAGAGGCTTTCAACGGTTGGCGCCACGTCGAAGAAAAACTCTGCTCTTGACCCCCTATTGGGCCTTAAAAAATGGTGCTAAACCCCCCGTTGTCCAAACACTGTAAGGTTGGGTGAGTGGGTTAATGCGGTGAGGGTCTGAGGCCCTGTGGGAGTGGGTGGGTGGATGGGCTTAACCCGGGGGAAACCGGGGGGGGGGTAGACACACGTGGTGAGTGGGCCTATGGGGGTTTAAACGGTGTAAGCCCCACTGAGGACAACCCACGCCGCGAAATAATTTTTAAGCCCCTGGCTTAAAATACACCAAGAAATAAAAAAACACCACAGGGGTGAAAAAACACTCCGAAATTGCTTGGAGTTTGAGCACAAAACGATGAAAACTGACTCACATGTCTTGCTTGAGTACTGGGTTTAAAACCCTGGGTTAGTTCTACTGGCATATCTTAACCCTTTACAAGAATAGCTAATAACTTCTCACGATGAGCAAGCAGGGGTGGAAACTGGCTTTGGGAGACAAAAGGGAAAAGGATAGAGTAGGCTAGGCTGTACAGGACTTGGGTTTTTTGATCCCCCACCACAGCTGGAAGCTGGGGTTTTTTTTGCAAACTCGAGTCCCACTCGGGGGTTTAACAAATAAGCAGATAAAAACAATACAAAGAGACTGACCAGTGAAAAAAAGTAGTGGCTTGTAGAAGCTTGAGAGAGTACTGGCTTTTGGGGAGTGGGTGGGGTAGGTCGAGTGTACCATTGTCGGGAGGCCTACTACAAGAGTCGGCAGGGCCCAGTGGAAATTTTATCTCCAAAATCGCTGTAATCGTCAGAATTCAGGCCCCTGCTGTCACCATTTGTTTTTGGGGTTCTTAAAAAGGAATATGATGGTTGAAGGGAGACAAACTGGTTTTTGGGTGGTAACGATATATTTCAGCTGGATGATGGGAGGTGGACCCAGCCCTGCCTTGTCCCAGTATGTCAAAAAAAACGACTGAGAGGGGGGCAGGGTACAACGTACCATGCGCATCCCGTGACGTCAACTCACTCGGCCTAAGGGTCTTCTAATAAAAACATGGATGATACTATAATTGTATACAACCAGGGATCAGCAACTAGCTGACAGCTCGGTCATGTTACTAGTCGTCTGACATACACTTACTATACTATAGGCTGAACAGGGAGGGGGTCCTGGGCATTTTATAAAAATAAAAAATTTTATATAACTTGAACTAATGAATGGGATCATAATGGATGTTAACAAAAAAAAGGTTTTTTCTAATGGTTTTTAACGTAAAACCTTTAACGTAATTTAGTTTTTTTTGTAAAAGAGTTTTAAAAGAATGCTTACGACTTATAAGAACAAATCATTGTACATTATAGGTGGAATTGATCGATTGATCTGTATTCAAGCACTCTACGGATTCTGAGGAAGAATAAATATTTATATATATAAGGTGAAATTAACAGCAAAGGCATCTGGTGCGCACTCAGATCATTACTGTCAAATTCTCAGAATACGGAGGGAACGTGAATACGAAAAAAAAAGAAATCTGAAAAACTAATCAGTTAATAACAAACAGTTGACAATTTACTTCATCTCGGACATCTAGTTATGCGGGACTAGTACATTTAAACCCAATTCTGCGAGGGTAAGGTTTACATATGCAGAATGGTTATCATCTCTGGGAGGATCAAATTCCTCTGCAATGGCTAACACATGCCTTGACTGAGGGAGATTTGAACGAGTACCTACAAAAGATACTTGTGGGTTTCTCATTACTTGTCGAGTACGCAAGGAGTAACAACATTCAGGTTGATTATCTGACTGAGTATCTGAGGTAGAGGGTACAGAGTCAATAGGATTTTCAGCATCTGTCACATTAGTCTGGGTAGAAAATATCATCAACATTGCATACTAATTTCATATGATCTAAATGCGATTTTTTGTAACTTACCAGTACTAATTTCTCTAACCTTTTACTTATTCCCAGAGATATGTTCTACAAACTCGATAAGGTCCGACAAACTTTTGATCGAGCTTAGGCATTGCGGATGTTTTGTTGAAATTTGTCAGCATTACTCTCGAGCCTACTTTTACTTTTGATGGCTTAGCACGGCTATTAGTTACTCTAGTAAATTCTGCTGTTGATTTATGAAGTGTTTCCCCGGATTCTTCAAAAAAAACACTTTGAGCCTGCTTGTACGAGTTGCTACAAAATCATCATGGTTGTAATTGGGTTTCGGAGTGGAATATAACAACTCTTTAGGGTAAATGCCTGTGGGACACCATACAATGCATAATGTGGAGTATCACCTATGCAAGCATTGTAAGCAGAATTTATGGCACATTGGACTCGGGGTTTATAACTTCATCCCAAGTTTCACTATTGGGGTTGATAGTGGCTCTCAGGACATCAAGTACTTTCTTATTGGTTCGTTCGGCTAACCATTGTGGCAGGATGATGAGGAGCAATGGTTGGATTTAGAGATCTTGTACAAAGTACACAAATTTTCAAGAATCTCATTACAGAATTCACCTCCATTATCTGTTACTAAGGATTTTGGGGTGGTATGCCTGCAGATAATGCGTTCTTTTACGCTTTAGCTACGTCTCACCCAGTCTTATCTGCAATAGGACCTAACTCACAATATCTGGTGAAATGGTCTACCATAACACACAGATGTTTGTTGCCTTGGAGGGAGCATTTAAAATTGTTAATAAGTAAAGGGCAACTCTTTCCCAGGGTTTTCGCTAGTGGCTGGGTACACTTGGATTGGATTAGGACATTGACATTTCCTTTATGTTGCAAAACAAACACTACATTTCTTAACATACTCTGAAATGTCAGTTGGCTTTACGTGGCCAAAAGTATTTCATTCTGGCTTGTTTCACAGAACGATCCATACCAGGGTGTGCAACACCTGGTGCATCATGAACTAGCTGTAGAGCTATGTTTACTAGTAACTGTGGAATTACTAACTGGTAAACTCTTCTGCTTGGAGTACCCAACTCGGCTGTTCGATACAGTAATTCCTGGCTCATTACAAAGTCATTAATGGGTGCTGGTGGCTTCACAGTAAGAATAAGATCTTCCTGGAGCAGGAATCGAATCACACCAGACCACATGGGATCTGTTCTTTGGGCATTTTTGACATCCTCGACAGTAAATGGAGGATCTGCAGTAACTACACTAACATGTCGCGATAAAGCATCTGCGACTACATTTGACTTGCCAGGTAAATGTTCAAAAGTGGGATTGAACTCTTGGATAGTCAAGGTCCATCTGGCTAACCTTCCAGTAGGCTGTTTATTCTGGAATAAAGGTATCAGTGGTGCATGGTTCTGTCAAGACATGAGCAGGGTAACTGGTAAATAATGTCTCGGAAGTGCTTTAAAGCCCATACTATTGCTAAAGTTTCTTGCTCCTTTACTGTTTTAATTACGTTCAGCCTTCGAAAGGGGACTCGGCTAGCAAATGCAACTGCATTGTACTTGCCATCAAGTCTATTGAACTAGCATCATTGTCAGATAGAAGGGCTTAGAAAAATCTGGGAATTTCAAAATAGGAGCAGATGTTAGCTTTTCTTTTAGAGTTTGGAATGCTCTTTCTTGACGGAAGGCCCCAAACGAAAGGAGCATCTTCCTTAAGCAATTCAGTTAGCAGAGCTGCTATTGAAGAAAAATTTGCAATGAAAGATCTGTAAAACCTGCTAGACCCACAAAGGATCTTACAGCATCAGCATTTTTTGGGAGTTGGAAAATTTAGTACTGCCGTTACTTTACTTTGATCAGTTGTAACCCCTTTCTAGAGTGACTACGTGACCCAAAACTTAATTTCTGATCTGAAAAATTGACATTTAGACAGTTTGATCTTTAAATTGGCTTCTCCAAGCTTACCAAGTACTATATCAAGTCTTTTCAGGTATGTATCCACATCTTCGGGACATGACAATTATGTGTCTAAGTACACCTTAAGTGTTTTACCTATAAGACCTCTAAAGATGTTGGTCATGAGTCTAGAGAACGTGATAGGTGAGGATCGTAATCCAAAAGCCATTCGAAGGAAGTGATAATGACCTGTGGGAGTAGAGAATCCCAGTTAACTCATGGCTGTCCTCGTGAAGGGGGACTTGCCAAAACCCTTGTAACAAGTCCAGGGTCGAGAAACTTGTAATCTCCAATGTTGCGCAAAAGATCACCTAGTACAGGAAGTGGGAAGCGATCTGGAATGGTTTTCACATTTAACTTCCTAAAGTCAATCACCGGGCACCAATTTGCCGCCCTTCTTAGGCACTAGGATCAAGGGCGCATTCCAGGGGTGAATTGCTATGTGCAATAACTCCATCATTGAGCATCTGATTGATCAGTTCTTCTGCGACAGCAACTTGGAAATGAGGCATTCTGTACGCAGGTTATAGATAGGTCTAGTACCAGGTTCAAGTGGAATACGATGGGACAATAAGTTTGTTATACCATCTTCTCACCTGGTAAGGCAATAGCTTTAAAGACGTTTGTTCAACAGCGTCAAAAAAGCGCTGGACTTCGTCTGGGAAATCAGTGGGAGCTAAGTCTTTCTCCTCATGGTGGGATGGATTGATCCCGTGGAGTGGATGAGGTCTCCACTGTTGAAATAGCACTGACCTACTGGTCAGGTGGGGATGTCATCCTGTACTTGAACAGGGTAAGGATAGTGAACTAGGTCAACGAGATTGGTATTTGCTCTGAGACGAACACTGTGACCCGAAGTGTTAGCAAGGAATAAATGGATTTTTACTGTCTCTTACAACGTGTAAGGAAGGGTTTAACAAATAAAACCCTTGACCTTTTCAGAAATCACTGTCAACTAGGACGTTATCACCATTTTGGAACATTAGGAACAACAACACTCTAGTGAGAGCACTAGCCACAACAGATATGTCTTTCTGCAGACGGCATGTGACTCAACAAGAGGGGGCATTACTAGTTTCAAGTAAACGTTTTCTGACAAGGCATCCCCTGTGGAGAAACTACTACTCGAACTAGCAGTCATTGCAGGGATAGGCTGTGCACTCAAGGCGTCCTGAGTGTCCCGACACTTGAGGCAATTGGGAAACACTATCTTGCAAGTCTGAAGGTGTAGGTGGAACACAGATGGGGAGTGACAGAGTTACCAGTGTCTGACCCGCTTGGGTACGCTACTTAATCCGTACATCTTACCTGCGGCAAATATGGCAGATTTCTGATCCCCAAACTGGTAACCCCCAAAATGGAATGATCAAGTCGTCAATTTGGGCATGCCATCGGTACGGGTCGAGCACAATGCGTAAGTCTTGCATGAGAAACAAATCCCAGTAGGAGGGCACCAGGGAAAGTAATTGGTCGACAACAAGAAAAGCAGCAGTAAAGTCTCTTCCTTGGATAGTAAGGTCAGCGAAGTCTGACCTCGGACTCACAGAAGGGAACCAGCTACTCCACTAAGGGAGGTTACAGTAGTTTTGGGTTTAACGAGAGGAACGGCGTCTAACTGCTTCTCTTTAAACAAGCTAGACCTGAAAGATATTAACTTGTGCAACAGAGTCATGAACACATGAACGGGCGCATTAAAGGACAGAAGCTTGTACTAAAGGACCAATCGTTTCATTAGGAGTTATATGCAAAAAGAAAGGGTGGGTTGTCATCGGAGAAGGCATTTTTTTACTTCATCCCAAATTCCTCTGTCAGAGACATGTGAAGCAGCATCAACAGCAGGGTTGTTATTCTCAAGGCTGGCATAAGGCTTCATAGGAATTTTTAACTGGGATGGTGTACTCATTATCACCTACTACTGTCACGACTGGACGAGTAGACTTGGGCGCTCGGATTCCCCCGAATTGGAAGAATGAGCCTGGTTCTAGTTGTTTGTGAATCACGATGTCTGTTTCCTCTCCTAGCTCTTCGGTTGGAACGGCCACGGAAAGATCTAGAGTACTGCAGGTTGTAGAGAGCTTGCACTCAGATGTGTCATGTCCATGAAAATTTTATGATAAGTACAGTAGGGAAGATTTGACTGGTACTCATCATCAGTACGAAAGCTTCTTAGGGTGACTATCATGGGCAATTAATAGCAATATGGCCACGGTAACCACAATTGTAGCAAGTTCTTTGGACTGTGGGTAACTGTACATACTACGAGTGCTATGGGAATGATGGCTCTTAACACTAGCTTTGGATGATGGACGCAAGTGATTAAGGTTGGGAGTTTTGGTAGTAGCACAAACTAGAGGAGGTACAGGGGTGGGCAAATGGTTGGTGTAGAATTACGATAAGGGAAGGTTCCCTCGGGACACAAATTTCGTACATGGATGAGAGCTGCGAGCAGTCCCATAGTAGCATCTAGCGGACTTGAATTGTACACATACATAGATGTCGGGGGCATTAGTTGTTTGATAACTCCGAATGTGGCTAATTTGGCAAACCCATCAAGGGCTGGTTTATCACTATCTTTAAGGTACTTGGAATTTTGACCTGCTTTAACGAATTTAGGACATTAGGTTATTAAGACGAAGAGCAAACTCATCTAATGACTCTTCGGTCTCAGAGCTGTGCAACTAATTCTTTGAGAACGACAAACGGATCGGTTTCTCACACCGGTTCAAGATAGTTATGAATTAACTGTTCATAATCTTGCCACCTGGTTAGATATTGAAAGTCCTTCATACGAATTAAGTTGAATACATGTGAGGTGGCTGGGGAATGGGCTAGACTCTCCTTTCTGATTTCTGATTAAACAACTCTCAGATGGAAGACCATCAACTGAAGCATCAGCTCTGGCTCGAACAGTGGAAATCCAACCTTCAAGGTTGTCTGGGTTACCATTGAACAATGGCATAGCATCATACGGGATCACGACTAAAATTATGCAGGCTAGAAGTCTGAGTGTATCTATCGTTTGATAAGGAGTTACTCGAATTTTGGGCTGACGCATTAATGGTTGTACTGCAGCATGTGCTCAGGCATTGCTTGAGAAAACTTGAGACATGTTTGCAAATGTAAAACAAGAATTTAGAGAAACAAAAGAAAAGGTAACTGAGGACACACACAACACAGTGAACTTAAATGGGAAGAAAATGCTTAAAATATTTGCATAAGTAATTAAAATTGACAGGTCACACAGTAAGCAAAGAAACTCACAGTCACAGAGAAAAAAGCTTTTCTGAACAAAAAACACTTTGAAAATCAAGAGAACTTGTACTTTACTCATATCTAATTTGCTCAACTTTTACTTTAAATTGAATGAAAAGGCACAGTTTAGTTGTCTTTACTTTCAATGCAAAAAGGGAAATACACAATAAAATGATAAAATGGACTCAATAAAGCTTGTGCAAAATAAAACAAACTGGGACACAATTCACTGAAATAAAATAAAATAAAATGGCACGAAAGAATAAAAAAATTATGCACAGACAGAGCATATGAAACTGCCACTGAAATAAACTGTAGCAATATGCAAATAACAATTGCTAATCAAAAAGTATTGCACAACACTGCACAAAATCTCTGCAAGAAAATTTTTAAATGGTAACACAATATTTGCACAAGAATTATTGCAAAATGAGTCAAAAATGCAATAAAAAAATTATTACACACAAGAAAAGAAATATATCAAGGAATGGGAAATGAGTAAACACATTAACTCTTAACTACAACTTAAACAACACTTAAACAAAACAAAAGAACAATTTACTCTAAAAGAAGAACTTAAAAATTGCACTAAGAGTGAATTTGTTCAATGAAACATGAAAAATAATAGGTGCTAAAACACAGAACAAAAAAAGTTTGAACACTTACAGTGATGCAGAACACAACACATCAACATAAACACAATACTAGAATTTTCCTTTTCAATGAAACTTGATGTGTGAAAACTTTGATAATAATGATTTCTTGCTTGCACAAAATAATGGCACTATTGTCTGTGGAAATAAGACAAATTAGACACTGGCTAAATGAAAGAATATGAACACAAAAAAAATGTTCAACACACAGAGAACAAAAAAAAAAAAAAGAATACACAAATGCTGGGATGAAAAAAATTATATATAACTGAGACAACACTGAGTTGTGATGCAGGATACAACTAAATAAATTACTGAATTAATTCACTGGAATACTAAGAAACTAGGTGATTTTGAAGTGTAAACACAAGTTCTATACTGCTCATATGTTGCACACACAACAAAGGAAAAACACTAAGTACTTACTTCAAGTGTATAAAAAGACACACAACACAACAGACATAAGATAATGCACGAAAATTAACACTGAATTAAGGAGATAAAAAGATTATTGCAAACAGTATATAATAAACACTGAGTCTAATCAAGAGTCACTGAATGTCATTAAGAGAAAAAAATCACTGGAAACACAAGAAGAAATGTCTCAACACTCGCAAATGTCTCTATGAAAAATATTATCGCTGTAATGACTTAGTGAAGAATAAGGTTGATGGTAGTGGAGAGTAGAGGAGACTGGATGCTGACTCACTGCTCCTCAGCACACTTGATCGTAGAATTGTGCTTAAATCGACGATAGACACACACAGGAGGCTTTCAACGGTTGGCGCCACTGTCGAAGACACACTCTAGCTCTTGACCCCCTATGTGGTCCTTAAAATATGGTGCTATAACCCCTCGTAGTGTACCAAACACTGGTAGAGGTTGGGTGAGTGGGTTAATGGCTGAGTGAGGCATCTGAGGCCGTGTGGTGAGTGGGTGGGTGGATGGGCTTAACCGGGCTAAGACCGGGGGTGGTGAGACACACGTGGTGAGTGGGCCTATGGGTTAAACGGTGTAAGCCTCACTGAGGACAACCACACTGCCGCGAAGATAATTCTAAGCCAGCTGGCTTAAAATACACCCACGAAATACCACAACACCACAGGGATGAAAAAGCACTCAGAATTGCTTGGAGTTTGAGCACAAAACGATGAAGACTGTACTCACATGTCTTGCTTGAGTACTGGGTTAAGACACCTGGGTTAGTTGCTAGCTGGCATATCTTAACCCTTCACACAGAATAGCTAGATAACTTCTCACGATGAGCACAGCAGGGGTGGAAGCTGGCTTGGCAGACAAAAGAAATGGATAGAGTAGGCTAGGCTGTACAGGACTTGGTTGTTCTGACTCCCCCACCACAGACTGGAAGCTGGCTTATTTTGCAAACTCGAGTCAACCACTCGGGAGTGAAGCAAATAAGCAGATAAATACTAATACAAAGAGACTGACCAGTGAATAACGTAGTGGCTTGTAGAAGCTTGAGAGAGTAGCTGGCTTGAGGTAGCTGGCTGGGGTAGGTCGAGTGTACCATGCTCGGCAGGCCTACTCACAAGATGTCGGCAGGGCCCAGTGGAAATTTATCTCCAGAAATCGCTGTAATCGTCAGAATTACAGGCCCTCTGCTGTCACCATTTGTTGTAGGGGTTCTTAAAAAGGAGATATCGATGGTTGAAGGTAGACACACTGGTTGGATGGTAACGATATATTGTCAGACTGTGATGATGGGAGGTGGAGCCCAGCCTCTGCCTTGTCCTAGCCTATGTCAAACACCGACTGAGAGGGAGGCAGAGGTACGAACGTACACATGCGCATCCCGTGACGTCACACAGTCACTCGGCCTAAGGGGTCTTCTATATAAACACATGGATGATACTATAATATGCTATACAACACAGGGATCAGCAACTATGCTGACAATGTAACCTGGGTCAGGAAACACAAGAGTTACCGGTGAAGTTATGTAAGCTGGGTCAGGAAACACTTCAGTTACTAGTGAAGTTATGTAAGATGGGACAGGAAACACAACAGTTACAGGATGAAGTTATGTAACATGGGTCAAGAAACACAACAGTTACTGGTGAAGTTATGTAAGCTCGGTCAGCAAACACAACAGTTACTACTGAAGCTAGATATGCTGGGTCAGAAAACACAACAGTCACCGGTGAAGTTAGGTAAGTTGTGTCAGGAAACACAACAGTTACTGGTGAAATTAGGTAAACTGGCTCAGGAAACAAAACAGTCATTGGTGAAGTTAGGTAAGCTGGGTCAGGAAACACAACAGTTACTAGTGACGTTAAGTAGGCTGGGTCAGGAAACACTACAGTTACAGGTGAAGATATGTAAGCTGGGTCAGGAAACACTGCAGTTACTGGTGAAGTTATGTAAGCTGGGACAGGAAACACAACAGTTACTGGTTAAGTTATGTAAGCTGCTTCAGGAAACACAACAGTTACTTTTGAAGTTAGGAAAGCTGGGTCAGGAAACACTACAGTTACTGGTGAACTTATGTAAGATGGGTCAGAAAACACAACAGTTACTGGTGAAGTTAGGTAAGTTTGGTCAG
>NC_069399.1:54723382-54773059 GCF_026875155.1 Cherax quadricarinatus | reverse complement strand
ATCGTTTGTCATGCTCGTTCCTCTCAGATGCCCCATCTAGTAAGGGTTTGACTTTTTAATTGAACAGATTCTTTATCATATATAATTGCTCTTAATTATTTCAGAATCATCGGTGGCATGACTGTGACGGAAGCCAGACACACGTATGTATGTGTGTACTTACCTATTTTCGTATTTGCTATTTTTGATTGCTTCTGTCGATTCACAGCTGACTCTGACGCTTTGCTGGTCGCTACTAGGTCCACTCACTCCATGCTCCATGAACTTCATCGTTATCTCTTCTTTAAGCTATGTATGGATCCTGCCTCCACTACATCACTCTTCAGATTGTTCCGCTTCCTGACAACTATTTTGGCTGAAGAAAATACTTTCTAATATCCTCTGGCTCATCTGAGTCTTCAATCCCCCAGTTGTGACACCTTGTTGCTGGTGCCCATCTCTGGAACTTTCCTGTCCCTTCTACCTTGTCAATTCCTCTCAGTTTTTATATGTCGTTATCATGTTCCCCCGTATCTCTTCCAGTTCTCCAGAGGACATACCCCTTAGCTGTACTCCCCTAGTTGAAACTCACCTAGTTGAGGTTGCAAGGGTCGAGTCCTAGCTCCTGGCCCTGCCTTTTTCACTGGTCGCTTCACTGGTCGTGGTGTGTGTGTGTGTATGTTGTGTGTGTGTGTGTTGTGTGTGTGTGTGTGTGTGTATGTGTGTGTGTTTGTGTGTGTGTGGTGTGTGTGTTGTGTGTGTGTGTGTGTGTCGTGTGTGTGTGTGTGTGTGTGTGTGTGTGTGTGTGTGTGTTATGTGGTTGTGATGTGTGTGTGCGTTTTTGTGTGTGTTGTGTGTGTTTTGTGTGTTGTGTGTGTGTGTGTGTTGGGGTATGTGTGTGAAATCACCTATTTGTACTCACCTATTTGTGGTTGCAGGGGTGGGATTCATAGCCCTGGCCCCGCCTCTTCACTGATTGCTACTATGTCCTTTTCCCCCCCTGCTCCGGGGAGTTTTATCATACCTCGCCTTAAAACTATGTAGGGTTTCCCGCCTCCACTACTTACTTTTCTAGGCTATTCCACGGTTGACTACTCTATGACTGAAGAAATATTTCCTAACACCCCTTTTGATTCATCTGAGTCTTCAACTTCCAATTGTGACCTCTTGTGTCTTGGTCCCATCTCTGGAACATCCCGTCTTTGTCCACCTGTCTATTCGTGCAGTATTTTATATGTCGTTATCATGTCTCCCCTGACCCCCTGGCCTCCAGTGTCGTCAGGCTAAATTTCCCTCAACCTTTCTTCGTAGGAAAATCCCCGTAGCTCTGGGACTAGTCTTGTTGAAAAACTTTGCACTTTCTCTAATTTCTTGACGTGCTTGACTAGGTGTGGATTCCAAATGGTGCTGCATATCCAGTATGGGCCTGACGTAAAGGGTATACAGAGTCTTGAAAGAATCCTTTCTGAGGTATCGGAACGCTACCCCGTAGGTTTGCCAGGCGCCCGTATGCTGCAGCAGTTATCTGATTGATGTGCGCCTCAGAAGATATGCTCGGTGTTATACTCAACCCCCAGATCTTTTTCCTTGAGTGAGGTTTGCAGACTTTGGCCATCTAAACTATATTGTGTCTGCAGTTTTCTTTGCCCTTTCTCAATCTTCATGACTTTGCATTTGGCAGGATTAAACTCAAGGAGCCAGATTGCTGGACCAGGCTTGTAGCCTGTCCAGGTCTCTTTGTAGTCCTGCCTGATCCTCATCCGATTTGATTTTCTCATTAACTTCACATCATCCGCAAACAAGGAAAACTTTGAGTCTATCCGTTTCCGTTATGTCATTCACAATATACCAAGAACAGCACAGGTCCTAGGACTGACCCCTGTGGACCCCCGCTTGTCACAGGCGCCCACTCTGACACCTCGTCACGCACCATGACTCGTTGTTGCCTCCCTGTCAGGTATTCTCTGATCCATTGCAGGCCTTTCTGTTATGTGTGCCTGATCCTCTAGCTTTTGCAGTAACCTCTTGTGTGCAACTGTGTCGAAGGCCTTCTTGCAGTCCAAAAAATGCGGGTCGAATCCACCCCCTCTCTCTTGTCATACTTCGTCACCTTGTCATAAAACTCTAGTAGGTTTGTGACACAGGATTTTCCTCCCTGAAACCATGCTGGTTGTCAATTATACACTTGTTTCTTTCCAGGTGCTCCACCACTCTCCTCCTGATGATCTTCT
Organism: Cherax quadricarinatus; assembly: GCF_026875155.1. Lineage (NCBI taxonomy): Eukaryota > Metazoa > Arthropoda > Malacostraca > Decapoda > Parastacidae > Cherax > Cherax quadricarinatus. Next base: position 54,770,849 of record NC_069399.1, on the reverse strand, counting down.
CCATTGACCTTGCATACTATACAGTTAGTGATACGGGTCTTTTAGTTTAGTGCCTCATTGTCTGTTTCCCCTTTTTTAAAATTGGGACACATTTGCCATCTTCCATACCTCGGGAGTTCCCCAGTTCAAATGATGTGTTGAAGATCTTTGTTAATGGTACACACAATATCTCTGCTTCCTCTTTAAGGACCCAGGAGAGATGTTGTCTGGTCCCACCACCTTTGAGGTGTCAAGTTCGCATAGCAGCTTTTTTTCACCTCCTCCTTGGTTATATGTTACCTCATCCAGCACTTGCTGGTGCATCCCCCTGCTCTGATTTCCTGGAGTCCTTCGGGTTTTCCCACTGTAAATACTTCTTTAAATCTCGTGTTGAGCTCCTGACATCCCTCCCGGTCGTTTCTTGTGAATTCCCCATCACCCTTCTTCAGTCTGATTACCTGGTCCTTGACTGTTGTTTTCCTCCTGATGTGGCTGTACAACAGCTTTGGGTCAGTCTTGACTTTCGATGCTATGTCATTTCGTATTCCCGCTGAACCCCCCTTCTTATCTATGCATATTCGTTTCTGGCTTTTCAGCTAATCTCTTTATTTTCCTGAGTTCTCTGCTTCGTACTTTTCCATTCTCTAGTACACCTAGTTTTTGCCTCCCTACCCCTTTTGGGGTTTGAACCAAGGAATCGTTCTGTTCTTCCCATTATTTCTGTTTCCCTTGGGAACAAACCTCTCCTCTGCCTCCTTGCATTTTGTTGCGACATAGTCCATCATTTCTTGTACTGGTTTTCCTGTCAGTTCCCTCTCCCACTGAATGTCTTGAAAGAAGTTCCTCAACCCTTAGTAGTTCCCCCTTTTGTAGTTTGGTTTTTCCCACCCTATTCCTGCTGCTCTCTCCACTTGGAGCTAAACTATGTAGTCGAAGCACAGAACCACATGATCACTAGCTCCCAGGGGCCTTTCATACATGAATCCTCGATGTCAGAACTACTCAATGTGAATACAAGGTCCAGTCTTGCTGGTTCATCCTCTCCTCTCTCTCTGGTGTGTCTCTAACATGTTTATGCATGAGGTTTTCCAGTACCACATCCCTCATCTTGGCTCTCCCCTGTTTTGGGACCCCCATGGGGCTCCAGGTTTTCCCAGTCAATCTCCTTGTGAAATTTAAAAACACCCATAACTAGTAACTTTGCTCCTCCCATGTGTGCTCTCCTGGCCACCTCGGCTAGTGTGTTTGACCATTGCTCTGTTGCTCTCATCATTTTTCTTCTCTTGGCCTCCTGCAGTTCTGTGGTGGGTTTTTACATTGCTGCAATTATCACCTTATGTCCCCCAGACTGGATTGTTTTCCCACTAAGTAGTTCCCTTTCGCACGTGCCATCCATTCCTTCCATTTTCTCAAACCCCCATGATTTTTAATGAGCAGTGCAACTCCTCGCCCCCCTCTCCTCCCTCTGTCTTTCCTGAGGATTTGATATCCGGATGGAAAGATTGAATCTGTTATTATTCTGGTGAGTTTTGTTTCTGTGAGTGCTATTATGTTGGGGATGTCTCCTTGATTCTTTCGTGCCACTCCTCATTACTTATTTGTTATTCCATCTGCATTTGTATACCACACCTTCATCTTCTTTTTTAAGATTGTGGTCTGGGAGGTATATTGGGGGTTGGGGGAAATGGGAGACCTGATAAGGAACTATGGGTGGTTGCTGTGGGGGGGGGGTTTGTAATGGGAGTGAGGGGGGGCATTGTATGTGGCATGGGTGTTTTTGGTTTAGAGTGTTTGGTTGCACTGGGGTTGACCTGGTTGGGAGGCTTCTATAGGAAGTTGTGAGGGAGGATGTATTTGATCTTCCTGTGTCTGGATCTCCTGTCTGTCTTCTCCATCCCCCCTCTTTCCTCCTTTTGCCTTTGTACCATCTCTCTCAGTTTCTGCCTTTCTGCTTGTGTTCTGTCGCGGTCGAGATACACCTTCCTGTATGCCGGCATGTCCCTTAATTGTGCTTCTCCTGCAGGATCCTGTTCCGAGTCGATTTTGCCTTGAAGGTCACTTTTTACTGGCCGGGTTTTTTTTTGACCAACCCCCCTATTCTCGAAAATTTTCCAGCTGGGTCAAAGTCGTCTTCTCCTATTGCTTTCATGATGCTTTCGATTGCTTTTTTTTCCCCTTGTTTTCTTGCTTCAATATGTTTCCCCCTTCAAAATTCCTGGAGCCCATACACAAAGATGACCTCACCCTTTCATTCTCCCCACTGCATATCCCTGTGTATCCCCTCATTCAATTTTATTTCCCCCATTTCAGCTTTCCTTTCTTTAGTTTCCCTAGCTAATGTACTTGGGCTCAGTGGCCTGCATTTTCCCTTCTCGGCTTTCCCTGGGCTCTGCTGTGGTCTGTTAGGGCCTCCACATTTTAGTTAGCTCTTTCATTTACTACAGTCTTCACTGATTGAGCTTCTACATGCAGTTTTGCTCCTTCTTTCCCTACAGTCCCCTTATTTGTGACTGAGGTAGCAGTCTCTGTTGTTAATCCCAAAATGTTCTTTAGTTCTTTAGGCTGTTTCAGATTTTTAGTTCCTCTTCTAAACTCTGTATCCCGGCCTCTGCTGCTTTGACTTGCGCCCCCCACTTCCTGCTTTCCATTTTCTATCCTCTCTTCCATTCTCATGCTAAGTTCTTTCTATTTCTTTTCCCATTCATGTTCCCTTTTTTGTGAGCTCTGCTGCCCAATCTTCCTTTGCAGTTTCCTCCTCCTGTCCCCTTTTTTTTTTCTTGTTGCTCTCTGGCAACCCATTTTTGTTTTATCCTGATTGCCTCAGAGTGGGAAAACCCATGTAATTCTGTATTTAGGTTAGTATTATGTATGTCAGAGTGTGGGGGGGGGGGGTAGAGGAAGAACTGTGGCTATGTGGGAGAGTAGTGGGGAGGGGGGGTGGGAAGGAGGGAGAAGCAAGTGGGTGAGTGGGAGAGGGAGGGGGGGGAAAGGGGGGAGAGGTGGGGAGGGGGAGGGTGAAAGAGGGAGGGGAGGGATCGGTGAAGGAGTGAGATTTTCGGTGGGGGAGGGGGGAGTGTATGTGTGAGTCTGGCAATGTGTGTGTGTGTGTGTGTGGTTTTGTTGTGTGTGTGTATGTTGTGTGTGTGTGTGTGTGTGTTGTGTGTGTGTTGTGGTGTGTGTGTGTGTGTTTATGGTGTGTTGTGTGTGTGTTGTGTGTGTGTGTGTGTGTGTGTGTGTGTGTGTTGTGTTGTGTGTGTGTGTGTGTTGTGTGTGTGTGTGTGTGTGTGTGTGTGTGTGTGTGTTATGTGCATGTGTGGTGTGTTTTGTGTGTGTGTGTGTATGTATTCATCTAGTTAAAATTTTCCAATTGTCCTAGTGCAGGTGTGTGTATGTGTGTATATGTGTGTGTTCGTGTGTATGGGGGAGGTTTTGAGGGGGAGATACTGCTAACACTTTCCAGTAATTCTGGGTTAATAAAAAGTGGAACCTTGTACTAGGGTCTAGAGCTTCTATGAGTGTCTACCCTTGTGTGTGTGTGCTTTTGTGTGAGGGAGGATGGTTAGGGGGGGGGTAGGTGGTGTAGTTTTAAAGATCTGTTGTGTAGGCACAATTTAGTCTCATTTATCTTTCCCAATTATGCTACTCTCCACTTATTGTCCTTTCTGATTTACGTATTAATTGTTGCTGGTTATTTCATATTCCTTGTTCACATTGAGAAAGGACTTCCTAGTTCCTAAGTATTCTTACTGCTAATAACTACTGGTAGTAACACTGCCCTACCCCTGTGTGCATGTGTGTGTGTGTGTGGTGTGTGAGTGTGTGTGTGTGTGTGTGTGAGAGAGGTGTCTTGTGTGGTGTAATGACTGGCCACAACTTCTTGTGACCTGACCACAACCCTCCTGGGACTTGACCCTTGCACCATCTTACAATGTTGCCCTTAAAAGCTTGTCCCTCCACCTAGCTTATAGTAATACTCGCCTTGTGTGTGTGTGTGTGTCTGGATTTAAGTATCAATTATTGCTGGTTATTATCCTGTTCCATGTTCACATTGGGAGAGGACTTCCTAGCTTCCTAAGTATTCTTACTGCTAATAACTACTGGAATTAATACTACTCTACTCCTCGCTGGACTCTACCTTCTCACACTCGTCAACACTATATTCACTATGTCTATGCAATTTCTATTCTAATTCTGGTAATAGCTTGCAGGAGTGAGTGACCAGTATCAAACAATATGCAAGACCACAGGGCCTTCAACATGCAAACCACAAATAGGCGAATGAAACTTGCGCTCAATGGTGCGGTGACAAGTTGCCAGCTGCTAATGACGAAGTCATCATACGTAGGCCTTAAATCCCTGTTTTGGAGATCCTTCAACTGTGATGTTTATAACCATATATTCTCATACATCCCGCTTCCTCACGCAATTTCACTCTTCACTGATGATAGTATACACTTCACATTATATACAATTCACTTTATATGTATAATGGCACACAACTTGTCGTGACGTCACTTCTTCAGGCCTACCGCTGCCAATGTGGCAACAGCGCCTAAGACCCCCAATGGTTTGTGCTTTCAAATATTTTGATTTCAGCTTTCCTCTCACTTTTTTTTAACTAATAACTTTAATTATCACTCTAGTATTGTTCACTGACGTCCACTACCACTGATTACCTCTAGCTGTTATTGCACGCCTTACAACGCTAAGGTTCTCGGAGCCTTGTTACCCACGTCTGCACCTCACGGACCCACGCGTCTGTGTGTGTGTATGTATGTGTGTGCATGTGACCTAAAGTTTGCATAAATAACTCATTACGATTGTAACCAGATATAAACGTGTAGATAGTTCATTACCACTGTAACTTGTTCGGCTATCAAAACTTTGTGATCCAGTCCGGACCCATTATGTACCTCTGTAATACTTTGACTACCACCCACAATATGGGTATCGGGTACATAAAGTAGATGTTGCTTAACCTAAGGTACTGTAGTGGGTCAGTACTGTGTCAGGCACAACATTTGTACAATAAAATCGTAGATCAGTACACTAAATATTCTACAAAACTATTATTTACAGTGAAACATTAAATATTATGTAATTAGACACAGTGATTATTTTGTAGAAATAAAGATTATTATTATATTATTATTATTATTATTATTATTGTTGTTGTTGTTGTTGTTGTTGTTGTTGTTGTTGTTGTTGTTGTTGTTGTTATTGTTGTTGTTGTGGATTAATTTTCCTTGCCAGCAAGAGAGCTGTGGTGTGAACGACGGTGAAAGCTTTTTTTCTTGGGTCACCCTAACTTGGTGGGAGACGGCTGCTGTGACCTTTGTGTTGGTCTTATTGTGTTTAATAAACACACCTACCGTTATTATGTTACACAATTGTAATATCCAAAGTTTGAGCAATTATACCTGAATAAACTGACTCAATTCTGTAGGAAGTGCTGGTGAAGTTATGTAAGCTGGTCCAGGGAAAAAAACAGTTACTATTGAAGTTATGTAAGCTGGGTCAAGAAACACTACAGTTACTGGTGAAGTTATGTAAGCTGGGTCACGAAACATAAGTTACTGGTGAAGTTAGGTAATCTGGATCAGGAAACACAACAGTTACTGGTTAAGTTATGTAAGCTGGGTCAGTAAACACAACAGTTACTGGTAAAGTTATGGAAGCTGGGTCAGGAAACATAACAGTTACTGGTGAAATTAGGTAAGCTGGATCAGGAAACACAACAGTTACTGGTTAAGTTATGTAAGCTGGGTAAGGAAACACAACAGTTACTGGTGAAGTTAGGTAAGATTGGTCAGGAAACACAACAGTTACTGGTGAAGTTAGCTAAGCTGGGTCAGGAAACACAGCAGTTACTGGAGAAGTTAGGCAAGCTGCATCTGGAAATACAATAATTACTAATGAAGTTAGGTAAGCTGAGTCAGGAAACACAACAGTTACTGGTTAAGTTATGTAAGCTGGGTCAGGAAACACAACAGTTACTGGTGAAGTTATGTAAGCTGGGTCAGAAAACACAACAGTTACTGGTGAAGATAGGTAAGCTGGGTCAGGAAACACTACAGTTACTGGTGAGGGTATATAAGCTGGGACAGAAAACACAATAGTTACTGGCAAAGTTAGATAAGTTGGGTCAGGAAACACAACAGTTACTGGTGAAGTTAGGTAAGCTGGGTCAGGAAACACAACAGTTACTGGTGAAGATAGGTAACCTGGGTCAGGAAACACAACAGTTACTGGTGAAGATAGGTAACCTGGGTCAGGAAACACAACAGTTACTGGTGAAGTTAGATAAGAATCATCAGGAAACACAACAATTACTGGTGAAGTTAGGTAAGATGGGTCAGGAAACACAACAATTACAGGTGAAATTATGTAAGCTAGGTCAGGAAACACAACAGTTACTGGTAAAGTTAGTCAAGCTGGGTCAGGAAACACAACAGTTACTGGTGAAGTTAGGTAACCTGGGTCAGGAAACACAACAGTTACTCGGTAAGTTAGGTAAGCTGGGTCAGGAAACACAACAGTTACTGGTGAAGTTATGTAAGAACTGTCAGGAAACACAACAGTTACTGGTGAAGTTATGTAAGCTGGGCCAGGAAACACTTCACTTACTGGTGAAGTTATGTAAGCTGTGTCAGGAAACACAACAGTTACTGGAGAAGTTATATAAGCTGGATCACAAAACATTACAGTTGCTGGTGAAGTTATGTAAGCTGTGTCAGGAAACACAACAGTTACTGGTGAAGTTATATAAGCTGGATCAGGAAACATTACAGTTGCTGGTGAAGTTATGTAACCTGGGTCAGCAAACACAACAGTTTCTGGAGAAGTTACGAAGGCTGGGCCAGGAAACACAGCAGTTACTGGTGAAGTTAGGTAAGCTGGGTCAGGAAACAAAACAGTTACTGGTGAAGTTAGGTAAGCCCGGTCAGGAAACACAGCAGTTACTAGAGAAGTTATGTAAGCTGGGTCAGGAAACACAGCAGTTACTTGTGAAGCTAGGTAACCTGGGTCAGAAAACACAACAGTTACTGGTGAAGTTAGGTAAGCTGGGTCAGGAAACAACAGTTACTGGTGAAGCTAGGTAACCTGGGTCAGAAAACACAATAGTTACTGGTGAAGTTAGGTAAGCTGGGTCAGGAAACACAACAGTTACTGGTGAAGTTCCGTAGGCAGGGTCAGGGAACAAAACAGTTACTGGTGAAGTTAGGTAAGTTGAGTCAGGAAACACAACAATAACTGGTGAAGTTAGGTAAGCTTGGACATGAAATACTACAGTTACTGGTGAAGTTATGTAAGCTTGAGTCAAGAAACACAACACTTGCTGGTGAAGTTTTGTAAGCTGGGTCAGGAAACACAACAGTTACTGGTGAAGTTATTTAAGCTGGGCCAGGAAACACTTCAGTTACTGGTGAAGTTATGTAAGCTGGATCAGGAAACACAACAGTTACTGGTGAAGTTATGTTGTCGTAGGGGTTCTTAAAAAGGAGATATCGATGGTTGAAGGTAGACACACTGGTTGGATGGTAACGATATATTGTCAGACTGTGATGATGGGAGGTGGAGCCCAGCCTCTGCCTTGTCCTAGCCTATGTCAAACACCGACTGAGAGGGAGGCAGAGGTACGAACGTACACATGCGCATCCCGTGACGTCACACAGTCACTCGGCCTAAGGGGTCTTCTATATAAACACATGGATGATACTATAATATGCTATACAACACAGGGATCAGCAACTATGCTGACAGCTCGGTCATGTTACGTATGTCGTCTCGACATACACTACTATACTATAGGCTGAACAGGCAGGTGGTCCTGGGCTGATTCTATACAATAACAAATTCATATATAACTTAGAACTAATGAATGGTATCATAATGGATGTTAACAAAATGAGTTTTACGTAATGGGTGTTAACGTAATCACTTTTAACGTAATGAGTTTTAATGTAATGAGTTTTAACGTAATGCATTACGACTTATAAGAACAAATCATTGTACATTATAGGTGGAATTGATCGATTGATCTGTATTCAAGCACTCTACGGATTCTGAGGAAGAATAAATATTTATATATATAAGGTGAAATTAACAGCAAAGGCATCTGGTGCGCACTCAGATCATTACTGTCAAATTCTCAGAATACGGAGGGAACGTGAATACGAAAAAAAAAGAAATCTGAAAAACTAATCAGTTAATAACAAACAGTTGACAATTTACTTCATCTCGGACATCTAGTTATGCAGACTATGTACATTTAAACCCAATTCTGCGAGGGTAAGGTTTACATATGCAGAATGGTTATCATCTCTGGGAGGATCAAATTCCTCTGCAATGGCTAACACATGCCTTGACTGAGGGAGATTTGAACGAGTACCTACAAAAGATACTTGTGGGTTTCTCATTACTTGTCGAGTACGCAAGGAGTAACAACATTCAGGTTGATTATCTGACTGAGTATCTGAGGTAGAGGGTACAGAGTCAATAGGATTTTCAGCATCTGTCACATTAGTCTGGGTAGCAATATCATCAACATTGCATACTAATTTCATATGATCTAAATGCGATTCTTTGTACTTACTAGTACTAATTTCTCTAACCTTTTACTTATTACCAGAGATATGTTCTACAACTCGATAAGGTCCGACAAACTTTTGATCGAGCTTAGGCATTGCGGATGTTTTGTTGAAATTTGTCAGCATTACTCTCGAGCCTACTTTTACTTTTGATGGCTTAGCACGGCTATTAGTTACTCTAGTAAATTCTGCTGTTGATTTATGAAGTGTTTCACGGATTCTTCTAAAAACACTTTGAGCCATGCTTGTACGAGTTGCTACAAAATCATCATGGTTGTAATTGGGTTTCGGAGTGGAATATAACAACTCATAGGGTAAATGCCTGTCGACACCATACAATGCATAATGTGGAGTATCACCTATGCAAGCATTGTAAGCAGAATTTATGGCACATTGGACATCTGGTATAACTTCATCCCAAGTTTCACTATTGGGGTTGATAGTGGCTCTCAGGACATCAAGTACTTTCTTATTGGTTCGTTCGGCTAACCCATTGCTGGCAGGATGATGAGGAGCAATGGTGGATTTAGAGATCTTGTACAAAGTACACAAATTTTCAAGAATCTCATTACAGAATTCACCTCCATTATCTGTTACTAAGGACTTTGGGGTGGTATGCCTGCAGATAATGCGTTCTTTATACGCTTTAGCTACTGTCTCAGCAGTCTTATCTGCAATAGGAACTAACTCACAATATCTGGTGAAATGGTCTACCATAACACACAGATGTTTGTTGCCTTGGAGGGAGCATTTAAAATTGGTTAATAAGTCAAGGGCAACTCTTTCCCACGGTTCGCTAGTGGCTGGGTACACTTGGATTGGATTAGGACCATTGACATTTCCTTTATGTTGCATACAAACACTACATTTCTTAACATACTCTGAAATGTCAGTTGGCGTACGTGGCCAAAAGTATTTCATTCTGGCTTGTTTCACAGAACGATCCATACCAGGGTGTGCAACACCTGGTGCATCATGAACTAGCTGTAGAGCTATGTTTACTAGTAACTGTGGAATTACTAACTGGTAAACTCTTCTGCTTGGAGTACCCAACTCGGCTGTTCGATACAGTAATTCCTGGCTCATTACAAAGTCATTAATGGGTGCTGGTGGCTTCACAGTAAGAATAAGATCTTCCTGGAGCAGGAATCGAATCACACCAGACCACATGGGATCTGTTCTTTGGGCATTTTTGACATCCTCGACAGTAAATGGAGGATCTGCAGTAACTACACTAACATGTCGCGATAAAGCATCTGCGACTACATTTGACTTGCCAGGTAAATGTTCAAAAGTGGGATTGAACTCTTGGATAGTCAAGGTCCATCTGGCTAACCTTCCAGTAGGCTGTTTATTCTGGAATAAAGGTATCAGTGGTGCATGGTCTGTCAAGACATGAGCAGGGTACTGGTAAATAATGTCTCGGAAGTGCTTTAAAGACCATACTATTGCTAAAGTTTCTTGCTCCTTTACTGTATAATTACGTTCAGCCTTCGTAAGGACTCGGCTAGCAAATGCAACTGCATTGTACTTGCCATCAGTCTATTGAACTAGCATCAGTTGTCAGATAGAAGGGCTTAGAAAAATCTGGGAATTTCAAAATAGGAGCAGATGTTAGCTTTTCTTTTAGAGTTTGGAATGCTCTTTCTTGACGGAAGGTCCAAACGAAAGGAGCATCTTCCTTAAGCAATTCAGTTAGCAGAGCTGCTATTGAAGAAAAATTTGCAATGAAAGATCTGTAGAAACCTGCTAGACCCACAAAGGATCTTACAGCATCAGCAGTTTTGGGAGTTGGAAAATTTAGTACTGCCGTTACTTTACTTTGATCAGTTGTAACCCCTCTAGGAGTGACTACGTGACCCAGAAACTTAATTTCTGATCTGAAAAATTGACATTTAGACAGTTTGATCTTTAAATTGGCTTCTCCAAGCTTACCAAGTACTATATCAAGTCTTTTCAGGTATGTATCCACATCTTCGGACATGACAATTATGTCGTCTAAGTACACCTTAAGTGTTTTACCTATAAGACCTCTAAAGATGTTGGTCATGAGTCTAGAGAACGTGATAGGTGAGGATCGTAATCCAAAAGCCATTCGAAGGAAGTGATAATGACCTGTGGGAGTAGAGAATGCAGTTAACTCATGGCTGTCCTCGTGAAGAGGGACTTGCCAAAACCCTTGTAACAAGTCCAGGGTCGAGAAGACTTTGTAATCTCCAATGTTGCGCAAAAGATCACCTAGTACAGGAAGTGGGAAGCGATCTGGAATGGTTTTCACATTTAACTTCCTAAAGTCAATCACCGGGCACCAAGTGCCGTCCTTCTTAGGCACTAGGATCAAGGGCGCATTCCAGGGTGAATTGCTATGTGCAATAACTCCATCATTGAGCATCTGATTGATCAGTTCTTCTGCGACAGCAACTTGGAAATGAGGCATTCTGTACGCAGGTATATAGATAGGTCTAGTACCAGGTTCAAGTGGAATACGATGGGACAATAAGTTTGTTATACCATCTTCTCACCTGGTAAGGCAATAGCTTTACGACGTTTGTTCAACAGCGTCAACAAGCGCTGGACTTCGTCTGGGAAATCAGTGGGAGCTAAGTCTTTCTCCTCAACTGGTGGGATGGATTGATCCAGTGGAGTGGATGAGGTCTCCACTGTTGAAATAGCACTGACCTACTGGTCAGGTGGCATGTCATCCTGTACTTGAACAGGGTAAGGATAGTGAACTAGGTCAACGAGATTGGTATTTGCTCTGAGACGAACACTGTGACCCGAAGTGTTAGCAAGGAATAAATGGATCTTACTGTCTCTTACAACGTGTAAGGAAGGTTCAACAAATAAACCCTTGACCTTGCAGAAATCACTGTCAACTAGGACGTTATCACCATCTGGAACATTAGGAACAACAACACTCTAGTGAGAGCACTAGCCACAACAGATATGTCTTTCTGCAGACGGCATGTGACATCAACAAGAGATGGCATTACTAGTTTCAAGTAATCGTTTTCTGACAAGGCATCCCCTGTGGAGAAACTACTACTCGAACTAGCAGTCATTGCAGGGATAGGCTGTGCACTCAAGGCAGTCTGAGTGTCCCCAGACACTTGAGGCAATGGAACACTATCTTGCAAGTCTGAAGGTGTAGGTGGAACACAGATGGGAGTGACAGAGTTACCAGTGTCTGACTGCTTGGGTACGCTACTTAATCCGTACATCATACTCTGCGGCAGTATGGCAGATTTCTGATCCAAGCTGGTAACCCCAAAATGGAATGATCAAGTCGTCAATTTGGGCATGCCATCGGTACGGGTCGAGCACAATGCGTAAGTCTTGCATGGAAGCAAATCCCAGTAGGAGGTCACCAGGGAAAGTAATCTGGTCGACAACAAGAAAAGCAGCAGTAAAGTCTCTTCCTTGGATAGTAAAGGTCAGCGAAGTCTGACCTCGGACTCACAGAAGGGAACCAGCTACTCCACTAAGGGAGGTTACAGTAGTTGGTTCAACGAGGAGGACACGGCGTAACTGCTTCTCTTTAAACAAGCTAGACCTGATGATATTAACTTGTGCAACAGAGTCCATGAACACATGAACGGGCGCATTATGGACAGAAGCTTGTACTAAAGGACCAATCGTTTCATTAGGAGTTATATGCAAACAGAAAGGTGGGTTGTCATCGGAGAAGGCATTTTCTACTTCATCCCCAAATTCCTCTGTCAGAGACATGTGAAGCAGCATCAACAGCAGGGTTGTTATTCTCAAGGCTGGCTAAGGCTTCATAGGAATTTTGAACTGGGATGGTGTACTCATTATCACCTACTACTGTCACGACTGGACGAGTAGACTTGGGCGCTCGGATTCCCCCGAATTGGAAGAATGAGCCTGGTTCTAGTTAGTTTGTGAATCACGATGTCTGTTTCCTCTCCTAGCTCTTCGGTTGGAACGGCCACGGAAAGATCTAGAGTACTGCAGGTTGTAGAGAGCATTGCACTCAGATGTGTCATGTCCATGAATTCTATGATAAGTACAGTAGGGAAGATTTGACTGGTACTCATCATCAGTATGACGCTTCTTAGGGTGACTATCATGACAATTAATAGCAATATGGCCACGGTAACCACAATTGTAGCAAGTTCTTTGACTGTGGGTACTGTACATACTACGAGTGCTATGGGAATGATGGCTCTTAACACTAGCTTTGGATGATGGACGCAAGTGATTAAGGTTGGGAGTTTTGGTAGTAGCACAAACTAGAGGAGGTACAGGAGTGGACAAAGTGGTTGGTGTAGACTTACGATAAGGGAAGGTTCCCTCGGGACACAAATTTCGTACATGGATGAGAGCTGCGAGCAGTCCCATAGTAGCATCTAGTGGACTTGAATTGTACACATACATAGATGTCGGGGGCATTAGTTGTTTGATAACTCCGAATGTGGCTAATTTGGCAAACCCATCAAGGGCTGGTTTATCACTATCTTTAAGGTACTTGGAATTTTGACCTGCTTTAACGAATGAGGACATTAGGTTATTAAGACGAAGAGCAAACTCATCTAATGACTCTTCTGGTCTCAGAGCTGTGCAAACTAATTCTTTGAGAACGACAAACGGATCGGTTTCTCACACCGGTTCAAGATAGTTATGAATTAACTGTTCATAATCTTGCCACCTGGTTAGATATTGAAAGTCCTTCATACGAATTAAGTTGAATACATGTGAGGTGGCTGGAGAATGGGCTAGACTCTCCTTTCTGATACTGATTAAACAACTCTCAGATGGAAGACCATCAACTGAAGCATCAGCTCTGGCTCGAACAGTGGAAATCCAACCTTCAAGGTTGTCTGGGTTACCATTGAACAATGGCATAGCATCATACGGATCACGACTAAAATTATGCAGGCTAGAAGTCTGAGTGTATCTATCGTTTGATAAGGAGTTACTCGAATTTTGGGCTGACGCATTAATGGTTGTACTAGCAGCATGTGCTCAGGCATTGCTTGAGAAAACTTGAGACATGTTTGCAAAATGTAAAACAAGAATTTAGAGAAACAAAAGAAAAGGTAACTGAGGAACACACAACACAGTGAACTTAAATGGGAAGAAAATGCTTAACTATTCTGCATAAGTAATTAAAAATTGACAGGTCACACAGTAAGCAAAGAAACTCACAGTCACAGAGAAAATGCTTATCTGAACAAAGAACACTTTGAAAATCAAGAGAACTTGTACTTTACTCATATCTAATTTGCTCAACTTTTACTTTAAATTGAATGAATGGCACAGTGAGTTGTCTTTACTTTCAATGCAACAGGGAAATACACAATAAAATGATAAAATGGACTCAATAAAGCTTGTGCAAAATAAAACAAACTGGGACACAATTCACTGAAATAAAATAAAATAAAATGGCACAGAAAGAATAAAATATTATGCACAGAACAGAGCATATGAAACTGCACTGAAATAAACTGTAGCAATATTGCAAATAACAATTGCTAATCAAAAAGTATTGCACAACACTGCACAAAATCTCTGCAAGAAAATTTTTAAATGGTAACACAATATTTGCACAAGAATTATTGCAAAATGAGTCAAAGTGCAATAATAAAAATTATTACACACAAGAAAAGAAATATATCAAGGAATGAACTGAGTAAACACATTAACTCTTAACTACAACTTAAACAACACTTAACAAGCAAAAGAACAATTTACTCTAAAAGAAGAACTTAAAAATTGCACTAAGAGTGAATTTGTTCAATGAAACATTAAAAATAATAGGTGCTAAAACACAGAACAAAAAAAGTTTGAACACTTACAGTGATGCAGAACACAACACATCAACATAAACACAATACTAGAATTTTCTTGCAATGAAACTTGATGTGTGAAAACTTTGATAATAATGATTTCTTGCTTGCACAAAATAATGGCACTATTGTCTGTGGAAATAAGACAAATTAGACACTGGCTAAATGAAAGAATATGAACACAAAAAAATGTTCAACACACAGAGAACAAAAAAAAAAAAAAAAAAAGAATACACAAATGCTGGGATGAAAAAAATTATATATAACTGAGACAACACTGAGTTGTGATGCAGGATACAACTAAATAAATTACTGAATTAATTCACTGGAATACTAAGAAACTAGGTGATTTTGAAGTGTAAACACAAGTTCTATACTGCTCATATGTTGCACACACAACAAAGGAAAAACACTAAGTACTTACTTCAAGTGTATAAAAAGACACACAACACAACAGACATAAGATAATGCACGAAAATTAACACTGAATTAAGGAGATAAAAAGATTATTGCAAACAGTATATAATAAACACTGAGTCTAATCAAGAGTCACTGAATGTCACTAAGAGAAAAAAATCACTGGAAACACAAGAAGAAATGTCTCAAGACTCGCAAATGTCTCTATGAAAAATATTATCGCTGTAATGACTTAGTGAAGAATAAGGTTGATGGTAGTGGAGAGTAGAGGAGACTGGATGCTGACTCACTGCTCCTCAGCACACTTGATCGTAGAATTGTGCTTAAAATCGACGATAGACACACACAGGAGGCTTTCAACGGTTTGGCGCCACTGTCGAAGACACACTCTAGCTCTTGACCCCCTATGTGGTCCTTAAAATATGGTGCTATAATAACCCTCGTAGTGTACCAAACACTGGTAGAGGTTGGGTGAGTGGGTTAATGGCTGAGTGAGGCATCTGAGGCCGTGTGGTGAGTGGGTGGGTGGATGGGCTTAACCGGGCTAAGACCGGGGGTGGTGAGACACACGTGGTGAGTGGGCCTATGGGTTAAACGGTGTAAGCCTCACTGAGGACAACCACACTGCCGCGAAGATAATTCTAAGCCAGCTGGCTTAAAATACACCCACGAAATACCACAACACCACAGGGATGAAAAAGCACTCAGAATTGCTTGGAGTTTGAGCAGAAAACGATGAAGACTGTACTCACATGTCTTGCTTGAGTACTGGGTTAAGACACCTGGGTTAGTTGCTAGCTGGCATATCTTAACCCTTCACACAGAATAGCTAGATAACTTCTCACGATGAGCACAGCAGGGTGGAAGCTGGCTTGGCAGACAAAAGAAATGGATAGAGTAGGCTAGGCTGTACAGGACTTGGTTGTTCTGACTCCCCCACCACAGACTGGAAGCTGGCTTATTTTGCAAACTCGAGTCAACCACTCGGGAGTGAAGCAAATAAGCAGATAAATACTAATACAAAGAGACTGACCAGTGAATAACGTAGTGGCTTGTAGAAGCTTGAGAGAGTAGCTGGCTTGAGGTAGCTGGCTGGGGTAGGTCGAGTGTACCATGCTCGGCAGGCCTACTCACAAGATGTCGGCAGGGCCCAGTGGAAATTTATCTCCAGAAATCGCTGTAATCGTCAGAATTACAGGCCCTCTGCTGTCACCATTTGTTGTAGGGGTTCTTAAAAAGGAGATATCGATGGTTGAAGGTAGACACACTGGTTGGATGGTAACGATATATTGTCAGACTGTGATGATGGGAGGTGGAAGCCCAGCCTCTGCTTGTCCTAGCCTATGTCAAACACCGACTGAGAGGGAGGCAGAGGTACGAACGTACACATGCGCATCCCGTGACGTCACACAGTCACTCGGCCTAAGGGGTCTTCCATATAAACACAGGGATGATACTATAATATGCTATACAACACAGGGATCAGCAACTATGCTGACAATGTAACCTGGGTCAGGAAACACAAGAGTTACCGGTGAAGTTATGTAAGCTGGGTCAGGAAACACTTCAGTTACTAGTGAAGTTACGTAAGATGGGACAGGAAACACAACAGTTACAGGATGAAGTTATGTAACATGGGTCAAGAAACACAACAGTTACTGGTGAAGTTATGTAAGCTCGGTCAGCAAACACAACAGTTACTACTGAAGCTAGATATGCTGGGTCAGAAAACACAACAGTCACCGGTGAAGTTAGGTAAGTTGTGTCAGGAAACACAACAGTTACTGGTGAAATTAGGTAAACTGGCTCAGGAAACAAAACAGTCATTGGTGAAGTTAGGTAAGCTGGGTCAGGAAACACAACAGTTACTAGTGACGTTAAGTAGGCTGGGTCAGGAAACACTACAGTTACAGGTGAAGATATGTAAGCTGGGTCAGGAAACACTGCAGTTACTGGTGAAGTTATGTAAGCTGGGACAGGAAACACAACAGTTACTGGTTAAGTTATGTAAGCTGCTTCAGGAAACACAACAGTTACTTTTGAAGTTAGGAAAGCTGGGTCAGGAAACACTACAGTTACTGGTGAACTTATGTAAGATGGGTCAGAAAACACAACAGTTACTGGTGAAGTTAGGTAAGTTTGGTCAGGAAACACAACAGTTACTGCTGAAGTTATGTAAACTGGGTCAGGAATCATAAAAGTTACTGGTGAAGTTAGGTAAGTTGAGTGAGGAAGCACAACAGTTACTGGTGAAGTTAGGTAGGCTGGGTCAGAAAACACAACAGTTACTGGTGAAGTTATGTAAGCTGAAAGAGGAAACGAAACAGTTACTCAGTGAGTTAGATAAGCTGGGTCAGGAAACACTACAATCCCTGGGTACGTTAGGTAAGCTGGGTCAAAAAACACTACAGTTACTAGGCAAGTTAGCTAAGGTGGGTCAGGAAGCACAACAGTTACTGATGAAGTTATGTAAGTTGGGTAGGAAACATTACAGTTACTGGGGAAGGTATGTAAGCTGGGTAAGGAAGCACAAGGGTTACTGGTGAAGTTATGTAAGCTGGTTCAGGAAACACTTCAGTTACTGGTGAAGTTATGAAAGCTGGGTAAGTAAACACAACAGTTACTGGTGAAGTTATGTAAGCTGGATGAGGAAACACAACAGTTACACATGAAGTTATGTAAGCTGGGTCAAGAAACACAACAGTTACTGGTGAAGTTATGTAAGATGGGTCAGGAAACACAACAGATAATGGTGAAGTTAGGTAAGCTGGGTCAAGAAACACTAGAGTTACTGGTGAGGTTATGTAAGCTTGGGCAGAAAACACAGTAGTTACTGGCGAAGTTAGATAAGTTGGGTCAGGAAACACAACAGTTACCGGTGAAGTTATGTAAGCTGGGTCAGGAAACACAACAGTTACTGGTAAAATTATGTAAGCTGGGTCAGGAAACAACAGTTACTAGTGAAGTTATGTAAGCTGGGACGGGAAACACATCAGTTACTGGTGAAGTTATGTAAGCTTGGTCAGGAAACAACAGTTACTTGCAAAGTTATGTAATCCGCATCAGGAAACAATTCACTTACTGGTGAAGTTATGTAAGCTGGGTTAGGAAACACAACAGTTACTGGTGAAGTTATGATAAGCTGGGTCAGGAAACACAACAGTTTCTGGTGAAGTTAGGTAAGCTTGGTAAGGAAGCACAACAGTTACTGGGGACGTTAGGTAAATTGGGTCAGGAAACAAAACAGTTACTGGTGAAGCTAGGTAAGCTGGATCAGGAAACACAACAGTTACTGGTGAAGCTAGGTAACCTGGGTCAGCAAACACAACAGTTACTGGTGACGTTAAGAAAGCTGGGTCAGGAAAGACAATAGTTACTGGTGAAGTTATGTAAGCTGGGTCAGGAATATTTCAACCCAGGAGTCCAAATGGCCTGTTATCCTGGGTGTAAAGGGAGCAAAATAAACACAGCAGAAAAACTTTTGACTTATATTATCCTTCACCAATTAGAAAAGAAGTATGTACACTATATACACTATGTACAGCTATAGGTACTAGTGCACTCCACGGTAAGCAAGGCAGAATAGAAGCCACTATAGAGCAGACCGTGCTTCAACTAGCTCTAGAATGGGAACGACAAGGGCAGACAGGAGAGTGGTACCCACATAACCTCTGCGATTGCCAAAACCATCTTACCATTGGCTGGAACCTGGGTACTGGTTGAACGATGGGCCCCATCGTCAACCCTCAGTCCCCTAGTTCGCTGGTTGGGAATGATAGCCTGTAAATGAGGGAGTGTACATGCGCTGAATAAAGGTTACATACTCTTTGCATGCCACAAGGAAACACAACACATACTTGTGAAGTTAGGTAAGCTGGGTCAGGGAACACAGCAGTTACTTCTGAAATTTGGTAAGCTGGGTCAGGAAAAAAAACAGTTACTAGTGAAGTTATGTGGGCTGGGTCAGGAAATACAACAGTTTCTGGTGAAGTTAGGTAAGCAGCATCATGAAACACAACACTTACTGGTGAAGTTAGGTAAGCTGAATCAGGAAACACAACAGTTACTGAAGAAGTTAGGTAAGATTTGTCAGGAAACACAGCAGTTACTGGTGAAGTTATGTAAGCTGGGTCAGGAAGCACAACAGTTGCTTGTCAAGTTAGGTAAGCTGAGTCAGGAAACACAACAGTAACTGGTGAAGTTGGGTAAGCTGGGACAGGAGACACATCAGCTACTTGGTAAGTTAGGTAAGCTATGTCAGGAAACACTACAGTTACTGGGTAAGTTAGCTAAGCATGGTCGTAAACACGACAGTTATTGGTGAAATTATGTAAGCCGGGTCAGGAAACACTACAGCTACTGGTGAAGTTATGTAAGCTGGGTCAGGAAACACAACAGTTACTAGTGACGTTATGTAGGCTGGGTCAGGAAACACTACAGTTACAGGTGAAGATATGCAAGCTGGGTCAGGAAACACTACAGTTACTGGTGAAGTTATGTAAGCTGGGTCAGGAAACGCAACAGTTACTGGTTAAGTTATGTAAGATGCTTCAGGAAACACAACAGTTACTGGTAAAGTTATGAAAGCCGGGACAGGAAACACAACAGCTACTTTTGAAGTTAGGAAAGCTGGGTCAGGAAACACTACAGTTACTGGTGAACTTATGTAAGATGGGTCAGAAAACACAACAGTTACTGGTGAAGTTAGGTAAGTTTGGTCAGGAAACACAACAGTTACTGCTGAAGTTAGGTAAACTGGGTCAGGAATCATAAAAGTTACTGGTGAAGCTAGGTAAGTTGAGTGAGAAAGCACAACAGTTACTGGTGAAGTTAGGTAAGCTGGGTCAGGAAACACAACAGTTACTGGTAAAGTCAGGTAAGAACTGTCGGAAACACTACAGTTACTGGTGAAGTTATGTAAGCTGGGGCAGGAAACACAAGTTACTGGTGAAGTTAGGTAAGCTGACTTAGGAAGCACAACAGTTACTGGTGAAGTTATGTAAGCTGAAAGAGGAAACGAAACAGTTACTCAGTGAGTTAGATAAACTGGGTCAGGAAACACTACAATTCCTGGGTACGTTAGTTAAGCTGGGTCAAAAAACACTACAGTTACTAGGCAAGTTAGCTAAGCTGGGTCAGGAAGCACAACAGTTACTGTTGAAGTTATGTAAGTTGGGTAGGAAACATTACAGTTACTGGGGAAGGTATGTAAGCTGGGTAAGGAAGCACAAGGGTTACTGGTGAAGTTATGTAAGGTGGTTCAGGAAACACTTCAGTTACTGGTGAAGTTATGAAAGCTGGGTAAGTAAACACAACAGTTACTGGCGAAGTTATGTAAGCTGGATGAGGAAACACAACAGTTACACGTGAAGTTATGTAAGCTGGGTCAAGAAACACAACAGTTACTGGTGAAGTTATGTAAGATGGGTCAGGAAACACAGCAGATAATGGTGAAGTCAGGTAAGCTGGGTGAAGAAACACTAGATTTACTGGTGAGGTTATGTAAGCTTGGGCAGAAAACACAGTAGTTACTGGCGAAGTTAGATAAGTTGGGTCAGGAAACACAACAGTTACTGGTGAAGTTATGTAACCTGGGTCAGGAAACACAACAGTTACTGGTGAAATTATGTAAGCTGGGTCAGGAAACAACAGTTACTAGTGAAGTTATGTAAGCTGGGTCGGGAAACACATCAGTTACTGGTGAAGTTATGTAAGCTTGGTCAGGAAACAACAGTTACTGGTAAAGTTATGCAATCTGCAACAGGAAACAATTCACTTACTGGTGAAGTTATGTAAGCTGGGTTAGGAAACACAACAGTTACTGGTGAAGTTATGATAAGCTGGGTCAGGAAACACAACAATTACTTGTGAAGCTAGGTAATCTGGGTCAGCAAACACAACAGTTACTGGTGACGTTAAGTAAGCTGGGTCAGGAAAGACAATAGTTACTGGTGAAGTTATGTAAGCTGGGTCAGGAGTATTACAACCCAGGAGACCAAATGGCCTGTTATCCTGGGCGTAAAGGGAGCAGAATAAACACAGCAGAAAAACTTTTGACTTATATTATCCTTCACCAATTAGAAAAGAAGTATGTACACTATATACACTATGTACAGCTATAGGTACTAGTGCACTCCACGGTAAGCAAGGCACAATAGAAGCCACTGTAGAGCAGACCTTGCTTCAATCAGCTCTAGAATGGGAACGACAAGGGCAGACAGGAGAGTGGTACCCACATAACCTCTGCGATTGCCAAAACCATCTTCTCATTGGCTGGAACCTGGGTACTGGTTGAACGACGGGCCCCCATCGTCAACCCTCAGTCCCCTAGTTCGCTGGTTGGGAATGATAGCCTGTAAATGAGGGAGTGTACATGCGCCGAATAAAGGTTACATACTCTTTGCATGCCACAAGGAAACACAACACATACTTGTGAAGTTAGGTAAGCTGGGTCAGGGAACACAGCAGTTACTTCTGAAATTTGGTAAGCTGGGTCAGGAAAAAAACCAGTTACTAGTGAAGATATGTGGGCTGGGTCAGGAAACACAACAGTTTCTGGTGAAGTTAGGTAAGCAGCATCATGAAACACAACACTTACTGGTGAAGTTAGGTAAGCTGAATCAGGAAACACAACAGTTACTGGTGATGTTATGTAAGCTGGGTCAGGAAACACAACAGTTGCTTGTGAATTTAGGTAAGCTGAGTCAGGAAACACAACAGTAACTGGTGAAGTTAGGTAAGCTATGTCAGGAAACACTACAGTTACTGGGTAAGTTAGCTAAGCATGGTCGTAAACACGACAGTTACTGGTGAAGTTATGTAAGCTGGGTCAGAAAACAGTACAGCTACTGGTGAAGTTATGTAAGCTGGGTCAGGAAACACAACAGTTACTAGTGACGTTATGTAGGCTGGGTCAGGAAACACTACAGTTACAGGTGAAGATATGCAAGCTGGGTCAGGAAACACTACAGTTACTGGTGAAGTTATGTAAGCTGCTTCAGGAAACACAACAGTTACTTTTGAATTTAGGAAAGCTGGGTCAGGAAACACAACAGTTACTGGTGAAGTTAGGTAAGTTTGGTCAGGAAACTCAACAGTTACTGCTGAAGTTAGGAAAACTGGGTCAGGAATCATAAAAGTTACTGGTGAAGTTAGGTAAGTTGAGTGAGGAAGCACAACAGTTACTGGTGAAGTTTGGTAATCTGGGTCAGGAAACACAACAGTTACTGGTAAAGTTAGGTAAGAACTGTCAGGAAACACTACAGTTACTGGTGAAGTTATGTAAGCTGGGGCAGGAAACACAGCAGTTACTGGTGAAGTTAGGTAAGCTGACTTAGGAAGCACAACAGTTACTGGTGAAGTTATGTCAGCTGAAAGAGGAAACGAAACAGTTACTCAGTGAGTTAGATAAGCTGGGTCAGGAAACACTACAGTTACAGTTGAAGTTATATAAGTTGGGTAGGAAACATTACAGTTACTGGGGAAGGTATTTAAGCTGGGTAAGGAAGCACAAGGGTTACTGGTGAAGTTATGTAAGCCGGTTCAGGAAACATTTCAGTTACTGGTGAAGTTATGAAAGCTGGGTAAGTAAAGACAACAGTTACTGGTGAAGTTATGTAAGCTGGGTGAGGAAACGCAACAGTTACACGTGAAGTTATGTAAGCTGGGTCAAGAAACACAACAGTTACTGGTGAAGTTATGTAAGATGGGTCAGGAAACACAACAGTTACTGGTGAAGTTAGGTAGGCTGGGTCAGGAAACACTAGAGTTACTGGTGAGGTTATGTAAGCTGGGACAGAAACCACAGTAGTTACTGGCGAAGTTAGATAAGTTGGGCCAGGAAACATAACAGTTACTGGTGAAGTTATGTAAGCTGAAAGAGGAAACGAAACAGTTACTCAGTGAGTTAGAAAAGCTAGGTTAGGAAACACTACAATTCCTGGGTACGTTAGGTAAGCTGGGTCAGGAAGCACAACAGTTACTGTTGAAGTTATGTAAGTTGGGTAGGAAACATTACAGTTACTGGGGAAGGTATGTAAGCTGGGTAAGGAAGCACAAGGGTTACTGGTGAAGTTATGTAAGCTGGTTCAAGAAACACTTCAGTTACTGGTGAAGTTATGAAAGCTGGGTAAGTAAAGACAACAGTTACTGGTGAAGTTATTAAAGCTGGGTGAGGAATCACAACAGTTACACGTGAAGTTATGTAAGGTGGGTCAAGAAACACAACAGTTACTGGTGAAGTTGTGTGAGATGGGTCAGGAAACACAACAGTTACTGGTGAAGTTAGATAAGCTGGGTCAGGAAACACTAGAGTTAGTGGTGAGGTTATGTAAGCTGGGACAGAAAACACAGTAGTTACTGGCGAGGTTAGGTAAGTTGGGTCAGGAAACACAACAGTTACTGGAGATTTTACGTAAGCTGGGAGAGGAAACACAACAGTTACTGGTGAAGTTAGATAAGAAGCATCAGGAAACACAACAGTTACTGGTGAAGTTAGGTAAGATGGGTCAGGAAACACAACAGTTACTGGTGAAGTTAGGTAAGATGGGTCAGGAAACACAACAGTTACTGGTGAAGTTACATAAGCTAGGTCAGGAAACACAACAGTTACTGGTAAAGTTAGGAAAGTTGGGTCAGCAAACACAACAGTTTCTGGAGAAGTTAGGAAAGCTAGGCAAGGAAACACAGCAGTTACTGGTGAAGTTAGGTAAGCAGGGTCAGGAAACACAACAGTTTCTGGTGAAGTTAGGTAAGCTCGGTCAGGAAATACAAAAGTTACTGGAGAAGTTATGTAAGCTGGGACAGGAAACACAACAGTTACTGGTGAAGCTAGGTAACCTGGGTCAGAAAACACAACAGTTACTGGTGAAGTTAGGTAAGCTGGGTCAGGAAACACAACAGTTACTGGTGAAGTTATGTAAGATTAGTAAGGAAACACAACAGTTACAGGATGAAGTTAGTTAAGCTGGGGAAGGAAACACAACAGTTTCCCGTGAAGTTAGGTAAGCTCGGTCAGGAAACACAACAGTTACTGGAGAAGTTATGTAAGCTGGGTCAGAAAACACAACAGTTACTGGTGAAGTTAGGTAAGCTGAGTCAGGAAACACAACAGTTACTGGAGAAGTTCTGTATGCTGGGTCAGGAAACACAGCAGTTACAGGATGGAGTTAGTTAAGCTGGGGAAGGAAACAGCAGATACTGGTGAAGTTAGGTAAGCTGGCTCAGGAAACACTAGAGTTACTAGTGAATTTATGTAAGCTGGGTCAGCAAACACAACAGTTACTAGTGAAGATAGGTGTGCTGGGTCAGAAAACACAATAATCACCGGTGAAGTTAGGTAAGTTGTGTCAGGAAAGACAACAGTTACAGGTGAAATTAGGTAAACTGGCTCAGGAAACACAACTGTTACTTGTGAATTTAGGTAAGCGGGCTCAGGAAACACTACAGATACTGGGTAAGTTAGCTAAGCTGGGTCAGGAAACACAACAGTTACTGGTGAAGTTATGTAAGTTGGATGAGGAAACACAACAGTTACTGGTGAAGTTATGTAAGCTGGGTCAGGACACACAACACTTACTCGTGAAGTTAGGTTAGCTTGGTCAGAAAACATTGCATATGCTGGTGAAGTTATGTAAGCTGGGTCAGAAAACGCAACAGTTACTGGTGAAGTTAGATAAGTTGGGTCAGGAAACACAACAGTAATTTGTGAAGTTAGGTAAACTGTGTCAGTTACTGGTGAAGTTTTGTAAGCTTGTTCAGGAGACACAAGAGTTACTGGTGAAGTTAGGTAAGCTGAGAAAGGAAACAGAAGAAAAACTGGAGAAGTTAGGAAAGCTGGTTCAGCAAACACAATAGTTACTCGGTAAGTTAGGTAAGCTGGGTCAGGAAACGCTACACTTACTAGGTAAGTTAGGTAAACTGGGTAAGGAAACACAACAGTTACTGGTGAAGTTATGTAAGATGGGTCAGGAAACACAACAGTTACTGGTGAAGTTAGGTAAGCTGGGTCAGGAAACACTACAGTTACTGGTGAGGTTATGTCAGCTGGGGCAGAAAACACTATAGTTACTGGTAAAGTTAGATAAGTTGGGTCAAGAATCTCAACAGTTACTGGTGAAGTTAGGTAAACTGGGTCAGGAAACAAAACAGTTACTGGTGAAGTTAGGTAAACTGGGTCAGGAAACACAACAGTTACTGGTGAAATTATGTAAGCTGAGTCAGGAAACACAACAGTTCCTGGTGAAGTTAGGTAAGCTGGATCAGAAAACACAACAGTTACTGATGAAGTTAGGTAAGCTGGGTCAGGAAACACTACAGTTACTGGTGAGGTTATGTCAGCTGGGGCAGAAAACACTATAGTTACTTTTAAAGTTAGATAAGTTGGGTCAAGAATCTCAACAGTTACTGGTGAAGTTAGGTAAACTGGGTCAGGAAACAAAACAGTTACTGGTGAAGTTAGGTAAGCTGGGTCAGAAAACACAACAGTTACTGGTGAAATTATGTAAGCTGGGTAAGAAAACACAACAGTTACAGCTGAAGTTATACAAGCTGGGTGAAGAAACACAAAAGTTCCTGGTGAAGCTAGGTAAGCTGGATCATGAAACACAACAGTTACTGGTGAAGTTAGGTAAGCTGGGTAAGGAAACACAACAGTTACTGGTGAAGTTATGTAAGCTGAGTCAGGAAACACAACAGTTCCTGGTGAAGTTAGGTAAGCTGGATCAGAAAACACAACAGTTACTGATGAAGTTAGGTAAGCTGGGTCAGGAAACACTACAGTTATTGGTGAAGTTATGTAAGCTGAGTCAGGAAACACAACAGTTACTGGTGAAGTTAGGTAAGCTGGGTCAGGAAACACAACAGTTACTGGTGAAGTTACGTAACCTGGGTCAGGAAACACAACAGTTACTGGTGAAGTTATGTAAGCTGGGTCAGGAAACACAACAGTTAGAGGTGAAGTTATGTAAGCTGGGTCAGGAAACACAACAGTTACTGGTGAAGTTATGTAAGCTGGGTCAGGAAACGCAACAGTTACTGGTGAAGTTATGTAAGCTGGGTCAGGAAACACAACAGTTACTGGTGAAGTCAAATAAGCTGGGTCAGGAAACAATTCAGTTTCTGGTGAAGTTGTGTAAGCAGGGTCAGGAAACACTACAGTTACTGGTGAAGTTATGTAAGCGTGGTCAGAAAACACAACAGTTACTCTGAAAGTTAGATAAGCTGGGTCAGGAAACATTACACTTACTGGGTAACTTAGGTAAGCTGGGTCAGGAAACACAACAGTTACTGGTGAAGTTATGTATCCTGCATCAGGAAACACAACAGTTACTGGTGAATTTATGTAAGCTGGGTCAGGAAACACTTCAGTTACTGGTGAAGTTATATAAGCTGGGTCGGGAAACACATCAGTTACTTGTGAAGTTATGTAAGCTGGGTCAGGAAACAACAGTTACTGGTGAAGTTATGTAATCTGCATCAGGATACACTTCACTTACTGGTGAAGTTATGTAAGCGGGGTCAGGAAACACAACAGTTACTGGTGAAGTTATGTAATCTGCATCAGGAAACACTTCACTTACTGGTGAAGTTATGTAACCTGGGTCATTAAACACAACAGTTACTTGTGAAGTTATGTAAGATGGGTCAGAAAAGACAACAGTTACAGGATGAAGTTAGTTAACCTGGGGAAGGAAACACAACAGTCTCTCGTGAAGTTAGGTAAGCTCGGTCAGGAAACACAACAGTTACTGGTGAAGTTATGATAAGCTGGGTCAGGAAACAACAGTTACTGGTGACGTTAGGTAAATTGGGTCAGGAAACAAAACAGTTGCAGGTAAAGCTAAGTAAGCTGGATCAGGAAACACAAGTTACTGGTAAAGCTAGGTAACCTGGGTCAGCAAACACAACAGTTACTGGTGACGTTAAGTAAGCTGGGTCAGGAAAGACAATAGTTACTTGTGAAGTTATGTAAGCTGGGTCAGGAATATTACAACCCCGGAGTCCAAATGGCCTGTTATCCTGGGTGTAGAGGGAGCAAAATAAACACAGCAGTAAAACTTTTGACTTATATTATCCTTCACCAATTAGAACAGAAGTATGTTCACTATATAGACTATGTACAGCTATAGATATTAGTACACTCCACGGTAAGCAAGGCAGAATAGAAGCCACTGTAGAGCAGACCTTGTTTCAACCAGCTCTAGAATGGGAATGACAAGGGCAGACAGGAGAGTGGTACCCACATAACCTCTGCGATTGCCAAAACCATCTTCTCATTGGCTGGAACTTGGGTACTCGTTGAACGATGGGGCCTCATCGTCAACCCTCAGTCCCCTAGTTCGCTGGTTGGGGGAGATAGCCTGTAAATTAGGGTGTGTACATGCGCCGAATAACACTTTCTTGTGAAGTTAGGTAAGCTGGGTCAGGAAACACAACAGTTACAGTTGAAATTTGGAAAGCTGGGTCTGGAAACAAAACAGTTACTAGTGAAGTTATATGGGCTGGGTCAGGAAACACAACAGATACTGGTGAAGTTAGGTAAGCAGCATCATGAAACACAACACTTACTGCTGAAGTTAGGTAAACTGTATCAGGAAACACAACAGTTACTGGTGAAGTTAGGTAAGATTTTTCAGGAAACACAACCGTTACTGGTGAAGTTATGTAAGCTGGGTCACGAAACACACCAGTTACTGTTGAAATTTGGTAAGCTGGGTCAGGAAACACAACAGTTACTGGTGAAGTTAGGTAAGATGGGTCAGGAAACACAGTAGTTTGTGGTGAAGTTATGTAAGCTGGGTCAGGAAACACAACAGCTGCTTGTGAAGTTAAGTAAGCTGAGTCAGGAAACACAACAGTAACTGGTGAAGTTAGGTAAGCTGGGAAAGGAAACACAACAGCTACTCGGTAAGTTAGGTAAGCTATATCAGGAAACACTACAGTTACTTTTTAAGTTAGCTAAGCATGGTCGTAAACACGGCACTTACTGTTGAAGTTATGTAAGCTGGGTCAGGAAACACTACACCTACTGGTGAAGTTATGTAAGATGGGTCAGGAAACGCAACAGTTCCTAGTCACGTTATGTAAGCTGAAAGAGGAAACACAACAGTTACTCAGTGAATTAGGTAAGCTGGGTCAGGAAACACTACACTTCCTGGGTAAGTTCGTTAAGCTGGGACAGGAAACACTACAGTTACTAGGTAAGTTAGCTAAGCTGGGTCAGGAAGCACAACAGTTACTGTTGAAGTTATGTAAGCTGGGTAGGAAACATTACAGTTACTTGTGAAGGAATGTAAGCTGGGAAAGGAAGCACAAGGGTTACTGGTGAAGTTATGTAAGCTGGCTCAGGAAGCACAACAGTTACTAGCGAAGTTGTGTAAGCTAGGTCAGGGAACACTTCAGTTACTGGTGAAGTTATGAAAGCAGGGAAAGTAAACACAACAGTTACTGGTGAAGTTATGTAAGCTTTGTCAGGAAACACAACAGTTACAATTGAAGTTATGTAAGCTGGGTCAAGAAACACAACAGTTACTGGTGAAGTTAGGTAAGCTGGGTAAGGAAACAACAGATACTGGAGAAGTTAGGTAAGCCGGGTTACTAAACACTACAGTTACTGGTGAAGTTAAGTAACCTGGGCCAGTTGGCATGGAAGGTGTTCTGCCAGCAAGGCATGGAAGGTGTTCTGCCAGCAAGGCATGGAAGGTGTTCTGCCAGCAAGGCATGGAAGGTGTTCTGCCAGCAAGGCATGGAATGTGTTCTGCCAGCATGGCATGGAAGGTGTTCTGCCAGCAAGGCATGGAAGGTGTTCTGCCAGCAAGGCATGGAAGGTGTTCTGCTAGCAAGGCATGGAAGGTGTTCTGCCAGCATGGCATGGAAGGTGTTCTGCCAGCATGGCATGGAAGGTGTTCTGCCAGCAAGGCATGGAATGTGTTCTGCCAGCATGGCATGGAAGGTGTTCTGCCAGCATGGCATGGAAGGTGTTCTGCCAGCAAGGCATGGAAGGTGTTCTGCCAGCAAGGCATGGAAGGTGTTCTGCAAGCATGGCATGGAAGGTGTTCTGCCAGCAAGGCATGGAAGGTGTTCTGCCAGCAAGGCATGGAAGGTGTTCTGCCAGCAAGGCATGGAAGGTGTTCTGCCAGTAAGGCATGGAAGGTGTTCTGCCAGCATGGCATGGAAGGTGTTCTGCCAGCAAGGCATTGAATGTGTTCTGCCAGCAAGGCATGGAAGGTGTTCTGCCAGCATGGCATGTAAGGTGTTCTGCCAGCAAGGCATGGAAGGTGTTCTGCCAGCATGGCATGGAAGGTGTTCTGCCAGCAAGGCATGGAAGGTGTTCTGCCAGCATGGCATGGAAGGTGTTCTGCCAGCAAGGCATGGAATGTGTTCTGCCAGCATGGCATGGAAGGTGTTCTGCCAGCATGGCATGGAAGGTGTTCTGCCAGCAAAGCATCGAAGGTGTTCTGCAAGCATGGCATGGAAGGTGTTCTGCCAGCAAGGCATGGAAGGTGTTCTGCCAGCATGGCATGGAAGGTGTTCTGCCAGCATGGCATGGAACGTGTTCTGCCAGCATGGCATGGAAGGTGTTCTGCCAGCAAGCATGGAAGGTGTTCTGCAGCATGGCATGGAAGGTGTTCTGCCAGCAAGGCATGGAAGGTGTTCTGCCAGCAAGGCATGGAAGGTGTTCTGCCAGCAAGGCATGGAAGGTGTTCTGCTAGCAAGGCATGGAAAGTGTTCTGCCAGCAAGGCATGGAAGGTGTTCTGCCAGCAAGGCATGGAAGGTGTTCTGCTAGCAAGGCATGGAAGGTGTTCTGCCAGCAAGGCATGGAAGGTGTTCTGCTAGCAAGGCATGGAAGGTGTTCTGCCAGCAAGGCATGGAAGGTGTTCTGCCAGCAAGGCATGGAAGGTGTTCTGCAGCAAGGCATGGAAGGTTTGTTCTGCCAGCATGGCATGGAAGGTGTTCTGCCAGCAAGGCATGGAAGGTGTTCTGCCAGCATGGCATGGAAGGTGTTCTGCCAGCAAGGCATGGAAGGTGTTCTGCTAGCAAGGCATGGAAGGTGTTCTGCCAGCATGGCATGGAAGGGTGTTCTGCAGCAAGGCATGGAAGGTGTTCTGCCAGCAAGGCATGGAAGGTGTTCTGCCAGCAAGGCATGGAAGGTGTTCTGCAGCAAGGCATGGAAGGTGTTCTGCCAGCAAGGCATGGAAGGTGTTCTGCAGCAGGCATGGAAGGTGTTCTGCCAGCAAGGCATGGAAGGTGTTCTGCTAGCAAGGCATGGAAGGTGTTCTGCAGCAAGGCATGGAAGGTGTTCTGCCAGCAAGGCATGGAAGGTGTTCTGCAGCAAGGCATGGAAGGTGTTCTGCAGCATGGCATGGAAGGTGTTCTGCCAGCAAGGCATGGAAGGTGTTCTGCCAGCAAGCATGGAAGGTGTTCTGCTAGCAAGGCATGGAAGGTGTTCTGCCAGCATGGCATGGAAGGTGTTCTGCCAGCATGGCAGGAAGGTGTTCTGCCAGCATGGCATGGAAGGTGTTTCCAGCATGGCATGGAAGGTGTTCTGCCAGCAAGGCATGGAAGGTGTTCTGCCAGCAGGCATGGAAGGTGTTCTGCAAGCATGGCATGGAAGGTGTTCTGCAGCAAGGCATGGTAAGGTGTTCTGCCAGCAAGGCATGGAAGGTGTTCTGCCAGCAAGGCATGGAAGGTGTTCTGCAGCCAAGGCATGGAAGGTGTTCTGCCAGCAAGGCATGGAAGGTGTTTGCCAGCATGGCAGGAAGGTGTTCTGCCAGCAAGGCATTGAATGTGTTCTGCTAGCAAGGCATGGAAGGTGTTCTGCCAGCATGGCATGGAAGGTGTTCTGCCAGCAAGGCATGGAAGGTGTTCTGGCAGCATGGCATGGAAGGTGTTCTGCCAGCAAGGCAGGAAGGTGTTCTGCACTGGCTTGGAAGGTGTTCTGCCAGCAAAGGCATGGATGTGTTCTGCCAGCATGGATGGAAGGTGTTCTGCCAGCATGGCATGGAAGGTGTTCTGGCAGCAGGCATCGAAGGTGTTCTGCACCCATGGCATGGAAGGTGTTCTGCCAGCAGGCATGGAAGGTGTTCTGCCAGCATGGCAGGGAGGTGTTCTGCCAGCATGGCAGGGCAGGTGTTCTGCAGCATGGCAGGGCAGGTGTTCTGCCAGCATGGCATGGAGGTGTTCTGCCAGCATGGCAGGGCAGGTGTTCTGCCACCATGGCATGGGCAGGTGTTCTGCCAGCATGGCAGGGCAGGTGTTCTGCCAGCATGGCAGGCAGGGTTCTGCCAGCAAGGCAGGGCAGGTGTTCTGCCAGCATGGCAGGGCAGGTGTTCTGCCGGCAAGGCAGGGCAGGTGTTCTGCCAGCTGGCAGGGCAGGTGTTCTGCCAGCATGGCAGGGAGGTGTTCTGCCAGCATGGCAGGGCAGGTGTTCTGCCAGCATGGAAGGGCAGGTGTTCTGCCAGCATGGCATGGAAGGTGTTCTGCCAGCATGGCAGGGAAGGTGTTCTGCCAGCAAGGCAGGGCAGGTGTTCTGCCAGCATGGCAGGGCAGGTGTTCTGCCAGCATGGCAGGGCAGGTGTTCTGCAGCATGGCAGGGCAGGTGTTCTGCCAGCATGGCAGGGCAGGTGTTCTGCCAGCATGGCATGGAAGGTGTTCTGCCAGCATGGCAGGGCAGGTGTTCTGCCAGCATGGCAGGGCAGGTGTTCTGCCAGCATGGCAGGGCAGGTGTTCTGCCAGCATGGCAGGGCAGGTGTTCTGCCAGCATGGCAGGGCAGGTGTTCTGCCAGCATGGCAGGGCAGGTGTTCTGCCAGCATATCAGGGCAGGTGTTCTGCCAGCATGGCAGGGCAGGTGTTCTGCCAGCATGGCAGGGCAGGTGTTCTGCCAGCATGGCATGGGCAGGTGTTCTGCCAGCATGGCAGGGCAGGTGTTCTGCCAGCATGGCAGGGCAGGTGTTCTGCCAGCAAGGCAGGGCAGGTGTTCTGCCAGCATGGCAGGGCAGGTGTTCTGCCGCATGCATGGAAGGTGTTCTGCCAGCATGGCAGGGCAGGTGTTCTGCCAGCATGGCAGGGAAGGTGTTCTGCCAGCATGGCAGGGCAGGTGTTCTGCCAACATGGCAGGGCAGGTGTTCTGCCAGCATGGCAGGGCATGGTGTTCTGCCAGCATGGCAGGGCAGGTGTTCTGCCAGCATGACATGGAAGGTGTTCTGCCAGCATGGCAGGGCAGGTGTTCTGCCAGCATGGCAGGGCAGGTGTTCTGCCAGCATGGCAGGGCAGGTGTTCTGCCAGCATGGCATGGAAGGTGTTCTGCCAGCATGGCAGGGCAGGTGTTCTGCCAGCATGGCAGGGCAGGTGTTCTGCCAGCATGGCATGGAAGGTGTTCTGCCGCATGGCAGGGCAGGTGGTTCTGCCAGCATGGCAGGGCAGGTGTTCTGCCAGCATGGCAGGGCAGGTGTTTCTGCCAGCATGGCATGGAAGGTGTTCTGCCAGCATGGCAGGGCAGGTGTTCTGCCAGCATGGCAGGGCAGGTGTTTCTGCAGCATGGCAGGGCAGGTGTTCTGCCAGCATGGCGGCAGGTGTTCTGCCAGCATGGCAGGGCAGGTGTTCTGCCAGCATGGCATTGAACGTGTTCTGCCAGCATGGCAGGGCAGGTGTTCTGCCAGCATGGCAGGGCAGGTGTTCTGCAGCATGGCAGGAAGGTGTTCGCCAGCATGGCATGGAGGTCTTCTGCCAGCATGGCAGGGACAGGTGTTCTGCCAGCATGGCAGTGGCAAGTGTTCTGCCAGCAGGGCCCAGGGCAGGTGTTCTGCCAGCATGGCAGGGCAGGTGTTCTGCCAGCATGGCAGGGCAGGTGTTCTGCCAGCATGGCATGGAAGGTGTTCTGCCAGCATGGCAGGGCAGGTGTTCTGCCAGCATGGCAGGGAAAGGTGTTCTGCCAACATGGCAGGGCAGGTGTTCTGCCAGCATGGCAGGGCAGGTGTTCTGCCAGCATGGCAGGGCAGGTGTTCTGCCAGCATGGCAGGGAAGGTGTTCTGCCAGCATGGCAGGGAAGGTGTTCTGCCAGCATGGCAGGGCAGGTGTTCTGCCAGCATGGCAGGGCAGGTGTTCTGCCAGCATGGCAGGGCAGGTGTTCTGCCAGATGCTATGGGGGTTGTCTCCCAGCATCTCGGGCAGGTGTTCTGCCAGCATGGCAGGGAAGGTGTTCTGCCAGCATGGCAGGGCAGGTGTTCTCCCAGCATGGCAGGGCAGGTGTTCTGCCAGCATGGCAGGGCAGGTGTTCTGCCAGCATGGCAGGGCAGGTGTTCTGCCAGCATGGCAGGGCAGGTGTTCTGCCAGCATGGCAGGGCAGGTGTTCTGCCAGCATGGCAGGGCAGGTGTTCTGCCAGCATGGCAGGGCAGGTGTTCTGCCAGCATGGCAGGGCAGGTGTTCTGCCAGCATGGCAGGGCAGGTGTTCTGCCAGCATGGCAGGGGACGTGTTCTGCCAGCATGGCAGGGCAGGTTTTTCTGCCAGCATGGCAGGGCAGGTGTTCTGCCAGCATGGCAGGGCAGGTGTTCTGCCAGCATGGCAGGACAGGTGTTCTGCCAGCATGGCATGGAAGGTCTTCTGCCAGCATGGCAGGGCAGGTGTTCTGCCAGCATGGCAGGGCAAGTGTTCTGCCAGCATGGCGGGGGCAGGTGTTCTGCCAGCATGGCAGGGCAGGTGTTCTGCCAGCATGGCAGGGCAGGTGTTCTGCCAGCATGGCATGGAAGGTGTTCTGCCAGCATGGCAGGGCAGGTGTTCTGCCAGCATGGCAGGGCAGGTGTTCTGCCAACATGGCAGGGAAGGTGTTCTGCCAGCATGGCAGGGCAGGTGTTCTGCCAGCATGGCAGGCAGGTGTTCTGCCAGCATGGCAGGGAAGGTGTTCTGCCAGCATGGCAGGGCAGGTGTTCTGCCAGCATGGCAGGGCAGGTGTTCTGCCAGCATGGCAGGGCAGGTGTTCTGCCAGCATGGCAGGGCAGGTGTTCTGCCAGCATGCTAAGGCGGGTGTCCTGCCAGCATGGCAGGGCAGGTGTTCTGCCAGCATGGCAGGGAAGGTGTTCTGCCAGCGTGGCAGGGCAGGTGTTCTGCCAGCATGGCAGGGCAGGTGTTCTGCCAGCATGGCAGGGCAAGTCTTCTGCCAGCATGGCAGGGCAGGTGTTTTGCCAGCATGGCAGGGCAGGTGTTCTGCCAGCATGGCAGGGCAGGTGTTCTGCCGCATGGCAGGGCAGGTGTTCTGCCAGCATGGCAGGGCAGGTGTTCTGCCAGCATGGCATGGCAGGTGTTCTGCCAGCATGGCAGGGCAGGTGTTCTGCCAGCATGGCAGGGCAGGTGTTCTGCCAGCATGGCAGGGCAGGTGTTCTGCCAGCAGGCAGGGCAGTGTTCTGCCAGCATGGCAGGGCAGGTGTTCTGCTAGCATGGCAGGGCAGGTGTTCTGCCAGCATGGCAGGGCAGGTGTTCTGCCAGCATGGCAGGGCAGGTGTTCTGCCAGCATGGCAGGGCAGGTGTTCTGCCAGCATGGCATGGCAGGTGTTCTGCCAGCATGGCAGGGCGGGTGTTCTTCCAGCATGGCAGGGCAGGTGTTCTGCCAGCATGGCAGGGCAGGTGTTCTGCCAGCATGGCAGGGCAGGTGTTCTGCCAGCATGGCAGGGCAGGTGTTCTGCCAGCATGGCATGGAAGGTGTTCTGCCAGCATGGCAGGGCAGGTGTTCTGCCAGCATGGCAGGGCAGGTGTTCTGCCAGCATGGCAGGGCAGGTGTTCTGCCAGCATGGCAGGGCAGGTGTTCTGCCAGCATGGCATGGCAGGTGTTCTGCCAGCATGGCAGGGCAGGTGTTCTGCCAGCATGGCAGGGCAGGTGTTCTGCCAGGCCAGGGCAGGTGTTCTGCCAGCATGGCATGGCAGGTGTTCTGCCAGCAGGGCAGGGCAGGTGTTCTGCCAGCATGGCAGGGCAGGTGTTCTGCCAGCATGGCAGGGCAGGTGTTCTGCCAGCATGGCATGGCAGGTGTTCTGCCAGCATGGCAGGGAGGTGTTCTGCCAGCATGGCAGGGCAGGTGTTCTGCCAGCATGGCAGGGCAGGTGTTCTGCCAGCATGGCATGGAAGGTGTTCTGCCAGCATGGCAGGGCAGGTGTTCTGCCAGCATGGTAGGGCAGGTGTTCTGCCAGCATGGCATGGCAGGTGTTCTGCCAGCATGGCACGGAAGGTGTTCTGCCAGCATGGCATGGAAGGTGTTCTGCCAGCATGGCATGGAAGGTGTTCTGCCAGCATGGCATGGAAGGTGTTCTGCCAGCATGGCATGGAAGGTGTTCTGCCAGCATGGCATGGAAGGTGTTCTGCCAGCAAGGCATGGAAGGTGTTCTGCCAGCATGGCATGGAAGGTGTTCTGCCAGCAAGGCATGGAAGGTGTTCTGCCAGCAAGGCATGGAAGGTGTTCTGCCAGCAAGGCATGGAAGATGTTCTGCCAGCATGGCATGGAAGGTGTTCTGCCAGCAAGGCAGGAAGGTGTTTCTGCCAGCTGGCATGCAAGGTGTTCTGCCAGCAAGGCATGGAAGGTGTTCTCCCAGCATGGCATGGAAGGTTTCTGCTAGCATGGCATGGAAGGTGTTCTGCTTGTATGGCATGGAAGGTGTTCTGCTAGTTTTGGCATGGAAGGTGTTCTGCTAGCATGGCATGGAAGGTGTTCTGCCAGCATGGCATGGAATGTGTTCTGCTAGCATGGCATGGAAGGTGTTCTGCTAGCATGGCATGGAAGGTGTTCTGCTAGCATGGCATGGAAGGTGTTCTGCCAGCATGGCATGGAAGGGTGTTCTGCTAGCATGGCATGGAAGGTGTTCTGCAGCATGGCATGGAAGGTGTTTGCTAGCATGGCAGGGAAAGGTGTTCTGCTAGCATGGCTTGGAAGGTGTTCTGCCAGCATGGCATGGAAAGTGTTCTGCTAGCATGGCATGGAAGGTGTTCTGCCAGCATGGCATGGAAGGTGTTCTGCTAGCATGGCATGGAAGGTGTTCTGCCAGCATGGCATGGAAGGTGTTCTGCTAGCATGGCATGGAAGGTGTTCTGCTAGCATGGCATGGAAGGTGTTCTGCCAGCATGGCATGGAAGGTGTTCTGCTAGCATGGCATGGAAGGTGTTCTGCCAGCATGGCATGGAAGGTGTTCTGCTAGCATGGCATGGAAGGTGTTCTGCCAGCATGGCATGGAAGGTGTTCTGCCAGCATGGCATGGAAGGTGTTTGCTAGCATGGCATGGAAGGTGTTCTGCCAGCATGGCATGGAAGGTGTTCTGCCAGCATGGCATGGAAGGTGTTCTGCTAGCATGGCATGGAAGGTGTTCTGCTAGCATGGCATGGAGGTGTTCTGCCAGCATGGCATGGAAGGTGTTCTGCTAGCATGGCATGGAAGGTGTTCTGCTAGCATGGCATGGAAGGTGTTCTGCTAGCATGGCATGGAAGGTGTTCTGCCAGCATGGCATGGCAGGTGTTCTGCCAGCATGGCAGGGCAGGTGTTCTTCCAGCATGGCAGGGCAGGTGTTCTGCCAGCATGGCAGGGCAGGTGTTCTGCCAGCATGGCAGGGCAGGTGTTCTGCCAGCATGGCAGGGCAGGTGTTTTGCCAGCATGGCATGGAAGGTGTTCTGCCAGCATGGCAGGGCAGGTGTTCTTGCCAGCATGGCAGGGCAGGTGCTTTCAGCATGGCAGGGCGGTGTTCTGCCAGAATGGCATGGCAGGTGTTCTGCCAGCATGGCAGGGGCAGGTGTTCTGCCAGCATGGCAGGGCAGGTGTTCTGCAGCTTGGCAGGGCAGGTGTTCTGCCAGCATGGCATGGCAGGTGTTCTGCCAGCAGGGCAGGGCAGGTGTTCTGCCAGCATGGCAGGGCAGGTGTTCTGCCAGCATGGCATGGCAGGTGTTCTGCCAGCATGGCATGGCAGGTGTTCTGCCAGCATGGCCGGGCAGGTGTTCTGCCAGCATGGCAGGGCAGGTGTTCTGCCAGCATGGCAGGGCAGGTGTTCTGCCAGCATGGCATGGAAGGTGTTCTGCCAGCATGGCAGGGCAGGTGTTCTGCCAGCATGGCAGGGCAGGTGTTCTGCCAGCATGGCATGGCAGGTGTTCTGCCAGCATGGCATGGAAGGTGTTCTGCCAGCATGGCATGGAAGGTGTTCTGCCAGCATGGCATGGAAGGTGTTCTGCCAGCATGGCAGGGCAGGTGTTCTGCCAGCATGGCAGGGCAGGTGTTCTGCCAGCATGGCATGGCAGGTGTTCTGCCAGCATGGCATGGAAGGTGTTCTGCCAGCATGGCATGGAAGGTGTTCTGCCAGCATGGCATGGAAGGTGTTCTGCCAGCATGGCATGGAAGGTGTTCTGCCAGCATGGCATGGAAGGTGTTCTGCCAGCAGGCATGGAAGGTGTTTGCCAGCATGGCATGGAAGGTGTTCTGCCAGCAAGGCATGGAAGGTGTTCTGCCAGCAAGGCATGGAAGGTGTTCTGCCAGCAAGGCATGGAAGATGTTTTGCCAGCATGGCATGGAAGGTGTTCTGCCAGCAAGGCATGGAAGGTGTTCTGCCAGCATGGCATGGAAAGTGTTCTGCCAGCAAGGCATGGAAGGTGTTCTGCCAGCATGGCATGGAAGGTGTTCTGCCAGCAAGGCATGGAAGATGTTCTGCCAGCATGGCATGGAAGGTGTTCTGCCAGCAAGGCATGGAAGATGTTCTGCCAGCATGGCATGGAAGGTGTTCTGCCAGCATGGCATGGAAGGTGTTCTGCTAGCGTGGCATGGAAGGTGTTCTGCCAGCATGGCGTGGAAGGTGTTCTGCTAGCATGGCATGGAAGGTGTTCTGCCAGCATGGCATGGAAGGTGTTCTGCCAGCATGGCATGGAAGGTGTTTGCCAGCATGGCATGGAAGGTGTTTGCTAGCATGGCATGGAAGGTGTTCTGCTAGCATGGCATGGAAGGTTTTCTGCTAGCATGGCGTGGAAAGGTGTCTTGCCAGCATGCATGGAAGGTGTTGCTGCTAGCATGGCAATGAAGTTTTCTGCCACATGGCTGGAAAGGTGTTCTGCTCGCATGGCATGGAAGGTGTTCCTGCTAGCATGCATGGAAGGTGTTCTGCTAGATGGCATGGAAGGTGTTCCTAGCATTGCTGGAAGAGGTGTTCTGCTAGCATGGGACATGGAAAGTTTCTGCTAGCATGGCAATGGAAGGTGTTCTGACTAGCATGGTCATGGAAGGTGTTCTGCTAGGCATGCATGGAAGGTGTTCTGCTAGCATGGCATGGAGGTGTCTGCTACATGGCAATGGAAGGTTGTTCTGCTGCCAGCATGGCACATGGAAGGTGTTCTGCTAGCTGGCATGGAAGGGTTCTGCCAGCATGGCATGGAAGGTGTTCTGCAAGCATGGCATGGAAGGTGTTCTGCTAGGCATGGCTTGGAAGGTGTTCTGCTAGCATGGCAATGGAAGGTGTTCTGCTAGCATGGCATGGAAAGTGTTTCTGCCAGCATGCACGGAAGTGTTTCTTCTAGCATGGCATTGAAGGTGTTCTGCCAGCATGGCATGGAAGGTTTCTGCTAGCATGGCATGGAAGGTGTGTCTGCTAGCACATTGCAAGGGGAAGGGTGTTCAGCTATGCATGGCATGGAAGTGTTCTGCTACCATGGCATGGAAGGTGTTCTGGCTAGCATGGCATGAAGGTGTTTTCTGCTAGGCATGGCATGGAAGGTGTTCTGCTAGCAGTGGCATGGAAGGTGTTCTGCTAGCTATGGCATGGAAGTTGTATATCTGCTAGCATGGCATGGAGGTGTTCTGCCACCTGCTGGAAGGAGTTCTGCTAGCATGGCATGGAAAGGTGTGACTGCCAGCATGGCATGGAAGGTGTTCTGCCAGCATGGCATTTGTGGGCATTGCAAAGAGTACAACCCTTTATTCGGCGCATGGACACACTTCATTTACAGGCTATACTCTCCCCAACCAGGCGAACCATGTTGCTAAGAGTTGATGATGGGCCCCATGTTCAACTAGTGAGCGCGAGGGTTCGTAGCCATAAGAAGGTGTGGAATTTTGACAAACGCAGAGGTTGATGGATACCGCTCCCTGTCCTGCCCTTGGTCATTCCCATTCTAGAGCTGGTTGAAGCACGGTCTGCTATCTGGGCTTCTAATTCTGCCTTGCTTTTCCTGGAGTGCAATCTATATATTATCACTGTACATAGTGAACATATGCTGTCATAAATTGGTGAAGGATAAAAATAAGTGCGTTGGAAACTTTTTCTACTGTGTTTATTTGCCTCCAATTACAACCTGGGGATAACAGGCATTTGGAATTCCTATGTTGGTAATATGGTTAGCCTGGTCCGAGAGCTGGACTTTAAGAGAAACGGATGAGCTGAGGGTGAAGCTTGTAGCAGGAACATTGTGTAGCTTGCTGTTTCGTCTTCGCTTGACAAATTTTGCGTGTCAGTTGGCTTATGATCAACCTGCTATTGTGTGATCGTTCAAGCAGCTCGCTACTATCTTGTTCAGTGTGTCCGCTTCGCTACGTGGTCATCTTGTGAGCAGTCGGCTTTGCTAGTATGCGTATTCTGCAATCGTACTGTGCATTGCTAAGCGTGTTTCTGCAATTAACGTGATTCGATCAGGGGTATTCTTACTGTGCATAGCGAATAACTTATGCCACCTAGACGAGTCAGAGACGCCTGGTGTCGGCATATACTTTGCATAACCTACGCTAAATTGTACCCTACAGCGTTGTTGGCAAATTGCTCGTTCCATTGGCATCCCTATCAACGCACTCTCACGCTGCGCAACTTCGTTCACGTTTTTTTTTATTTTTGGCCCCTTTTTGACATACTTACTTGAAGAAGAGATGGCACATCAATCAAACTCCTCCTCTCTACGGGAGCTAGGGAAAAAACTCTTATGTTCTCGCATGAGGAAGATGATACACCTACGGAGCAAAATGGTCAGTATGGTGCAGCTTGGTTGTCTCGAGGTGAATCAGCGTCGTTGGCAACTTGAGCTGTCAAAAATCACGCGGAGCTAACTAGGACAAGAGCATTCCGCAAGGGAAGAATTTGATAGGGAAAGAGAAAGGAGGCATTTATCGCATTCTGTAAACGATATTCAGTTTTACCAAAAAGCAGTACAGCTTGTTCCCTGCGCTTCAATGAGGCCGAACCAGAGCAATTTGTTCGAAAGCTTCGAAAATCAGGCTCGAGCCGAGGTGGCCGGAACAGCACTGGGCCCACGGTTGGTTTCATACAGCAATTATTGGGGTAATGCACAGGAATTCGTCGGTATTACTTGACGGCTGAATTCTCTGATTATCCAAGTAGTGAAGACCACAGTGTAGGGAGCATATACCTGTATCCCAGCAGATATCGTAAGACCTTCAAATTGAACAGGCGGCAGCTTTGGTCAATCCCTGGTGGACTTTGTGAGACAGCAAACCAAGAGTATTTACCAAAGCTGGTATAAAGCGAGTGGTGTCCCTAATCTTTGAGGACGGTGCAAGCTTATTCTTATTGTTAACCTTCTGTGAGTCCTGTGGTACCATAGGTTCCGTGTCTGTCAGCAGGATGTGACTTAACCACTTCATTGGAGGCGGCCAGGTTGGCTGATACCTTCGAAACTATACCGCACCTTGTCCCGTAGCGGTCCCCGTCTCCATCTTTTTCAACATCTGGCGTGAGCAGAGATCGACAACATTGAGAATGAAGTGCCAGCCGGAGGAGAGCGCTACGTCATTCCAACAAAGTCACCTTGTGGCCACGCTTCTCAACATATGGTCCCCCTGCGGGAGAGCAAACTACTTATGGAGCATCCTCGACAACAATATCCAGGAGAGGCACCAGCCAGAACCACACCACCTTGCAACGTCATCCAGGGAGTAAAGGGCAAGCCTGTCGTCTGCTTCAGGTGCAATAAAGTAGGTCACATCAGTTCCAACTGCCCCCCCAAAAACCTCAACCCATCGGGAAAATCTCTAATATCCCTAGTAACATGTCCCCTATAGAAGTAGAAAAAAAGGTATGCCCCTTATTATTGCAAGGTCTTAGTTTCCCCTTCATTAAAACTCATAACCAACAAAAGTAAATACCTTTAGAGATACTGGAGCATATTGCTCACATGTCAGAGGAAGGAATATTACCCCTTTCAGAGAATACTTCCTTGAAATCGCTTCAGTTATTTATGGAGCCCTATGGAGAGCTATATATTTCATTTCCTTTGGCATAAAATTTATGTACAGCTCAAATATTACACTGGTACTGACTGTAGGTATTCTCAAAGATTTCCCATGAAAATGGCCTGGGTATTACTGGGTATAACATTACTACTGGGGTTACTTGTGTCCTGAGACCTATAATGATTATGGCATCTCCAGTGTTTGGCCATAACTCGGTATAGATGTGACAGACAACGCCAAGACATGGATTTGGACATAGGCTGGGGAGAAAAGATGACGCTAGGTATAATACCTTGGAGCGGGAGGCTCCGGTGCTAGTCGTGGGGGTCGGAGTGAGGGGAGCGGTTATAAAGCCACGTTGTGTTTTTATGAGACACAACCGCCGAGCCTCGTAAATCAAGTAACAGACCCCGATCATAGCCTTCCTATTCCCAGGTTGCATTGATTGCCAGATGTCCCTGTTTTCCATGCCCCGAGGGACTGTCCTTCCGGAGGAACAACGAAAGGACCCTTCTTTAAAATTCGCTTTGAGGCAGCCATGTGGTAATCCTCTTTTGGGTCGCATCCAGTCAGGTATGAAGTACAAATGATTATTTTGGTTTGCAGCTGAGAACTGGTTAAGGAGATAGAGAGCCTGCAATTATACGACGAGGTTAGTGTTTCCAACCCAAGAATAGACTTCAGATAATTAAATATAGCTCAAAATACGTCATTCAGGAGTCACTTAGGATAACGCAAACCTGTATAGAATCACAAAGAATTTTATAGTGCCAAAAATTAAAGAAAGGTGAAGTGAAGAATCCTTATTAGGTGATGCCTGAGAATGACAGCAAGTTTGGAAACCAGGACATTCCATTAAACCTGCACCTCGCTCTCCAACCCATACCTGCTGAAGGAGAACCTTTTGCAGTTTATTTTAATTATAGATTGTGTAGGTCCACTACACCGAGTCAAATGGTCTTGGAAATCAGTATTATTACAATTATGATAAAGTAACTCAGATAATCCTGAACGAATCCCAATGCGTAGGTATCAATACTAAAGCTATTCTCAAAGCTTTAAACAAAATCCATTTCGGTTTTGGCATTCCTAAAACTATAACAAAGTATCAAGGTACTAACTGTCACAGGCCAAAGCATTTAGTGAAGTATTAAACTATTTTAGGGGATAATTCCATCAACATATCCATCTGCCTATCTCCCTCAGTGCCCCAAGGCGCCTTGGAAAGATTTCCACCAAACATTAAAAACAATGATGAGAAGTTTATGCATGCACTTTTTCGAACATATTGGATGAATCTCTAACCGTTTTAGCTGTCATCAGTACGAGAGACGGTGCAAAGAGCTACAGGGTATAGTCCTTTTGAGCGAATCTTTGGGCACAAAGTACGAAGGTGCCTCTTCGGGGTCTCATAGACGGATGGATGGAGAAAGACGATAAGCTCAGCACTCTTACAACCCCGTCTTCAAGGTTGCAGGTGGCACTTAGTTAACCACTGGCTATCCTAAAGATATCTACTCAAAGTAAGATGAACAGATGTAGACAAAAGTGCACAATTCCGCTCCTTCCATCCAGGAGACAATGTGTTGTGTGCAGGAACCTATACCTGGCCACACCTTGAAAGCTAGATTTTACGGGACCTAAGCATATAGTAGGTAGATTATCATCTTATTTAAATTATGTGGTAGCTCCCATTGATAAGACCTCAAAAACAAAAACTTACCACATTAATCAAATCAAGGCCTTTCATAACACCATATAAAGTCCCATAATGACTCTGGTCCCTCTACCTCTTAGGACGACTCTGACTCTTATGCTTCTATCTCGTGAAATTAAACTAAACTTTCAAATTCCTGTCCTCCTCAAGGTTCCTAGCCCGTAAATGGATGAATTATCTGAAATACAAGCAACCAATTTAACTGAGGACTTCTACAGTCATATCCTAATATTTTTTCGGATGTGTCCGAAAAATGTACAGTTAGGTTACCATGAAGTAGATTGGAAAATTCTAAACCCAATTAAACTCTCCCCCTACAGAGCTAATCCTGAAAAAGCAAAGGCTACTTCAGCAGGACTAGACTTCATGTTAGAACATGGTTAGTAGGAGGAGTCATCTAGTCCCATGGGCTCACGATGCATCCTAGTAAAAAAGGCTGATGGAGGGTTTTCGTATGTGCACAGACTACCGAAAAGTGAACGAGGTCACAATCACAGATGCTATACCACCTCTCTCTCCGTCTGGAAGACGTAATTGACTTTGAGGTAAGGCAACTTTGTGTGTCC
Organism: Cherax quadricarinatus; assembly: GCF_026875155.1. Taxonomy (NCBI): domain Eukaryota; kingdom Metazoa; phylum Arthropoda; class Malacostraca; order Decapoda; family Parastacidae; genus Cherax; species Cherax quadricarinatus. Next base: position 54,727,588 of record NC_069399.1, on the reverse strand, counting down.
TAATTAGAACTCCTTAAAGATTACTATCAGGTACCTTTGACAGATAAGGCGAAGGAAATCTCTGCCTTCGTGATTCCAGGAGGTCATTATCAGTATAACAGTTACCGCCCTTCGGAATGAAAAATTCCCCCTCTTCATTTCCATAAACTCATCCCTCAGGCTATTAAAGACTGAAGCACGGCAGCATACCTAGATGATATTGTTGTAGTGTCGATACTTGGTATGCAACACCTACTAAGACTTAAAGCTCTGTTGAGATCTTTAATGAATTCCCCAATTACAGTTTAATTTATCTAAATCTTCCTTTGGCCAGGCCACTGTCCTTTTCTATGCCGATGAAGTAGTAGTGGTAATGTTGCACCTAAACTTTCTAAAGTTCTTTCGATTAAAGATTATCCAGTTCCTAATGATAGGAAATCTCTTCACGTTTCCTAGGCATGATCGGATTTTACCGAAGATTCTGTAAGAATTTCTCATATATTGTAGCCCCCTCTTACCTCTCTTAACCAGTCATAAAGTTCCTCTAATTGGACGTCAGATGTAACACTGCTTTAAAAAAGCAAAAAGATATTGTGCTCTGTCACCCATCTCCTGTCTCCAGACTTCTCCCAAACCTTTTTTTTCATTACAGTATGAGGCTTTGAGTCTGGGTTTGGGGCGGTAACTATTACAAATCGGGAACAAGGAGCTGCAGCCATTCGCATACATTTCAGTCTAAGTTCCCAGCCACATCATGAGAGTCTTACTCTACCATTGCAAAAGAATCCCTCTCGCTGGTAATGGCTTTGGAGCATTTCGATGTTTATGTGGGCCAGAACATCCAGTGGTCACATGTCTACAGTGATCACAACCCTTTAGTCTATCTCAAGCCATGAAGAAATCACAACACAAGGCTTATGAGTTGAACGCTCAGGCGCAAGCCCTATAATATAAAAATTTAAATACATGCCGTCAAAGAAATGTGTTGGCAGACGTCTTTGTCAAGAGTCTAGTTAATATTTTTATTTGAGTTTTAAGGATGTATTTGTGGTAACCCCCTTATCAAGCGTCTTTTTTTTATCCCCTGATGTGGGGTTTTTTTTTCAAGTGAGGGGATACTGGCAACCGTGCCGCTTGTATCTTTTGGACCTATGTTGGCCTATCTGACTGCTGTCCAACTCCTGAGTTTGAGGGTTTGGCATTTGGTCACTAGAAAGCTGAGCTCTATCTAAGATTGGATGTGGAGAGGATAGGCCGTTCCCATTAATTTTTGGTGCCCTGGCGCACGGTTACCACTGGGAGTGGCAGCCTAATCCTGAGCCTTCTCGGGGGTGGGGGGTGGCATCAAAGAGTAGTACCGCTTTATTCGGCGCATGGAACACACCCTTCATTTTACAGCTATACGTCCCCCAACCAGCGAACCCAGTTTGCTAAGAGTTGATTATGGGGCCCCAATCGATCAACTAATGACTTCAGTTATAGCGCAATAAGAAGGTGGTATGACATCGCAGAGTTTGTGGTGATAACCGCTCTCACAGTCTGCCCTTGTCATTCCATTCTAGACAGGTTGAGAGCAAGGGTCTGCTATCTTGTTGCTTCTATTTCTGCCTTGCTTTCCGTGGAGTGCACTATATTTATCACTGTACATAGTGTACATATTGCTGTTCTAAATTGGAGAAGGATAATAATAAGTCTAAACTTTTTCTACTGTGTTTATTTGCTCCCATTACACCTGGGATAACAGGCCATTTGGAATCCTAGGTTGTAATAGCATGGAAGGTGTTCTGCTAGCATGGCATGGAAGGTGTTCTGCTAGCATGGCATGGAAGTGTCTGGCCAGCATGGCATGGAAGGTGTTCTGCCAGCATGGGCATATGGAAGGTGTTCTTCTAGCAGGGCGATGGAAGGTGTTTGCTGCTAGCATGCAGGAAGGTGTTCTTGCAGCATGCATGGAAAGGTGTTCTGCTAGCATGGCATGGAAGGTGTTCTGCTAGCATGGCATGGAAGGTGTTCTGCCAGCATGGCATGGAAGGTGTTCTGCCAGCATGGCATGGAAGGTGTTCTGCTAGCATGGCATCGAAGTGTTTCTGCCTAGCATGGGCATGGAAGGTGTTCTGCTAGCATGGCAGGGCAGGTAACGTGCGACTATAAAGAAAATGCCTCAGTTTAATATATTTCCTTTGCAGTCCATCTTATGGGTGGTAGTCAAATATTACGGAGACCCCTAGCTCTCATATAGACCCCTAGCTCTCATATAGACCACTAGCTCTCATATAGACCCCTAGCTCTCATATAGACCACTAGCTCTCATATAGACCACTAGCTCTCATATAGACCACTAGCTGTCATTTAGACCCCTTGCTCTCATATAGACCACTAGCTGTCATATAGACACTAGCTCTCATATAGACCCTAGCTCTCATATAGACCCCAAGCTCTCATATAGACCACTAGCTCTCATATAGACCACTAGCTCTCATATAGACCCCTTGCTCTCATATAGACCACTAGCTGTCATATAGACCACTAGCTCTCATATAGACCACTAGCTCTCATATAGACCACTAGCTCTCATATAGACCCCTAGCTCTCATATAGACCACTAGCTGTCTTTAGACCCCTAGCTCTCATATAGACCACTAGCTGTCATATAGACCACTAGCTCTCATATAGACCCCTAGCTCTCATATAGACCACTAGCTCTCATATAGACCACTAGCTCTCATATAGACCACTAGCTCTCATATAGACCCCTAGCTCTCATATAGACCACTAGCTGTCTTTAGACCCCTAGCTCTCATATAGACCATTAGCTCTCATATAGACCACTAGCTCTCATATAGACCACTAGCTGTCATATAGACCCCTTGCTCTCATATAGACCACTAGCTGTCATATAGACCACTAGCTCTCATATAGACCCCTAGCTCTCATATAGACCCCTAGCTCTCATATAGACCACTAGCTCTCATATAGACCCCTTGCTCTCATATAGACCACTAGCTGTCATATAGACCACTAGCTCTCATATAGACCCCTTGCTCTCATATAGACCCCTTGCTCTCATATAGACCACTAGCTGTCATATAGACCACTAGCTGTCTTTAGACCCCTAGCTCTCATGTAGACCACTAGCTGTCATATAGACCCCTTGCTCTCATATAGACCACTAGCTCTCATATAGACCCCTTGCTCTCATATAGACCACTAGCTGTCATATAGACCACTAGCTGTCTTTAGACCCCTAGCTCTCATATAGACCACTAGCTGTCATATAGACCCCTAGCTCTCATATAGACCACTAGCTCTCATATAGACCACTAGCTCTCATATAGACCCCTTGCTCTCATATAGACCACTAGCTGTCATATAGACCACTAGCTGTCTTTAGACCCCTAGCTCTCATATAGACCACTAGCTGTCATATAGACCCCTTGCTCTCATATAGACCACTAGCTGTCATATAGACCACTAGCTGTCATATAGACCACTAGCTGTCATATAGACCCCTTGCTCTCATATAGACCACTTGCTGTCTTTAGACCCCTAGCTCTCATATAGACCACTAGCTGTCTTTAGACCCCTAGCTCTCATATAGACCATTTGCTGTCTTTAGACCCCTAGCTCTCATATAGACCATTAGCTGTCTTTAGACCCCTAGCTCTCATATAGACCATTAGCTGTCTTTAGACCCCTAGCTCTCATATAGACCACTTGCTGTCTTTAGACCCCTAGCTCTCATATAGACCACTTGCTGTCTTTAGACCCCTAGCTCTCATATAGACCACTAGCTGTCTTTAGACCCCTAGCTCTCATATAGACCACTTGCTGTCTTTAGACCCCTAGCTCTCATATAGACCACTAGCTGTCTTTAGACCCCTAGCTCTCATATAGACCACTAGCTCTATATAGACCACTAGCTCTCATATAGACCCCTATCTCTCATATAGACCACTAGCTCTCATATAGACCACTAGCTCTCATATAGACCACTAGCTGTCATATAGACCACTAGCTGTCATATAGACCCCTTGCTCTCATATAGACCACTAGCTGTCATATAGACCACTAGCTCTCATATAGACCCCTAGCTCTCATATAGACCCCAAGCTCTCATATAGACCACTAGCTCTCATATAGACCACTAGCTCTCATATAGACCCCTTGCTCTCATATAGACCACTAGCTGTCATATAGACCACTAGCTCTCTATAGACCACTACTCTC
>NC_069399.1:54616503-54722882 GCF_026875155.1 Cherax quadricarinatus | reverse complement strand
CTCGTATAGACCACTAGCTGTCTAAGACCCCTACTCTCATATAGACCACTAGCTGTCTATAGACCCCAGCTCTAAAGACCACGTCTATAGCACCTAACTCCATATAGACCACTACTGTCTATAGACCCTACTCCATATAGGCCCTGTCAAAAGACCCCTAGTCTCATAAAGACCCTACTGTCTAAACCCCTACTCTCATATAGACCCCTAGCTGTCTATAGACCCCTTGCTCTCATATAGACCACTAGCTCTCATATAGACCACTAGCTGTCTATAGACCTTTAGCTCCCGTATAGACCACTAGCTGTCTATAGACCCCTTGCTCTCATATAGACTCCTAGCTGTCTATAGACCCATAGCTCTCATATAGAGCACTAGCTGTCTATAGACCCTAGCTCTCATATAGACCACTGTCTATGGACCCCTAGCTCTCATATAGACCACTAGCTGTCTATAGACCCCTAGCTCTCATGTAGTCCCCTAGCTGTGTATAGACCCCTAGCTCTCATAAAGACCACTAACTGTCTATAGAGCTCTAGCTCTCATATAGACCACTAGGTGTCTACAGACCCCTAGCTCTCATATAGACCACTAGCTGTCTATAGACCCCTAGCTCTCATATAGACCACTAGCTGTCTATAGACCCCTAGCTCTCATAAAGACCACTAGCTGTCTATAGACCCCTAGCTCTCATGAAGACCACTAGCTGTCTATAGACCCCTAGCTCTCTTATAGACCACTACCTCTTCAAAGGGGGCTCCTTGGCGTGGTGAAGAGGCTCTTGGTCTGAGGAATTAGACCTGTCCTTCTCCTTCCTCAGACCGAGCCAAATTACCCCCCAATCCCCCCTTCCCTCTCCCATCCTCCCCATCCTCCCCTTTTTCCTTTTCTCCTCCTCCTCCCCGCCCCTCCCTTTTGCCCTTCCTTTTTGGCCTTTTGGGATTTTTTACCACAGGCACGCTAGTTCCTAGGTAGGGGAAAGGGTACCGCGGTCCATCCCATTCCGTTGAGGGTGTATCTCTGGAAGCCACCTTTCGGATTCCGGGGGTGGTGGCCGATAGAGGTATGCTTTGTGGCTGATATCCGACAGCCCTCTCTTTTGTCCACCGAGGTAGCTAGTCAGATGTGAGGTTGCTATCCCCGATTGCTGGTTTACTGGCATGATGGGTAGGGTATGGCACGGGTTCCATGCTGCATCTGCGCTACTTGCGGTGCTGAGGTCTTCTTAGGCGCACAGGGAGATTTCCGGCCCTTTCATTCCTCCTAGGAACTATCCCTCCCCGGTCCCCCCTTTTTTATTCTTTTTTTCTTTTTCTTTTCTTTTCTTCTTTCTTTTTTTTTCTTAAAAACAAAAAGAAAGAAGTAACCTAACCATGGAAGCCCTAGTCCATGAACCTGCTACCCCCAGGCCCCTTCTTGATACCGCACCCCGTTCTGACCCCGCCTCGTCTTTGGACCACTCTTCGGACACTCCTAATGCCTCTGTACCTCTTGCCGGTGCTGTTTCCTCACCCACTTCAGGTACTGAGGTCTCGACTGCCTCCTTCGATTTATCTGACCTCTGCTCTCCTTTGACTATGCTTCTGGCCTCTCCCTCTATGGTTGGACCAACTCTGGTCCCACGCCTAAACACCAACGACAATTACCTGCTAATGATACTTCTCCACTTCGTTCTTCTCAGAAAAGAACGGCACATCCTGCACTCCCTTTCCACGCTCAGTTTCAGAATGCACAATGGACTAAATTCTTCACTTTACGACCGACTTCCTCTATTGCCTATCTTTCCGACCACAGTATTGGCAAGGCACTCCTATGCCATGTTGGTAAAGACATTTCTTTTCATGCTCTTAAGAGCAGTACGCACATCATCATTGTACAGAATGCTACCCAAGCTCATGATCTTTCTCTTCTTTCACATATCGATACTGTTCCTGTCACTATTGAAAAACATCATTCCCTCAATTCTTGTAGTGGTACCGTCATTCTGCCCCATACCATAGTTCAAAAAAATTTCCAGACATGTGGCAATGACATTCTTGAACAGCTGGAACTCCAAGATCTCCCAATCCTCAAGGTAGACACTTATGTTCTTCCTGCCCGTGGGCAGAGACGATACCCTAGCAATGTGGCTCGTTTAACTTTTGACAGCCATGAACTCCCATCCTCAATTTATGTAGCAGGACATCGGTTACAAGTTCGAAAGGTGATCCCTACACTGCAACAGTGTAGAAATTGCTGGCGATTTGGCCATCCAGTGAAATATTGCAGATCTATAGCCGAATGCCCAGTCTGTGGTGCCGATGACCATTCTAATACATCTTGCAATCGACTTCCCTCTTGCCTTAATTGTCATGAGGCTCACCCTTTGTACTCTCGCCATTGCCAAGTCTACTTAAATGAGCGGGAAATCCGTTACCTCAAAGAGGCAGAAGGTCTTCCTTATGCCATGGCAGTTTCTCATCTCCGCCTCCAGAGAGACTACCTCGTGTTTCTTATTCAGGTGTTTCAAAACGTCTCCCCACTTCTGAGGTCCCATCTTCTGCAGCCTCCTCTGTGGTTACCTCTCCCATAGTCACTCCTGTATCTAATTCTTTTGCTGTCCTGGACTCAGACGTCTCTACTTTAATGCCTCAGTCTGTTCTTGCTTCTTCGTGTTCTCCCTCACAAGCCTCAGTATCGACGAGATCTCGTACGACACCTCCTCCCAATCGTCCCTCTACTTCTCAAAAGTCAAAAAAGGTCCTTTAACCCCTCCTTCCCTTCTTTCACCTCTTCATTCTACCTTCCCTGTCTCTGTACCTAGTTCTTCCCCTCTCACTGGCTCTGTTACAAGTGTAGAGGTTCACCCTCCTCCTCGTACTGTACCTTCCTCCCCTGTTCCCTCCCAAGTTTCTTCCCCTTCTGCCACCTCCCAGGTTTCTGCCTCTTCTGTCCCCTTCCACGCTTCTTCTCCAGTTCCCTCCACCCTTTTGCCCCTCCCCCTACCTTGGTACAGTCCATTACAGTTCGAATCTTTACTCATCCTCCCCCTACCATCTCCAATATTGTCTTCCATATGACGTCTCTGAATTCCGAAACACTTGAAGCAATCTCTGAATATATTGCAGAGACCAAACTATCAATGGACACTGATTCACCCTCTGTTCCTTCTCTCTCCTCTCCTCCATCTGCGCAACTCCTTTCTTCGCAGCTCACCGTTCCTTCACTACTTGAACATTTTCCACTGCCTCCGCATGTGGACTTTTCTAACCCCTCTAGTCCGTAGGAGCCCTTACCTGGAGTTTACCTGGAGAGAGTTTCGGGGGTCAACGCCCCCGCGGCCCGGTCTGTGACCAGGCCTCCTGGTGGATCAGCGCCTGATCAACCAGGCTGTTGCTGCTGGCTGCACGCAAACCAACGTACGAGCCACAGCCCGGCTGATCAGGAACTGACTTTAGGTGCTTGTCCAGTGCCAGCTTGAAGACTGCCAGGGGTCTGTTGGTAATCCCCCTTATGTGTGCTGGGAGGCAGTTGAACAGTCTCGGGCCCCTGACACTTATTGTATGGTCTCTTAACGTGCTAGTGACACCCCTGCTTTTCATTGGGGGGATGGTGCATCGTCTGCCAAGTCTTTTGCTTTCGTAGTGAGTGATTTTCGTGTGCAAGTTCGGTTACTAGTCCCTCTAGGATTTTCCAGGTTTATATAATCATGTATCTCTCCCTCCTGCGTTCCAGGGAATACAGGTTTAGAAACCTCAAGCGCTCCCAGTAATTGAGGTGTTTTATCTCCGTTATGCGCGCCGTGAAAGTTCTCTGTACATTTTCTAGTCGGCAATTTCACCTGCCTTGAAAGGTGCTGTTAGAGTGCAGCAATATTCCAGCCTAGATAGAACAAGTGACCTGAAGAGTGTCATCATGGGCTTGGCCTCCTAGTTTTGAAGGTTCTCATTATCCATCCTGTCTTTTTTCTAGCAGATGCGATTGATACAATGTTATGGTCCTTGAAGGTGAATCCTCCGACATAATCACTCCCAGGTCTTTGACGTTGGTGTTTCGCTCTATTTCGGGGGCCAGAATTTGTTTTATACTCTGATGAAGATTTAATTTCCTCATGTTTACCATATCTGAGAAATTGAAATTTCTCATCTTTGAACTTCATATTGTTTTCTGCAGCCCACTGAAAGATTTGGTTGATGTCCGCCTGGAGCCTTGCAGTGCCCTGCAATGGAAGACACTGTCTTTCAGATCGGTGTCATCTGCAAAGGAAGACACGTGCTGTGGCTGACATCCTTGTCTATGTGGGATATGAGGAATGAGGAACAAGATGGGAGCTAGTACTGTGCCTTGTGGAACAGAGCTTTTCACCGTAGCTGCCTCGGACTTTACTCTGTTGACGACTACCTCTGTGTTCTGTTAGTGAGGAAATTATAGATCCATCGACCGACTTTTCCCCTGTTATTCCTTTAGCGCCCCATTTTGTGCGCTATTACGCCATGGTCACACTTGTCGAAGGCTTTTGCAAAGTCCGTATATATTACATCGCATTCTTTTTGTCTTCTAGTGCATTTAGGACCTTGTCGTAGTGATCCCCGTAGCTGAGACAGACAGGAGCGACCTGTTCTAAACCCATGTTTGCCCTGGGTTGTGTAACTGATGGGTTTCTAGATGGGTGGTGATCTTGCTTCTTAGGGCCCTTTTAAAGATTTTTATGATATGGGATGTTTTGTGCTATTGTCTGTAGTTTCTTTGCTGTTGCTTTACTGCCCCCTTTGTGGAGTGGGGCTATGTCCCGTTGTTTTAGTAACTGAGGGGGCGACCCCCGTGTCCATGCTCCCTCTCCCCTAGGATGGAAAAGGCTCGTGATAGGGCTTCTTGCAGTTCTTGATGAACACAGAGTTTCCATGAGTTTTGGCCCTTGGGGGAGAGTGCATGGGGAGTCATTTATCGCCTGTTCGAAGTCATTTGGGGGTCAGGATAACATCGGATAGGCTTGTGTTAATCAAATTTTGTGGCTCTCCCCATAAAAAATTCATTTTGATCTTCGACCCCTCAGTCTGGTTAGCGGCTTGCTAAAAACTGAGTCATATTGGGACTTTAGTAGCTCACCATTTCCTTGCTGTCATCTGTGTAGGGACCCATCTTGTTTAAGTAGGGGCCCAATACTGGGCGTTGTTCTCGATTTTGATTTTGCATAGGAAAGAAATACTTGGGTTTCTTTCGATTTCTTTATAGCTTTTAGTTCTTTCCCGCGATTCCTGACTCCTAAAGGATTCTTTAAGCTTAAGTTCGATGCTTTCTATTTCTCTGAACCCAGTGGCCTCCCCTGCGCATTTTTTCAGATATATTGACCTCTTTTAGCCGCTCTGTGTTATTCTTTTCCGTCCGCCTGTAAAGGGAGCTCTCCTGTCTCTTTCTATTTACATCTACTCCTCCTTTTTCCTTAGAGGAATAACCATGTATGCATACATCGAGTGCCACCGAGTAAGCTGTTCTAGGCATAAGTTTGGGTCTTGTGTTGCTTAGTATAATCTTCCCAGCTTATTATCGGTTAGGCCTTGGATTACTGGACCCACTTTATGTTTTTGTTATTGAAGTTGAATTTTGGTGAATGCTCCCGTCGTGACTAGTCTACATTTTGTCGGTTTGGGGCTCCTCTGCATACATGTCTGAACCTCAATTTACTGTTGTGATCTGCCGGTATATGTTTTTGATATGGTGACATTTCTTATCAGATCATCCCCAAAAAAAAATTTTTTTTTTTTTTATTTATTTGGGGTTAGTGAATCTGACAGGTCAGTGGGGGGGGGGGGGTATTATCTCCAGTCTAGTAGGCTCTAATTTGGCTTGCTGGTTTTAAATTGAATTTTGTGCAAGAGATTTAAAAGCTCGTGTGAGTGTGAGTTTTCATCAGAATACTGCCTCCAGGTGTTATTACTGCGTACAATATTATTTGCTATATTCCTCCATTTTAGGTGCCTTAAGTTGAAACCCCCAGGAGGCAGATGTCGGGTGCAGAGCTGGAAGATTTTCCAGACAGTGGTCAATTTTTAAAACAGCTGTTCCAGGAATTGCTGGGATGTTCAGCAATCCGGAGGATTGTAGACTACCACAATGACTAGGTTTGTTCCCTCGAACCTTTACACTGCTAAAACTTCCCACTACGTCATTGAGGCATTAAGCAGTTCTGTCAAACAAGTGACTCTGCAATGTACAGGCCAACCCACCCCCTTTTGGCCTGTTCACTTCTGTCACATCTGTATAGGTTTTGTAACCTGGGTCCATATTTCATTGTCCAAGTGACCTTTATGTGGGTCTCAGTGAAAGCCGCGAACATTGCCTTTGCCTCTGCAAGCAGTCCACGGATGAAAAGGTATTTTGTTGTTTGTTGCCGGCTTTAGACCGTGGTATATTTGCCAAAGACGAATGTACGGACTGGTGTGTAATTGTTGGTACTGGGGGGGGATTTTTTTTTCCGCATTAGTATCTGTATCGTTGGTTTGGAGTGGAGGCCATCGACTGTGGTTCCACTTCCAGAATGACTTGGTTTGAGGTGTACGATTTCTGCCATTTTCCTGCCAGTTTTTTTTCCCTTCCTGGCATCTAAAAAACCTCGTCCTCGCCTCTTGGGGGAGTGGCTTGCTACCACAGGTTTTCCCATGGCCTGGATGTTTTTGTATCTTTTTTGTCCCCTTTAGAATGGTATGCCTGCAGATTCAGGTATCTTTATCGTTGCCAATCATTGCCTATTTACAGTGGAATATCGCAGACCTCATGGATAATTTTGGGGTGGGAGCTTCAGATGTACACTCACCAGTTTTCCCCCCTGTTGGTGTTTGCTTACAGGGAACCAAAAATTACACTCTTATCTGCTGTTATCTATCCCATCTCAGCATAATTTATTGTATTCTTCAAGATCCTTTTTTCTTGATGGGCCCTTTTAATGAAAGTGCCCTCCTTCTACACACTGATATTCCGTACCATCAGCTATTTGTTCGTACTTCGCTGCATTACGCAGCAGCCCGTATCCAATTGCATAGGTGGTATACACTGTTCTTTATATCTCTCTCCTTCTCGGGCATTATCTATTCCGGATATTGCCTTTCCTGTTTCGTCATTACTGCCACCACTTCTATTACTTGGCGATTTTAATGCCCATCATTTCCTCTGGGGGGGTCTCACTGTGATTCCCGTGGCATTCAGTTAGAGGCTTTTCTTGCTACCCACCCCCTCCATGTTTTAAATACAGGTACTCACACCCATTTTGATCCTCGGACTCACACTCTCTCTTGCATCGATCTCTCAGTCTGCTCTTCCTCCGCCGCATTAGACTTCACCTGGTCTGTTCTCCTGGATTTACGTGACAGCGATCATTTCCCAATCATTCTTACTTCCCCTTCATATTCACCACCTCTTCGTATCCCATGCTGGCAATTTGATCAGGCAAATTGGAACCTTTACTCACAACTAACTGTTTTTAGTGAGGTTCCTTCTTTGTCCTCCACTGTTGAGCTTTTACACCTCTTCTTGTCCTCCGTTTTAACTGCAGCTTCTCATTCTATACCCCAAACTTCGGGCATGCATTCTCAGAAATGCGTGCCTTGGTGGTCTCCTGCTTGTGCTCGTGCAGTACGTTTGAAATGCGCTGCGTGGGGCAGGTACCGGTACAATAGAACCGTGGAGAGACTTCTTGATTTTAAGCAGAAGCGTGCGATCGCTCACCGTGTCATCCGTGACGCTAAACACACTTACTGGCGAGATTGTCTCTACCATCACCTCTGCTTCCTCTATGAGTGCAGTCTGGAAAAAAGTACGAAAACTGAGTGGTAAATATTCTCCTGATCTGGCTCCTGTTCTGCGGGTTGCCAGTGTTGATATAGCAAACCCACTAGATGTTGCCAATGAAATTGGCAATCATCTGGTCCATATTTCTCAGGGGCTCCATCTATGCCCCTCGTTTCTTTCCTCAAAGTCTCCCAGAGAGTTAGCACCCTTGGACTCTTCTTCTCTCAGAGAAGAACAGTATAATGTGCCTTTTACACTTCAAGAACTGGAGGAACACTCTCAGCTTGCCAATCATTGGCAGCTGGGCCCGACGACATTCATATTCGTATGCTACAACATTTACATCAGTCAGCCCTTGCAGTCCTATTATGCCTTTTCAATCTTATTTGGTCACAAGGAGTTCTTCCACAGCTGTGGAAATCTGCCATTGTTCTCCCTTTCCGCAAACCGGGCACTACGGGACATGAAGCCTCCCTCTATCGTCCCATTGCTCTTACCAGTGCTGTTTGCAAAGTGATGGAACGCCTGGTAAATAGAAGTTTAGTGTGGTATTTAGAGACACAACAGTCTCTCCACTCGTCAATATGATTTTCGTAAGGGACGTTCTACCATAGACCCCTTACTACGCTTGGATACGTATGTTCGTAATGCCTTTGCGAATAACCACTCAGTTATTGCCATATTTTTTGACCTTGAGAAGGCATATGACACAACTTGGAGGTAAAATATTTTGGCCCAAGCCCACTCCTTAGGCCTCCAAGGCAATCTACCATCCTTCCTTAAGAAATTTTTAACTGACAGACATTTCCGTGTTTGGGTTAACAATGTGCTCTCCCCAGACTTTATCCAAGCTGAGGGTGTCCCCCAGGGATGTGTTTCTGAGCACAACACTTTTTCCTCCTTGCTATAAATGATTTGGCCTCTAGTCTTCCATCAAATATTTGGTCATCACTCTATGTTGATGACTTCGTTATTGCCTGTGCAGGCGCTGACTGTCACCTCATTACAGTTTCTCTCCAGGATGCGGTCGACCGTATTTCCAATTGGGCCACCACACATGGGTTTAAATTTTCCAGTACCAAAACTCACCAAATTACTTTCACCAGATGCTCTGTCATCTCCGATCATCCTTTGTACCTCTATGGCTTCCATATCCCTGAGCGTGATACAGTCAGGTTTCTGGGCCTCCTCTTTGACCGTAGGTTATCCTGGAAACCTCACATTACCTCTCTGAAGGCAACTTGTCACAGCCGGCTGAACCTTCTTAAAACCCTTGCTCATCTTTCATGGGGAGCTGATCGTCGAACTCTCCTTCGCCTACATTCCACCCTCATTTTATCGAAACTTCATTATGGTGACCAGATCTATTCAGCGGCCTCTCCTGCTACTCTCTCTAGCCTTAACCCCATTCATCACCAAGGATTACATTTATGCCTTGGTGCTTTTCGCTCTTCCCCTGTTGAGAGCCTCTATGCAGAAGCGAACGTTCCATCCTTATCCGATCGCTGTGATGCCCATTGCCTTCGCTACAATGTACACTCTCATGATCTCCGCAATCCTTCCATTTATAGAATGGTCACCAATATTAGTAGACATTCTTTATTTGTTCGCCGCCCCTGTTTACTCTGTCCCTTCTCTCTTCGCCTACATTCGCTCTTGTCTTCTTTTCAATTAACACCTTTCTATATTCATTTAGCATCTCACTTTTCCCTACCCCCCTGGGAAGTTCCAGCTGTTCGAGTCTGTTCTTTCTCTCTTCCTTGCTCGAAAGCCCAACTGTCTACGGTCGCTTCCCGCTCTCTTTTTCTTGACCACTTCCACTCTCATTCTTATGCCATTGCAGTGTACACAGATGGCTCTAAGTCTTCTGATGGTGTAGGATTTGCTGCAGTGTTTCCGGACAGCGTCGTACGAGGGCATTTACTATCTTCGGCTAGTATTTTTACTGCTGAATTGTATGCCATTCTTGCAGCACTTATCCGTATTGCATCTATGCCTGTGTCATCATTTGTGGTTGTCTCAGACTCCCTTAGTGCTTAACAGGCTATACAGAAATTTGATACACCTCACCCCTTAATCCTCCGTATCCAACTTTGGCTACACCGCATCTTTACCAAGCATAAAGATATTGTTTTTTGTTGGGTCCCTGGTCATGTTGACGTACAGGGCAATGAACAGGCAGACACTGCTGCGCGGTCAGCAGTACATGACCTACCAGTTTCATGTAGAGGTATTCCATTTACAGACTATTTAGCTGCAATAGTTACCCACCTTCACACCCGTTGGCAACAACGTTGGTCTACTATGCTCGGTAACAAACTTCAATCTATTAAACCGAGTATAGGTTACTGGCCGTCTTCTTGTCACCAGTGTCGAGGTTGGGAGACTACTCTCTCCCATCTTCGCATTGGCCATACTCATCTTACCCATGGATATCTCATGGAGAGGTGCCCTGCTCCTCTCTGTGAGAGTTGTCAGGTTCCATTATCAGTCAGCCACATTCTGTTAGACTGCCCACTTTATCAACGAGCACGCAGAATTTACCTCCGTCGTCGTCTTCGCTCCGCTGCTCTCTCTTTACCTTCCCTTCTCGCTGATGGACCCACCTTTCATCCGGACTCTCTCATTGACTTTTTGACAATAACTGACTTACTTCACAAACTCTGATGACTTCAGCCCTTTCTACCTCAATCTCTTGCTACCCTCTACCCCTGCACTATCCCCTGCCCCACTGTTTTCTGTAACCTACTGAGCATCCCTCCTCCCTTCTGCTGCCCAATACCCTCGCTTCCTTCCCTACCCTTCAGTGCTGTATAACCCTGGTGGCTTAGCGCTTCTTTTTTATTATAATTATAATAATATAGGCCACTAGCTGTCTATAGACTCCTACCTCTGTTATAGACCACTAGCTGTCTATAGACCCCTAGCTCTCATATAGACCCCTAACTATATACCCCTAGCTCTCATATAGACCCCTAGCTATCTATAGACCCCTAGCTCTCATATAGACCCCTACCTCTGTTATAGACCACTAGCTGTCTATAGACTCCTAGCTCTCATACAGACCACTAGGTGTCCATAGACCCCTAGCTCTCATAAAAACCACTAGCTGTCTATAGACCCCTAGCTCTCATATAGACCCCTGGCTGTCATATAGACCCCTGGTTGTTTTATAGACCCCTGGCTGTCATATAGTCCCCTAGCTGTCATATAAACCCTTGGCTGTTTTATAGACCCCTGGCTGTCTTATAGCCCCCCTAGTTGTCATATAGATCCCCCTGGCTGTCTTATAGTCCCCTGGCTCTCATATAGTCCCCTGGCTGTCATATAGACCCCTGATTGTCATATAGTCCCCTAGCTGTCTTATAGACCCCTAGCTGTTTCCAAGAGAGGAGCTGGACAGATACCTAAAGTCAGTACCTAACCAGCCAGGCTGTGGTTCATACGTCGGATTACGTACATTCGATAGTAACAGTATGGTTGATCACCGCAAGACCTGGTCATAGACCGGACCGCGGGTACAGTGACCCCAGGAGCACCCTCCAGGTAGGCACATAACGGGTCCAGGAACTGGGCCGCAAATTTAAGTGGTAGTAAATTATTTACAAATTTATATCTGGTTACAGAGATGAATTATGTCACAAGTTGGTATCTATCTCGTCACTATCAAGTACATACTACTAATTTATTTACTTCATGTCTACAACTTTTAGACACCAAGGTAAACACTCACGGAGTATACTTGTATACGCTTATCAGTGTGTGTTTCCCGCCCAGGCAGAGTAATCTGAAAAAGAAGAAACACTCTCATCATCACTCACTCCACTGTCTTGCCAGAGGCGTGTCAATACTACTGTTAAAAACTACAACATAGGTATCTCCAGCTGTCCTTCAGAGTGCGGACACTCTACTTCCCACCTGTCCTTCAGAGTGCGGACACTCTACTTCCCACCTGTCCTTCAGAGTGCAGACACTCTACTTCCCACCTGTCCTTCAGAGTGCGGACACTCTACTTCCCACCTGGAAAACGATATGAAGTTCAATGAAGAGAAATTTCAATTACTCCGATATGGAAAACTTGTAGAAATTAAAACCGTATCGGATGTCAAGCCCGTGATAGTTCCCATCATATTGCTTGTTCTCTCTCGGCTGAAATATTGCTGCATACTAACGGCTCCTCTCAAGGAAAGCCAAATTGCTGACCTGGAGAATGTAAAGAAAACTTTCACGGCACTTATAAATACGATAAAGCACTTAAAGTAATGGGAACGGTTGAAGACCCTTGATTTGTATTCCCTGGAATGCAGGGGAGAAAGATACATGATAATATACTCCTGGAAAATCCTAGAGGGACCAGTCCCAAATTTGCACATGGAAATCAATCCAAACGAAAGCAAAATACTCGACAGACGATGCAACATCCCCCAATGAAAAGCAGGGGTGTCACCAGCACGATAAGAGACAACACAGTAAGTGTCAGGGGCCCAAGACTGTTCAACTGCCTCCCAGCATACATCAGGGGGATTAACAATTGTTATGACCAAGGTCATAATGAGACTAATTTATATGTATTATCCACTTAATATTATACTCGGGGTTTCTTTAATATTAGCTAAATTAAGGATAAGTAAGTAAGTAAGTAAGTAAGTAAGTTTATTCAGGTATACACAAATACAGTTACATAGAATTATCATACATAGCAGCATATGTGTAGAGAACCTGGGATAACCCAAAAAAGTCAGACAGAGTGACTTATTTCCACTGGGGTTCCACTAGTTTATAATATTCATTCGCTGCCTGACCATGGTAGAGTGCGGTTGTGCTCTGCACCCCTCTGCTGTTTGTAGGCAAGCTCCCTTGTCAGTTACCTGGCTGCAGTGGTGTGAATGGTGCTGTCACACCTCGGCTAACAACATAGGTGCACTGTGATTTTCAAGATGGCGGTTAGTCTGAGACGCCGGATAAATACTGTATGCATTGAGCTACTTAAAGAAACGATAACGCCCAGTTCTGCGCAAGTCTTATTGCCAAAGATCATCCGGGAGACATAGGGCGTAAAAGATAGTGACTTTATGGTGTAGCATTGACGGAGGACAACAAATTTTTCGTCAAACTGCTATCAGCAACGGTTTTATGAATCGTTAGTCACCAGGTTTCAGGACTGAGTCTTACGTCACACCAGCTGTCAGTGTACGAATGTTTAGTTTGTTTCACGGCATTATACGTGGATCAGTTACGCAACGTTCCCTTTGAGGCAGGACGAGGCGGATATAAGGAAAGTTTTTGAGAAGTATGGGACGGTGCATTATGCTCAACATGGTACGTGGGCGGCGGGAGCCAATGCTGGTTTTCCAGAGGGTTTCTTTCAACCTCAAAATGACTTGAGGCACCCAATACCGTCCAAATGTGTATCACAAAGTTTTCAGACGCAGGTAATGGTAATGTACCCAGGACACGACGTACGTGCAGCCTATGTGGTGAGTATGATCACCATAGCAGCGACCTGTGACAAGCGAAGACATGTGCCTGGCCCTGTGGTGGACGTCCCCAGCCCTGCTTCAAAGGTGGCAGGTGAGGAACAAACATCGGATGGAGGGCGTGGTGTTTTGTAGAGCGAGTTTAGTGGATCGGGCACACAGGACTGGCGGTGAGTTGGAGTCCCGCCCCAAGCTGCCTAAATCAGGTGTCGTCTCTGTGGATAAGGAGGAGCAGCAATTACAGGAGAAGGTTCTTGAGATTGAGGAGGAATTGGTGGAGGTGTTGAAGACTTTGTCACCGCCAAGAGGACGTTACATCTGAGCGTGGTGTCTCGGAGAATCGTCGCTTCCAGAAAGTCTGAGACATGTAATTTGGGACGTGATGGTGGTTTGGAGCCCGCCATTGAATCATTAAAACATTCCAGGTGGAGGTGGAGGTTTCATTGAGAGGCAACATCTGACCAAGACATGTGTAACATGACTGTCACAGAAAGAGGGCGGCTACATCAGTTCTGATGACGTCCTTACGCCTGCGCAAAGGCCGGGGAAAAACAGACTGAGGGAAGTGTGAAGGAAGTGGTGTAGGTGGTGGTAGCCATGATAGGGGGCCCCCGGGAAGAGGGGGGGAAAGAGAGCACTGAAGGGGGTCAAACTTAAATTCAAGCTCTGGATTTGTAAAGAGTGATGAGAGGAAGCGGGGTGGGAAACTTTATAGGCCTTAGGTGTATGTCTGTAAATGTTAATGGGTTATGTAGCGGTATGAAGAGAGATTGGTTTTGTAATTATCTGAATAAATCTAGAGTGGATGTTGTGTTCCTGCAGGAGCAAAATTTTAAAGAGGGTAGGGTGTTGGGGGTGGCAGGATTTCGAGTAGTTTACCTTGCCATCTCCCCGTCTAAAAGGTGGTGTGGAATTTTAATAAGGGAGATGAGCCCGTTTGTTTTGCAGAGAAGCGAGGGGGAGGGGGAGGGAGGGTGTTGCATGTGGATGGGTGGTGATGGGTAACCGGTGTCTTTTGTGAGTGTGTATGCGCCGGCAGAAAATAACATAAAGGTAAAGAATGTTTTTGTGTGTGAGGATCTTGTGTTTTTCTTAGTGCACTGCCAGGGGTGGCGTAGTTGGTGGGGACTGGAATAGTGTAATCAGGGTGGCTGATGTGGACCCAAAAGGGGCGGGATATATGTCTGCGGCTCTTAGGGATTATTAAGGGATGTTAGGTTACGTGATGCCTTGGGGGCGGTTTGTGGGAGCCCGAATATACGTTTGTTAGGAGTGGTTTATGCGCGAGACTAGATAGAGTGTCCCTTTCTCAGGGAGTGGATGTGAATCTTTCAGTACTGTTGAGGCTACAATGTCAGATCATAGGGCAGTGGTGGTGGAGGTTGGGTGGGGGCGCTCGAGGACATATATAGGATTTTATTGGAAATTAAAAAATAAGTGTGTTAGGTGATGAGGGGGGGTTGGAGGGGTTTTCAGCCCTATGGAGGGAGCTTAGTGTGGAAGAACAGGGAGTGGATGACATTGTGACATGGGGGATAGTGCCGCAAAGGAAAGGATTAGAAAGTTTTATGTGAGAGAGGGAAAACTATTATAATTTAAAATATGGACTGGGCTAACTATTTAGAGGACAGGTTAAGAGGTGCAAAGGGCAGGGGGTGGGTGGGAATAATTTTCCTATGGATGAAATAGCTGAAATAAAGGGGAGGTTGAGGTGTTCCCAAAATGAAAGGTTTCAAGCTGTAAGGGTGCAGGCAGGGTGGAGGAAGTGCTTTGGGGCAACAAGCCATCAGCGTGTGTTTTGCGGCATCAAAAGCAAAGGCAGGTGGGTGACGCTATACCAATTTTTAGAGGTAAGGGAGAAGGTTGGGAATTATAGAGCAGGGCAGGAGATACGAACCATGAAGGGGATGTTTTACGTATGCGGGGGTTGGTACGAGAAGTACTGGAACAGTGGGGGGGTGGGTGAGTGGCGTTGGGAAACAAGGTGTGTACGTATGTGACGTGCAATTTAGGAAATAGGATAGAAAGGCTTTAGGGGGGACTATTACGGCAGGGGAAAATAGAAAAATGCGTTAAGGGGAATGAGGAAGAGGAAAGTTCCTGGTATTGACGGTCTCCCGGTAGAATTTTATTTACAACATTGGACGTTGATAAAGGAATTTGTAGTTAGGTTATTTAATCATATGAAGGAGAAGGGTAAGTTTGGGAGAAGAAGCAGGGTAAAAAAAGCAGTTGTAAGTTGGTCCCGAAGGTCAAGGGGGCCAGCCCACCCTTCGGGAGTTTCTGAGCCATATCACTGATGTGTGGCAGACTATAAGGTGTTTGCAAAAATTTTTTGGTAAATAGGGTTTTAAATGTGTTTTGGGGAGGGTGGAGTCAAAATCTCAGTTTGGGTTGCCAGGAAGGTCGATGATTGAAGGACATGGGATACTGAGAAGTTTTGCGGAAGATAAGGGTGGGGGTGGAGGGGCGGCTTTGTTGGCTCTAGATTGGCAGGGAGCATATGATAGAGTGGAAAGGGGAGCTTTGCAGGTTATACTTAGGAGACAGGGTTGTGGGGAGGAAATAGTCGAGTGGGTAAATACGTTGTACAAGGGGGCAAAAATGAGGATACAGATTAATGGGTGTATGGGGAGGGAAATTCCAATGGGTAGAGGCCTTAGACAGGGATGCCCCATCTCCCAAATATTGTTTGCGTGTTTCCAGGACCCCTTTTATAGAATGGTTGACCGTAGCTTATGTACGCCATGTGAGGGAAGTGTGGGGGGTGGGAGGGCCTGCCGAGTTTAATTGGATAGTTGCGACACCACTGTTCTCATTCGTGAAGGGGTGTCAATGGGAGTGTTGGAGAGGTTGTGCAATTATTTGGAAGTGCCACAGGTATGCAGGTAAATAGTGCGAAGGCAAGGTGCAGGAGTTGGGTTCTTGGGTGGGGGGTGTGGGGGGGAGATGTAATGTTGTTAAAGAAGGGCGGTGTCTTTAAAGATTTTTGGTATTATTTATAAGGATGACATGGTTGCGGCGCGGAGGAAAACTCGGATAGGTTTTTTGGAAAGGATTGTGGGGCGTCTAGGTGTTCTGAGACCCAGCACCTAACCTGATACAGCGAGTGATAGTCGTGAACATTTTATTGTATAGTAAGGTTTTGGGATGTTGCAGCTGTGTTCCCCAAATTTCAGGGACAGTTTATTGCGGGGATTCTAAGACGGTGTACAAAATTTTTGTGGGTTGACGTTGTGATTGGTTATGGAGGGAAGTTGTAATGCTACCTGTAAGTCAGGGGGGGTTGGGTTGAAGGATTTGAGACTGAGGGCTAAATGTGTGTTTATTAAATGGGAAGTGTTGCGTGAGGGTGTGAATGCGGGGCGTTAGGGAAGGATACACGACAGGCGGGTATGTTGGGATCGAGGAATGGAGTTGAGGGAATGTGAAATAGTTTGAGGGCTGTGATGTTGGTTAGGGAACTGAGAAAGGTTCGTATAAGGGTTTTGTGTAGGTTACTTGTAGGTAGGTGCGTTGTCCAGTTGAGGGTTTGTTCTCCATGTATGCCCTGGAAGTATTTGGTTTAGATTTAGTTTAAAAAGAAGTTAAACCCTCGGGCGTGTGAGGTGATGTTTCGTTTCTGTATGGGATCCTTCCGTCTGGTGAGGATATTACGAAACAGACAGGTTGTAGAAGGTGGGGGTTGTGGATCTGTGGAGGGGAAGAGACAGCGTTCCATGTAGTTTACTTTTGTGAAGGGCTAGAGGAGGTTGGTGCTGGTTAAGTAGGTTGGACAGAGGGTGGGGGGCCGTGGGGTGTCGTTTTGCGTGCATTAAGTCTAGATATGGGTGGGTTAGATGAGGGTGTCATAAGAGATTTAGATTATATCATGGGAGAATTAAAAACGTGTGTGGGGGGATGAGGGGAGGGGATAGTGAAGAGCGAAGGAAGGTTCTTGCGGTAACGTTCTATCGTACGATGTGTCGTAAAAGAGTTTGTATGGGAGGAGGTGGGATCAGGCTTTCTCAGAGGGGTATAGAATGCTAACATAGGGATTCTCGTAATCTGTGATTGATAATGAGTGAGTGAAGGGGTTTTCATAGGTTGGAGGGAGTCGGGGTCACAGCGGGCTCGCCTCCTTTGGGGGGGGGTCGTGAGAGTGTTGTGAATGTGGGTTTGGAATGGTTTCCTGGTTTTCATTGAGACTTTATGACAGCCAAGTGTGGATGTAGAGCTCAAGGTCTCGTTATGTTAGATATAACACTTTTCAGAATGTAGGTATAATATAGTAGATTTTTTTATGTATAATTTTGATGCGTATCAGTCTTGTATAACATGATTCTTGAGTAATAAGTTATTTGCGACATGAAGTGTGTTATAGTTTGTATTTATGTTACGTGCTGGGTTTTTGCATGATGAGATATACTTATATACTGTTTTGCTTTGTGCATACAGTGCATCTGATTAATGTGATTTTGTGAAAATTTTGTGTGTACGTGTGTAGTGTGTACTCACCTATTTGTGGTTGCAGGGGTCGAGTCCTAGCTCCTGTGTGTGTGTGTGTGTGTGGGTGTGCGTGTGTATGTTATATATATATATATATATATATATATATATATTTATATATATATATATATATTTTATTAAATTTTATATATAATATATATATATATATATCCCTTTTTATTGTAATTGACCTTTGTCATGGGTCAGACGTTATGTAATACTTTTATATGTATGATTCGATTCTTTTTAAAGTTTATAATTATGGTCTGTACCCTGATACCGGTTTAGTGTCAATGCTAAGTTCTTGATGCTAAGTTTTAGTCTGTATGGTACACAGACATATCTAGACAGTTTAGTGACGTAGTCCATTTGTGTCTGAGATTATGTATATGGGTTTATTGTAACAGTAAAGCGCTTCAGTTGTGTTCAAAGCTGTATTCTTTTTCTGTATATTCATATGTTGGTATATGTAAAGCTGTATTGTTAGGGATGCGTTTGTAGATGTTCTAGTAAGATTATGATGTTAGGTTTTGGGTTTTTGATTAATGTGAAGGATGGGATTTAACTGATATAACTTCTCAGTATATTTTATGTTCAAGTGTATTGAGTCTTTGTCAGATGTCATGTTATAGGTACAATTTATATATATGTAAGGTTTTGCATCAATGAATGTGTATATAAGTCAATTCATGACCCTGTGACATGTAATTTTTTTTTTAGCTATGTTCTTGCCGTAAGTTCTTGTTGTATGTTTGGCAGTAATATCTTGTGAGCATGTAGGTGCAATCCGTTTGTCAGTTAATTTGATAGAACATTCGCTGCCTGACCACGGTAGAGTGCGGTTGTGCTCTGCACCCCTCTGCTGTTTTCAGGCGAGCTACCTCATTTCGTCACTCAACCTTTGAGTAGTGAGGACGTGCGCTGCTGCTGCCCCTGGCATTGATTAGTGGCAGTTATATTTTCACAGTATGGCACAGGCCAGCCGGAGACGCATAAACACAGTCTGTGTTGAGCTTATCCGTGGGGCTGTGACAGGAACTTCTATGGACCTACTACTACCTGCAATCATACGAGATACATATGGTATTGCTAACGAGGAGATATGTGGAGTAGCGCTGAATGGCACAACGAGGATCTTTGTCAAGTTTAATTTGGCAAGTGTGTATGAGGCGGTGGTAGACAAGTACCAGGAGGTTACTTGACAGTTAACTCCGCTGTGACCGTGCGACTTCACGACGTTTCTCGCCATTACACATGGGTTAAGATTAGAAATGTGCCATTCGAGGCGGATGATTCTGACATCCATCTTGCGATGGGCAAATATGGTACAGTACATATGGCCACTGTTGGGAAGTGGGCTACTGGGCCATATGCAGGGATACTCGAAGGAACTTTTTCTGTGAAGATGACGTTACATTACCCTATACCGTCGTAGGGAGGGGTTTGCCAGAATTTCGGCCCCCAGGTTTTTGGGAACATCCGCTGGCAACGCGGGAAACCCTGTCGGTTGTGGGGGCCCTTATGATAAATTATGGTTTCTTTTGGGGAAAGGGAAGGCGTGGCAAACGGGAAAAAAGGGCAATGACAACAGCTTTGGGAAAGGGTGAGGAGCAAGTTTCCCCTTATTTGATTTCTCCCTACAAAAAGGGGGGGTCCTGGAGTGAGGGGGGCAGAGAGGGGAAGAAAGATGGACCAGCAGGGGGGGAACAAAGGGGGGGGGGGGCCCCCTCTTCATTGAACGCAGTTTCGGGGTTTTGGGAAAGAAACCCCCACTGCGAGTGAAATGAGGGGAAAACCCCTCATTCCCAAATGGCTTTAAAATGTGTTATTGGCTGACAAGGTTTTGGGGAAGGGGGGGATTTCCAGACCGGTTTTTTTGGGGGTCGGGCTGTGGACCCGGGCGTGGAACGGGATCTGGGGGTCTGCCAGTGTATAAGAATTTTTTTAGCAAGCGGTGGGGTGGGGGTCCACCGGGCCCAATGTAACAGCGACATGATGCAAGCAGGGGGGCCCATCACGGAACGCCTGCTGGGGTTTAATCTGACTCTGAGGACGGGGATCACGCCTGCCCAGCGAAACCTGGCAAAAAATCCGGGGGAAATTTTTACGCAAGAGGACACAAGGGGCCCCAAAAAGGGGCAGGATTTGGTTAAGAGCGTTTCAAAAGAGGGGAGGGGGACCGAGGGTTTTTTAAAAAACGATCTGGGGGCAAGACATTCCCAAGGGCCCAAAAAGGGAAAACCACTCTGAAAGGGCGTCAAGTGCATGAAAATTGAACATTAATGGATTGAGACAGAGAAAAAAGTGTGTATGATTTAGTAAAATTTTTTGGTGCGTAATAGTGTTGATTTTGGGGGTTTCGTTTCGGAACACAAATGCAGACCAGGTTTGAAATTGAAGGTGAATGGGTATAATGTGTATGTGGAGCATGAGATAAGGTTGAAAGGAGGAGTTGCCATCCTGGTAAGGGAAACTAGCCCGTTCGTAGTGAGGCATTGTGAGGGTGGGGAGGGGAGGGTGATTCGTGTAGATGGGTGGTGGGGTAGGGTACAGATGAGTTTGGTGTGTGTATGGTCCGGCAGAGGGAGATGTGCGAAATTAAGAATAAATTTGTGAAGGATGTCCTAGTATATTATTTGCGGGCTTTGCCGGGTGTAGCTGTAATTGGTGGTGATTGGAATTGTGTGATAAGGCGTAAGGATGTGGAACCTAGAGGAGCAGGGTATTGTTCGGGGATTTTGGGGGAATTATTAAATGGAGTGGGGCTAATGGACGTTGGAGGGGGTGGGGTTGTAGACGGGGTTGTTAGACGTGGATATGTGGCTAGACTGGATCGCTTGTATGTGCCCCGAACAGTAATAGTGAGCAGGGTGTGTGTGGTGGACGCGTTTTTTTCGGATCATAGAGGAGTAACGGTGGACCTAGAATGGGAGGGATTGCCTAGAAGGGGTCAAGGTTATTGGAAGTTAAATGTGAAGCTTTTGCAGGGTGAGGAATGTCGTCAGTCTTTTGCACAATTGTGGGAACGGTTGGTGGATGAGGCGCCGGGGGATGATGTTTACCTGGAGTTTACCTGGAGAGAGTTTCGGGGGTCAACGCCCCCGCGGCCCGGTCTGTGACCAGGCCTCCTGGTGGATCAGCGCCTGATCAACCAGGCTGTTGCTGCTGGCTGCACGCAAACCAACGTACGAGCCACAGCCCGGCTGATCAGGAACTGACTTTAGGTGCTTGTCCAGTGCCAGCTTGAAGACTGCCAGGGGTCTGTTGGTAATCCCCCTTATGTGTGCTGGAGCAGTTGAACAGTCTCGGGCCCCTGACACTTATTGTATGGTCTCTTAACGTGCAAGTGACACCCCGGCTTTTCATTGGGGGGATGGTGTCAATCGTCGCCAAGTCTTATTGCTTCGAAGTGAGTGATTTTCGTGTGCAAGTTCGTACAAGTCCCTCTAGGATTTTCCAGGTGTATATATCCTGTATCTCTCCCTCCTGCTTCCCAGGGAATACAGGTTAGAAAACCTCAAGTGCTCTCCCAGTAACTGAGGTGTTTTAATCTCCGTTATCGCGCCGTGAAAGTTCTCTGTACATTTTCTAGGTCGGCCCCAATTTCACCTGCCCTGACAGGTCTTTGTTAGAGTGCAGCACTATTCCCAGCCTAATAAACAAGTGACCTGAAGAGTGTCATCAATGGCTTGCCTCCCTATTTTGAAGGTTCTCATTATCCATCCTGTCATTTTCTAGCAGATGCGATTGATACAATGTTATGGTCCTTGATGGTGAGATCCTCCGACATAATCACTCCAGGTCTTTGACGTTGGTGTTTTTCGCTCTATTTCCGTGCCAGACTTGTTTTGTACTCTGATGAAGATTTAATTTCCTCATGTTTACTACCATATTCTGAGTAATTGAAATTTCTCATCGTTGAACTTCATATCCGTTTTCTGCAGCCACTGAAAGATTTGGTTTGATTCCGCCTGGAGCCTTCAGTGTCCTAGCAATGGAAGACACTGTCATGCAGATTCGGGTGTCCATCTGCAAGGAAGACACGGTCTGTGGCTGACATCCTGTCTATGGTCGGATATGAAGATGGAGGAACAAGATGGGAGCTAGTACTGTGCCTTGTTGGAACAGAGCTTTTCACCGTAGCTCTGCACGACTTTACTCGTTGACGACTACACTCTGTGTCTGTTAGTGAGGAAATTATAGATCCATACGACCGACTTTTCCTGTTATTTTCCTTTAGCGCGCATTTTGTGCGCTATTGACGCCAGGGTCACACTTGTCAAGGCTTTTGCAAAGTCTGTAATAATTAGCATCTGCATTCTTTTTGTCATCTAGTGCATTTAGGACTTGGGTGTAGTGATCCAGTAGTTGAGACAGACGGACGACCTGTTCTAAACCCATGTTGCCCTGGGTTGTGTAACTATGGTTTCTAGATGGGAGGGTGGTGATGCTTGCTTCTAGGACCCTTTCAAAAGATTTTTATGATAATGGGATGTTAGTGCTATTGGTCTGTAGTTCTTTGCTGTTGCTTATACCTGCCCCCTTTGTGGAGTGGGCTATGTCTGTTGTTTTTAGTAACGAGGGACGGACCCCCGTGTCCATGCTCCTCTCCATAGAGGAAAAAGGCTCGTGATAGTGGCTTCTTGCAGTTTCTTGGATGTACACAGAGTTTCATAGTCTGGCCCTGGGCAGAAGTGCATGGGCATGTCCATTTATTTCGCCTTCGAATCATTTGGCGTCAGGATAAAATCGGATGAGGCACTTGTGTTAATCAAATTTGTGGCTCTCATCCATAAAAAATTTCATTTTGATCTTCGACTCACATCCTGGTTAGCGTCTTGCTAAAAACTGAGTCATATTGGGACTTGAGTAGCTCACTCATTTCCTTGCTGTCATCTGTGTAGGACCCATCTTGTTTAAGTAGGGGCCCAATACTGGGCGTTGTTTCTCGATTTTGATTTGGGCATAGGAGAAGAAATACTTTGGGTTTCTTTCGAATTTTTTCATTTATAGCTTAGTTCTTCTTCCCCCCCGATTCTGAACTCCTAAAGATTCTTTTAGCTTAATTCGATGCTGCTATTTCTCTGACATGTCCTTCCCTGCGCAATTCAGATAAAATGACCCTTTTAGCCGCTCTGTAATTCTTTTTCCGTCGCCTGAATGGAGCGCCTACTCTTCCTATTTTAACATCTACTCCTCCTTTTTCTTAGAGGAATAAGCCTAGTGCATACTCGAGTGCCACCGAGTTAATCTGTTCTAGGCATACGTTTGGGTCTGTGTTGCTTAGTAATATCTTCCCTAGCTTATATCGGTTAGGCTTGGTTTACTTCTGGTCCCTTTATGTTTTTGTTATTGAAGTTGAATTTGGTGAATGGCCCCTTCCCCTCGTGACTAGTCTCATTTTGTCGGTCTGGGGCTCCACGCATACATGTTGAACCTCAATTATGTTGTGATCTGATATATTGTTTTTGATGAACGGTAAATTTGTGGGATTTGGTGGCTACAAATCGTATCAGAGAATATTATATTTGTCCGTGGAGGGAATATAATCGGTTAAAGGTATGGGTATCAAAGATATCTTGAAAGGGCACTGCGGGACTGTTTATGCAAGAGGAGAAGCAAGCTATCCAGTGCAGTGTCAATGAGGGTTAAAAGAGATATTAGGTATGCAAAACGAGCGCTTTGATGGTGCGCGAAAATGGAGGATTGGAAGAAAGTACTATGGGGTGATCGGCCATTCGGCTTGCATGTATAAAGAGGGAGGCCAGAGCAAGAGGAGAGTGGACCGAGGGAATGAAGGGGTTAAAACGTACATGAAGGGCTGGAAGGGTATAGAGCGGGTCAAGCATTGGTAACGACAGAGGGTATGATTGGGATATGTAGACGCTTGGTTTAAGACATAATGCAAGCGTGGGTTTCCGTGATGAGGGGCATTGAGGGAAATGGGAGAGTATGAGCAGTGTGAGCTTGATGGTCAAGATCGGTGGCATTAGTTGTGGCCGATTCCGGAGTGGTGAGATTTTGCAGGCGTTGTTCAGGAGTGAGCTTGGAAAGGCTCGAGTAAGACGGACGCCAAATGATTTCTACGTAAAGAAATTGCGGGGTTCTGAGGTTTCTTAGTAAGCTTGTTTACCATACATACGGCGGCTGAGGGTAATTGAGAACAGCAACAGAACGGCCGATGTGGTGTGAAGTACCGAAAGGGGAGCAAGTCAACGGTAATGTGGATTATCGGGCAATATCGCTTATTGTGGAGATTAAAAGTTGTTTGCGAGAATATTAGGGAACAGAATCAAGAGGGTAAAAGGCAAAGTAAGTGATAGGGGCAATATGGGGTGCCAGGAAGGTTCGATGTATGAAGGGCATGGCATGATTCGACACACAACACATATAGTGAGAACGGGGGGAGGTTGGGTGATGAGGTGTATTTGGCATTAGATTGAAAGGCTGCTTATGATAGTGTAAGAAAGGGAAGCGTTATGAGGTTTCATGCATAGGCAAGGTTTTGGGGAAGAAATAATATCTAGGACAACATTAATTAATCAGGGGGCGGTCGATGAGTGCAGGTTAACGGAGGCTAGAGGTTAAAATACAGATGCAAAAACGGGGACTGGCGCCATAGGCTGCCCAATATCACAAATATTGTTTGCATGTATACAGGATCCATTTTATAGGGCCATTCTGAGCTAGTGTTGCGGTAGGTGGGGAGGGTACTGACGGGGGGAGGGGGGGCAGGTATCATAGGTTATTGGACTGACACGACAGTTTTGGGTGATAGGTAATAGGGACTTGCCTTAGGTGGTAAGGTGGGGTTGTGTGTGGGGAGGCTTCAGGTATGAAATTAATGCTGAGAAGACTAAGTTTCAGACCTAAGGATAGTACAAATGGGGATGAGGTGGTAGGGGGTGGTGGGAAGGTGGTGAATCAACTATGTATGGGGATAATTTATGTGAGAAATACACGGGGGGTGGGCTTAAGAGTGAATTCGGTGCGCAGTGATGGAGTAATGAAAAGACATGGTGGTTTGAGGGCGATGCAACTAACGCTGCATCAAAGAGTAATAAGTGACGAACGTGCTTATTGAACAGCAAGATATGCATGTTTGGTTCGTTGCCATGGTACCCCCAGAGAGACCGTAGGTGAACGTATTACAACATGGGGTGTTTAGGAGGTTATATGGGGAGTGGGCCTGTGAATGGTTAAGTAGAGCAGTGTTTTAACACTTCCAGTCATCGAGGAAGGCTGGGACTTTTACCCTCTGGAAAAAAGGATGAATGAAGCGGTACACAAAAAATGAAGTTTAAAGGGAGGGGTGCGGGAGGGGAGGAGACTTGTGCGAGTACGTAAGATATGCAACGGTGGTGAGGGGGTAGGGATTTAATAAGTTGGTGAGGCCATGGTTGAGGTTATTAATGACAGTGAGGGATCTGTCGTGTGTTAAATTGTGTTCCTCGAAGAGTGGAAGGTATGATCAGTCTGTGGCAGCTGTTAAAGGAGCATACCCTTGTATGACGTTGGCACGAAAATATGACGGCGTCTAATAAAACAAATTACGTGTAAGAAAAAAACACCTGGGTGTTCGGGAGGTAATGTTTAGATTTTATACATGGGATTCTTTGCCTCTGGGGTTGTCCTATTCAATAGGAGGATAAGGGAGGAGGGAATGTAGAGCGTGTGAAGCATGGAGACACTTTTGCATGCCGTATATTTTTGTGAGAATAGAGAGTTGTGCGGGTCTGGTTAGAAAAGGTAGTCAGGTATGGGGGGGGGGTGGGGGAGGGTTGGCAGGCTTTAAGTTTGGATATAGGAGGGGTGAGGTAAATGGTGGAGACATGCAGTTGAGTATTTGTCACGGGAATATTATATAATACGCCATGGGGCCCCCCCCCCCATTAGTAGTGGGCGTGGATGATAGGATAAAGGTGTGTGTTAGCTGCGACATTATTACAGAACTAAGTTGTCTTAATAGGGAATTTATGGAGGGAGTTGGGAACTGCTTTTTACTGGGGGGGAGGGCTATTCGGAGTTTTTCCGGTTGCGTGATTTATGGAATTACCGAGCAATTTAAGGGGGTCCGCGGCGGCGGGCTGCTTCCCGATAAGGACAGTGTGATAGGGATTTAGAGTGTGGAAGAGAATGAATTAGTACTGGAGACATAAGTAGCCTTTGACTGATGTGATGACGGGATGTGTGTTGTGAAAGAAACAAAGTTTTCAATTTAATTATTAATTATGCAAATGACAAAGACGACAGATGTCGTAATTGAGTTGGAATAATTATATATCTGGCAGCGTGCCTCGTTTGTGCTCGCCCCCGCTTTCTAGTTATTTCAGCCGTCGCTCTTTACGTGCTAGAACTTTAATTGTGGTCATCATATCCTATACGATACATCCCTCTAACGCGCCTGGAACCAATCTTGTCCGGAAAAACAATATATACTGATCAGCAAAATGGAGAATTAGTGTGCATTACCTTGCAGAGTTCCTGCCAGAGGGGAATCATAGTCCTGCGTTTCCCGTGTGAAAAAAATAATAATAATTGAACCGTTGTGTCAGAGGAAAGAAAGTCTCCTGAAGCATGCGAGTATACATAGTGTATAGTTATACTAACAGTGGCTCCTAGTATATTGATATATAGGCTAAAGTGTCATTTGCAAACAGGTGAATCTTGTAAATGAAGTGATAAGCCTATAGGGCAGGTGCCAGAAGTCGACAAAACTTACCACAGTCAAGCTGTTTTTTAATAATCTTCCTGGCCTGCTAGTGTACTCGCATATAATCTATTGATACCCATGATAGCAAATACAGTGTTGTAGTAGCAACTAACCAGTAATATTAATGGTACTTAGTGAGTTAGTGACTTTTCATTAGTTTTCATTTTCTTGAAATACGAGACTTACTGTGAATTTCATATAACCAGTAGTTTACCAGCGGTTCGCAATTATACCACAACGAGAAGCAATTATTACTACAGAAAAAGCGGTCCTTCCCCAAACTTTGCCCACCAGTCCCTATAGTGATAATATAATTTATTGTGGTGAGACGAAAAACAAAAATAAGAAAAGCAGAATACAGCGATTGATAAACAAAGAGGTCGACTTGTACGTTCATTTGTAGGAGCTGCCCCAGATATCACCGGCTACTTCAACACGCCCAGTTACTTTTGTATCAGTATCAAATGCACATATTACTCGGTAAGATTAATGTTCCAGTCAGATTCCTTCATGTGTAGCTCAAATCACCGACCAGTTATGTTTTAAATTAAGTGACCCACTGATCAAGCATCGACGGTCCGAACCCATTGACTGGTTCCGAACCCTTGACTGGTCCCGAACCCGGGACTGGTTTCAAACAGCTTCGTTGACAATAAAGCAGACGTAAACGGATGGTTTGTAGGCCCCTTATAAACACAAACTAAAAAAATCAGGGAACGTGACGGTAACTGTCCAATATACAAAAAGAGTTAGGAAAACAGAAAACAAATAGCTAGAGATTCATTTAAGTTATTGAATAGAAATTACAAGAGTTGCTAGTAAGACATGCAGTAAATCAACCATTCAAATTCATTATGAAGCTGTGTGTAAGTCTGTGGGTCAGTCAAACAAACGGCTACCCGATGGATAAATTGTCATTTTTGTGAAATTGGTGTCACGCCCCTTGTGCAGATATCCCAGACCTAGCCTACAAGCAAGTATTACAACAGAGAATGTTTTTGGGTATGCCCAAATGAGGAAAATCTGTTGGAACTAAAATCACAAGGTATTAAAAGAGGATAACATCAAAGCTGCTTTCATAGAAAATCCCTGGAAGCTTTCTACAACAGATGGGAACATAAAAAGTCCGGGCTGAATGGTACGCCCTTGATACGGCCATGTAGTCACAAACTGGTAAGGCTGGAGGGTGATGTCCCTGGTCGTCAGTAAATGTAGGGCTGATAGTGCTGTCCTGGGAGACAGTAATGGTGAAGGGCTGGAGGTGCTGTCCTGGGAGACAGTAATGGTGAAGCTGGAGATACTTCCCTGGGAGACAGTAATTGGTGAAGCAGGAGGTGCTTCCTGGAGACAGAAATGGTGAAGCTGGAGATACTGTCCTGGTAGACAGTAATGGTGAAGCTGGAGATTTTGTCCAGGTATCGGAATATACGCGAGGAAGGAATACATATAAATGACCTCATAGAGGACAGGAGCCCTAGTAGGGAAACAAGTGTAGTCCCCAAGAATAAGATAAAACTAACCAAAATTGCAAACCAGAAATACCGCAGGAAATAGCAAACAAGGGACTCCCAATAGCAATAGTGAGATAAATTACCAAAAACAACTGGTGGGAGCTCCATTGTATGGTTGCTAAGGAGGATAGGAATAAAGACGAGGGAAACATGCACCAACAGGGAATACAGTCACAGAAACCCAAGGCAAACGGAAACAAGCTGTGCACATACTATGACTTGGTATCTGCTGGCATGGGAAAATCTGGAAAAACAGATGGGAACATATGCAACTATTGACCACCCTAAAAATGTCATGCCTTTCATATACAACTAGGAAATTGCAAACTCCCCCTTCCTGTAAGCTTTTTCACCTGAAATGTGAACCTCTTCAGTACAGGAAAGACGGTGCTATATCTAACTTGCCAGGCATTACCATCTAAAGGGGACACTATAAAGAAACAAAACTTCCAGCCATGGGAAAACCTGGGTAGCCACAAAAGCCCCCACTCAAGAGGGAGAGTTTTTAGTGCCAGGAAGGAAAAAAAACTGGCAGGAAAGGCAGAAATCGACAACCAAATCCAGTCATATCCTGGAGTGGAACCACAGTCGATGGCCTCCAATCCAACCAACAGATACAGATACTAATGCCGAAAAAACATCCCGCCCCCAGTTACCAAGCAATACCACCATCCGATAACATTCTTCTTTGCCACATATACAGGGGTCTAAAGCCCCACAATTAACCAAACAAAATACCTTTCATATCCGTGACTGCATTGCAGAGGCAAAGGCAGATGTCCGCGGCTTTCACTGGAACCCACATAAAGGAATCACTTGGCCAACGAAATATGATCCCAGGTTACACCTATAAGATGTGACAGAGTGAACAGCAAAAGGGGGGGGTCTGGCCTGTACATTGCAGAGTCACATGTTTTGCATCAGAACTGCTTAATGCCTCAAATGAACGTAGTGGAAGTTTTAGCAGTAAGGTCGAGAACCAAAACCTAGTCAATGGTGGTCGGTCTACAACTCCGGATTGGCAACATTCCCAGCAATTCCAGGAACAGCTGTTCAAAATTGACTGCACTGTCTGGAAAATCTTTCCAGCTCCCTGCACCCAAAATCTTGCTCCTGGGGGATTTCACTTAAGGCACCTAAAACTGGAGGATATTAGCAAATCATATTGTTGCAGTAATAACACCAGGAGGCAGCTCTGATGAAAACTCACACTCACACGAGGCTTTTTAAATCTCCTGCACAAAATTTCAATTTAAACCAGCAAATACTAGAGCCTACAGACTGAGAATACACTAGAGACCTCATCTTCACTAACAATGATGAATCTGATAAGAAAGTCACCATATCAAAACAATATACTCAACACAACATAATTAGGTTCAGACATGTATGCGTGAGCCCTCAGACCGACAAAATGAGACTATGCACAGGGGAGCATTCACCAAATTCAACTTACAATACCAAAACATAAAGTGGGACCAAGTAAACCAAGTCTAACCCGTTATAAGTGGGAAGATTTACTAAGCACCACAGACCCAAACGTATGCCTAGAACAGATTAACTCGTGGCACTCGATGTAAGGCACAAGCTTAATTCCTCTAAGAAAAAGGAGGAGCTAGATGTCAAACATAAAAGAGACAGGCGCTCCCCTCTTACAGCGACGGAATAAAGAATAACAGAGCGCTAAAGAGTCAATTATAATCAGAAACGTCGCAAGGAGACACAGGTCAAGAAATATGCACGCATCGAACTTAAGCTAAAAGAATCCTTTAGAGTCAGGAATCGCGGGAGAACTAAAAGCAATAATGAATCGAAAGAAACCCCAAAGTATTTCTTCATCCTATGCCAAATCAAAATCGAGAACAACGTCCAGTATTGGGCCCCCTTCTTAAACAAGATGCGGGTCCTACACAGATTACAGCAAGGAAAATGAAGTGAGCTACTACAAGTCCCCATATGACTCAGTTTTTTAGCAAGACCGCTAACCACAGAACTGAGATCGAAGATCAAAATGAATTTTTTTATGAGAGAGCCACAAATTTGATTAACCACAAGCCTATCCATGTTATCCCTGACGCCCA
The DNA here is from genome assembly GCF_026875155.1 of Cherax quadricarinatus. Lineage (NCBI taxonomy): Eukaryota > Metazoa > Arthropoda > Malacostraca > Decapoda > Parastacidae > Cherax > Cherax quadricarinatus. The sequence goes on along the minus strand of NC_069399.1, from coordinate 54,692,851 downwards.
AATGACTATCGAAACTGGCTATAAATGACATGCGCCCATGCACTCTGCCCTGCCCCAGGGCCAGACTCATGGAACTCTGTGTTCATCAAGAACTGCAAGAAGCCCTATCACGAGCCTTTTCCATCCTATGGAGGGGGAGCATGGACACGGGGTGTCCCCAGTTACTAAAACAACAGACATAGCCCCACTCCAAAAAGGGGGGCAGAAAAGGGCAACAGCAAAGAACTACAGACCAAATAGCACTAACATCCCATATCATAAAAATCTTTGAAAGGGTCCTAAGAAGCAAGATCACCACCCATCTAGAAAACCCATCAGTTACACAACCCAGGGAACATGGGTTTGGGAACAGGTCGCTCCTGTCTGTCTCAACTACGGATCACTACGACAAGGTCCTAAATGCACTAGAAGACAAAAAGAATGCAGATGTAATATATACAGACTTTGCAAAACCCTTCGACAAGTGTGACCATGGCGTAATAGCGCAAAAAAATGCGCGCTAAAGGAATAACGGGAAAAGTTGGTCGATGGATCTATAATTTCCTCACTAACAGAACACAGAGAGTAGTCTCAACAGAGTAAAGTCGAGGCAGCTACGGTGAAAAGCTCTGTTCCACAAGGCACAGTACTAGCTCCCATTTGTTCCTCATCCTATATCCGACATAGACAAGGAGTCAGCCACAGCAAACCCTGTCTTCCTTTGCAGATGACACCCGAATTGCATGACAGTGTCTTCCTTTGCAGACACTGCAGGCTCCCGGCGGACATCAACCAAATCTTTCAGTGGGCTGCAGAAAACAATATGAAGTTCAACGATGAGAAATTTCAATACTCAGATAATGGTAAACATGAGGAAATTAAATCTTCATCAAGTACAAAACAAATTCTGGCCACAAAATAGAGCGAAACACCAACGTCAAAGACCTGGGAGTGATTATGTCGGAGGATCTCACCTTCAAGGACCTAACATTGTATCAATCGCATCTGTAGAAAAATGACAGGATGGATAATGAAACCTTCAAAACTAGGGGAGGCCAACCCATGATGACACTCTTCAGGTCACTTGTTCTATCTAGGCTGGAATATTGCTGCACTCTAAAACCACCTTTCAAGGCAGGTAAAAAGGGCCGGGACCTAAAAAATGAAACGAAAACTTTAAAGGGCCCGGCATAACGGAGATAAAACCCCTAAATTACGGGGGAGCGCTTGGGGGTTTCAAAACCGTTTTCCCCGGGAAAACCGCAGGAGGGAAGATACATGATTATATACCCCCGGGAAAAATTCCTAGGGGACTAGTACCGAATTTGCACACGAAAATCACTCACTACGAAACCCAAAAAGACTTGGAGACGATGCACCCCCCCCCAATAAAAAACCCAGGGGGGTCACAGAAACGTTAAGGACCATAAAATAAGTGCCCAGGGGACCGGGGACTTTTAACTGCCTCCCCCCACACAAAAGGGGGGATTACCAACAGCCCCTGGCACTTAAAGGGCGGGGGCCACGGGCAAGCCCCTAAAGTCATTTTCCTGATCAGCCCGGCTTGGCTCGTACTTTGGTTTTTGCGTGCGGGCCAGCAGCAACAGCCTGGTTGATCAGGCGCTGATCCACCGGGGGGAAGGCCCGGTCACAGCCCGGGGGCCGGGGGCGTTGACCCCCAAAACTCTCTCCAGGTAAACTCCGGTCCAGGTTTTGGAAATAAACAAAATGGGTGCACTGTGTGAATGCGAAATATAAAATTTTATACTTTTAAGTATTGCGTGGGGGTAGGAAGGCTTCAGTAATTTATCGACGTGGGGGGAAGGGGTCATGAAATTTTATGTTTTGTGCTAACAAAATTACATTTGTAGGGGTTTTAATGTTTTGGGCGAAATTTTTTTAGAAAGCTTGACTTATTTTTTTTCTTAATAAATATTTTTTTTTCATTGGGGGCTCTATAACCCCGTGGGTTTTTAGGTTTTCCGTTAAATTGATATATATTAAAAGGGTAAGGTGGAGACATAGGACTGGGGTTTTTGTTAGTTTCACGGTTGTGTTGAAAGTGTTTTTAACAATTTTTTATCCCTTTCCCCTGGAGAAGGTGAATGTTTGGGTGTTTATTTGATATTTGTTGACATTTTTTCTTTTTTAAAATTTAAATTTTATTTTAAATTTTCAATAAAAGAGTGTTTACTAAAACGTATCATGTTTTTTTAAATTAAGGGAAAATAATGAAAAAAAATTTCATACAATAACTTTTAATAAAAGTTTTGTTACGTGCAGGGGAATGTACAATGGGGCAGGATGTAAAATCAGGAATTTTTTTTTTTTTTTAATATTTTTTTTTTAAAAACTTTTAAAAGATTCAATTTAAAGATCCCCAAAAAATGGTACAGGTTATAAACAGAACATTAAACACTTGTATAAAACCGGCCCAAATGAGTAAACTTTACATACAATGTTCCCTTTAAAGATACCCTTTAACAAAACCCTAAAAATTCCTGGGAAAAAAAGTGTTACAAAAATCAAAAAAGTTTTTCATAATACACAAAACACTGACTCCCCAAACCCCCAAACCCCCCACCCTTTCCCTTTACAATTTAAAACCCGGGCCCAAATCTAAAAGGGGGGGCAAAACCAAAACCCAAATGTAACTTTAATAAAGTTCCTTTTCCCCAAATCTCCCCGGGGTTTTTAAAAACACATTTTTAAATTTATTAAACATTAAAAATTTTAACCCACCCTAGCCACTCATGGGATTAAACATTTTATCAATTTTTAAAATTTTAAAACAATTTTTAACATCATGGGCCTTCAATGGGGTTAAACATTTTTAAAATTTAATTTTTTTTTTTTTCAAAAGCAATAAATTTTTTACCGGGGTTTAAATGTAACTCAAACTGTATTTAACCCCAAATTTTTGGTTTTTTAAATAAAAAACCAAATTTTATTAAATTTTTTTTTATTTTTATATATTATTATTAATATTTTTAATTTATATATATAAAATTTAATATATTTATTATTTAAAGTGTGGACGGGGTTTTTTAAAAGGATTTTTTAAAGGGTTACATTTTAAATAAAAAGAACATTCAACACTAGAAATAAAAACGGTCCCTGAGTAAATTTTTTCAAACAATTTTTCCCTTTAAGTTTGCCTAACCAAAACCACAATCTACCCTAAAAACCAAGTTTTAAATTTAAAAAACAAATCTTCAAAAAAAAACCTGTGTTTACGCCACTTCCAAACCCCCCAAAACCCCCCACCGCCCTCTACAAGTTAAAAACCCTACCCAAATCTCACCGGGTTTTGAAACACATTATAAATGTTAAACATGAAAAAAAATTTTTAAAAAGCATACCCACACTCATTGGTTAAACACATTATAAATTTAAAAAAATTTTAAAAAAAAAGGGGAAAACCCCCACAACCATCATGGGTTAAAACACAATATCAATTTTAAAAATTTTAAAAAAATTTAACCTCTTTACCCAAATTCAATGGGGGTTAAACATATTATAAATATTATTTTTTTTTTTTTTTTTTTAGCAAGGGAATGTACCGGGGATAAATGCAGCTCAAACGGGTATTGACACGAATTCCTGGTTAACCAATTACCACTAAGCACTAATTTACTACCCCGAAAAAAATGTGCATTGTCACGGGCCCCTTTAAAAAAACAAAGGTTTTACAGCGATCCCAAATTAATTAGGTGCAAATAAAACCCTACTGCCAAAACCCCAGATCCCCAAAATTTAGTTTCATTTTTTTAAAGATTATCCCGTATCAGGGAAAATTAAAAACCCTATGGTGTTTTACTTATCATTCATCTCCTTCCCCCTACCCCTTCAGAGGCCCCCCCACCATTCACACAAAAAAGCAGGCCCAAACGAAAAAACCCTCATACAAACCCCCCCCCCCCGGGTTACGAGGGGGCCCCCACAATGAGAACCCCGGGAACCTCCGAGAATTTTTACCCACCGCCCCCCATAGACCCTTTTTATTCCTATACACGTTCTATAAAACCCGCTGCTACGCTTTTTTTTCTTAAATCTCCCCAAACCTCCCTCATCCCCAAGATACAGTAAAAAATCCCCCTGACCCTACATTTAAATTTAAAACCCTACCTAAAATTTACCTGACCCCCATTTTCATCCAACAATTTAAAACCCTTTGGAAAAGGCCATTTTTCCCCCCCCCCCCAAAAACTGATAAAGCGCACCATCCAAAAATCTCACCCCCCCCAAAGAAGGACCCAAAAAAATACAGCATGAAAAGCTGTTTTTGGTGTCCCCCCCCAGGGGCAAGCATTAGGCCTCTTTAAAGACCCATTTTACATAACGTATCCTTAGAGGCCAAAATTCCCATTAGAAAACGATATACTAACTCCCATACCCCCGCCGGTATTCTAAGCAAGCCAAACTCCCTCCAAATGCTCTTCCAGTCATATGTCGGATATACAGCAAGCCCCTGTAAGACACCCTTACCCACCACAGCACCCACCATCCTTTTGACCTTTAATTTGGACACCTGTCTTACATTCAATAAAACCCTCAACATGTCTTCACAATACCTCAAATCCCTTCCACACCACCATCTTCGTGCATCCTCCATGACCCTACCCACCCTGACTCCCCGGTCCCCCCCAGTTCGAATATACCTTTGTTTAATATATAAAGCCATTACTCTATGACTCAATGCCATCAAGCCAAGACCCCCACGTCTCACATCCATCATGACCACGTCCTTGCGCAACCATGCCCTCCCGAACCCCCACACATACCTAAGAACCTTCCTCTGGATTTCCGCAATATCCTGTACTCTTAAAGGGAACACCCCCGCCACCCCCCACACCTTACTGTAAACCAGAGAGTTAACCACCAAAACTCTCTGTTGTAATGTTACGTCCCTAGCCCTTAAGCCTCCAAGCCTACCCAAAACCTTGCCTGTAACTAATTCCGAATTTATCTTCCTACATTCTTGCACCTCCGCCATGTACCATACTCCACAAACCCTAATTCTGTCCACTACTGACCATCCCAACCCCTCCCCCAAGCTCCCACCAATCCAATCCCCCACTTCCAATAGTCTCGACTTCATTATGAACATTAAATTAACTCTCATACCCGTAGCATCCCCAAATATCTGAATGACTCCACCAACCTTCCTTAGATCTTCCTCATGCATTACAAGAACTGTAGTATCATCCACGTACCTTAACAATACCCCCACCTCCCCCATCATCCCCTGTCCATTCATCACCTCATCCACTAGCCTATAAAACGGATTCTGCACGCAGGCAAATAATAACTGAGAGAGCGGACAACCCTGCCTCAAACCTCTCTCCATCAGTACCGGGTCCCCCAACTTACCATTAACCTGTACCCGAACAACCGCTCCCTCATACAAGGTTTGCACCCATCTCACCACCCTCCCCCCCATACCCAACTTCTCCAATCAAACTCTTAAGAAATCCATGTTCACGCAATCATACACATTAGCCCAATCTAAACCGAGTATTCCCCCTCCGGTACAGCTCTCAATAAATTCCCTTATGTGACTATGCCCATCCCTCATACTTCTTCCCGGGATGCCATACTGGCCCCCATGTATCACTGATCCTAGAACCTTCTTCAGTCTATTGCCCAGAATTTTAGCATAAATTTTATAATCGGCGCACATTAAGGATATCGCTCTATAATCACTCAGTACTTTCCCTTCCTTCTTTTTCGGCACTAACACAACGATCCCGGTTTTCTGTGTTTCCCCCATCCTCCCACTGCTCCACATATAATTCAAGACTTCCACTAAACCATGCCTAATACACTCCCAATAAACTCTATAAAAATCATTCGGTATTCCATCTATGCCCGGCGTCTTACCCTGACTCATCCCGTAAACTGCCTCCTCCACCTCCTCCTCACTAATACTACCCTCCAGCATTTCTTGTTCCTGTTGTCCTAATACAATATTACTCTGCATATCCCCAAATACCTCCTCACTTGCATCTCCTCTGTTCCTCCTCCATTTCTCCCTAAATCAATAATCTGCATAAACACTAATGCTGTCTGTATCGGTAAGGCCTTGACCCTCCACATAACCTCCCCCCCCCCCCGCAGCGACCACTAGATGCGCTATGGTAGTCACCATTTGCCTTTCCCTAAATTTTTGCAGAACGTAACCTGATGGTTGATCACCCTTTAACACCTCCTCTAACCCCGCTCTAACTCTAATTGCGTTAAACCTGTCATTATGTAACTCTGCAATCCTACACCTTAAACCATCCACATCCCCTCTCATACCTTCCCTACCCCCCCCCCCGTCGTAAAACGCATTCAGTTGTCCCTCCAGGTAGTTTTGCAAACCATACCGCCACCATGCCTGTTCCCTACCACGTGCCCTGAAAAACTCCGCGATTCCTATCTTAGCCCTCACCTCCCACCAGTCAAGCAAATCCATCTCACCATCCCTGCCATCCCAGAAATGTGTCCACCATTCCTCAAAGGAAGAGCCAACATCCCCCTCCTGCAGTAGCCTCACATTCAATTTCCAATACCCAGCATATATACGTACTATACCATCCACCCGCAGATCAGCTATCACCGCCCTGTGATCCGAAAAACCGACATCGAAAGCCCTCACCCTCTCCACACCTATCCCCTGCATCACATATATCCTATCTAACCTTGCCTCATAATTCCCACGAATGAACGTGTGCTCCACCCCATACTCCCCCCTCCCCACCACATCTACAACTCCTACATCCCTTAACACATCCCTTAGAGCACCCAAGACACATCCCGCCCCCCTCAGTGAGACATCCCCATACCTAATCACACAGTTCCAGTCACCCCCAAGAACAGTTATGGAAGGTAGACCCCGCAAATAATACATCAAAACATCACGAACAAAATCAACTTTCACTCTAACATTGTTGCATGCCGGCATATAAACTCCAATGAAACATACTCTCCCCACCCCCCAGTGCCCATCTACCCTTACGAAACTCCCCCCTCCCCCCTCCTCCCAACCCATGACACGCAATGGGCTGGTCTCCTTTACAGCCACTGCCACCCCTCCTTTTAATTGCAAAGCATTACTGACAAATAGGTTATAACCCTGCAAACGCAATTCACACCCTAACCTATGGTTATGCTCCTGCAAAAAACATACATCTACATCAAACCTTCGTAAAAACCATTCTAACCAAACCCTTTTTACCTCAGATTTAAGACCATTTACATTTATTGTGACACACTTGAACTTCCCAGAAAAGGCAGCTTACCCCTATGCCACTGTGGCTTACTCAATTCGCCTTCCATGGTACCCATACCATTTTTATCATGTTTCCTAACCTGTCCACCAACCCCTCCTTGCCCTCCCCCACCGAGCTTCCCCGGTACACCCCCTCCCCTGCGTGCCTTTTCCCCCACATCTACCCATGACTTCTTCCCAGGTCTCTGCCCAGGTGTTAAAACCTCATCGACGTCCAAGGCACACGCAGCCCGTTTGTGTGAGCTCTCACTCACACACATATCTACCTCATGCGAGTCCTCCTGATGGACTTCCACCACCACTTCCGTGTCCACTCTGTCATTCCTCAAACCCTCCACCTGTCCCTGCTGCTCATCCATCAGCTGCATCTCACTTAACTTCTCGGGTCCGTCCTCCCCGGCCTCCGGCTCGTCCAAGAACTCCTGCAGCACTGCTTCCAACATCCTCTCCTGGGTAGACTCTTCCACATCCACCCTTCCCTCAGGCGATGGGGGGCTCTCCCCAGTCATCTCCGGGAGGGTAACACACGTCCCTATCACCTCTTCCACCTTGTCCACCTCCTCACTCCAGAGATTCGTCTTCTGTCCATCCACTACCCCTAACTCCACATCCACATTGCATGGTTGCTGATCCACCATCCACGATAACGCCATCCTAGGGGCTTGCCTGCGAGGACACTGCGCCGCCATGTGCTCGTAAGAATCACATAATCGGCAAGTTTTCCTCTGCCTCGCATAGTGGACAAATACCTGGGTCCTATAGTTTGTCAGCGTTACATACGAGGGTATTGGCCGCCTCAATGACATCTTCAGGGTGCAGGACCCCTCGTGCAGCCCTTCAAACGGCCCGTCCCTCCACACCACCATACTAGCCGAATGAACAGTTCCATAATTGCTGAAGGCTTCCTGAATGCCATACGACGTTGCCTCAAAGGGTACATTACGCACCTTTACCCATGTGTAATATTTCGAAACATCATGTAGACACACCTCTACTGCTGAATTCACACTCATCCTCCTTTCCTGAAATTCATCCACAATCCTGGAGTAAAAGCTGGCTCTTGTAAACTTCACAAAAACCCTTGACATTCCATTAAGGGCCACACCGTACAATTCATCGTTCGGTATCCCGTAGACGTCCCTAATTATGGCCGATAACAGTACATGCATTGTCGCACTGCTTAACGTTCCTCGATCTAAATCAATACAGACAGTATTCACTCTCCTGTTGATACGATCCGCCATGTTGGTGCCTAAGTCAAGCAATCACCACGAGGTGGCGTGTAGGGAGACTCAAGAAGCGTCCTCTCTTCCCAGTGGTCGAGAGACGAATGGCAATCAGGAATTAGATGTACTTGCCAAGGAGTCTTTAGGTTAGATTTAGTGTTCCAGACATAATGTCATTACTTCAAGGATTGGAGTGGTCATTGTTTACTGTACAGATTTGTGTCTTTCAGATGTAATATGTTAATTGGAAATTACATGTACTATGCAGAATTTTTCATCACTGTTTTCACTATGTAATTTGTCGTTTATTTTTATGTACTATGTATGTCTTTTAAATAAAATATAAAAAAAAATTGATTGAGATCCATACTGTTTCTTTATTTTTATGTTAAACTGTATTGGTTTTAAATAAAATATAAAAAAAAATATTATACTCGGGGTTTCTTTAATATTAGCTAAATTAAGGATTCCACTAGTTTATAATATTATCTGATTTAGGAATATTCCCGGGTATGATGTATATATATATATATATATATATATATATATATATACATATTTATGTATTTTGAGTAATGTGTTAGGTAAACATGAGGAAATTAAATCTTCATCAGAGTACAAAACAAATTCTGGCCACAAAATAGAGCGAAACACCAACGTCAAAGACCTGGGAGTGATTATGTCGGAGGATCTCACCTTCAAGGACCATAACATTGTATCAATCGCATCTGCTAGAAAAATGACAGGATGGATAATGAGAACCTTCAAAACTAGGGAGGCCAAGCCCATGATGACACTCTTCAGGTCACTTGTTCTATCTAGGCTGGAATACTGCTGCACACTAACAGCACCTTTCAAGGCAGGTGAAATTGCCGACCTAGAAAATGTACAGAGAACTTTCACGGCGCGCATAACGGAGATAAAACACCTCAATTACTGGGAGCGCTTGAGGTTCCTAAACCTGTATTCCCTGGAACGCAGGCGGGAGAGATACATGATTATATACACCTGGAAAATCCTAGAGGGACTAGTACCGAACTTGCACACGAAAATCACTCACTACGAAAGCAAAAGACTTGGCAGACGATGCACCATCCCCCCAATGAAAAGCAGGGGTGTCACTAGCACGTTAAGAGACCATACAATAAGTGTCAGGGGCCCGAGACTGTTCAACTGCCTCCCAGCACACATAAGGGGGATTACCAACAGACCCCTGGCAGTCTTCAAGCTGGCACTGGACAAGCACCTAAAGTCAGTTCCTGATCAGCCGGGCTGTGGCTCGTACGTTGGTTTGCGTGCAGCCAGCAGCAACAGCCTGGTTGATCAGGCGCTGATCCACCAGGAGGCCTGGTCACAGACCGGGCCGCGGGGGCGTTGACCCCCGGAACTCTCTCCAGGTAAACTCCAGGTAGGTAACAGCTGGTTAAGAGTTGAAACAAGGTATGTCCTTGGAGGGTAGTTTAGCCTACTATTCCCTCTCCCCTTTGGTGAGTTGATGTCATGTAGGGATTAACTGTGTTAAATCAGTTCACTCTCTCTGCCGACTCAGTGTGCATTGACTGAGTTACCCCTCCAGTACTCCACCTTATTCTCACTTGGATAAAGAATTGTGTTGTAGAAACTCCTGAACCAGCGTGACGTTTATTCTGAAGTGAAGTCTGCGGACAGTGATATACTGTTACCCTCAGTTTACAATGTGACGACCTGTGTCAAGCTTAGAACTTTGTGATATATTCCTTATGCCAGGGAGTTACTCAGTGAAGGTGTCCCTTGTTAATGTATATACTCGCGTACAAGTAATGTTATTATTGAGGAAGCAGTAATATTCCTCTGATCATTAACAAGTGTAGTGACCATACTGACATAGTCTCCAGAAGGAGTCTATGATGTACATTCTATTCAAGAGTTTTCTTATGTGATTGAAAGTTTCTGACGAAGTGATATTTAATAGATATTTATGAATATCTAAGAAATATTTAAGTTTTTAAATAAAAAGAAACTAGAAAAGACTGAGTAACTATTATTTGTGCCTTACATGTCTAAGTTTGGAAGTATCTTCTCATTCTATGAAGTGTATTGTTAAGGAGTGCACTAACCTGGCTGAAGATTAAGATTCGAACCGTAACAACAATAGACCCCAAGCTGTCTTCAAGATGGCTCTGGACAGGCACCTAAAGTCAATACATGATCATCTGGGCTGTGGTTCGTACGTCGGGTTACGTGATCCCAGCAGTAACAGCCTCATTGATCAGACCCGGATCCACCATGAGGCCTGATCTCAGACCGGACCGCGGGGGCGTTGATCCCCGACACCCTCTCCAGCTATACACCAGGGCTCAAGTCCAGCCAACCGGTTTCCCTGAATCCCTTCGTCACTGTTACCTCGCGCACACTCACAGTATATGTAGACTAATATAACTTAGATCATCTTCAACATGCATAACACATTCAAAGAAACAGCTATTGTATTTCTGACAGATTGTAATTAAGCCAAACTGTGCAGTGTGTTGCGTCAGTCATGGTAGCTTACAACACTGTGTTGCATCAGTCATGGTAGCTTACAACACTGTGCAGTGTGTTGCGTCAGTCATGGTAGCTTACAATACCAAGCAGTGTGTTGCGTCAGTCATAATAGCTTACAACATTGTTGGTGTCTCACTTCAAAGTTGAAGTGATGGAATATTGCTTAAATATGCTATGCATGCAACACATTGTACACGCACAAGTAATATACAACACACACAATACAGCATGCATACACACAGTACAGTGGCACTGACAGTGGCACTGTACAGTGGCACTGACAGTGGCACTGTACAGTGGCACTGACACTTGAATAAAATCCTTTATTCTAGTAGTAGTAATAGTAGAAAATGTTTAAATCCTGACCCTGGGTTTAGAACAGGTCGCTCCTGTCTGTCTCAACTATTGGATCACTACGACAAGGTCCTAAATGCACTAGAAGACAAAAAGAATGCTGATGTAATATATACAGACTTTGCAAAAGCCTTCGACAAGTGTGACCATGGCGTAATAGCGCACAAAATGCGTGCTAAAGGAATAACAGGAAAAGTCGGTCGATGGATCTATAATTTCCTCACTAACAGAACACAGAGAGTAGTCGTCAACAGAGTAAAGTCTGAGGCAGCTACGGTGAAAAGCTCTGTTCCACAAGGCACAGTACTCGCTCCCATCTTGTTCCTCATCCTCATATCCGACATAGACAAGGATGTCAGCCACAGCACCGTGTCTTCCTTTGCAGATGACACCTGAATCTGCATGACAGTGTCTTCCATTGCAGACACTGCAAGGCTCCAGGCGGACATCAACCAAATCTTTCAGTGGGCTGCAGAAAACAATATGAAGTTCAACGATGAGAAATTTCAATTACTCAATATGGTAAACATGAGGAAATTAAATCTTCATCAGAGTACAAAACAAATTCTGGCCACAAAATAGAGCGAAACACCAACGTCAAAGACCTGGGAGTGATCATGTCGGAGGATCTCACCTTCAAGGACCATAACATTGTATCAATCGCATCTGCTAGAAAAATGACAGGATGGATAATGAGAACCTTCAAAACTAGGGAGGCCAAGCCCATGATGACACTCTTCAGGTCACTTGTTCTATCTAGGCTGGAATATTGCTGCACACTAACAGCACCTTTCAAGGCAGGTGAAATTGCCGACCTAGAAAATGTACAGAGAACTTTCACGGCGCGCATAACGGAGATAAAACACCTCAATTATTGGGAGCGCTTGAGGTTCCTACCCCTCAAGGAAGGTTCCTTGATGTTGGTGAGGGGCTCTTGATTTAGGGAATTGGATCTGTGCTCCAGTTCCCCGAATTAAGCCTGAATGCCTTCCACATCCCCCCCCCAGGCGCTGTATAATCCTCCGGGTTTAGCGCTTCCCCCTTGATTATAATAATAATAATAATAATTGAGGTTCCTAAACCTGTATTCCCTGGAACGCAGGAGGGAGAGATACATGATTATATACACCTGGAAAATCCTAGAGGGACTAGTACCGAACTCGCACACGAAAATCACTCACTACGAAAGCAAAAGATTTGGCAGACGATGTACCATCCCCCCAATGAAAAGCAGGGGTGTCACTAGCACGTTAAGAGACCATACAATAAGTGTCAGGGGCCCGAGACTGTTCAACTGCCTCCCAGCACACATAAGGGGGATTACCAACAGACCCCTGGCAGTCTTCAAGCTGGCACTGGACAAGCACCTAAAGTCAGTTCCTGATCAGCCGGGCTGTGGCTCGTACGTTGGTTTGCGTGCAGCCAGCAGCAACAGCCTGGTTGATCAGGCTCTGGTCCACCAGGAGGCCTGGTCACAGACCGGGCCGCGGGGGCGTTGACCCCCGGAACTCTCTCCAGGTAAACATAACTCATTATAGCCAGATGTATACATGTCACTGTAACTTAGTTATCAAAACTTTGGGGTTGAGTCCCTGGACTGTGTATCATATTGACTGCAACACAAACCATGGATATGGTATGTATAATAGAGATATTAAACGACTAATAGAGAGGTATATAATTTGGAGGATTTATGACTAATGTATCAATAAAAAGCAGGAAGAAAGAAGATAGTAGTGAAGGACTCGCAGCAACGATCCCTCTGAATAAGTCATCATTTAGAAAGGATAGAGTGAAGCGCAGGTCTGAGGAGACAGTGCGTGGGAACCTTTCAATCAGTTCAAGATATTCAGTATTATTTTATCAACAGTGACATACTAAAACTAATTCTTGAAAAAGGAAACATATATCCTGACTTACCTCTTGTTAATACAAGACAAGAAGTGTTTGTCCCAGTGCTTATATGTTGTACGGAGAGTAGTTATTGACTGGCGGTGAGAGCATTACTTGTAGTCTTAACGACCCTAGTGTTCATTGGTCAGCGCCAACAGGTAGGGAGCCAGTCTGACACTCGGCAGACGGAGGATCAAGCCTCCAGCACGTTTTGAGCTGATTGACCACATATGGGTTTAGCGCATAAAACGAATTAAACAAAACCAACTAACATTTGACTTGTAAGACCAACGGTTTCACCAGAACTAACACTGACCACTACTGTGTTGCTACCACTACTGTGTTGCTACCACTACTGTGTTGCTACCACTACTGTGTTGCTTCCACTACTGTGTTGCTACCACTACGCTGCTACCACTACTGTGCTGCTACCACTACTGTGTTGCTACCACTACTGTGTGGCTAACACTATGGCTACCATTACTGTGTGGCTACCACTGTGTGGCTACCTCAACTATGTGGCTACCACCTACTGTGTGGCTACCACCTACTGTGTGGCTACCATTACTGTGTGGCTACCATTACTGTGTGGTTACCATTTCTGTGTGGCTACCACCCACAGGATGGGTATGGGGTGCATAATAAACATATTAAACTAAACTAACTACCACTACTGTGTGGCTAACACTACTTTATGGTTACCACTACTATGTGGCTACCACTACCGTGTGGCTACCACTGTGTGGCTACCTCTACTATGTGGCTACCACTACTGTGTTGCTAGCACTACTTTATGGTTACCACTACTGTGTGGCTACCACTACCGTGTGGCTAACACTACTTTATGGTTACCACTACTGTGGCTACCACTACTATGTGGCTACCACTACTGTGGCTACCACTACTGAATGGCTACCACTACTGTGTGGCTACCACTACTGTGTGGCTACCACTACTGTGTGGCTACCACGAATGTGTGGCTACCACGAATGTGGCGCTACCACTACTGTGTGGTTACCATTACTGTGTCTACTACTACAGTGTGGCTATCACTACTGTCTACCACTACTGTGTGGCTACCACCACAGTGTCTACCACTACCGTATGGCTACCACTACGGTGTGGCTACCACTACTGTGGTTATCACTACTGCGTGGCTACCACTACTGTGGTTATCACTACTGTGTGGCTACCACTACTGTGGTTATCACTGCGTGGCTACCACTACTGTGGTTATCATTACTGCGTGGCTACCACTACTGTGGTTATCACTACTGCGTGGCTACCACTACTGTGGTTATCACTACTGCGTGGCTACCACTACTGTGGTTATCACTAATGCGTGGATACCACTACTGTGGTTATCACTACTGTGTGGCTAGCACTACTGTGTCTACGACTGTGTGGCTACCACTACTGTCTCTACCACTACTGTGTGGCTATTACTACTGTGGCTACCACTACTGTGTGGCTACAACTACTGTCTCTACCACTACTGTGTGGCTATTACTGTGGCTACCACTGCTGTGTGGCTTCCACTACTGTGTGGCTACCACAGTGGCTACCACTACTGTGTGGCTGCCACTACTGTGTGGCTACCACAGTGGCTACCACTACTGTGTGGCTGCCACTACTGTGTGACTACCACTACTGTCTACCACTACAGTGTGGCTACCACTACTGTGTCTATCACTGCTGTGTGGATACCGCTACTGTGTCTATCACTGCTGTGTGGATACCGCTACTGTGTCTATCACTACTGTGTGGCTACCACTACTGTGGCTACCACTACTGTGGCTACCACTACAGTGTGGCTACCTCTACAGTGTGGCTACCACTACAGTGTGGCTACCACTACAGTGTGGCTACCTCTACAGTGTGGCTACCACTACAGTGTGGCTACCTCTACAGTGTGGCTACCACTACAGTGTGGCTACCACTACAGTGTGGCTACCTCTACAGTGTGGCTACCACTACTGTGGCTACCACTACAGTGTGGCTACCTCTACAGTGTGGCTACCTCTACAGTGTGGCTACCACTACAGTGTGGCTACCACTACAGTGTGGCTACCACTACAGTGTGGCTACCACTACTGTGTGGCTACCTCTACAGTGTGGCTACCACTACTGTGGCTACCACTACAGTGTGGCTACCTCTACAGTGTGGCTACCACTACAGTGTGGCTACCTCTACAGTGTGGCTACCACTACTGTGTGGCTACCACTACTGTGTGGCTACCACTACTGTGGCTACCACTACAGTGTGGCTACCACTACTGTGGCTACCACTACAGTGTGGCTACCACTGCAGTGTGGCTACCACTACTGTGGCTACCACTGCAGTGTGGCTACCACTACTGTGGCTACCACTACAGTGTGGCTACCACTACAGTGTGGCTACCTCTACAGTGTGGCTACCACTACTGTGGCTACCACTACAGTGTGGCTACCTCTACAGTGTGGCTACCTCTACAGTGTGGCTACCACTACAGTGTGGCTACCACTACAGTGTGGCTACCACTACTGTGTGGCTACCTCTACAGTGTGGCTACCACTACTGTGGCTACCACTACAGTGTGGCTACCTCTACAGTGTGGCTACCACTACAGTGTGGCTACCTCTACAGTGTGGCTACCACTACTGTGTGGCTACCACTACTGTGTGGCTACCACTACTGTGGCTACCACTACAGTGTGGCTACCACTACTGTGGCTACCACTACAGTGTGGCTACCACTGCAGTGTGGCTACCACTACTGTGGCTACCACTGCAGTGTGGCTACCACTACTGTGGCTACCACTACAGTGTGGCTACCACTACAGTGTGGCTACCTCTACAGTGTGGCTACCACTACAGTGTGGCTACCACTACAGTGTGGCTACCACTACAGTGTGGCTACCACTACAGTGTGGCTACCTCTACAGTGTGGCTACCTCTACAGTGTGGCTACCACTACAGTGTGGCTACCACTACAGTGTGGCTACCACTACAGTGTGGCTACCTCTACAGTGTGGCTACCACTACAGTGTGGCTACCACTTCTGTGGTTATCACTACTCTTTGGCTACCACTACTTTGTGGCTATGATTACTGTCAACCACTACTGTGTGGCTACATCTACTCTACCACTACTCTGTGGCTATCACTACTGTGTCTACCACTATTATATGGCTACCACAACTTTGGCTACCACTACTGTGTGGCTACCACTACTGTCTACCACTACTGTGTATCTCTCACTGTGGCTACCACTACTGTGTGGCTACAACTGCTGTGTAGCTACCACTACTGTGTGGTTATCACTATTGTGGTTATCACTACTATATGGCTACCACTACTATGGTTAACACTACTGCGTGGCTACCACTACTGCGTGGCTACCACTACTGTGTGGCTACCACTACTGTGTGGCTACCACTACTGCGTGGCTACCACTACTGCGTGGCTACCACTACTGTGTGGCTACCACTACTGTGTCTACCACTATAACCAGTTTGTTTGGTGTTCTGGTAGCGGGGAGTAAACGATACGTCTTCAGAGGCTTCTTACTTTATTGTTAAGTCGGGGTGGGTACACAGGCTTGTGTGTTGTGCCCATGGCCCGGGAGGGCCATGCCCACGAGGGATAGAGAGTAGGCCTTCTTGACTGAGTGAAGGGTGTCGCCAGAGTGAGAGTGTGGCAAGGGCAGGCAGACTGGCGTGCCCATCGAGAGGCATAGCTACAGAGGGCAGCATCTTAGTGCCGCGAAATATGAACTAAGCTGGCAGACAGCATGGGCTGTCTGTGCAGACAGTACAGGCTGTCTACACCACTACTGTGTGGCTATCACTACTGTATGGCTACCACTACTGTGTCTACCTCTACTGTGTATCACTACTGTGGCTACCACTACTGTGTCTACCACTTCTGTGTGGCTACCACAACTTTGTTTACCACTACTGTATGGCTACCACTACTGTGTGGCTACCACTACTGTGGTTATCACTGTGGCTACCACTACTGTGGTTATCACTGTGGCTACCACTACTGTGGTTATCACTGTGGCTACAACTACTGTGGTTATCACTACCGTGTGGCTACCACTACTGTGTCTGCCACTACTGTGTGGCTACCACTGTGTCTGCCACTACTGTGTGGCTACCACTGTGTCTGCCACTACTGAGTGGCTACCACTACTGTGTCTACCACTACTGTGTGGCTACCACTACTGTCTCTACCACTACTGTGTGGCTACCACTACTGTATCTCCCATTACTGTGTGGCTACCACTAGTGTGTCTACCACTACTGTGTGGCTATCACTACTGTGTCTATCACTACTCTGCGGCTACCACTACTGTGTCTACCACTACTGTGTTTACCTGGAGTTTACCTGGAGAGAGTTTCGGGGGTCAACGCCCCCGCGGCCCGGTCTGTGACCAGGCCTCCTGGTGGATCAGCCCCTGATCAACCAGGCTGTTGCTGCTGGCTGCACGCAAACCAACGTACGAGCCACAGCCCGGCTGATCAGGAACTGACTTTAGGTGCTTGTCCAGTGCCAGCTTGAAGACTGCCAGGGGTCTGTTGGTAATCCCCCTTATGTGTGCTGGGAGGCAGTTGAACAGTCTCGGGCCCCTGACACTTATTGTATGGTCTCTTAACGTGCTAGTGACACCCCTGCTTTTCATTGGGGGGATGGTGCATCGTCTGCCAAGTCTTTTGCTTTCGTAGTGAGTGATTTTCGTGTGCAAGTTCGGTACTAGTCCCTCTAGGATTTTCCAGGTGTATATAATCATGTATCTCTCCCTCCTGCGTCCCAGGGAATACAGGTTTAGAAACCTCAAGCGCTCCCAGTAATTGAGGTGTTTTATCTCCGTTATGCGCGCCGTGAAAGTTCTCTGTACATTTTCTAGGTCAGCAATTTCACCTGCCTTGAAAGGTGCTGTTAGAGTGCAGCAATATTCCAGCCTAGATAGAACAAGTGACCTGAAGAGTGTCATCGTGGGCTTGGCCCTCCTAGTTTTTGAAGGTTCTCATTATCCATCCTGTCATTTTTCTAGCAGATGCGATTGATACAATGTTATGGTCCTTGAAGGTGAGATCCTCCGACATAATCACTCCCAGGTCTTTGACGTTGGTGTTTCGCTCTATTTTGTTACCAGAATTTGTTTTGTACTCTGATGAAGATTTAATTTCCTCATGTTTACCATATCTGAGTAATTGAAATTTCTCATCGTTGAACTTCATATTGTTTTCCCGCAGCCCACTGAAAGATTTGTTGATGTCCGCCTGGAGCCTTGCAGTGTCTGCAATGGAAGACACTGTCATGCAGATTCGGGTGTCATCTGCAAAGGAAGACACGGTGCTGTGGCTGACATCCTTGTCTATGTCGGATATGAGGATGAGGAACAAGATGGGAGCTAGTACTGTGCCTTGTGGAAAAGAGCTTTTCACCGTAGCTGCCTCGGACTTTACTCTGTTGACGACTACTCTCTGTGTTCTGTTAGTGAGGAAATTATAGATCCATCGACCGACTTTTCCTGTTATTCCTTTAGCACGCATTTTGTGCGCTATTATGCCATGGTCACACTTGTCGAAGGCTTTTGCAAAGTCTGTATATATTACATCTGCATTCTTTTTGTCTTCTAGTGCATTTAGGACCTTGTCGTAGTGATCCAATAGTTGAGACAGACAGGAGCGACCTGTTCTAAACCCATGTTGCCCTGGGTTGTGTAACTGATGGGTTTCTAGATGGGTGGTGATCTTGCTTCTTAGGACCCTTTCAAAGATTTTTATGATATGGGATGTTAGTGCTATTGGTCTGTAGTTCTTTGCTATTGCTTTACTGCCCCCTTTGTGGAGTGGGGCTATGACTGTTGTTTTTAGTAACTGAGGGACGACCCCCGTGTCCATGCTCCCTCTCCATAGGATGGAAAAGGCTCGTGATAGGGCTTCTTGCAGTTCTTGATGAACACAGAGTTCCATGAGTCTGGCCCTGGGCAGAGTGCATGGGCATGTCATTTATCGCCTGTTCGAAGTCATTTGGCGTCAGGATAACATCGGATAGGCTTGTGTTAATCAAATTTTGTGGCTCTCTCATAAAAAATTCATTTTGATCTTCGACTCTCAGTCTGGTTAGCGGCTTGCTAAAAACTGAGTCATATTGGGACTTGAGTAGCTCACTCATTTCCTTGCTGTCATCTGTGTAGGACCCATCTTGTTTAAGTAGGGGCCCAATACTGGACGTTGTTCTCGATTTTGATTTGGCATAGGAGAAGAAATACTTTGGGTTTCTTTCGATTTCATTTATGGCTTTTAGTTCTTCCCGCGATTCCTGACTCCTAAAGGATTCTTTTAGCTTAAGTTCGATGCTTGCTATTTCTCTGACCAGTGTCTCCCTGCGCATTTCAGATATATTGACCTCTTCTAGCCGCTCTGTTATATTTTCCGTCGCCTGTAAAGGGACGCCTGTCTCTTTCTATTTTACATCTACTCCTCCTTTTTCTTAGAGGAATAAGCCTTGTGCATACATCGAGTGCCACCGAGTTAATCTGTTCTAGGCATAATTTTGGGGTCTGTGTTGCTTAGTGTATCTTCCCAGCTTATATCGGTTAGGACTTGGTTTACTTGGTCCCACTTTATGTTTTTGTTATTGAAGTTGAATTTGGTGAATGCTCCCTCGTGACTAGTCTCATTTTGTCGGTCTGGGGCTCCACGCATACATGTCTGAACCTCAATTATGTTGTGATCTGAGTATATTGTTTTTGATATGTGACATTTCTTATCAGATCATCATTGTTAGTGAAGATGAGGCTAGTGTATTCTCCAGTCTAGTAGGCTCTATTATTTGCTGGTTTAAATTGAATTTTGTGCAGAGATTTAAAAGCTCGTGTAGTGTGAGTTTTCATCAGAGCTGCCTCCTGGTGTTATTACTGCAACAATATTATTTGCTATATTCCTCCATTTTAGGTGCCTTAAGTTGAAATCCCCCAGGAGCAAGATGTTTGTGGCAGGGGCTGGAAGATTTTCCAGACAGTGGTCAATTTTTAACAGCTGTTCCTGGAATTGCTGGGATGTTGCATCCGGAGGCTTGTAGACTACCACAATGACTAGGTTTTGGTTCTCGACCTTTACTGCTAAAACTTCCACTACATCATTTGAGGCATTAAGCAGTTCTGTGCAAACAAGTGACTCTGCAATGTACAGGCCAACCCCCCCCCCTTTTGCCTGTTCACTCTGTCACATCTGTATAGGTTGTAACCTGGGATCCATATTTCGTTGTCCAAGTGATCCTTTATGTGGGTCTCAGTGAAAGCCGCGAACATTGCCTTTGCCTCTGCAAGCAGTCCACGGATGAAAGGTATTTTGTTGTTTGTTGCTGGCTTTAGACCCTGTATATTTGCAAAGAAGAATGTTATCGGACTGGTGGTATTGTTGGTACTGGGGGGCTGGCTACCACTGCTGTCTACCACTACTATGTATCACTACTGTGTGGCTACAACTGCTGTGTAGCTACCACTACTGTGTGGTTACCACTATTGTGGTTATCACTACTGTGTGGCTAACACTACTGTGATTATCACTGATATGTGGCTATCATTTCTGTGTGACTGTCACTATTGTGTGGTTACCACTACTGCGTGGCTCCCACTTCTGTGTGGCGATCAATACTGTGTGGCTACCACTACTGTAATTATCACTTCTCTGTGGCTATCACTACTGTGTGACTATCACTACTGTGTGACTATCACTACTGTGTGGTTACCTCTACTGTGTGGCTACCACTACTGTGTGGCTACCACTACTGCGTGGCTACCACTACTGCGTGGCTACCACTACTGCGTGGCTACCACGACTGTGGTTATCACTTCTGTGTGGCTACCACTACTGCTTGGCTACCACTACTGTGTGGCTACCACTGCTGTATGGCTACCACTACTGTGTGCCTGCCACTATTGCGTGGTTTCCACTACTGTGTGGCTACCACTACTGCTTGGCTACCACTACTGTGTGTCTACCACTACTGTGTGGCTACCACTACTGTGGTTATCACTACTGTGTGGCTACCTCTACTGTGTGGCTACCTCTACTGTGTGGCTGCTACTACTGGCTCCCACCACTACTACTACTGTGACTACCACCACTACTACTACTGTGACTACTACAGCCACTACTACTGTGACTACTACCACCACTACTACTGTGACACCACCACCACTACTAATGTGACTACCACTACCACTACTACTACTACTGTGACTACTACCACCACCACCACTACTACTGTGACTACTACCACCACCACTACTACTACTGTGACTACTACCACCATCACTACTACTGTGACTACTACCACCATCACTACTACTGTGACTACTACCACCACCACTACTACTGTGACTACTTTTTTTTATATTTTTATTTGAAAGGCACAGTACAAGATATAAATAAATAAAATTTAATAATTAACTATGTGCAAAAAAAAAAAAAGGTACCAATATCCCCAGCTACTGGATCACTACGACAAGGTCCTAAATGCACTAGAAGACAAAAAGAATGCAGATGTAATATATACAGACTTTGCAAAAGCCTTCGACAAGTGTGACCATGGCGTAATAGCGCACAAAATGCGCGCTAAAGGAATAACAGGAAAAGTCGGTCGATGGATCTATAATTTCCTCACTAACAGAACACAGAGAGTAGTCGTCAACAGAGTAAAGTCCGAGGCAGCTACGGTGAAAAGCTCTGTTCCACAAGGCACAGTACTAGCTCCCATCTTGTTCCTCATCCTCATATCCGACATAGACAAGGATGTCAGCCACAGCACCGTGTCTTCCTTTGCAGATGACACCCGAATCTGCATGACAGTGTCTTCCATTGCAGACACTGCAAGGCTCCAGGCGGACATCAACCAAATCTTTCAGTGGGCTGCAGAAAACAATATGAAGTTCAACGATGAGAAATTTCAATTACTCAGATATGGTAAACATGAGGAAATTAAATCTTCATCAGAGTACAAAACAAATTCTGGCCACGAAATAGAGCGAAACACCAACGTCAAAGACCTGGGAGTGATTATGTCGGAGGATCTCACCTTCAAGGACCATAACATTGTATCAATCGCATCTGCTAGAAAAATGACAGGATGGATAATGAGAACCTTCAAAAACTAGGGAGGCCAAGCCCATGATGACACTCTTCAGGTCACTTGTTCTATCTAGGCTGGAATATTGCTGCACTCTAACAGCACCTTTCAAGGCAGGTGAAATTGCCGACCTAGAAAATGTACAGAGAACTTTCACGGCGCGCATAACGGAGATAAAACACCTCAATTACTGGGAGCGCTTGAGGTTTCTAAACCTGTATTCCCTGGAACGCAGGAGGGAGAGATACATGATTATATACACCTGGAAAATCCTAGAGGGACTAGTACCGAACTTGCACACGAAAATCACTCACTACGAAAGCAAAAGACTTGGCAGACGATGCACCATCCCCCCAATGAAAAGCAGGGGTGTCACTAGCACGTTAAGAGACCATACAATAAGTGTCAGGGGCCCGAGACTGTTCAACTGCCTCCCAGCACACATAAGGGGGATTACCAACAGACCCCTGGCAGTCTTCAAGCTGGCACTGGACAAGCACCTAAAGTCAGTTCCTGATCAGCCGGGCTGTGGCTCGTACGTTGGTTTGCGTGCAGCCAGCAGCAACAGCCTGGTTGATCAGGCGCTGATCCACCAGGAGGCCTGGTCACAGATCGGGCCGCGGGGGCGTTGACCCCCGAAACTCTCTCCAGGTAAACTCCAGGTAGTATTACCTTCATAATGTATTAAAAGATATACCCGCACCTAACAGAAAGAAAAGAACAGGATAAACCTGCTTAGAAAATACATTAACAAAGTCCAATCTTTGAATTCATGCCTGTAACACTATACAATAAGGCCCCCTTGCGCCAAGTACACAGAAGGTATTATACAGCATACTAAGGCTAAAAATAAACTTTACAATAATTAAACAAAAGACATACCTAAACCTAAAATAAAGGTGCAAAGACATACCACAATAATTTAGCAAAACCAAAACTTACAATTTATGTCTGTGCACTCACAAATCCCCCACGCTTTTTACAATTAGATCCCGTGCACAAAGTGCACAGTAAATATATATACAACATACAAAAGTTGATCATACAGAACATTAACTTAAAGCTTAGGCAAACCAAAGCTTACAATAAACATTACAATTGGTACATATCACAGTGTAACCCTCACATTAACACTGAGCAGGAAAACCCACAATTAAAAGATAACATTATATATGCAAGAACAGTTCATACAAATGACAAAATCCTAACGTAATTCATCAAAACTTCCTAGATACAGTGGATACTGTTCAACGGTCACGCCATACACATGTTACCTATCATCATATCCATGAAAACGTTAATTAGGGGTCTAGTGATAAACTTAACATGCTAAATCGTAGGTAGTTGTAACATTGTCATCCTTCAGAAAAAATTAACGACAAACCTTATGAGGTGGTCGTTTTGCAAAAGGATAACCAAAATACAAATATTTCATTTACACACCACTTATAATGCTTAAAATAACCCCTAAAAGGGCAATTAAACCACTGTACTATTGGTGGTGACATCAGCACGTTGACTGTGTGCTACATGTCAGGAACAATACCTAAGAGGACACTGGGAAAGACCCACATAGACTTCACTAACATCAAAAAAACATCAGCAAAAAATACATACTCGGCCATAGCCGGTAACTAGTCCAGTATTGCACAAAAGTTAAAAACATTTACCGAACAAAAACCTTTTGTCCGTCTTGCTAGGATGTAATGTCCAGGAAGTAGAAAAAAAATCAAGATCTCAGTCGCACATCACATCATACACCCTCAAGCACATGTAACTTACCTTAGCTACAAACACGCAACTCAGTAACTCCCGCTTCCAAACCTAAAAGTCCTAACATACCTTAGGGTGTTACCAAGGGATGAGCCCAACCCCTCGCTGCCTTACCCGCCTCCCAGTTGCAGCAACCCCTGTACTGTAAGACTCCTATAGCTTGCAGGGAAAACGGTACCCCACCTCCCACCGTAAAGGAGTTTATTCCTACAAGCTGTTCTATAAATACCTGCTGCAATCGCCCTAACCCTAACTGCTCCCTCGGTTTCCCTCATACCCCATGAGATATATAGGAAATCAGCCACCACGTACCATATTGCCCTTCTTACCTCCCTTGACACTCCGCTAACTTCCAAGGTTAAGGCCCATAGAGTTGAGATACGTCTTCCACTAAGAAACCCTAAAACCCTCCCCAGCCATGTATGAACTTCTCCCAATGTTTCACAAAAATAAACAGCATGAAACTCAATTTCTTCCATACCACAACTTAAACAATTCGCCTCCCTTACCAAACCCATTCTACTTAAAACTGATTTTGATGCTAAAATACCCATGATGAATCTATACACTAATTCGCGAACCCTCGGCACCAACTTAAGCCTATGAAAACCGTCCCATATTTCCTCCCAATTATACAGCAGAAAAACACACCCCCTGCATAATTTCCCTATGACAACATCTCCGCACCATCTGCCCCGCCCTAATCCTTTGAACATTTTTCAACTTCAACAATAAACGCAACATGTCCTCACACTCTAACCTCACACACATAACCGACTATGCACGCTGCACGAATATTACCCAGCACCCCATATCCCAAACTGCCATCCACCAGGTCATAAAATGGATTTTGCACACAGGCAAAAAGCAGTTGAGAGAGGGGGCACCCTTGCCTCAGACCCCGTTCCATGCGTACAGGCTGCCCTAACTTACCATTTACCTGTATTCTTACCATTGCAGAGGCATACAAAGTATCAATCCATCGTACTATTCCCTCCCCAAAACCCTGCTTCAATAAAATAAGCCTTAATAAATCTCTGTCAACACAGTCGTAAGCATTTTGCCAGTCAAGCCCGAGGACACCAAACCCTTGACATTCCCCCAAAAACTCCCTAATACGTCCATGTCCCCTCATGCTCCTACCAGGTATGCCTAGCTGTCCCCTATGAATAACTGATTCCATGATTTTTCTCATCCTGTTACCTAGGACCTTTGCAAATATTTTATAGTCTGAACACATAAGAGAGAGAGCCCTATATGCTCTCAGATCCCTCCCCCCTCCCTTTTTGGGTACCAACACCACCACCCCTGTACTCTGTGATGTACCTAACCTCCCCTCCGTGAGCATGCAATTCAGTACCTCAACCAAGCATTGTTTAATGCTTCCCCAATGCGTCCTATAAAATTCATTTGATATGCCATCTATACCTGGTGCTTTCCCTTTACTCATCTGAAAAATCGCCTCTTCGACCTCCTCCACACAAATCCTACCCTCGAGGACCCTCCAATCCCTTTCACTTAGAACCTTTTTGAATACCCCATCAGAACACCCTCATGAGCCCCCCCTGCTCTCTGCTGGAGCTTTTCCTCGAACCAAAGATCAGAATAGAAACTCATGCTGTCCGTATTAGTGAGCATCTGGCCAGGCAGGTATCCACCCAAACCCGTGCATACTTCCAAACACAGGAGGGATGTTGCTTGTTGTCCAACCCTAAATTTCCGCAAGACACAACCCGAAGGTTTGTCACCCCATAGCACCTCTTCCATACCCGCCCTGATTCTAACCACATCGAAATGCTCATTGTGAATTTCGGCAAGTTGTTTGCGAATATGTTCAATGTCTTCATACCTACTACTTCTGCCCCCAACATAATAATCGTTCAGTTGCCCCTCCAGGTAATTTTGTAGCCCTTACCTCCACCGCACTTCTTCCTTACCCTGTTTCCTATAATAACTCGCTATCCCGGGTTTGGCGCACATTTCCCACCAATCCAACAAACATTCACCATTCTTCCGAGTTTCCCAGAGCTTCTTCCACCAAACCAGAAAAGTAGACCCATCCCCATCCCCCTTCCCCTCCAGAAGCCGTACATTTAGTTTCCAATAATCTGGATAAATCCATATCATTCCATACCAGTCCAAATCTGCTAGCACTGCACAGTGGTCGGAAAACCCCATATCAAAGGTCTGTACTCGCCCAACTCAAATACCTTGTGTAACATAAATCCTATCCAGACGGGCCGCGTAGCCTCTGCGCACAAACGTATGTTCCACCCCCACCCACCCACCCCTTCCCACCACATCATAAACCCCTGCATCCCTCAGCAAATTTCTTAGAACAGGTAAAACTCACCCCACCCCCCTCGGCTCAACATCACCATGGTGGATAACGCAATTCCAATCCCCACCCAAGACCGAAACGTTAAAGCCTCCCTCACAAAATCTGTTTTAACTTTAGAGTTACTGTCTGCTGGCATATAAATTCCGATAAAACAAACTCTAACCCCACCCCAATACCCATCCACCCTTACCACCCTTCCACCTCCCCCCTCCTCCCATCCCAAGATGCACCAAGGGCTGGACTCCTTCACCGCTATAGCCACCCCACCCTTGAATTTTAAAGAATTACTCACATACATTCGGTAGCCTTTCAACCATAACTCTCTACCAAACATGTAATTGTGTTCTTGCATAAAACATACATCCACATCGTAACGTCGCAAAAACCACTCCATCCACACTTTTAAATTCCGTCCTTAGGCCATTGGCATTGATGGTGACACACTTGAATTTACAAAAATAGTGGTTTACCTCTGTTTTTGGGTCTTTCCCGTTCCCACACGTACATTAGGCTGTCTGTCTTTGTCATTCGGCTTCTCGAGACCCCCCTCCCCCCATGCTCTACCCTTATGCTGGGACCTTGCAACTACCCCTTCTGTGATAGGTGTCTCAGCCACTTTCGCACACGATTTCCTCCCCGGGCGCTGTCCTGGTGTCAAGACCTCGTCCATATCCGACGCTCCCACCGATCGTTTGCGGGGGCTGCCATCCACATACATCTCCTCGCGAGACGAAGCCTCCTGGTGAACCTCCACCACCACCTCATGCATCCGTACGAACATGGTTTTGTCCTGCATCTCCATGTTAGGGGATTCCTCAGTTGTTAACTCACGACACGCCGTTGAAACAACAGGACCACACTTTGTTCCATCCAGAAGGTCATGCAACACGTCTTCCAGCAACTTATCCTGTGTCAAATCCTCAGGCCTCACAGGATCCACAGAAAGCGTGGGCACGGTCGATGCATCCACTGACAGGGTGGCACACATCGGTGACTGCGTGTCCTCCTGTTGCATCTCGTCACTCCAAAGCTTGGGACCTTGCCCAGCTGAGGTACCAGCCTCAGGCACGAGAGCCTCAGCTCGTAGGCCCACAGGTGAATGGCCCCAGGAGTGGACAACCAGTTGACGTGGGCACTGGGCAGCCATATGCTCATAAGAGTTGCATAGTCTGCATGTCTTCCTTTGACCAGCGTAATGAACAAACACCTGGGTCTTATATTTCTCTAGACATATGTAAGAGGGAATGGGCTGGCGGAGCATCATCTTGATGGTGAAGGATCCCTCCAGGAACCCCTCGTATGGGCCCTCTCTCCACACTCCCTTGGTCGCTGCATGCACCGTTCCGTATCTGCCAAAAACATCCCGCAGATCGTACTCCTCAGCCTCGAAAGGCACGTTTCTCACCTTGACCCAGGTGACATATGTAGATACGTCATGTAGACAAACCTCCACAGCTGAATTCACCACAATTCTCCTTTCTTGAAAAGTTTGCACAGTCTTATTGTAGAAGCCGGCATTCACGAATTTTACAAATATCCTCGACATCCCATTCAGAGCTATGCCACATAATTCTTCATTGGGGATGCCGTAGACGTCGCGTATGATGCATGGCATTAATGCATGCATTGTAGAACCACTGAGGGAGCCTTGTGTGAATGCAACACAGACCGTGTTTACTCTCCGGCCTTGACGGTCCGCCATCTTGTGAATTTTTTTTTTTATATTTTATTTAGAAAACACAATACATATTTAAATGTATGCTATGCATACGTTACATAAACTAAACATTTTATCCATTAAAAAAAAACAACAATTCCCACGTTAAAACACAAGGCAACCCACACCCAACATCAGTGTTTTTAATAAATCAAAAACACACCTATATAACCAAAAATATCACACGAATTACAAGGCGTATAAGATTAATAAAAAAAACTAACTGTATTAACAAAAATTTCCTCTACCACACAATCCCAGTACTTAAAAAAACCGTTACCCGTAGGTGTTTTACCACCTTTTTAACATCCAACAACAGACCAAAAAACCCCCTTTTAACATAATTAATAAGCCATGCAAACAAAAAATATTTGCATGCACCGTTTTGAAAAAAAACCCCTTTAAGTAACCAAAAATCACGGTATGCCCTTTTACCTCTTTAAACCCTTAATGAGAATTACAAAATTTTGGGTTATGCAAAAACAAAAACAAAAATATAAAAGACTGCAACACGAATGTACATTATGTTACTATACCCCACACACTTATAAATTGGAAGAAAATACACCCACAAAATCAATACAAAATAATAAAAAAACAACAAAAAAATTTCAAACTGTCAAACATCATTGTATAAATGGATTTTCACATAAAAAAAAGAATAAATTCCTGTTACCCAATTTAAAAAACCCTATGTAAAATTTAAATAAACCAAGACAGAATAATCATTAAAACAATAAAATGGGTTCTCCCCTCAAAAGGGACGGGCGAATAATAAAAAAAAACCCCTTCATGAAAACCAAACATACACCCCTACCACTAACTAACTCCTAGTTTAAACAAACTTTGAAAATGACTAACACAAAATCCTAATCCCCCATCAAAACACAATTTAAATTTTTTACAGTCATTTTCGTCAATTAAGGGTTGCAAAGGTATCAACCTCCTCAAAAAAAAGTACCGTTATAAAAAAATATTTGAATACTAATTTATACAAAAAAAACTAATCCACAGGGCAATATGGAAAGTACTTCACTACATGAAAAAAACACAAAATAAAAACACTCTATACAAACTTACTTGACTACAGTGTTCCTTGCTTTTTTTTAAAAATTTTAAAAAACCCTTCTCAATGTTAAAAAAAAAATTTACTACATTCACGGGCAAATATCATTTTGCAGGTTTTCTTTACTATTTGACCAAAAAGCCATAACACCACTTAAGCCACCTCTCCTCGATAGGATGCAATAATATACCCAACCAAAAAAAAGAAAACCAAGCTTTCCATGTATACTATTATCAAGGTACGATCCCAATATCAAATATCTCTGCGGGAACATCCCCATTCAAAAATATATGCCTCCCAATCTCCCCTCACACCACCTTCCAAACACTGCTACCCTAACCTTAAAAACCCCCCCCTCACAATATAAAGACCCACCCTTGCCCCCCCCCCCTGTTCCCTTAGAAGCTGTGCTACAGTAAAATTACGATAACCTATCAAAAACTTGATTCCCTTTTCCCCCCCCATTATAACCTTTTCCACCCCTTTGCCTAAAAAACCGCGCTGCAAACCCTTTTTACCCCAAATGCCCTGAAATCGCCCAAACCCCAAAAAACATGCAAAAAAATCTCCTTTAACTACATCAAAGCCCTCCCACTTCGCTTGCTACCCCACTAACCCATCGACAACGATCAAAAAAGCCCAAACCCCCCCCCCCAACCTAAAACCCCCCGCCATCCAGCCCCTCACCACTTCCAAAGAAAAAAATAACCACTGATATGCCGCTCCTCCTCCCCCAAATAAACATTTCCCCTCTCAAACCCAAACCCCCATCTTACAACTATATTTAAATGCCACCACACCCTTTAGAAAAGGGTACACCAACCCCCAACCCTTGCGGGAACCTAACGTCCTGAACTCCCCCATATGACCCTCCTTTTAACATGGGTATCTGGGGCCCCCGCAAAAAACCCTTCCCCACGCCACACCCACCACTGCTTTCCTCAACCCTTTTTACCTGCCCCACTGCCAACAAAATCTTTTACATTTCAACTTTTCAAATCCCACCACTCCACCATTTTCTAGCCCCCTCATCACCCAACCCCCTTTAAAAACCCCCCCTCCCCCCCCACCCTTAATACCTCTGCTTAATATATAATCCCATTACCCTAGGCCCTAAGGCCAACAAACCTACCCCCCCCTTTCACCTCCGTCAACCACATTTTTGGACAACCAGGCCCTCCCAAACCCCCACACAAACCTCAACACCCCCTCTTATTTCCGAAAAACCGCCCCCCCAAAAGGGGAACACCTCCCAAAAACCCCCAGACCTTACTATACACCACCGATTTAATTACCAAAACCCCTCTGCTGTAAGCCACTTCACGGCCCCAACCTTTTTAACTTCCTAAAACCCCTACCGGACGCTTCTGATTTAATCCTCCTACTTCCTGCAATTGCTTCATATACCTATCCCAACACCCAAAATTCTGTCAAAAAAACCGTCCATCCCATTCCTCCCCCCAATCCCCCCCCAACCCATTTCCAACTTCCAAAACCAGATTTTTGCTAAATTAACTCCCATCCTGAAACATTCCCAAAAACTCCTAATGACCTCTCCCCCCCTTTCTAAAGCCTCCCCACTCGTAACTAACACAGTTGTTCATCCCATAACCTACTAGCCCCCCAAAACTTCCCCCCCCCCCCCCCAATTCGCGTCCACACCTCAAAGAAAATGTTGCACGCTGCAAAGAGCAACTTTGACAGCGGCAACCCTCCCTTAACCCCTTTTTCCATCACCCGCCCCCCCCAGCTACCATTAACCTGCACCCCAACAGCCCCCTCTACAGAATGCGCACCCCCCTCACGACCCCCCCTCCAAAACCCAATTTCCCCAAAACACCCCACAAAAAGTCCCCTTTCACCAGTCATATGCCGACCCAACCAAAAAGGGATGCCCCCCTCCCTGACAGTTCTCTATAAAACCCCTTATCCACGTGCCCATTCTTCATAGTCCGTCCCAATCCCATCTGACCCCCAGTACGCTCTCCCAATTACCTTCTTTAAACTGTTCCCCAAAACCTTCGCAAAAATTTTGAATCCGACACATTAACGACAACGGACGATAATCTCCCAACCCTTCTCCTCTCCTCCCTTTTTTGGCACCAAGACAACGACCCCCAGTTCTCTGTTTTTCCCATTCTGCCCCTTTTTACATAAATTCAAAACCGCCACTACATTCCCTCAAACCTCCCAAAGGCTTTTTAAAAATCTTAGATAACCATCTATTTTCCGGGGCCTTCCCTGACTCAACCCATTCACCACTTCCCCCACCTCTTCCCCCGTAAACTCCCCCCAACACCGAACCCCCGCCCCATACCCGCGAAAACCCCTTTTCCCTCTAAATGTTTAAACCCACCCCCCCTCCCCTTCCTTCCATTTCTCCGAAACCAATAATCACATACCACTGATAAATCTTGTCATTTAGGCCCGCCCCTCACTAACCCCCCCCCACCCTCCACAACAATATGCCCACGGATTCCCAACTGTCTGTCCTAATTTTCGGAAAAATACCCGTTGGCTTATCACCTTTAGACTCCTCCAACCTCCCTGACCCGGTGCATCAAAACGTTCATTATGCATCCTACTAAACGACTCCTAAATTCCCCCCATATCCCTTCCACCCCTCCCTACCCCCCCCCCCCCGCAAAACAACATTCAACTGACCCCAAAAATAATTTTTCCCAAACCAAACCTCCACCCCGTTTCCCTGCCCCTCTTCCTAAAAAAATTTCAATTTTACCTTGCCGCAACTCCCCCCCAATCACAAACCACCTCCCATCCCTAGCCCCCAAAAACCTTTCCACCAACTGAAAAACCCCCTTGATCCCCCCTTTAAAAACCCCACATTTAATTTCCCAAAAGCCGAAATATTTTCGGAATACCATCCCCCTAAGGTCACCAAAACCCGCCGTGGGCTGATAAACCACGTCCTGTTCTAACTCTCCCCTCCTATCCCCCTGCCTCACATAAATCCATCCAACCTTTTCCCAAAACTCCCCTTACATAGGTATTCAACCCGATACCCCCCCCCCCCAACCCCATCACCACCCCGAATCGGGACAAAGCTCCCTTTAAACACCCCAAAACCACCCCCCCCCCAGGTACTATCTACATGCCAATCACACAATTCCAATCACCTCCAATTTTCGCTATGGCAGGTAAACCCCCGAATAAATAACAAAAAGCACGAAAAAAATCGATTTTACCTTACATTTCCAAACGCAGGGAATAAACCCCACAAAACATACCCACTCTCCCCCCCACCCCCATCCCCCGAACAACCCTCCCCCCACCCCCCTCCTCCCACCCCATGCTCGCAAGGCTGGTCTCCTTTACAAAACCACCCCCGCCCCTTTAAAAGCGTTTCCATCTTACAAAAAACTTTACCCTCATCTCCAAATCACTACCTGACTTATATTACCCTGTAGGAAACAAACATCAACGTCTACCTTTTGAGGAACCCTCCAACCAAAAACCCCTTTTTCTCAGTTTTTAGGCCATTAGCATTTATCTTTTCCACCTGAATTCGGGGGGGGGCGGCTTTCCTCTTGCCCTGTGGTTGCCACACTTCCCTTTAAGCTGCTCACACTTCCTATTACTCTTTTTTTAAAAGGACCCCCCCCACCCCCCCTTTCCCCTCCCCCGATTTTTCCCCGTACTCCCCCCCTGTAGGGATTTCAGACCACCCTGCCCATGCCCTTTTTACCTGTCTTTGCCCAGGTTTAAAAAATCATCTAATTCCAACCCCCCTGGCCTCTTTCCCAACTGCCCACCAAAGCCACCTCTTTTCCCCAGGGACATCCTCCCCCTTTTTACCTCTGCCACTACAAGAAAACCTTTCCATATTCCCGCTACTTTCCGACTTTTTTTACTCAGCCCCCGCAATTTTCGCTTTTTACTGGGCCGTCCATCCGTCCTCTCCTACCAAGGGCCCCAAAATTCCTGGAGCACTGACTCCAAGGGGCACCTCCGTGCACCCCACCACTTCCTCCACCCCCCAGGCGTTTGGGGTAGGAACTCCCTCCTCCCCCGG
Source organism: Cherax quadricarinatus (assembly GCF_026875155.1). Lineage (NCBI taxonomy): Eukaryota > Metazoa > Arthropoda > Malacostraca > Decapoda > Parastacidae > Cherax > Cherax quadricarinatus. Next base: position 54,659,548 of record NC_069399.1, on the reverse strand, counting down.
GGGTGTGACACACTCCCCCCTCGTTCACCCTCCTTTCCCTTTCCCCCTCCTCACTCCAAAGGATCCCAGTCTTTTGCCGCCGCCCCACACTCGTTTTTCGGACGTCCTCCACCGGGGGTACACCCCCCGGGGAACTCACGGCAATTGCGCCGCTATATGATCAAAACCCAAAAACGCAAATTTTTTCCCCTTTCCCCACATACGACACATATACCTGATTTCGGGCCGCAACATGACATACGAAGGTATGGGGGTCTTTAGGGCATCTTGAGTTTTTAAAGACCCTCCGGGGGGGGCCCTCAATGGTCCACCCGCCATACCCCACCTCTGCTTTTATGAATGACTCCAACTTCAAAAAAATTCCTTAACCAAATAGTTTCCTCAAAGGGAAAATTTCCCCACCGTACCCACGAATAAGTAGACACGTCATCAAGCACACACCCTCTCGAGTTGAGCACTTCGGGGTTCGTGGTACTCCTCCACCACACTGCGTAGTCTATCCTCAGGAACTTCACAAAAAATCGTTTTATCCCCTTTAAGGGGCCCCACCATACAGTTCCCCGTTAGGGATACCAAATAAATCCCTAATAATTTCAAAGAACGCGTTCACGACAGGGGTCAAGAAACCCCCAACACTCAATGCAACTGTGTTAATCCTCCTTCGGGGTTTCTCCCCATTCTGAACAGTGAAAACTGCGCAGAAACCAGGGTTAGTGGGGGCTACGCCATGCGTCCGCACGGCCCCAAAAGCGATCGAACAAAATACTTGTGAATTGTAGTACCAGGGCCCCACCCGGTGTGAGCTGGGGAAACCAAGTGCTCCTCCCCCCCAGGGTTAAAGACGAATAATACGTACTACTACCACCACCACTATACTACAAAAGTGACTACTAACCACCCCTATACTACTTTGGGCTACACCACTATTTCCCCCAAATTACTACTGTGATACCACTATTACTACCGTCATGCCCCTTTTGGGTTTAAACCTTTCCTTTTAAAATTACATTGCGGGTTTTTTCCTTTAAAAGCAAATTTGGAAAAGAACGCCTTTTATTATTAAGGCTAATTCTTTTTACATAAATCAAAAGTTTTAAAGGCCATGATAAGTTTTAATTGGAGGGATATAACCTGCCTGCCGCCCGGGGGCCGGTGTATGGTTCCGGATGCAGGTTATACCCCCCCTTTCCCCCCCCCTTTATGTTTAACTATCTCTGACGTTGGGGAGTCACGTCACTGACCCCACTTTCCTGAGCTCAAGGGTTTAGGGACGATAGTGAAGAAGAGCAGCCAACGAGAACACTCCTGCTCGTCTCTGGTAACTGGCCAAGGTTTATTAGCCGGCCTGGACATATTCTGTTTTATTCTGACTGCTTCCAATTGAGAAACAAGACTTTATACATTAAAGTAATCTCCATTTATATATATGTTATATCTAGGATCTCCTCCTAATCGTCTGTTATGAAAGCCTTATATATATATTTTGGATAATATAGAACAAACATGCATTCTTAACTTATATACGATAATTCGTATATTTCTGGCTTTTGTTGTATTATGAATATACTTAATTAAAATTAGGCATTCCGGAGGGTCACTATTATTACCCTAACCTCTCTGACCAAAATTATGCTCTAAAAAGAAGGAAATAGTGGTTACAATACTTGGAGTGTAACACTACCACCACTATTACTGCTGTGACTACTACCACTATTACTACCACCACTACTACTACCACCACTACTACTACCACCACTACTACTACTGTGACTATTACCACTTACTACACCCACTACTACTAGTGTGATTACTACCACTATTAATGCCACTACTACTGCTGCTGTGACTACTACCACTATTACTGCCACCACTACTACTAGTGTAACTAATGCAACTATTACAACTACCACTACTATTATGTGACTACTTCCACTGCTATTACTACTTAATCTACTACTATGTGATTCTCACTACTAACCACTACTACAATTACCATCACTACTACTACTACTACTAACACCACCAGTACTACAAATACTACTACTACCACTACCAGTACTACAACTACTACTACCACTACCAGTACTACTACCAGTACTACAACTACTACCACTACCAGTACTACTACTACTACCAGTACTACAACTACTACTACCAGTACTACTACTACTACTACCACCACCACTACCACTGCTAACACTACTACCATTTACCACTACGACTACGACAACTACTACCACAAATACTACTGCCACTAATACTACTACCACTACTACTGCCACTACCACCACTACTATCAATGCCACCACTACCACCACTTCCACCACTACTACAACTACTCTCACTACCACTACTACCACCACTACCACCAAAACAACCACTACCACCACCAATACTACTACCAACACTACCACCACTATCACTACCACTACCACCACTACCACCACTACTACTACCACTACCAACATTACCACCACTACCACCAGTACTACCACTACAACCACTACTACTACTACAATTACTACCACCACTACCCCTTCTACCACCACTACTACTACCACCACTACCCCTTCTACCACCACTACAACTACTACCACTACTACCACTACCACCACCACTACTTCTACCACCAATACCACCACTAATACCACCAATACCACTACTACTACCACCACCACTACCACCACTACTACTACTACCACTACCATCACTGCTATCACTACAACCACCACTACTACCACTACTCTCACTACCACTACTACCACCACTACCACCAAAACAACCACTACCACCACTAATACTACTACCAACACTACCACCACTATCACTACCACTATCACCACTACCACCACTACCACCACTACTACTACCACTACCAACATTACCACCACTACCACCAGTACTACCACTACAACCACTACTACTGCTACAATTACTACCACCACTACCCCTTCTACCACCACTACTACTACCACCACTACCCCTTCTACCACCACTACAACTACTACTACCACTACCACCACCACTACTTCTACCACCAATACCACCACTAATACCCCCAATACCACTACTACTACCACCACCACTACCACCACTACTACTACTACCACTACCACACTGCTATCACTACAACCACCACTACTACCAGTACTACCACTACCACCACTGCTACCACTACTATCACTACTACCACTACCAGCGCTACCACAACTAACGCCACTACCACAACTACTACAACTACTACCCCTCTGCCATCACTACTACCACTATTACCCCTACCACTACTACCACCACTACTACCACTATTACCCCTACCACTTACTACCAACCACTGCCACCGGTACTACCACTATCACCGCTACCACTTCCACCACTACTACCACAACTACCACCACAACCACCGCTACTACCACAAACTACCACCACTACCACTACTACCCCCACTACCACTACTACCACCACTAGTACCACGTCTACCACCACTACTACCAATACCACCAACTACCAATACTACCACCATGACCACTACCACCATTTCCACCACACTAACACCCACTACTACCACTACTACGACTACACCACTATACCACACCACCACGACTACCACGACTACAACCGCTGCTACCCAACTACCACCACATACCACCACTGCCACCACCACTACCACCATACTACCACAATTACCACCACTGCCACCACTACCACCACTACTACCACCACTAACACTACCACCATCACCACACTACAACCATTATCACCACTACCACACACCCACTGATACCACTATCACCACTACCACACAACCAACACACTACCACCACTACCACAGCAACCAACACTACACCACCACTACCACAGCAACCAACACTACTACCACCACTACCACAGCAACCAACACTACTACCACCACTACCACAGCAACCAACACTACTACCACCACTACCACCGCACCACACCACTACTAACACACCACCACTATCACCACTACCACCACAACTACCATCACTACAACCACTATCACCACTACCATCAGTACTACCACCACTACCACAACCATTACCACCACTACCACAACTACCACCAATACCTCCACTACCATTACTACCACCACCACCACCAGCACTTACACCACTACCACCACCATTACAACCACTACCACCACTACACCACAACTACCAGTACCACTACACCACCACTACTACTACTACTACTACCACACCCACCATCACTACCACCACTATTACTGCCACTACTACCACCATAAGCATCACCACTACCATAACTACCACCGCTACAGCCACTACCACCTCTACTACCACCACTACCCGACTTTCACTACCACTACCACCACCACTACCACCATTACTACCACTACTACCACCATAACCACCACTACCGCAACTACAACCACTACTACCACCACCACTACCCCGACTACTACCACCACTTCCCCGACTACTACCACCACTTCCCCGACTACTACCACCACTACCCCGACTACTACCACAACTACCACCACTAATACCATCACTACCATTGTTACAAAAAACGCGATTTCTAAAAAGCTTAGAGATCTCCAGTGAATACTAGAAAGGACTGCCCTTGTAGCACCCAGCCTGTTACTGGGTTTTTGTAACAAGTAGTCAGTATCCTGGTCCAATTATCCATTAGAATTCAATAATAATTATTAGTGCTTCAGGATTACAACTGGTAGGCTACTAACTAGAGAAATTAAAATTTAATAAATTTATTAATAATCAAGATGTCTAGGAGTACATTATCAAATTAAAATAAATTAATCAATTTAAACAAATTAATAATCAATTCTCTCGTGTACAGTAGTATTGTGCTGAAGGCACATATCACATCTTTATATCTTAAGTTCCGTCTGGTACATTAACATTTAAGACACTACTAAAGACACTACTAAAGTCACCTTCAGACGTCACAATGAGGCAGCCATTAATAACTTCACAACAGCAGTAGCAAACATTGACTGGCACACTGAGCTAGAAATCAATACAGATATTGACGAATGTATTAATAATTTTCTAAAAAAGACCCAATACCTCTATAACAAGCACTGCCCTAAAAAAACTAAACAGATGACAGCTAAGAGACTGAACAATCCCTGGCTAACACCCAGCATTCTCAAATCCATAAATACAAAACACCAATATGAAAAACAGTACAGAATGGGTCACATAACCAGAGACCAAACAAAACGTTACTCGTCAGTCCTAACCAGCCTGATAAGAAGGGCAAAAAAATTGTATTATGAGAACAGATTATCCAACTTACGAGGTGATATAAAAAAGACCTGGAAATTCTGGGAACAAAAAAGATATCACGAAATAGCGAAATAAAATTAGCAAAATCAGATGAACCCCAACTCCCACCAACAGAAACAGCAAACAGACTCAATGATTTCTTCTCCACTATAGGATAAAACCTTGCCAATAAAATCCCAAGCTCAGATACCCCACCAAATGACTACCTCACCGGCAACTACCCGAACACACTGTTCCTAGCTCCGACTAACCCATACGAAGTCTCCCTTATTATCAACGCACTAAAAAACAAGGCAGGAGATTTAAATACCTTACCACCCTTTATATACAAAAAAGTGTCACAAGTGCTATCACCAATCATTGCAACACTCTTTAACAAATCCATTGAATCCTCCACCTTCCCTACAGTACTCAAAATAGCAAGGGTCACCCCGATCCACAAAGGAGGAGATCAAACACAGTTGAATAACTATAGGCCAATATCCAACTTACACCCTCTCTCAAAAATCTTCGAAAAATTAATTCATAAACGAATCTACTCCTACCTTATCTTCACTAACAATGATGATCTGATAAGAAATGTCACCATATCAAAAACAATATACTCGGATCACAACATAATTGAGGTTCAGACATGTATGCGTGGAGCCCCAGACCGACAAAATGAGACTAGTCACGAGGGAGCATTCACCAAATTCAACTTCAATAACAAAAACATAAAGTGGGACCAAGTAAACCAAGTCCTAACCGATATAAGCTGGGAAGATATACTAAGCAACACAGACCCAAACTTATGCCTAGAACAGATTAACTCGGTGGCACTCGATGTATGCACAAGGCTTATTCCTCTAAGAAAAAGGAGGAGTAGATGTAAAATAGAAAGAGACAGGCGCTCCCTTTACAGGCGACGGAAAAGAATAACAGAGCGGCTAAAAGAGGTCAATATATCTGAAATGCGCAGGGAGACACTGGTCAAGAAATAGCAAGCATCGAACTTAAGATAAAAGAATCCTTTTTGGAGTCAGGAATCGCGGGAAGAACTAAAAGCCATAAATGAAATCGAAAGAAACCCAAAGTATTTCTTCTCCTATGCCAAATCAAAATCGAGAACAACGTCCAGTATTGGGCCCCTACTTAAACAAGAGGGGTCCTACACAGATGACAACAAGGAAATGAGTGAGCTACTCAAGTCCCAATATGACTCAGTTTTTAGCAAGCCGCTAACCAGACTGAAGTCGAAGATCAAAATGAATTTTTTTATGAGAGAGCCACAAAATTTGATTAACACAAGCCTATCCGATGTTATCCTGACGCCAAATGACTTCGAACAGGCGATAAATGACATGCCCATGCACTCTGCCCCGGGGCCAGACTCATGGAACTCTGTGTTCATCAAGAACTGCAAGAAGCCCCTATCACGAGCCTTTCCATCCTATGGAGAGGGAGCATGGACAGGGGGGTCGTCCCTCAGTTACTAAAAACAACAGACATAGCCCCACTCCACAAAGGGGGCAGTAAAGCAACAGCAAAGACTACAGACCAATAGCACTAACATCCCATATCATAAAAATCTTTGAAAGGGTCCTAAGAAGCAAGATCACCACCCATCTAGAAACCCATCAGTTTACACAACCCAGGGCAACATGGGTTTAGAACAGGTCGCTCCTGTCTGTCTCAACTACTGGATCACTACGACAAGGTCCTAAATGCACTAGAAGACAAAAAGAATGCAGATGTAATATATACAGACTTTGCAAAAGCCTTCGACAAGTGTGACCATGGCGTAATAGCGCACAAAATGCGCGCTAAAGGAATAACAGGAAAAGTCGGTCGATGGATCTATAATTTCCTCACTAACAGAACACAGAGAGTAGTCGTCAACAGAGTAAAGTCCGAGGCAGCTACGGTGAAAAGCTCTGTTCCACAAGGCACAGTACTAGCTCCCATCTTGTTCCTCATCCTCATATCCGACATAGACAAGGATGTCAGCCACAGCACCGTGTCTTCCTTTGCAGATGACACCCGAATCTGCATGACAGTGTCTTCCATTGCAGACACTGCAAGGCTCCAGGCGGACATCAACCAAATCTTTCAGTGGGCTGCAGAAAACAATATGAAGTTCAACGATGAGAAATTTCAATTACTCAGATATGGTAAACATGAGGAAATTAAATCTTCATCAGAGTACAAACAAATTCTGGCCACAAAATAGAGCGAAACACCAACGTCAAAGACCTGGGAGTGATTATGTCGGAGATCTCACCTTCAAGGACCATAACATTGTATCAATTGCATCTGCTAGAAAATGACAGGATGGATAATGAGAACCTTCAAAACTAAGGGAGGCCAAGCCCATGAAAGACACTCTTCAGGGCACTTGTTCTATCTAGGCTGGAATATTGCTGCACTCTAACAGCACCTTTCAAGGCAGGTGAAATTGCCGACCTAGAAAATGTACAGAGAACTTTCACGGCGCGCATAACGGAGATAAAACACCTCAAATTTCTGGGAGTGCTTGAGGTTTCTAAACCTGTATTCCCTGAACGCAGGAGGGAGAGATACATGATTATATACACCTGGAAAATCCTAGAGGACTAGTACCGAACTTGCACACGAAAATCACTCACTACGAAAGCAAAAGACTTGGCAGACGATGCACCATCCCCCCAATGAAAAGCAGGGTGTCACTAGCACGTTAAGAGACAATAAAAATAAGTGTCAGGGCCCGAGACTGTTCAACTGCCCCCCAGCACACATAAGGGGGATTACCAACAGACCCCTGGCAGTCTTCAAGCTGGCACTGGACAAGCACCTAAAGTCAGTTCTGATCAGCCGGGCTGTGGCTCGTACGTTTGGTTTGCGTGCAGCCAGCAGCAACAGCCTGGTTGATCAGGGCGCTGATACTCAGGAGGCCTGGTCACTGACCGGGACGCGCGGGGCGTTTGACCCCCGAAACTCTCTCCAGGTTAAACTCCAAGGTTATCTCCCAAAACATTCTCCAACCTGCAATTTGGATTCAGGCTAATAAAAATACTAATGATGCTAATTATACACATGCTATAAACATATATACACTGCAATAGAGAAAAAAGAAGTTCCCCACTGGGGATCTTTCATTGACTTACGCTAATGCTATTGATACAGTTGCCATGACTTGCTCCACGTAAATTGTCACACTATGGTATAAGAGGGCACTCCCTCAACTACTCAAGTCATACCTCAGCAACAGAAGCCCTATATGTGTACGCAAACTGGGAGCAAAACTCTTCTGCAAACCAATTACAGTTGGAGTCCCACAGGGAAGTGTCCTTGGCCCTCTTCTCTTTCTCCTATATAAATTTTGGGGGGAAAACCTACCAAATGCTTCGCAATTACTCTAAACCCACACTATTTGCTGATGACACAACATACGTCTTCTCACCGAGCCCAGTCACGACTAGCCAATACTGTAAATACCGAATTACAGAAAATATTCTACCGGAGGAGTACTAACAAACTTCACTAACATTGACAAAACCTACTTCATTCAGTTTGGTAAACAGAGCTTACAGATGTCCCTCTTAACATAATGATAACGGATCACCTATCACAAAGCTAAAAGAGGGAAAATTCTTAGGAATCCCACCTTGATAATTGGACTCAAATTTCTTAACATATAAAACAAATTTCTAAGAAAATTTCCAAGACTGTAGGCATACTATCGAAATACGGTACTATGCTCCACAGTCAGCCCTCCTGGCCATATATCACTCTCTTATTTACCCCTATTCACCTATGGAATTTGTGCATGGGGCTCAACAACAAGTAACCATCTCGACCACTAATTACCCAAAAAAAGGCTGCAGTTAGAATGATAACAAATTCTCACTACAGGCAGCACACTCCACCAATATTCAATACACTCAACCTACTCACCATACAAAAATCCATACTTTTACTGCACCTATTACATACATAGAACACTCAACTCTAAATATTAACCCTCCCCTCAAACTCCCCCTTGCCAACCTAAACAGAACACATGACCAAAAACACAAGGCACAGATCACTCTTGATATTCCTCGTGTCCATCTCACGCTATGCAAAAACTCAATGCACATAAAAGGCCCTAAAATCTGGAATTCATTACCTGAAAATAAAAAGAAACACTACCTGTTTTAAATTCAAGTCTCTTCTCAAAGATCACTTACTCCCCCAAAAACCAAATAAATACTGAATAACTGAACCTTATAAATTGTATATCTTAAATGTTTCTCACAATTATATCACAAAAATGTTAAACCTAAAACCCAATCTAACTTTATTATTTTTTAAATACACTACCTAACAGAATACTCCATTCTACTGAATTTACAACAATGCATGCAACCATATGACCTGTCTTTGTAATACTCACTTGTGCTTTATAGTAATCTGTTTACATTAATGTTTTTCACTGATTTCATCATTGCTTAGTTAATCTTAAGTTAATTTTAAGCCAGCCCGTAATGCTATGCATAGTATAAGTGGCTTTGGCATGCTGCTCTTATCTGTATTTTTTTGTACCTCTGTATGTGTGCTCAAATTATAAATAAATAAATAAGATAATACAAATATGTACAAGTAAGTTTGTGTGTGTGTAAGTGCTCTAAGTAGTTCACTATGTCTCACGACTCGACTAGACTTAAACAAGTGACTGACAAAGTCCTCTCATAAACTAACTTCTTGACCAACTGACAATCAGAACAGCTTGCTTGAACAATAAACGACTGCTAAGCCCAATATCAATATAACAAGCAACTGCGACACAATCAGGATCAAGGAGATAATATAACCACACTAAGTAGAGACCATCTGCAGATCCTCCACAAAAGTCACAAAACTCCCATACTACTGAATCTAAGTTCAGCATAAGAAAATCTCCAACTGTGACAGTACACAGATACCAGTACAAGTTAGGTCAGAAGCTACAGCTCAGGACCTTAGTTGCTCAGAGTGTCTATGAGACACACAACCTCAGTACAACGTCGAAAATCACTAAGTCTATACAATGTTCTGTGAACAGAATCCCACACAACCTACAACAATAATGAGACCGAGACGATCTTCCAACAAGGGCCAATAAGGGAGATTTAGGCACTTGTCTTTAATACGTCCAACCACCAAGCGAGTCTAGGCCAGACTGAATACTCCAGGCGAGGTGAGTACACCCCCCTCGATCACATGATAGCTCCGTGGACAGTTGCTGCCCAGCAACACCGAAGCCGGCAGAGTAACGAGCCACAAGTAATAATTACAGTAGTTAGACAATCAAGACTTGAACTATGAGCACATAATATATGAATGTTACATCCTACCTAGCAATATAAGTTAAATAATAATATAAGCAATATATTTACGATTTAATATTATCACAAATATAAGCAATATAAAATTATAAGAAAAGGTAATATACATTATGTACATATACATAATATACATCATATACATTGTGACCCATTCAGGGGCTGCAACACCCCCCCAACACGACAAACGGTCGCACTAGGAGTTGCGTTAATGTCTTTCACATTATTACTGATTACTCATGTCACATTAATAACACATTTTAAAAAAAATATATAAATCAGAGTCAATCTTGTGCCAAGCACTTCTTTAATTTCACAGTGTCTATTTCACTAAGATATGCCCCTAGTACTAGGGCAGTACACAGTATCGTATCTCTGCATACTTGTGGTTATGTAAATCAGTGTAGAGACAGGATAGCGTAGACAAGCATGACACGTTGAGGCTCGATCATAGTAGTGGAGACTGCATATAAACAACAGTCTTGTATGATAGACAAGAGAGCGCATTCCACTCTTAAGTAGTGGTTGTGGAATGCTATGCAGTATGGACATCTGAGTATGAAACAGCTTAAGGTGTGTAGTGAAGGGGGGAGTCTGCAGCAGGAGTGTTCTGCCACTCAGTAACATCGCCCACACAACACTACCCATTCAACACTCAGCTTCTGTCTCCAACTGTCTCCTCCTCACACACATATCACTACTGTGAATTTATAAATAACATAATTAGACATGAGTATATATAGTTAACATGGGCTAGAGAGATTACGTTACTTTACTGAATTTGACATAGTAAGTAACAAAAGGTATTTGGGCATAAAATTATGTTAATTTAATGTAACTGATAATTACTAAGGACGTGACAGAGCGTCAGCAATTACATTACAATGACCACTTATATGTTTTATACTAATAGAGTAAGGTTGGATTCTGAGGGCCCACCTCATGATCCTAGCATTTTTACTCTCCATAGTATTTATACAAGTGAGTGGATTGTGATCTGAAAAAAACGTTAATTTTAAATGGGGAAGTGCCCAAACACATCAAAATGTTCCAAGGACACCACAAGAGCTAGAGCCTCTTTCTCAATAGTGGCATAATTTTTCTGGTGTCATTTGAGCTTAGATGAATAGTAACATATAGGATGGAGAATATCAGTGGATGTTGACTGTTGGAGCAGCACAACACCTACTGCATAACACTCATCTATATGTAAAAAGAAGGGAAGATCAAAATTATGACTCCTCACAGGAACAGAGGAAAGCAGATGCTTCAACCTTTTGAACAAATCTGAACAATCTTTAATCCAGATGAAGTGAACTTTGCTACTAGTGAACACAGTGAGAGGTGTATGTGGAGGTGTGTGTGCTGGCTTGCCTGTCACTTGACACACGTGGCAACGTCGCACATGATCAGCTACTGTTTCCTTCATCTTTGGCCAAGTAAAATGTTTTGCCAGTTTACCGAGTGTCTTCTTGACACCCAAATGTCCTCCAATGGGACTATTGTGAGCAAAATCAATGGCTTGTTCACGAAATGTAACTGGTAACACTACGAGATGCTTGACTGTGGTGGATGTCAGTGGAACGCCTTCCAACTGAACAAAAGAAACTAATGGAAAAATAAATAAATAAAGAAATGATTTAGGAAAAACAAGAAAAATGATTTGAGAATTTTACTTAAAATTTAAATATAATAAAAAAAAATGGCCTTCAGTTCATGTAGTTGGGTAGGAGTAGGTATGGCCCTGGATAGTTCCTCTGATGTTATTTATGTAGGTTATCCTGGGCAGATGGTAATCCGATGTTCTGGAATCTCCTACCACTTGGATGGAGCACAAGTAGAATAGGTAAGGGCCGGTAGTTGTAGAATAATGTTAATAAGTATTATTAACACGTCTTGCCCCTTTATCTGGCGTCTATCCTGGAAGACCACGCCAGGAACAGAGCTGACAAATAAGAGAAAATAAAACTGGTTACCCATAGTCATAAATAATATAACATTAAGAAAGAAAAAGAATGATAAATGCCAAAATCATTACTGGTAACCAGCAAACACTAGAAAAGAACAAACAGTAATACTCCTGGTAGATCACCCTACCTGATTAGGAGAAGAGTGGAGGCGAAGTGACTCTCCAAACTTCAGTCCACACCAGGTAAGGTCAATATTACCAAGAGTAGAAACTTTAACAAATCGGACACCAGGAACTAGTTTTGCCCCAGCCCGCCAGAGGGGGGGGGGTGTGCGCGCGCGCGCGCGCGCGCGCAACGTAACTTGCTAATGGTTCCTGGTTGCCCGAACAACCTTAACCCCACTTACACCTACTTTTCCCTCACAATACCCCCTTCCAAAACTTATGGACGGAGTCAATAAGTCAACGAACAGAGGGAAAAGCACTAAATACAACCTCGGCTCAGCCAATCTGAAAAGTGGTTTTCAGAGCCAGAAATATAAACGACTTTAAACTTATAGGGCTGAATAGCCAGAGCCCATCTCAAGAGTCTGCTATTTGACCCTTTAAAGTTCTCCAAGTACATCAGTGGCTTGTGATCAGTTTCAAGCACAAAGGGTTTACCGTATAGGTAGTATTTAAATCTACTTATACCCCATACTAAAGCATAACATTCTTTCTCCACAGTGGAATATCTTTCTTCTCTGGGCAGAAGCTTCTTACTGGCGAAAGATACTGGGAAAGGTGTCTCCTCATAATATTGAAGTAGTACAGCCCCGAGTCCAGAATGGGAGGCATCTGTTCGGAGACAAAATATTTTATTAATATCTGGTAATTTTAGGACAGGGGGGTTTGAAAATATACTTTTAAATTTTTCTTCGAAGCTTTGGTTGGCTTCCTCTGAACAACTAAAGGTTCCTTGACACCCTTTTTCAAATAGTCTGTAAGAACTGAAGTTAAGCTACTTAAAATTTGGTACGAAATTTCTATAGAAGTTTACAGATCCAAGGAAACTTCTTAATAACTTAGTAGCAGGGAACGTACTTTCTAAAAAGCTTTGGTCTTATTAGGAAGTGGTGAAAGTTGTTATCAGAGATAATGAACCCAAGGTATTGTACCTTATGATAGCCAAGAAAGCACTTTTGTGGTTTTAACTGTAAGTCCATGAGTTCTTGTCTTTTCAAAACAAGCGATAGTGTATTTAGATGGTCTTCCCAGGCATTTGTCATGATATAAATATTATCAAAATACACTGATACATTCTTTAGATCAGAAAGAACTATTCTCATAAGCCTAATATACGTGGACATGCGGTAACCAAGCCGAAAGGCATTGTGCGATATTGCATTAGACCTCTATGAGTGGGGAAAAGCAGTGTATGGTTTCGAGTCGGGTGTAATGGCACTTGATGGTATGCTTGGGAGATGTCTAATTCCGAGAAGAATTTGCAGTCATGGAATTTATACAAGTCATGATCAATTACTGGCATGGGTTCTGCATCCCATTTAGTTATAGTATTTAAATAACGAAAATCTTGTGCCAGTCGGTAAGAATTATCGGGTTTCTTAACCATAACAACTGAACAGAAAGCTGATTTCGAAGGTTCTATGATGTTTAAGTTAAATAGTTTGTCAACCTCATTATCAAAAGTTTTCCGTAAGTGAACGGGAACAGGGTAGATTTTCCGCTTTACTGGTTCATGATCCGACAATTCAATCTTGTGTACAATAGTGGTGGTAAGTCCAGGTACCTCTGTGAATACGTCAGAAAATGAATTTACTAAGGCACTTACTTGAGACTTGTTTATTTGATAAGTCGTTGTTAATGTTGACATTTGACTTCTTTGGTGAGGGATCATGCGTTAAGATATCCAGTAGTTCCTTCGATTCTGTAAAAGACTCGTCATCTATAATACAAACTCTACATTCGTACGAATCACCACTTGTATCCAAGCTGAAAGAAGAAGTATCTTCGTCAAAGGCATTTACGCAAAGATTAACTTCTCTTCTATGGTACCGTTTCAAAATATTGACGTGATACATTCTCTCTCTACCCTTGACATCCAAGATATAATCTACCTTATTGCAGACCTTCACTACTTTATACGGTCCGCGCCAGGTAATTAGCAATTTGTTGGATTTGTCAGGTAGGAGAACTAAAACTTCATCACCAACATTAAACGTACGCTTGGAGCTTTTATGGTCAAAATAGGTCTTGTACGTTTCCATAGACATCTCTAGGTTTTTACTGACCAAATCGGCGGTTTCCCCCAAAACCTTTCCCTTAGATCTAAAAGAAACTGATAGCTGTTTGACCTCAGGTTTGATATCTTTGGACCAAAGTTCATTCAAAATAGATAGAGGACCACGAGCTTGTCTCCCATAAAGCAATTCAAAAGGGAATAACCAAGGGAATCACTTGGAATCTCGCGCATTGCGAAAAGAGCACATGGTAAAAATCTATCCCAGTCCGTTGGTTTAAGAATACATAGTTTTTTTAGTATTGACTTTAGGATGGCATGTTGTCGTTCCACTCTTCCGTTACACATCGGATGGTAAGGTGTAGTGAAAAGAGGTTTAACACCACAAGTTGATAAACGTGTTCCATTAATTCTGAAGTGAATTGAGCCCTTTATCCGACAGAATTTCACGAGGTATACCTACACGTGAAAAAATAGAAAATAAGGCTTCTGCGACTTCTATGGACGTAATGGATTTTAAGGGTACCGCCTCTGGGAAGCTGGACGCGTAGTCAATCATAGTTAAAATATATTTATGACCTCCTGATGAGCGAGGTGTGATAGGACCAACTATATCTACTGCAACCCTTGCAAAAGGGACTGAGAAAATGGGCATCTTTACCATAGGAACTCTCCTAGTTCTACCCTTCTGCGTGGAAAGTTGACATACGTGACATGATCTGCAGTACTTATAGATGTCAGAGGACATGCTAGGCCAGAAATATAGGTCTTTGATTTTATTATAGGTCTTCCTATGTGAAAAATGGCCAGAGACAGGCAAGTCATGAGAAATCTTTAAAATAGTTTCACGGCAATCCTGCGGAATGACTAACAGGCTTCGACCAACGTCGTTGGGCTTGTCCGCAGACACTATAGTCTTGTACAAAAGATCGTGTTTGAACTCAAACTTGTAAGAAAATTTCTTTCTCTGGGTCACCTTGCCATTTAAAGCTAACTTCCGAGATTCCTCTAAGGAAGGACAAGTCTTTTGAAGACCCTCTAAATCTATATGAGACAGCTCGATTGGCTTTCCTTTCGGAAGAACTAATGGGTGGATAGGTTTTACCTTAGACTGAGCTCTGGTAACGACGTTAATCGAGTCTAGTTGTTGTATAGATTGTGCCACACGTAGTTTCCCACTGGCGTCTGCGTTGTCCAGTTCAAGTGACTGACTTACTAAAGGTGTTACCGGAGTTTTGTAACCATCAGCTCTGATTTAGGTTACCCAACTGAATCTCATCTGGAACTATCTGTGAAGAAACAGAGATATTAGGTTCCAACCCTTCCTTGGAAACTCCAAATTCCAAACAGTCCTTCTCAGATGGGAAAGTAGCCCCTTGTATGTTCCCAACCAAAACAGAACATGAGGTTATCGGGGCAACTACAGCATCTACCCATCCTGAGAACCATTTGCACCTAACAAAACATCTGACTGTTGGAAAAGAATCGCTTCTTCCTAAATAGTCAGTTAATTTAGTGGACTTATAACGTGAAGAATCTAGGTTAGGGAAAAGCCTTACTCGAGATAAACAATACAGGAACATCCTGTGTCTCTAAGAATGGTTGATACATTCATACCATTGACTGTACCTTCACTAAAAGGTGCGTTTATGTTTGATTCAGTGAAACATTTACCGACATTTTCACCTTTTTTTCTAGGACAGTCGGGACGTCTATGACCCCACTCATTACAGTTGAAACACTTTACTGTGAAGGCCGTGGAATTCTTAGGTACGGAGGGTTTGGATCCCTCAGATTGCTTAGGCACAACAGGCTTATATCTGCTACGCTCTTTAGGGTAGTTATTATGAGCGCACGCATATATATCAGCAGCTTGTTGCATTTCTGCAGCCGTATGAACGTTTCGTCTTTAATGAATATTCGTAAGTCAGAGTTTACAGAAGAAAGGAATTGATCTCTTACCATCAGGTCTCGTAAAGATTCGAAATCGTGGTCAAACCCCGGCACTATCAATCCCACGAATCAAATAATCTGAAAAGTGTTGTTAAGAATTGCATGTAATTTTGATGAGGAGTTATTTTAATGTGTCTAAACTCCGACCTGTAATGATGAGTAGTTTTTTTGAAAGCCTGGAGTATAGCTTTCTTCAGCAGGCTATAACTAGAAATAACATCAGAGGGTAGAGTGGAATAGACGTTTAATGCTGAACCTGACAGTAGTAAGCCGAGCCTAGTAGCCCAAGAATCTACTGGCCAGTCACAGAGAGTAGCAGTACTCTCGAATCTAGTAATATATGCCGCTATGTCATCTTGTTCTGACAAAGGTGGTATTTGTGGCATCCTAATTTTAGGTTCTTGGGAAGGGTATTCTAAAACCCCTTCATCTATTTTCTGCTTAGATAGTTCTATCTTCTTGGCTTCTAATTCCAACCTTGATTGTTCTAACTCAATTTCCTTCATTTTGAAGGCTACCTCTCTTGCCTGAACTCTGTCTTCTCTAGCTATCCTTTCCTGTTCGATTTTATCCTCCCGAGCTAGTCTTTCCTGTTCCTTTTTCTCTTCTCGAGCTAGTCTTTCCTGTTCCTTTTTCTCTTCAATAGCCATTTTAGCAGTAATGTAACTATCAAGGCTTTGTCCAGTAAATCCCATTTCCTTTCCAGCTTTCAACCAGAAATCTAAAGAATCCATCTTTTAAAAAGAAATATTAAGCACCCAACTTCAACTGACAATTAAAATTAACAGTAACGTCTGTTACAAAAGAGGGACACAGTCCGCACACTTTAAACTTCCCAAAGTAGAAAATGAAATAAATATTTCTCCCTGGAAGAATACACTTGTGGGCTCAACAGCCTTCACTAAGCAAAATACACACGGTTCACACAGGAGGGGTTATTATCAAAGTTCCCCAGGTCCAACAAATAGGTAAACTTCTAAACCGAACCTTAGAACCAAACAACGGTAAGTCAACCAGACTACCAGTAATGACTTGACACCTCAACTAACTCACCCTTTTCTATCTTAAATGTTATACTCACAACCAGCTGAACCATCAGGACGATGTTGCTTCAAGAGTCGGATCCTGGCAAGGTCGCCATTGTCAGTGGAACGCCTTCCAACTGAACAAAAGAAACTAATGGAAAAATAAATAAAGAAATGATTTAGGAAAAACAAGAAAAATGATTTGAGAATTTTACTTAAAATTTAAATATAATAAAAAAAAATGGCCTTCAGTTCATGTAGTTGGGTAGGAGTAGGTATGGCCTGGATAGTTCCTCTGATGTTATTTATGTAGGTTATCCTGGGCAGATGGTAATCGATGTTCTGGAATCTTTCCCACCACTTGGATGGAGCACAAGTAGAATAGGTAAGGGCCGGTAGTTGTAGAATAATGTTAATAAGTATTATTAACACACGTCTTGCCCCTTTATCTGGCGTCTATCCTGGAAGACCACGCCAGGAACAGAGCTGACAAATAAGAGAAATAAAACTGGTTACCCATAGTCATGATAATATAACATTTAAGAAAGAAAAAGAATGATAAATGCCAAAATCATTACTGGTAACCAGCAAACACTAGAAAAGAACAAACAGTAATACTCCTGGTAGATCACCCTACCTGATTAGGAGAAGAGTGGAGGCGAAGTGACTCTCCAAACTTCAGTCCACACCAGGTAAGGTCAATATTACCAAGAGTAGAAACTTTAACAAATCGGACACCAGGAACTAGTTTTGCCCCAGCCCGCCAGAGGGGGGGGGGGTGTGTGCGCGCGCGCGCGCAACGTAACTTGCTAATGGTTCCTGGTTGCCCGAACAACCTTAACCCCACTTACACCTACTTTTCCCTCACAGTGGAAACACTATCAGCTGGCAACTTACATGTATTTTTCTCCATCAGTACACCGTTACTATAATAGTAACAATTATCGAGATCCTTTCCTTCACTCTCGGTAACTGCTATATCTCTCAGTCTTTCCAGTGACTGATCAACAAACTGATCCTTGATTAAATCATCATGAGTTAGAAATTTAACGTCAGTTGTGTCCTGACTAGGTTGATGACAGGAGGGAGTTGGTGTTAATGATCCTGGGTGCAGAACATCGCTAAACAACATATTCAAGCCCAAATCATTGTCATCCACTAACTCAACAGGAGACAGGGATGGTTGTTGAATCTTTGACATAGCTCTAGTAATTGCGCTGAGAGGAAATAAAATAGGCTTCTCTCTACAAGCTTCAATGGCATAATTATCATCAGTGTTATTATCAATCACAAGTGGTTCTTTACATATACCAGCATGAAGGATATCATTCCCTATCAACAAGTCCGCTGACCTGATGGGAAATACACCACTGGATATGCCCACTGAAATATAACCAGTATAATAGCTTGTTTCAATGTAAACTTTGTGAAGAGGTACTTTTATAACAGCCCCACCAGAGGCTGTTATAGGCTGGTATAGGTATTATCAGTTATGGGCAGTACATCTTCTCTTAATAACGTGAGATAACTGCCAGTGTCTCTGAAAGTAATTATCTCAGATGTGATTCATCAAATCCTACTTTACCTCTCAATAAGTAAGGACTCATCGCTGAACGAATCTTTTCGTCAGATACACTTTCTGACGCTAGTCATCTATCCTGAGTAATATTATCTAAAACAGTAGGATCAGAGGTATTACTAGGATTTTGGTGCCTTTGTTGCTCGGAAGAGGATACGACTTGTGTGGGGACACCAGCACCATGACTGTTTCTCGTATCTCTTTCTAACGTATAGCAATACTCTCTAGCATGTCCTTTTCTGTTACAATAGGTGCATTTAACTTTCTTCTCGATATCAGATTTTTGTCTAACCACAGAGACAGATTCAGGATTGTGAGTTGTCCTGGTAAAGGTACGAGAAGTTACAGTAGCAGGTACATCAGGCCGGCACTGATCAGCTGATTTAGGTTGCCAACTTCTAGGACAATTTTTAGTTACCTTGTTTCTCTGGGTTTTAGTATGTACAAGTTTGTGAGAAATCTCGTAATTGTCTGCTAATGCTGCAGTTTCCAGAATATCCGAGGCAGTATGATCGATCAGATATTCTTGTATGTCAGCGGACATACAGTTGTTAAACTCTTCATAAAGTAACAACTGAACAAGGCTGTCATAGTTACATTTAGCAGCTCTAGACCATCTTTCAAATGCAACTTTTTTCTCACGAGCAAACTCTACACAAGTTTGATCTTGTCGTCGTTGTAACGTACGAAATGCACGTTGATAACTTACAGGTAACAAGTTATATGTCTCTAGAATAGTTTGCTGGACAGCATCATAACTAATGTACTTGGCAAATGGTAAAGCAGCAGTACAAGTTTGAGCTCTTCCTGTCAAAGCTGTGTGCTACAAGGTAGCCCAGTGCTTACGTGGCCAGTTCATAGCACAAGCCTGGTTCTCAAACACATCAAAATAGGTGTCTAAGTCACTCTTAAAAAACTTAGGAACCATTGAGGCAGCTTTCTGTACATTAAATGTGCCCTGTGATCTATCAGTCTGTTGTCTTCCAAGACGAACATTTTCTCTCTGGAAATCTTCTTCGTTCAATTTCCTCTGTGCCTCTATTTGTGCAGTCTGCAACATTATGAGGCATTCAAACCTCTCAAACTGTTCCTGAGAGACAGGACCAGTAGGTAATGGAGGAGTAAGGAATCTAACGAATGAGTCTGGGGGTCCTTACTTCGGGCACCTTGTCCAGCCATCCCTAGAGAGTCTAGATCTGGTCTAGGATAAGTAGATACAGGTGTAGCATACACGGTACTAGTATGAGGCTGAGTCATACTACCAGCTACACTCGGTACTATTGTGTCAGTGAGGCGGGAAGGTGTGAGCGACAACAAAATTTCATTAGGCTCAGACACTTCTGCAGTAGTTGCTCTCTCTTCTACGTCATCAAATAGTCATACTTCCTAATTGTGACACTAGGCTTTCTGTATCTGAATCATAATCAGACATCTCTGTATGAGCAGGAAACAATATATCTTTAATTAACGCTCTGACAGTTTCTGCTGTGTAATTCCTATTATACGTCACACCGAGATATTTGGCTACTCGCCAACACGTCTGAAGTTTTAATGTACTTAACTCAGACAAAGTCAGAGTATCAATTAACTGTTTCACTTTGACATACATCACGAAAATAAATGTACTATGAGAGAGTGATTATGGGAAACTATAATCCTAATAGGAATTTTAGTGTTGGTTGTCTTAGAGCTAGAGCTCATAAACAGTATTTCCATCTCCTTGGATCAAGAGACTCAGTCAAGTACATACATCCACCTAGTATGTTGTACAAGACAAAACTCAAAGTCTTCATATAAGGAAAGTACTCAAAGTGTTTGAATAACTCTGTAGTCAAACAGGACAATTTCTTCAACACCTTGGATCAAGAGCATCCCGGACAGGCCCCCATTTGTTACAAAAAACGTGATTTCTAAAAAGCTTAGAGATCTCCAGTGAATACTAGAAAGTGTTAGTTTAATATGTTTATTATGCACCCCATACCCATCCTGTGGGCGGTAGTCAAAAGATTACAGAGGTACATAATTGGTCCAGGGACTGGACTCCAAAGTTTTGATAGCTGAGCATGTTACAGAGGTAATGAACTCACAATTTACAAAGGTAATGAACTCACAATTTACAAAGGTAATGAACTCACAATTTACAAAGGTAATGAACTCCAGGAAGGTCTGGTCACAATCATGACAAGTTAAAAGGTATTTACAGTTACAGGGGTAGTAAAGGGGTCCGGGGACTGGGCCCCCAAAATTTTTAAAGCTGAACTAAGTAAAAAGGGTAATGAGCTCAAAATTTAAAAGGTAATGAATTCTTAGAAGGTTTTATTGGGTTTTTTTACGGCTACAATCATGAACAAATTATAGGAAATGAGCAATTCCACTTCACACCCGGTCACAACGTAGTGAGTTTTTGGGTGCAAATATTGATTGAGTCACCCCAACCAACACAAACCCCCAACACACACACCACAACCACACCACACAACACCACACACACACACACCACCCACACACACCTACAGAAAGGACTGCCCTTGTAGCATCCGTGTTAGGGGTTTTCGTAAAAATTTTATCATACCCTTGTCCAATTATCCTTAGAATTCATAAGAATTATTAGTCTTCAGGATTACAATGGTGGGCTACAAACAGAAAAAAAATTTAAATTTATTAAAAAATTAAGTTATCTAGGGTGCCCCAATTTAAATTAAAATTAACTTCAAAAAAAAAAAACCCTTTTCCCGGGTTCAAAATTATTTCTAAAACCAAATCCTTAAATTTAATACCTTTTCAAAACATTTAATAAAATACAAAAATTTTTTTAAAAATCCCAAGTTTCATTTGTCTCACGACTCCAAACTTACAAAAAGTGTTCCCCCCCCAATTCCTCTCAAAAACAATTCATGCCCCAACAAACAATAAAAAGCTTGCTTAAACCCAATAACCACTGAAACCCCCAAGAAATTTATAAAAAGCAACGGGCCCAAAACGGACAAGGAGAAAAAAATATATCACCAAATAGGGACCCCCCTGGAGTTACCTGGGGATTTCCGGGGGTCAACCCCCCGCGGCCCCCGGTCTGGGCCCAGGCCCCGGTGGATCAGAGCCTGATCAACAGGCTGTTGTGCGGCTGCACGCAAACCAAAAACGAGCCACAGCCCCGGTATCCGGAACGCTTTAGGGGCTTGTCCCCGGCCGCTTTAAACTGCCGGGGTCTGTTGGTAACTCCCTTATGTGTGTGGGAGCAGTGAAAAGTCTCGGGCCCCTGACACTTATTGTTGGTCTTTAAGTGCTAGTGACACCCCCCGCTTTTATTGGGGGGGGGTGATCGTCTGCCAAATCTTTTGCTTTCGTAGTGATATTTTCGTGTGCAAGTTTGGAATAGTCCCTCTAGGATTTTCAGGTGTATATAATATGTATCCTTCCCCTCCTCGTTCCGGAATACAGGGTTTTGGAAACCCAAGCGCTCCCCCAAAAATGAGGTGTTTTATCTCCCTTAGCGCGCCCTGAAGTTCTTGTACATTTTTTTAGGTCGGCAATTTCACCGCCCTTTAAAGGTGCGTTATGTGCAGCAATATTCCCGCTAATGAACAAGTACCTGAAGATTCTCATGGGCTTGGCCTCCCCATTTTGAAGGTTTCTTATCCATCCTGTCATTTTTCTAGCAGATCATTTTATACAATGTTTTGGTCCTTGAGGGGTCCCCGCATGTCACTCCCAGGTCTTTCGTTGGGGTTTCGCCCTTTTTTTGGCCAGAATTTTTTTTGTACTCTGTGAAGTTTAATTTCCTCATGTTTCCATATCTGAGTAATTGAAATTTCTCATCGTTGAACTTCATATTGTTTTCTGCAGCCCACTGAAAGATTTGGTTGATGTCTGCCTGGAGCTTTGCAGTGTCTGCAATGGAAGACACTGTCATGCAGATTCGGGTGTCATCTGCAAAGGAAGACACGGTGCTGTGGCTGACATCCTTGTCTATGTCGGATATAAGGATGAGGAACAAGATGGGGAGCGAGTACTGTGCCTTGTGGAACAGAGCTTTTCACCGTAGCTGCCTCGGACTTTACTCTGTTGACGACTACTCTCTGTGTTCTGTTAGTGAGGAAATTATAGATCCATCGACCGACTTTTCCTGTTATTCCTTTAGCACGCATTTTGTGCGCTAATACGCCATGGTCACACTTGTCGAAGCTTTTGCAAAGTCTGTATATATTACATCTGCATTCTTTTGTCTTCTAGTGCATTTAGGACCTTGTCGTAGTGGTCCAATAAGTTGAGACAGACAGGAGCGACCTGTTCTAAACCCATGTTGCCCGGGTTGTGTAACTGATGGGTTTCTAGATGCGTGGTGAACTTGCTTCTTAGGACCCTTTCAAAGATTTTTATGATATGGGATGTTAGTGCTATTGGTCTGTAGTTCTTTGCTGTTGCTTTACTGCCCCTTTGTGGAGGTGGGGCTATGTCTGTTGTTTTTAGTAACTGTGGGACGACCCCGTGTCCATGCTCCCTCTCCATAGGATGGAAAAGGCTCGTGATAGGGGCTTCTTGCAGTTCTTGATGAACACAGAGTTCCATGAGTCTGGCCCTGGGGCAGAGTGCATGGGCATGTCATTTATCGCCTGTTCGAAGTCATTTGGCGTCAGAAAAACATCGGATAGGTTTGTGTTAATCAAATTTTGGGGCTCTCTCAAAAAAAATTCATTTTGATTTTCAAACTCTCAGCGGGTTTAGGGGCTTAAAAAAAACCCTGAGTCATTTTGGGGGCTTGAGAAGAAAACTAAATTTCCTTGCTGTCTTTCTGGAAGGACCCATTTTTTTTAAGTAGGGGGCCCAAACGGGACGTTGTTCTCGATTTTGTTTTGGCATGGGAGAAGAAATATTTTGGGTTCTTTCGTTTTCCCATTTAGGGTTTTTTTATTTTTTCCCGGGGTTTTTTCCGACCCCCAAAAAGGGAAATTTTTTTGGGCTTAATTTTCGATGCTTGCTATTTCTCTGACCATGTCTCCCTACGCTTTTTCAGATAAAATTACCTTTTTTGGGCCGCTCTATTATTCTTTTCCGCCCCTGAAAAGGGAGCGCCTGTCTCTTTCTTTTTTAAACATCTACCCCCTCCTTTTTCTTAGAGGAATAAGCCATGTGCATACATCGATGCCCCCGGGTTTAACCCTTTCTGGGCATAATTTGGGGTCTGTGTTGTTTAGAAAAACTCCCAGCTTTATCGGTTAGGACCATCTGCAGACCCCTCCACAAAAGTCAAAAAAACTCCCTATACTGAATCTAAGTTTTCAGCTAAAAAATCCCCGCCCTGTGACAGTACACAGATACCAGTACAAGTTGGGGGTCGGGAAGCAAAAGCTCGGGCCCTTTATTTTGCTCGGGTTTTTTTTTGCACACACACCTCAAAACCCACGTCGAAAATCCTAATTTTCTATAAAATTTGTTCGGTAAACCCAAATCCCCCAAAACCCTACAACAAAAATGGACCGAGACGATTTTCCCAAAGGGGGCCCAATTTAAGGGGAAATTTTGGGGGCATTTTTTTTGTCTGGAAAAAACGCCCCAACCACCAATAAGTCTAGAGAAAAACTAAATTTTTCGGGCGAGGTGGGGAACCCCCCCCCCCCTTTCAAACACATGATAGCTCCGTGGACGTGCTGCCCACAACACCGAACCCGGGCCAGAGTAACGACCCACAAGCGATAATTACAGTATTAAAACAATCAAAAAATTTGGGAACTATGACACTAATAAATATAATGTTACACCCCTCCCTAACAATATAACAAAGGGTTAAAACCCAATATAAAGCAATATTTTACAATTTAGCAAATTTTCGAAAATATAAGAAATTTAAAAAATTATATAAAAAGGAAAAAAAATTAATTTAAATACATATACTAATGTACTTTAAAAACATTGTCCCATTCGGGTTGCAACAACCATCATCCCAAACCACTACTATCAGTACTACTACCACATCCCCCACTACCACCACCATAAAAAACAACTACCACCACCACAAACCACTACCCCCAAACCACTACCCCCAAACTACCCATTACTACCCCCAAATTCCACCACTAAAAATCCCCCCGCGACTACTCCCACTTCTAAGGGCCGCACCGCCACCACTCCCAAACAAGTACCCCCCCCTGCTCCCCACTACAAACAACTCCCCCCCCACTACCACCACAACCACCACTGCTCCCTACCATTTCCAAACCACTACCATAAACTTCCCCCCCGACTACCACCCCTTGTACCCCCCCTACTACCACTACCACCATTTTCACCACTTCCAGCACTACTATCCCCCAGGACCACCACTACCACTACACCATCACTTCAACCATTACTGCCACCATTACCCCCACTGCTCCCCCCACAAATCCCGACAACCACGACTCCCAAACCCCCTAAACCAACTCACTAACCACCACTCCCCCCCACACAACCACCACTACCCCCCCCACTAATACCATTCCCCAACCACCAACCACCACTACCCCCACCACTACTACCACCATTTCCCCAACCACAAACCACCACTACCACCACTACCCCCAACTACCACCACTACCACTACTTCCCCTACCACCACTAATACCATTCCCACCACTACCACCACTGCTACCACCACTACCACTACCCCCACTACTACCACTCCCAAACCAAAAACTACTACCACTACCCCCCACTATTTCCCGCTCCCCACCACTGCCACCACTGCAAAAACCACCACTACCACTACCACCACTACTACCCCCCAAACCACTACAACCACTACCCCCCACAATTCCCCTACCCCCCACTGCCACCACAAACTCCCAAACAATATCCACTGATGTTACTCATTTTTCCCCTTATTCCCTTTCAAACTCTCTCAACATGTCCCCCTTCTCTATAGACAAT
This sequence comes from Cherax quadricarinatus, assembly GCF_026875155.1. Lineage (NCBI taxonomy): Eukaryota > Metazoa > Arthropoda > Malacostraca > Decapoda > Parastacidae > Cherax > Cherax quadricarinatus. The sequence goes on along the minus strand of NC_069399.1, from coordinate 54,633,325 downwards.
CACATCCCTGGAGACCCAAGTTTTCTCCAAAAAACAAATCCATATAATATATATATATATAATGTCGTGCTGAATATGAAAAACGGGTAAAAAGCAAAAACCCAAATTTAAAATTAAGCCCTTTTTCAAAAATTTTTTCTCTTATACGTTTGAAGATATATTTTTTTTTCTTTAAATGTTAATTTAAAAATTTTTTAATTTTTCACCAAAAAAACTCTTAGAAAACTTACCTAACCTTATTATAACAAGGAAATTTTTTTAGCCCAACCCCACAAATTCATTTTTTTAAAAACTTTTTCAGTAATTTTTAAAAACTAAACAAAACAATAAAATTTTTTTTTTTCGTAATGTTTTTAAAAATTTTTTTCGAAATTTTTGCATACACAAATTTTCACTTTTTTTTTTTATGGCAAGGGGTGACCTTCTTTTTTAAGCCAAGATTGCAAGTTCTGCCAAATTTGGCACGACAAAAATATATAATATATTTTTTTTTTTTATTATCACAAAACCCCCGATTCCCACCAAGGCGGGGGCCCGAAAAAGAAAAAAATTTTTTACCATCATTCCTCCCTCCCGTCCCTTTCCAAAGGGTGCTTTTCACACAGTTTTTAAACTGCCAAAATTAAAAAAACCCCCCCCCCTTTAGAATGCAGGCACTGTACTTCCCATCCCCCAGGAAATCAATCCCGGGCCCGCCGGGTTTTCCCCGAATCCCTTCATAAATGTTACTTTTTCTCCCCCTCCAACAGCACTCAAGATTAAAAACCATTTGTCTCCATTTACTCCTATCAAACACCTCACGCATGCCTGTGGAAGTCCCAAACCCCCCCGCACACAAAAAACCCCCTTTCCCCCTCTCCTCCCAAACCCCTTTCCCAGGGGGCCCACCCCCCACCCCGCCTTCCCCTTTCCCCACAGACTGATACACTCTTTAAGTCATTCTGTTTTTGCCCCCATTTTTCTCTACAAGGGCCAACCCACCTCAACAACCCTTTCCCCCACCCCTGGACAAAAGTTTTTTGGGAAACCCCACCCCCTCCTAAAATTTTTCCCAAAATAAAGAATTCTCTGCATTAAATTCAAAAACCACACATTTCCCTCAACATACATCTTCCCCCCTCCACCTTCTCCTCGCGCCCAAAATTCATCACCCCCCTTCACACCCTTTTAAAAAAGCGTTGGTAAAACTATACTCTCATACATTTCCCCCCTTTTTCCTCCAAGGACAAAGTTCTTTGTCCCCCACAGACTCCTAATGCAAACCCCCTCCTTTTTTTTCCCCTCATCAAATTTTATGATTCACCTCATTTTCATAGACCCATTTCCCCTGACACGTCCACTCCCAAATATCGAATACATTCCCCCCTCCATACTCCTCCCCCCCAACCCATATTCAATCCTTTTATCCCTAATCTTTTTTTTATCCCCCATAAACCCTTTCTCTTTTCCCGATTCACCTTTAATTTTTTTTTCTTTTGCAAAACCCTACCAAATTCAAACCAAACCCAAAATAATATAAAATATAAATATAATATTATAAAATAAAAAATATATAAATATATAAATATATATTATAAATTTTAATTATATATATATATATATATATATAATTAAAACCTTAAACCCAATAACAACCTTGACCTAAAACCTTTCTTGATAGTTTTTGGGGAAAAGAACCCCCAGGCATAAACACCAGAAAAAAAACTCTCTAAAAGACATTCCCCTGTCCCGACTAAAACCCTTTTCAAAAATTCAATGTTTTGTCAAAGGCCCCAAAATCTGGAACCCCCCCACTTAAAAATCAGAACTGCAGACACATTCATCAAACCTTTAAAACTACCATTAGAAAACATCCCTTAAACTCCCTGATAACCCCCGTCAACTAACTACAACGAAAAACCCCCTGGGGGGTTCCAAATTACACTCACTCACTCATTTGACCCTTAAAAAAGAAATTTTAATCTCATCTTAAAATAAAGAATCTTAAATAGTCCCTAAGTTTCCTGTGATCTCCAAAAACTGAAATAAAGTACTAAGCCAAAACAAAACATTCACATTGCTAAACTCCCCAAACTAGAAATTTGTCCTCAGCCATAATAAACCAACCTTTCCTCATAATTTTTAATTTTTTTTAAAAAAAAGAATTAAACTAAGTATTCCCGAAATGGGCCCAGCCATGGGGTAGGGGGGGTTCCAAATGGGACACTCGTAATTTTTTATTTTAATACAGTAAAATACACAATAACCCAAAATTCCCGTAAAAATCACATTGTTACTTATAAGAATAAACTTTGAATGAATTTAATTGAAATATATATATATATATATATATTATAAAATAAATATAATATATATATATATAAAATATATAATATATATTTTAAAAATATATATTCGTGCCGAATAAAGTAAAAAATGGTCAATTAGCAAGAACTCATTTAAAATTAAGTCCTTTTTTAAAATTTTTTTTTTATAAAGTTTAAAGACAAAATTTTTTTTTTATTAATGTTTTAAAGTAAAAATTTTTTTTTTTTTGCACCAAAAACTCTTAGAAAAAAACCCAAACCTTTTATAACAAAGCAATTTATTTTTGCCTAAACCCAGCCCAAATATATTTTAAATACGTTTAAAATAATTTTTGTACTAAACAAACAACCCAAACAAATAAATATTTTTCGTTTTGGTTCAGAAAGAAATTTTTTCGAAATTATTTTCATACCCCCAAAATTTTTACTTGTCCTATTGGGGAAGATGAGCGGTTGCTATTTAAGCCAAGATCGCAAATTCTGCTATTCGGCACGACATATATATATATATATATATATATATATATATATATTATATATATATATATAATATATATATATATATATATATATATATATATTATATATATATATAATGTGTGTGTGTGTTTATGTGTATGTGTGTGTGTGTGTGTGTGTGTGTGTGTGGGGTGTGTGTGTGTGTGTCTTCCAGAGCCCTTCCTGTCTCTACTGTAAAAACTTCCTTAAATCTCCTGTTTAGCTCCTCACATACCTCCTGATCATTTCTTTTGAGTTCTCCACTTCTGTCCTCAGTCTGATCACCTGGTCTTTGACTGTTGTCTTCCTCCTGATGTGGCTGTACAACAGTTTCGGGTCAGTCTTGATTTTCGAATGCTATGTTATTTCATACTGTCGCTGGGCCTCCTTCCTTATCTGTGCATACTCGTTCTGGCTCTGCGACTAATCTCCCTATTTTCATGTGTTCTCTGCCTTCTGTACTTTTTCCATTCTCTATTGCACTTTGTTTTTGCCTCATTACACCGTCGGGTAAACCAGGAGCTCGTTCTGGTCTTCCTATTGTTTCTGTTGCCCTTGGAAATAAACCTTTCCACTGCCTCTTTGCGTTTTGTTGTTACATATTCCATCATTTCATTTACTGGCTTTCCTGCCAGTTCTCTGTCACGGAACCTCCTGCAGGAAGTTCCTCAACCCTATGTAGTCCCCTCTTGTATAGTCTGGCTTTTTCCCTTCAACTCCTGTTACTCTCTCCACTTGCAACTTTACTATGTATTCAAAGCACAGAACCACGTGGTCACTAGCTCCTAGGGGACTCTCAGTGGTGACGTGTACTTAGCAGTGGTGACGTGTACTTAGCTCAGTGGTGACGAGTACTTAGCTCTGTGAAGACCTGTTTGCGCGCTCTCTACGAACTGAAGCAAGATGCCCCCCATCGAGCAACTTTACCAACAGCTTAAAGAAGAATTGAGGATGGCGAAGATGGAGATTCGGCGACTGACCGAGGAAACAAGAAGATTCGTAGTAGTCCTCCTGTTTTGAGTCCTCAGGTCAAGAAAGGAAACTGGTCAGTGGCTGGACAGCAGGGAACGAAGTTGACGATCAAGAAGACGAATGGAAAGGTAGAAACGATGAAGAAGAAAGAGACTGCCGTGGAAACTGTTGTGGAAACATCTAATACATTCTCAGTGCTACCCGACGAATGTGAGTCGACTACTGGGAACGTCACGACGAACGACACCAAGGAAGGTAAGAATGTTGTTGTTGGGGATAGCCAAGTTAGGTATATGGATAGGGCGTTCTGCTTGAAGGACAGGAGTAGGAGACAGAGGGTTTGCTTTCCTGGGGCTGGGATGGAGGATATTGTTAGCCGTCTGGATGACATCATGAGAGGTAATGGGAGCAATCCTATTATCTGTCTCAGCGCTGGAGGCAACGATGTTGGCAGACGTAGGAGTGAAGACCTGATTAGCAGGTATAGGTCAGCAATAGAAATAATTAGGAGGAAGGGTGGGAACCCTGTCATATGTGGTATTTTGCCAAGGAGAGGAGTTGGAAATGAATGGTTGTCCAGGGCAATTGGTGTAAATTGCTGGCTGGACAAATACTGTAAGGAAAATGCGGTAACATTCATCGCCGGGTCACCATCTGGAGAAGACCCGGGCCGGAAGTACCGGCAAATCTCTAAAGAAGAAGGTAACATTCAGTGACAACTGGGACCTCTTCTATGGCAGAAATGACATGTATGCCAGGGATGGGGTTCACTTATCTAGGTCTGGGGTGGGAGCACTGGCAACTGCAGTGGAGGGAGCTGTTAGGACTTTAAACTAGGAATAGTTAGTGGTATGGGTTTTGGCAGGAAAACAGTGAAGTCCCAGTGTGGTAATATTATGAGTTCTAGGGGAACTAGTAATAAGCAGAACGAGGTAGATATTGAAAAGCCAGTGACACTGGGTGATAAGTACAGTAATAGGTTTAGTAGAAAAACAGAAATGAGCAGGAAGGGTAAAGAGAAAAGAGAGTCTTTCAATGTTTATTATGCTAATAGCTGTAGTGCTAGGAATAAGATGGACGAGTTGAGATTAGTTGCTAGTGCAGGTAACATTGATGTATTTGCCTTAACTGAGACGTGGTTTAATTCAAAAAGTCGGGACATGCCTGGGGAATGTCACATTCAGGGTTTTAAATTGTTCCAAGTAGATAGAAGTACCGGGAAGAGGGGTGGGGTGGCATTGTATGTCCGAGATCGCTTGAACTGTTGCATAAAAACGGGTATTAAGTCTGAAGTAACACATACAGAGTCTGTTTGGATAGAATTTTCAGAGGGGAATGAAAAACTGATTTTAAGAGTGATATACCGTCCCCCAAACTTAGATAGGGACCAAGGGAGACTACTATGGGAGGAAATTGTTAAGGCCACAAGGCACGATAATGTAGTAATTCTAGGAGACTTTAACTTTAGTCATATTGATTGGAATTTCTTGAATGGGAATTTAGAATCATACGACTTCTTAGAAGTAGTTCAGCATTGTTTTTTGAAGCAGTTTGTGACAGAACCTACAAGGGGAAATAACCTGCTTGACTTAGTTCTGGCAAACAATGAATCCCTTGTTAATAATTAAAAATTTCAGAGGAATGGGTGCTAGCGCCACAAATCATTACATTTAGCTTGAATGAAAGTATGATAGTAGCGATAACCAGTAACATCCAGATTTTCGTTAGCAGATTACGGTGGGTTTTGAAACACTTATCATCTGTTGACTGGGGTAACGAAGAGAGCATCAATATGACAGTTTTCTGAACACTAACATGCGCTCAAAGAACGTTTATCCCTTAAAAAGAAATTAATCAAAAAAAAAAGGGCCCAAAAATGGTAAATAATAGGCTCAAATATCCCAGGGATAAGAAAGGAATTTTTAAAAACGATCAAAAGGGGGGCCCATCTTATGAATCAGTATATTGACATTAGAGGGACATTAAAAAGGGTATAAGAAAGCAAAAAGGGGACTATGAAATTAAAGTTGTGGGGATTCTAAAACTACCCAAAAAAGTTTTTTCCAGTCTATAGAACAAAAGAAAAGATGGGCCCCCTTAAAAAAATAATAGGGCTTTTTACTGAAAAAGAGAAGAAATGTGCCGATTTTAAATAATTATTTTCTCTGGTTTTTACACAGGAAGACACTAACAAATTTTCCCAGTAAAAATTTTTTATAGTGAGCTGGAAAAGAAAATTATTTAACTCACAGTCCAGTGAAATGGTTGTGAAGCAGATGACGCTAAAGCAAAATAAGTCCCGGGCCCGAGAGGTTTTTTTCAAGGGTTCTTGAATGCAAAGGGACTTGTGAACCATAAACAATATTTTTAATTTATCTTTTCAAACAGGTTAGTGTTGAATGGGGAAAGTGGCTAATGAAATTTCCTTTTTTTAAAAGGGGGGACAAGTGTCCCGTAAAATTCCCCGCCCAATAAGCCTGACCTCAAATTGTAGGAAAAAACTAGAGTCAATTTTTGCTGAGTTATAAGAAGCCATTCGATAAGCATGCTTGTTTAAAATGATACTCACAGGGTTTCACAAGACCGTTTTGTCTAACTAATTTTTTAACTTTCTTCAGTAAAGTTTTTGAGGTGTTGACCACAAAAAGATTTGATATTATTTATTTGGTTTTATAAGGCTTTGATAAATTTAGCACCAAAAACTGTTAAAGAAAATGGCGCTCATGGCATTGGGGAAAAGTGCTCTCATGGATCGAGTCCATGGCTCAAGACAGGGAAACAGAGGTGTCCATAAATGGGGTTAAAGCCGAGTGGGGATCTGTAATAAGTGGGGTTCCACAGGGTCTGTCTTGGGCCCCTTGTTTTTTATAATATTATCAAGACCTTTTTGGGGGGAATTCTAGTATATGAGCAAATTCGCCGATGACCAAAAAAATAGGTTTGGTTAAATTTATTCAAACGAAGCTTAGGGAATTTAGGAGGGGTTTAAAAAACTATATTCTTTGGGCAGAAAAGTGGCAGATGCTTCAAAGTAAAAAATGCAAGGTTTGGGAAACTGCCAAACCCTAGCACTTTAAGTTAAAGATGTAGAACTTAGCCATACAAAATTTCGAAAAAGGGCTTGGGGGTTATGGTGAGCAGAACCTTAAACCCAAAACGCAATGCCAAGGTACGTAATAAGGCAAATAGATTCTGGGATTTATATCAGAAGTGTAAGCAACAGAAGTCCAGAGGTCATACTGCAGCTTTTACATCATTAGTAAGGGGCCCCACCCAGATTATGCAGCTCAATTCTGGTTCCCCAAATTTCAGAATGGACATAAATTTTGTAGAAAAAATTCACGAGATGACAAATTAATACTAAGTTAGAAATCTTTCCCTTTTGAAGAAAAGATTGAAGATTTAAGTTACATTCAATGTTGACGAAGAATGGGGAGACCTGATCGAAGTGTATAAGTGGAAGATAGGAAATTAAAAAAAGGGGGTATTAATAAAGGGCTTGAGGATATTCTAGGAGAGGACCCCAGTAATGGATTTAAATTAGGTAAGTTTAGATTTTGAAAGGTATAGGAAAATATTGGTTTGGAAATAGGGGGAGTTTATGAGTGGAACAGTCTACCTAGTTTGGGTTTTTTGAGGGTAGGATTGGGTAGTTTCAAATTTAGGTTGGATAAGTACATGAGTGGGAGGGGTTGGATTTGAGTGGGACTTGCACATCAGAGCTTATTTCTTGGGTAGCATTGAAAATTGGGTTGGTCAAATGTTTTGTTAGTGGGATGAATTGTAAAGGACCTGCCTAGTATGGGCCAACAGGCCTGCTGCAGTGTTCCTCCTGTCTTATGTTCTTATGTTCTTATGTCCTCAATGTCTGATCTGCCCAGGGTGAACACAAGGTCCAATCTTGCTGGTTCATCCTCCCCTCTCACTCTGGTAGTGTCCTTAACATGTTGGTGCATGAGATTTTCCAGCACCACATCCAACATCTTGGCTCTCCTTGTTTCAGGACCCCCATGTGGCTCCAGGTTTTCCCAGTCAATCTCCCTGTGGTTGAAATCCCCCATAACCAGCAAATTTTCTCTGTTGGAGTGAGCTCTTCTTGCCACCTCAGCAAGTGTGTCCACCATTGCTCTGTTGCTCTCTTCATATTCCTCTCTTGGCCTCCTGCAGTTCTGTGGTGGATTATACATCACTGCAATGACCACCTTGTGCTCCCCAGACTGAAGTGTACCTACTATGTAGTCCCTTTCTCCTGTCTCGTCTATGCCTCCCATTTTCTCGAATTTCCATCGTTTTTTTACGAGCAGAGCAACCCCTCCTCCCCCTCTGCCCCTTCTATCTTTCCTCGTGATCTGGTATCCTGGTGGGAAGATTGCATCTGGTATAGTCTCTGTGAGTTTTGTTTCTGTAACTGCTATGATGTCTGGTGACTTCTAATTGAGTCTTTCTTGCCATTCTTCATATTTATTCGTTAATCCATCCGCATTTGTGTACCAAACCTTCAACTTCTGTTCTAATACTGTAACTGTGGTCCTGGGGGAATACTGGGGTTGGGAGAGCAGGAGCCCTGGTGGGGGCCTGTGGGGGGTTGCAGTGGAGGTGGAGGAAGAGCTCCCATAGGGGGTTGCTATAGGGGTAGGGTTCGTGGTGCGGGGGGTGGGAACAGAGGGATCGGTGTGTGATGGTTGGTTTGGATTGTTCAGTTGCCTTGGGGGAGTCGTGGCTGGAGTCCTTCTGCAGGTGTTTCTGGGGGGGGGTGCTTGTCCTTCCACCTGTTCCTGGGTTATTCTGCTCTCCTTTTTCATTTCCTCCCATTCCTCCTTTCGTTTTTGCACTCTCTCTTTCAGTATCATCCTTTCCTCCTGTGTTCTGTCTCGATCGAGGTACACACTCATGAACTCCTGTTTGCCTCTCAGCCGTGCTTTCTCCTGTAGGATCATGGTTCGAGTTGATTCTGCCTTGAAAATTACTTTGAGAGGCCGATTCCTTTTCTTTGTGAACCACCCGATTCTCCGAAAATTTGCCACCTGGGTCATGTCTCCCTCGCCTATCACCTTCATGATACCTTCAATCGCTTTTTTCTCCTCCTGCTTTCTTTCCTCATAAGTTTCCCCTTTAGCTTCGTCTAGCCCATAGACAAAAACTGATCTCTACCTTTCCACCTCCCACTGTGACTCCCATTGCATCCTCTGAGGTGTTTTAGTTCCTTCCCGTGGAGTGTTCCTTCCTTCAGTCCCTTCCCTAGCTGTGGCCCCTATGCTCATTGGTTTGTCCTTCCTGCTCACCTGTTCCAGGCCCCCACAAGTGTCTGGTAAGGTCCCTGCACATGTCCTAGTTCATTCAGTGTCTTCCAACCTCTCATTCTGTCCTAGTGTGCCCCCTGTCTTTGTTTTGGTCCCGTGTGTGTGTGGGTGTGTGTGTATGTGTGTGTGTGGGTGTGTGTGTGTATGTGTGTGTGTGTGTGTATGTGTGTGTTTGTGTGTATGTGTATGTGTGTGTGTGTGTGTGTGTATGTGTATGTGTGTGTGTGTGTGTGTATGTGTGTGTGTGTATGTGTGTGTGTGTGTATGTGTGTGTGTGTGTGTGTGTGTGTACTCACCCAATTGTACTCACCTAATTGTGGTTGCAGGGGTCGAGACTCAGCTCCTGGCCCCGCCTCTTCACTGATCGCTACTAGGTCCTCTCCCTCTCTGCTTCGTGAGCTTTGTCATATCTCTTCTTTAAACTATGTATGGTTCCTGCCTCCACTACTTCACTTGCTAGGCTATACCACTTCCTGACGACTCTATGACTGAAGAAATACTTCCTAACGTCCCTGTGACTCGTCTGAGTCTTCAACTTCCAGTTGTGGCCCCTTGTTTCTGTGTCCCCTCTCTGGAACATCCCATCTCTGTCCACCTTGTCTATTCCCCGCAGTATCCTGTATGTCGTTATCATGTCTCCCCTGACCCTTCTGTCCTCCAGTGTCGTCAGTCCGATTTCCCTCAACCTTTCCTCGTACGACATTCCCCTGAGCTCTGGGACTAGCCTTGTTGCAAACTTTTGTACTTTCTCTAACTTCTTGACGTGCATGACCAGGTGTGAGTTCCAGACTGGTGCTGCGTACTCCAGTATGGGCCTAACATACACAGTGTACAGTGTTTTGAACGATTCCTTATTAACGTATCGGAACTCTATTCTCAGGTTTGCCAGGTGCCCGTATGCTGCAGCAGTTATTTGTTTGATGTGTGCCTCCGGTGACGTGCTCGGTGTTATGGTCACCCCAAGGTCATTCTCCCTGAGTGAGGTCTGTAGTCTTTGTCCACCTAGCCTATACTCTGTCCGCGGTCTTCTTTGCCCCTCCCTAATCTGCATGGCTTTGCATTTGGCAGGGTTGAATTCGAGAAGCCAGTTTCTGGACCACATGTCCAGCCTGTCAGGTCTCTTTGCAGTCCTGCCTCATCCTCATCCGATTTAATTCTTCTCATCAACTTCACATCATCTGTGAATAGGGACACTTCAGAGTTTATTCCTTCCATCATGTCGTTCGCATATATCAAAAATAGCACTGGTCCTTGAACTGACCCCTGTGGGACCCCGCTCGTCACAGGCCCCCCACTGTAAACCTCTTCATGTCCCGATCGTTGTTGCCTCCCTTCAAAATTTTCCCTGATCCATGCAGTGCCTTCCTGTTTATGCGCCTGATCCTCCAGCTTCTGCCAATTCTTGTGGGGAACTGTGTCAAAGGATTCCTGCGTCTAGGAAAACGCAATAAAACCCACCCCTCCCTTCATGTCTTATTCTGTTACCTTTATAAAACTCCAGAAGGTTTTGGCACAGGATTTCCCTTCCCATGAACCCTGGGGTTTTCTTTATAATTTTGTTCCTTTTCCAGGGTTCCCCCCATTCCTCCCGTAATCTTCTCCTACTGCACACAATAAGTCAGAACAAGGTCTGTGTTTATGCCTCATTTCTTTTTCCCTTTTCTTAAATATGGGGACTACATTTGCTTTTTTCCTTTTTCCCGGGTAGTTCCCCCATTTTCAAGGATGTGTTGAAGATTTGGTTGGGGCATGCACAGTCTCTGCCCCTTCTCAAAGGCCCCCATGGGGGATTTTTGTCCTGTCCCACGCCTTTGAGGTATAAAGGTCACTTAGCAGCTTCTGCCCCTCCCCCTCGGGTTTTTCGTTGTCATCCAAACCCTTTTTGGTTTTCCCCCCTTGATGTTCCCCTTTGTGCTTCTTCCCCAGAGCCCTTCCTGCTCTACTGTAAAACTTTCCTTAAAACTCCTGTTTACTCTACTCCCCCGATCATTTCTTTTAGTTCTCCACCTTTTTTCTCAGTTGATCCCTGGTCTTAACTGTTGCTTCCTCTGTGTGGCTATACAAAAAAGTTTCGGGTCATTTTGTGTGTGTGTGTGTGTGTTGGTGTGTGTGTGTGTGTGTGTGGTTTGTGTGTGTTTGTGTGTTTTGTGTATGGGGTGTATGTGTGTGGTGTGTGTTGTGTTTGTTTGTTGTTGTGAGTGTTGCATGTGTGTAAGTGTGTACTCACCTATTTGTAGTTGCAGGGGTCGAGTCATAGCTCCTGGGCCTATTCTTCGCTGATTGCTACTAGGGGTCCTCTCTCTCCCTGCCTCCATGAGCTTTATATACCTCGCCTTAAACTCATGTATGGTTCCCGCCTCCATTACGTCACTTTCTAGGCTATTCACGGCCTGGGCAAATCTATGACTGAAGAAATACTTCCTAAATCCCTTTGATTCATCTGAGTCTTCAACTCCAATTGTGACCTTTGTTTCTGTGTCCCCTTCTCTGGAACATCCGTCCTTTGTCCACTTGTCTATTCCGCGCAGTATATTATATGTCGTTATCATGTCTCACTGACTCCTGTCCTCCAGTGTCATCAGGCCGATTTCCTTAAGCTTTTCTTCGCTAGGACAATCCACGTCGCTCTGGGACTAGTATTTTCGTGTTGCAAAACTTTACTCTTTCTCTAATTTCTGACGAGTGGACTAGTGTGGGATTCCAAATGAGTGCCTGCATACTCCGTATGGGCGACGTAAATGGTATACAGAGTCTTGAACAAATCCTACTGAGGTATCGGAACGCTATCCGTAGGTTCGCCAGGCGCCCGTATGCGGCAGCAGTTATATGTATTGATGTGCGCCTCAGGAAGATAGGCTCGGTGTTATATCAACCCCCTGATCTTTTTCCTTGAGTTAGGTTTGAAGTCCTTTGGGCCATCTAAACTAAATTGTGTCTGCGGTTCTTCTAGGCCCTTCCCCATTCTTCATGCTTTGCATTGGCAAGGTTTAAAAACTCAAGGAGGCCAGTTGCTGGACAGGGTGTAGCCTGGGCCAGGTCTCTATGTAGTCCTGCTGATCCTCATCCGATTTGATCTTCTCATTAACTTCACCTCTCTGCAAACAAGGACACATCTGAGTCTATCCCTTCCGTGATGTCCGATCACATATTACCAAGGAAGCACAGGTCTAGGACTGACCCTGTGGAAACCCGCTTGTCACGGCGCCCACTCTGACACCTCGTCGCGTACCAAGACTCGTTGTTGCTCCTGACAGATATTCTCTGATCCATTGCAGTGCCTTTCATGTTATGTGTGCCTGGTCCTCTCGCTTTTGCAGATACCTTTGTAAGGGAACTGTGTGTAGGCTTCTTGCATTTCCAAAAATTGCAGTCGATCCACCCTCTTCTCTTGTCCTTACTTCTGTCACCTTGTCTTAAAACTCTGTAGGTTTGTGACACGGGATTTCTTCCCTGAAACCGTGCTGGTTTTGGTTTTCAAATTATACACTTGTTTCTTTCCAGGGGCCCCACCACTCTCCTCCTGATGATCTTCTCCATGACTTTTGCATATATACACGTTTAGTGATACAGGTCTGATAGTTTCGTGCCTCATGTCTGTCTCCTCTTAAAAATGGGACTTACATTTGCCATTTTACATTCCTCAGGGAGTTGCCCAGTTCAAATGATGTGTTGAGATCTTTGTTAATGGCTCACACAATATTTCTGACTCCCTCTATAAGGACCCATGGAGAGAAGTTGTCTGTGTCCACGCCTTGAGGTGTAAGTTCGCATAGCAGCTTCTTACCTCTCCTTGGTTATATGTACCTCATCAGCACTTGCTGGTGTGGCCCCCTGTCTGATTTTTGGTGTCCTATGGTTTCCACTGTAAATACCTCTTTAAAATCTTTGTGTTGAGCTCCTGACAAAACCTATCATCGTTTCTTGTGAATTCCCCTCTCCCCTTCCTCAGTCTGATTACCTGGTACTTGACTGTAGTTTTTCTCCTGATGTGGCTGTACAACAGCTTCGTGTTCAGTTCTTTAATTTTGATGCTATGTCATTGTCCTATTGTCTATGAGCCTCCCTTCTTATCTGTGCATATTCCGTTTCTGGCTTTTCGGCTAATTTCTTTATTTCCTGAGGTTCTCTGGTCTCTGTACTTTTCCATTCTCTAGTACACCTAGTTTTGCCTCCCTCACCTTTGGAGTGATCCAAGGACTCGTTCTGTTCTTCCCATTATTTCTTGTTTACCTTGGGAAACAAACCTCTCCTCTGCCCTCTTGCATTTTGTTGATACATAGATCCATTCATTTCTTGTACTGGTTTTCCTGTCGTTCCCTCTCCCACTGAATGTCTTGAAGGAAAGTTCCTCATGCCTGAGTAGTTCCCCTTCTGTAGGTTTGGTTTTTCCCAGCCTAATCTGCAACTCTCTCCACTTGGAGCTAACTATGTAGTCGAAGCACAGAACCACATGATCACTAGCTCCCAGGGGCCTTTCATACATGATACCCTCGATGTCCGAAACTATCATGGTGACTACAAGGTCCAAACCTTGCCCGCCGGTTCATCCTCTTCCCATTTGCAAACGCTCCTCTCTGTAGAGTCTTAACATGTTGATGCATGAGTCGGCCGCCAGTCACCTCTCCCTCCCATCATTCATAGTCTTTTCCCATGTTTCGGGGGACCCATGGGGCTCCCGGTTTTTCCCAGTCAATCTCCTTGTGATTCTGAAATCCACCATAAACTAGTAACTTTGCTCCCCCATGGTGCTCTCCCGCCGGCCACCTCGGCTAGTGTGTCGAATCATTTGCTTGTTGCCTCTCATCTTATTCTTCTCTTGGCCTCCTGCAGTTCTGTGGTGGGTTGCACATTACTGCAATTATCACCATATGTCCCTCAGTACTGCATTGATCTACTAAGTAGTCCCTTTCGCACCGTGCCATCCCATTCCTTTTCCATTTTCTCAAAACCCACTGGTTTTTATAGAGCAGTGCAACTCCTCCTCCCCCTCTCCACCTCTGTCTTTCCTGAGGATGTGATATCCGGATGGAAAAGATTGATCTGTTTTATTTCTGGAGAGTTTGTTTCTGTGAGTGCTATTATGTCTGGGGAGGTCTCTTTGATTCTTTGTGCACTCCCTCATAACTTGTTTGTTATTCCATCTGCATTTGTTACCACCACCTTAACTTCTTTCTAAGGACTGTGTCTTGGAGGTATATTGGGGTGGGAGACGGGGAGAACTGGTAGTAACTATGGGTTGTTGCTGTGGGTGGTGTGGAGTTTGTAAGGTAGTGGGGGGGGCATTGGATGTGGCATGGGATGTTTTTGATGTAGAGTGTGGTGTGTATGTGTTGGTTGTGTGTGTGCTGTGTGTGTACTCACCTATTGTACTCACCAATTTGTGGTTGGAGGGGTCGAGTCCTGGCTCCTGGCCCCGCCTCTTCACCGGTGCTACTTGACCCTCTCTATGTGTGTCGTGTGGTGTTGTTTTGTGTGTACTTCACCTAGTTGAGGTTGCGGGGGTCGAGTCCGAGCCTCCTGGCCCCGCCTCTTCACTGATCGCTACTAGGTCACTCTCCCTGAAGGCCGTGAGCTTTATCATACCTTGGCCTTAAAGCTATGTATGGATCAGCCTCATACATCGCTTCCAAACTATTCCACTTACTGACTTACTTGTGGCTGACGAAAATCCGTCCTAACATCCCTGTGATTCATCTGTGTCTTAGCTTCCAACGGTGTCCCCTTGTACTTGTCCAATCTCTGGAACATCCTGTCTTGTCCACCTTGTCAATTGCCTCTGTATTTTGTATGTCGTTATCATGTCCCCCCTATCTCTCCTGTCCTCGTTCGTCGGTTGATTACCCTTAACCTCTCCTCGTAGGGACATACTTCTTAGCTCTGGGGACTAGTCTTGTTGCAAAACCTTGCACTTTCTCTTGTTCTTCGGTGCTGGTAGTGTGGTTCCAAACTGGTGCCGATATACTCCAATATTGGCCTAACGTACCAAGGTGTACAGGGTCCGGAATGATTCCACCCTATTAAGATGTCGGAATGCTGTTCTGAGGTTTGCTAGGCGCCCCATATGCTGCAGCAGTTATTTTGGTTGCTGTGCGCTTCATGGATGTGCCTGGTGTTATACTCACCCCAAGATCTTTTTTCCTTGAGTGAGGTTTGTAGTCTCTGGACCCCCTAGACTGTACTCCGTTGCGGCCTTCTTTGCCGTTCCCATCTTCATGACTTTGCCTTGGTGGGAGTGAACTCCAGGAGCAATTGCTTGGACCAGGTCTGCCGCCTGTCCAGATCCCTTGGTAGTTCTGCCTGTCTTCGATCGTGTAGTGAATCTTCTCATCAACTTCACGGTCATCTGCAAAACAGGGACACCTCAGAGTCTATTCCTTCGTCATGTCGTTCACAAATACCAGAAACCGCACTGGTCCTAGGACAGACCCCTTGCGGGACCCCGTGGTCACCGGTGCCCTCTCGACACCCTCGCCAACGTACCATGACTCGATGCTGTCTTCTGACAAGTATTCCCTGATCCATTGTAGTGCCTTCCTGTTTATCACTGCTTGGTCTCCAGTTTTTGCACCATCTCTTGTGTGGACTGTGTCAAACGCCTTCTGCAGTCAAGAAAATGCAAATCCACCCACCCCTCTCTTCTCTTGTCTTACTGCTGTCACCATGTCATAGAACTCCCAGTAGGTTTGTGGGGACACGGTTTTCCCGTCCCTGAAACTGTTTGGCTGCTGTTGATGAGATCGTTCTTCTAGGTGATTTCCACCACTCTTCTCCTGATATCTTCTCCATGAAGTTGCTACTATTACATGTCAGTGAACTGGTCTGTCGTTTAATGCTTTCAGTCTGTTCTCCTTTTTTAAAGATTGGGACTACATTTGCTGTCTTCCATGCCTCAGGCCAATCTCCTGTTTCGATAGATGTATTGAATATTGTTGTTAGGGGTACACATAGCGCCTCTTGCTCCCTCTCTCAATACCCATGGGGAGATGCTATCGGGAGCCCATTGCCTTTGAGGTTATCTAGCTCATCAGAAGCCTCTTCACTTCTTCCTCGGGCTTGTGGTGCACTGTGTCCAGCACTTGGTGGTGTGCCCCACCTCTCCGTCTTTCTGGAGTCCTTCTGTTCTCCTCTGTGAAACACTTTCTGAATTCTTGTTGAGTCTTCCAATTACTTCACGGTCATTTCTTGTTGTCTCTCCTCCTTCCTTCCTTAGCTGATTACCTGGTCCTTGACTGTGTTTTCCTCTGATTGGCTGTACAACAGTTTGGGTCAGATTTGGCTTCCGCTGCTATGTCATTTTCATATTGTCTTTGGGCCTCCCTTCTTATATGATGCATATTCGTTTCTGGCTCTACGACTGTTCTCCTTATTTCTCCTGGGTCCTTTGCCTTCTATTTTTCTTCCATTCCCTTGCCACACTGGTTTTTGCCTCCTGCACCATTGGGTAAACATGGGGCTCATCCTGGCTTTTTAATTATTCTGTTACCCTGGGTACAAACCTCTCTCAGCCTCTTGCATTTTGTTGGCTACATATTCCATCATATCCTTAACTGGCTTCCCTGCAAGTTTCTGCCCACTGAACCCGTTCAGTGTTCCTCATTCCTGGTAGTCCCCTTTCTTGTAGTGTGGCATCATTCGTCCACGTCGGTCCCTTTCCTCCTGCTTCTCCTCCATTGTAGCTCTTACTGTGTATTCGAAGGCTAAAACCACATGGTCACAGGCCCAAGGGGTCTTTCAATGTGTATGTCC
>NC_069399.1:54576503-54609003 GCF_026875155.1 Cherax quadricarinatus | reverse complement strand
AGGAGCTGGAGCTGGACTTAGAGAAAGGGTTGAGCCTAGCGTGAAGCTGGTAGCGTGAAGCGGGAACATTGTGCAGTTTGCTGTCTGGCAATGCATTAGCTTTGCCAACGCTTTACAAATTTTGTGTGTCAGTTGCTTTGGTATGGTCAGCCTTACTATTTGAGTGATCGTTCAACAGGTCGCTACTAGCTTGTTCGGTGTGAAGAATTTTGCAGTCAGCTTTGCTATTGCGCATCCACCTTGTATGCCTATTCTGCAATCGTACTGTGCATAGCTAAGCGTGTTCTGCAAATTAACGTGTTACGTTGGGGTATTCTGCAATCGTACTGTGCATAGCGAATAACTTGTACATTGTCATATGCCACCTAGACGAGTCAGACGTCTGGTGTCGGCATATACTTTGTATAACCTACCTAAATTGTCCCTACAGCATTGTTGGCAAATTGCTCGTTCCATTGGCATTAATTACGAACGCACTCTCACAGCTGCGCAACAGCATTCACTGATTACAGACAAACTTCGAGAAGAAGAGATGGCACATCAGACTCCTCCCTTTACGGGAGGTAGGGGAAAAACTAGTATGTTCTCGCAGGAGGAAGATGATATATTGAAGGAGCAAAATAGTCAGTCTAGTGCAGCAGGGTTGTCTCAGGGTGAATCAGCGGCGTTGGCACTTGAGCTGGCAAAAATCAATCTTGAGCAGACTTGGGAATAGAGAGCATTTGCAAAAGAAGAATTTGATAGGGAAAGAGAAAGGAGGCAGTTTTCGCATTCTGTAAATGATTTTAGTTTACAGAAAGCAGTACAGCTTGTTCCCCGCTTCAATGAGGCCGAACCAGAACAATTTTTCGAAAGCTTCGAAAATCAGGCTCGAGCCTTGAGGTGGCCGGAACAGCATTGAGCATCGTTGGTTCACAGAGCATTGTTTGGTAAGGCACAGGAATTTACCTCAGTGTTAAATGACACTGAATTTTCTGATTATCAAGTAGTGAAGACCACAGTTTTGGGAGCATATACCTGTACCCCAGCTAAATATCGTAAATTATTTAAATGAGGCAGACGACAGCTTGGTCAATCCCTGGTTGATTTTGTGTGACAGCAGACCAAAGCTTTTACCAGCTGGTATAAAGCAAGTGGTGTTGCCACTTTTGAGGATCTGGTGCAGCTTATTCTGATTGACAACCTGCTGGAGTCCGTGGGACCAGAGGTTCGAGTCTTTCTGCAGGATCGTGACTTAACCACTGCATTGGAGGCAGCCAGGTTGGCTGATGCCTTCGAAACTAGCCGCTCCTTGTCCGAGCAGTCCCGTCTCTCTTTTCAACAGCCTGGCATTGTAGTGATACTGGTCCTGTGGGGAGCAGCAGCAGGATAATACTGCACCACCTCTAGGGGCCCTTAACAGCAACAACAGTTTGGTGTGTGTCATGGGCACCAACACATGGTGTGTGATTCTCTCCTACTTTATCCATTTATCAGCGATGCAGATTACATGGTGAGTTTAAATATGTGGCCTGTAGTTATAACTTTTCTCTTGACATATGCAAGACATCACCATCCCTGTAGAAGCCATTATTAGATGTACTAGTCATTATATTTTGTTGTTGCAGAAGTACTATGAAGATTCTATGTTCAATAAAGCCTAGAGATAAGGCCTGTGTTTCTATCACAACAATTTATTGAACATAGAATCCTGGGCTCCCTGGTGGTGATCCTGCGTAGACTACATCACAACATGGGGGTTTTTACTGAAACCTGAGAGGCTAGACTGTGCCCCCAGCTTTCAACGGCTGTTTCGGGAATTTGGAAGCACGGGTTTAAAGGGATTTTCGAAAACTTTTTGGGGACCCTTTCCCTAAAGAAGATCTAAAATAAACTAAGTCTCCCTCATCAATTTTGTTTCCCCCTAAGTATAGAGGCATTTCTGAGGAATCCCTCAAATGCTATAAAAACCCCTCAAGTCCTATTTTAAAACCTCAAATTTAAAAATTTTTTGGGAAACGCTATGCCTTGCAACTCGCCGCAGCAGATTGATGAGCCCTTGGGAGGAATACTTTCAAGAAATTAAAAATTTTGGGGTTGGACTGTCATTTCCCCCAAGCAGTGACGGGGCGTCAGTATTGTAAAAGGTCCATCGGGGATGCTTTTACCCAGGGGCCCCCCTTTCCCAATCCCCAATAAAAGGAGCTTTTTTATTGGAGAATAAAACTCTCGACTTAGCCGCTGCCTTTAAACCAGGCAAGAGCTCTAGATTCAGCCCAGAAAAAATTTTGAAGTATACATACCACTCAGCCTTCTCAAAGGGGGTAAAGTGCTGAAATTTCCCTGCCCAAGACTCTTGAAATTTGAAGTTACGGGGGAAAAACCTGCCTCAGTGACAGCAGCAGCAGGAGGGTTTTGGGGTTTTTTTTTGGGGTTTTTTCCCCCGACCCCACGCCCAAAGTGCCCTGCTCGTAAAGCAATTGCCATAAATCCACAAGAAAGGCCCTTTTTGAAAATTTAGGGTCGTGCTAAGGCATCCCAAGAGCTAGTCCCTCCACACTTTTCCATGACCCTGCGACTCTGCAACAGTGACTTCTGCGGTTTACCCAAATTCATGAAAAGGCAGTTGGAAAGTATTCATAAAAGGGAAAAAGAAGTAGTTTGGTCTTATTGAAAAGTGGCAGTTTTCAGAGAGTTTCATCAACCTTGCTTTAGTTAAACGGCCTTCCTTGACTTACATCACCATAGTACCTTTTCCATGGCATCAACATCTCTCTCTATTCGGGACCTTAGGGTTTTGAAAGGTAAATTTTCAGAGTTAATGGAAAGGTTTACAAATGTACTTTTAGCTATTCTGCCAAAACTGTCTCTGATTTTTCCCCTTGGTCGGGACTTTCAAAAGCTGCAGGGTAGGGGCCCCTTTTAAAAAATTGGAGGTGAACTCCCCTCCTCTTGTTGTCTGGGGACTTAGCATTTTAAAGGGAAAAACCCCACCAAAGCTTTTTTGAAAATCTTACCGGGGATTGCCATCCTATATCAGCTAATTCACGCCCGCTATTCTTATGGGGACCCCGGATTTTCCCATTGAGAAAAAACTCAGGGGCCCTGCTGAAGGGGGGAAATTATAAACCGAGGGGGTTTTCCCCTTGGCGTGCACAGGTTTTTGTTTTAAAGAGGGTTTTTGGGAAAACGGAGATGGCATCGATTACCGGAGACAATCAAAAAATTTTAAACACTTTTTGAGGGGTCCCCTCTACCTCGAATTGACGTACAGGGGAACAAAAATTCCCTCAGTACTACGGTTTAGCAAAATTGATCTCAGAGTGCCTATACCCGGGTCCCTATAAGGAATAAAGAAAAAACCATACACACTTTTTTCAGGCTAGTGATGGCCTGTATCAGTTTACCAATTTCCCCTTTGGAGCCCACCAAGGGGTACCTGTTTCCAACAAATTTATGGTTTCCCTCATTCGGAAGACAACTAAAGGGGAAAACCTACGGTTTTTGATAATGTTTACCATTTGGGGGCAAGACCCAGGGGGAAACCCCATGATGCAAACCTTGGATAATTTTTTGGGAAAGGGCCGCCAAGAAGAAAAAATCGTTACAATGAGGAAAAGGCATTTTTTTAAACAAAAAGGTTTTGCATCCGGGTTAGTAGGGGAAAGGGAGGTTAAATTTCCCCCAAAGGCCCCTTTGAACAAATTTCGACCTCAAAGGGGAACTTCCAATCCCTCAAGACAAAAAGTCACTCCGAAGAACTTTTTGTCTCTTTGCTTTTTACTCACAATGGATTAAAAACATTCAAGTAAAGTCCGCCCATTGAGTGCTACCACATTTCCTGGACAAAGGGAAACAGAAGCCCTTCCATACCTCAAACAGGACATTTAAAACTCAGGTTCAAGCCATTTAAGATTCCCCCCACCCTTCGAAAATGGAAAAAAAGGGGTGCATCTTTACATTGCCATTGTGCAGTTTTTATCTAAAGGGAAAAGGGCGAACCCTAGCCTTCTTTTTGAAAACTTTTAAGGATCAGAGAAATGTTTTGCTGCTGTAAAAAGGAAGCCCGGCCATCATAGGGAAGGGAGTTCCCCCACTGGAGGCATTATTTAAAATGGTAGACATTTTTACCATAAGGGCTGACCAAAGGTTTCCCTGATGTAATGTTCGGGAAAAAGGGGACAAAAATAGGATAAAAAAAGACCCAAAATATTACCTGGAGGATGGAAAATATCGTGGGTTTTGACTTTGAAATTTGTAACCCACCGGGTTCAAGAGAAAATTCCCCCACCTGATGAAATTTCTAAGGGGCCCAATGTGGAGCAGGGATGTCAAAGATTTGCAATCACTCTCACTCTCCACAAGGCTTTGTGTCCCCCCAGGGTTACCCCGCCCGTACCATTTTTTCAAATCAAAGAACGGGCCCCACCCCAGTGGAAGATTTTTGGCAAGTGATCAGAGCAGCCGAGTATGTGCAGAAGGGGCAAGCCCAAAATTTTATCACCCCGAGGGAAAACTTTATCTCATAAAAACCCCCCAGCCTTTCGGGAAAAATTGAATATAGTTTCAAAAGGCCTTTTACCAAGCATAAATCAGAATTTGGTAATTTTTCCCTTTAAAATAGTAGATGATTTTTCAAGGTTTTCCCCTTTTTTTCCCCTGTGCCAAAAAATGGCTGCTTAAAATGTTTTTTTTAAATTTCTTTCACATTTTTTCTTTATTTTTGGTATGCCCCGCTTTTATCCATTCAGACGGGGGTCCCCGTTATGAGTAAAAGAAATTCAGGAGGGTTTTTGGGGTAGCAAAGGTATTGCCCGAGAAACAAAAGCTACAACCCTCAAAGGCAATGGTTTAAGTGGGGCGGTTCAAATTATATATGGAAGGCAGTTTTCAATGACATTAAAATTTTGCGCAATTTTTAAACCCTTTTAAAAACTTGGGAAACTGTCCTACCTGATGCTCTTCACTCATTAGATCACTGCTGTGCAAAAGCTACTAATGCAAAACCCCCAAAGAAAGACCCCTCAACTATTCAAAGTCGTTTCCCCTACGGGGGCCTCCGGGGGCCCCCTTGGTTATTTCATCCTGGGCCCGTTCTCCCCCCAAGAGTCCCCGTAGGATGAACCCGACGGATCCTTTAGTGGAAGAGGGTAAGCTCCTGCAAGCTTTAAACCAAATTACCCCCACATTCCCCCCCCCCCCCACCCCCCCAAAAGGTTTAAAAGGGGCCCCACAGTATCTACAAAACCCTTTAAACCCCCGTTGAAACCCCATTTTGTGTGGAATCTCAAGATACACCAATAGATGTGAAAAAATGCTTCTTTTTTCCCCCGAAACCCCTTTAGGGCTCCCCCCATGGGAAAAAGAGGATTCGCTTTCCCGCAGTTAAACAAACCCCGCTGGAAAATATCGAACCCCGGTGAAGAGGCTCAAGGGCTACGAAGGGCGGGACGTGTACGTCGCCCACCTAAAAATTTTTGGGGGATTACGTCTCGGGTATTTTAGGAAAGGGGGGGATTTAGTGATATGGTCCTTGGGGGAAACAGCAGCCGATAAAACTTTTCCCCCACCTCTAGGGGGCCCCCAACAGCAACAACAGTTTGGTGTGTGCTGGGGACCAACACATTTTGTGTGGGTTCTCTCCTACTTTATCCATTTTCACGATGCAGATTACATGGTGAGTTTTAAAAATGTGGGGCCTTTTTAAATTATAACTTTTCTTTTTGAATATGCAAGACATCACCATCCCGTAGGGAAACCATTATTTGGGTGTACAAAACATTATATTTTGTTGGGTTTCAAAAAAGTTACTATGAAGATTCTATGTTCAATAAAGCCCAAGATAAAGGGGGGGTGGTTTTTATCACAACAGGCCCTGAGCAAAGATCGGGCAAACCCTTTGGGGAAAAGAAGTGCCCGCCGGGGGGAGAAAAGTCTACGTCAGCCAACTAAATCACCTGGTGAGCCCCGCTTCTCAAATTTTGGTCCACCTGTTGGAGGGCAAACTACTCAACATTGTGCATCTCGACAACAGTATTCAGAGAGACGCCAGCCAGAACGACACCAGTTGCAATGTCAGCAGAGAGTAAAGGGCAAGCCTGTCATCTGCTTCCTCTGTAACAAAGTAGGTCACATCCGTCTCAACTGCCCCCACAAGCCCCAACCCATTGGGAAAATCTCTAATATCCCTAGTAACATGTCCCCGAGAGAAGTAGAAAAAGGGATGGCCCCTTATTATTGTAAGAGTCTTATTTCCCTTCAGGAAAACTCAGAAACAACTGAAGTCAAAACCTTTAGAGATATTGGAGCATATTGCTCACTTATAAGAGAGGGAATATTACCCCTTTCAAAGAACACTTCCTTGAATTCCTCTGTTTTATTGGAAGCATTTGGAGGAGCTATATATTATGTCCCTTTGCATAAAATTTATGTACAGTGCAAATATTACACTGGGTACTTGACTGTGGGTGTATCCAAAGGATTCCCCATGAAAGATGCCATGTTATTACTCGGTAATAACATTACTACTGCTAGTGTGTGTCCTGAACCTATAATTATTAATTCTTCTCCGGTGTTGGCGATAACTCGGGCAACATCCAAAGGGTTGTCCGGCGAGAATGTTGACCTATCCTTGGACGACTCCGATCTCGGAATAGTTAGTTTTTTTTAGTTTAATATGTTTATTATGCACCCCATACCCATCCTGTGGGCGGACGATCTCGGAATAGACACGTTGTTTTACGAGGCACACCGGCCGGAGCCTCGTAAATCAAGTGAACAGACCCCGATCAAGCCTTCCTATTCCCAGGTTGCAGGATTGCCAGATATCTCTGTTTCCATGCCCGAGGGACTGTCCTGCCGGGAGGAACAACGAAAGGACCCTTCTTTAAAATTCGCTTTTCAGGCAGCCATGGGTAAATCCTCTTTGGATCATCCGGTCAAGTATGAAGTTAAAAACGATTACTTGATCTGCACTGAGACTGGTAAGGAGGTAGAGGGCCGGCAATTGTCTGACAGGGGAGTGGTTCCAACAAAGTTTAGACCTCAAATATTGAAAAGCTCATAATACTTCATTAGGAGGGGGCCCCTTAGGGGAAATTTCTAAAACCTTGTTAGAATCACAAAATAATTTTATTGGCCAAAAATTTAAAACAGGATGTGAAAATCATATCAGGTGTTTGCCGAGAATTTCATCAAGTAGGGAAACCTGACATTCCCTTAAAAACCCGCACCTCTCCAACCTTTACCTGCTGATGGAGAACCTTTTTCAGATTTTTAAATTTTAGATTGTGTAGGTCCACTACCCAGGTTCAAAGTCGGGAAATCAGTATTTATTTACCATTATGGATAGGGGTAACTAGATATCCTGAAAACAATTCCCATGCGCAGTATTAATACTAAAGCTATTCTCAAAGCTTTAACAAAATTTATTTTTGTTTTGGCATTCCTAAAAACTATTCAAAGTGATCAAGGTACTAAAATTCACTGCCAAAGCATTTAGGGAAGCATTAACTGGTTAGGATAATCCACAACTTATCCACTGTCTATCATCCTCAGTCCCAAGGCGCCTTGGAAAGATTCCATCAGACGTTAAAAACCATGATGAGAACCTTTTGCATGCATTTTCCTACAGACTGGTATGAATCACTACCTTTGTTGCTGTTTTCAGTACGAGAAACGGTGCAAGAGTCTACCGGGTATAGTCCGTTTGAGCTGATCTTTGGGCACAATGTACGAGGTCCTCTTCGGGTGCTCAAATAAGGATGGATGGGAGAAGACGTTAGCTCAACACTCTACAATCCGTCTTCAAGGTTGCAGGTGGCACATCGGTTAGCCAAGGCTAACCTAAAGACAGCTCAAAATAAGATGAAACAGAGGTATGACAGAAGTGCACGATTCCGCTCCTTCCATCCAGGAGACAAGGTGTTGGTGCAGGAACCTATACCTGGCCACACCTTGAAAGCTAGATTTACGGGACCTATGCAAATTGTAAGTAAATTATCTGATGTAAATTATGTGGTAGCTCCCATTGATAAGACCTCAAAAACTAAAACCTACCACATTAATCAGTTAAAATCTTTCCATACACCAGATAAAGTCCCAGTAATGACTTTGTCCTCTACCTCTGAGGACGACTCTGATTCTTTGCACTCTATTTCTGAAATTAATGTTAAACTTTCAAACTCTGTCCTCCTCAATGACCCTAGCTCTTTAATGGAGGGATTATCTGAAACGCAAGCAACAAGTTTAACTGAGCTTCTACAGTCATACCCTAATATTTTCTCGGATGTGCCGAAAAAATGTACGTTAGGTTATGATGTAGATGTGGGAAACTCTAAACCTATTAAACTCTCCCCCTACAGAGCTAATCCTGAAAAGCAGAGGCTACTTCAGCAGGAGGTAGAATTTCTGTTAAAGCATGGTTTAGTGGAGGAGTCATCTAGTCCATGGGCTTTACCGTGCATCCTTGTTAAAAAAGCTGATGGAGGGTTTCGTATGTGTACAGACTACCGTAAGGTGAATGAGGTCACAATCACAGTTGCTT
Organism: Cherax quadricarinatus; assembly: GCF_026875155.1. Classification (NCBI taxonomy): domain Eukaryota; kingdom Metazoa; phylum Arthropoda; class Malacostraca; order Decapoda; family Parastacidae; genus Cherax; species Cherax quadricarinatus. Next base: position 54,600,479 of record NC_069399.1, on the reverse strand, counting down.
ACCCTCTTCCTCGTCTGGATGATGTAATCGACTTTGTGGGTAAGGCTACTTTTGTGTCCAAGTTAGATCTCCTTAAAGGTTACTATCAGGTACCTTTGACGAATAAGGCGAAGGAAATCTCTGCCTTCGTAATTCCAGGAGGTCATTATCAATACACAGTTACCCCCTTCGGAATGAAAAACTCCCCCTCTTCATTCCAGAAACTTATCCATCAGGCTATTAAAGGACTTGAAGGCATGGCAGCGTACCTGGATGATATTGTTGTGGTGTCTGATACTTGGGATCAACACCTATTTAGACTTAAGGCTCTTTTTGAGACCTTTCAGAGTTCCCATTTAACTGTTAATTTATCTAAGTCCTTCCTTTTCCAGGCCACAGTTACTTTTCTAGGCCATGAAGTAGGTAGTGGTAAAGTTGCTCCTAAACTTGCTAAAGTTCTTGCCATTAAAGATTATCCAGTTCCTCATGATAGGAAATCTCTTCAACGTTTCCTAGGCATGATAGGATTTTACAGAAATTCTGTAAGAATTTCTCAGATATTGTAGCCCCTCTTACCTCTCTTACCAGTCACAAAGTTCCCTTTAATTGGACCCCAGAATGTCAAAGTGCTTTTGATAAAGCAAAAAGATTATTGTGTACTGCACCCATTCTTTTGTCTCCAGACTTCTCCAAACCTTATTCATTACAGGTTGATGCTTGTAAGTCTGGGGTTGGGGCAGTACTATTGCAAAACGAGAACGAGGAGTTGCAGCCTGTAGCATACTTCTCAGCCAAGTTCCAGCCGCATCAGAGGGCTTATTCTACCATTGAAAAAGAAGCCCTCGTGCTGGTACTGGCTTTGGAGCATTTTGATGTTTATGTGGGCCAGACATCGCAGGTGGTCACCGTCTACAGTGATCACAATCCTCTAGTATATCTCCAAGCCATGAAGAACCACAACACAAGGCTCATGCGTTGGGCTTTAAGACTTCAACCCTACTCTCTCAGAATTAAATATATTGCCGGCAAAGAAAATATGATGGCAGACTCTTTATCTAGAGTCTAGCTATATTATTTAATTATATATTAGGTTAGGATGTTAGGTTGCTTGTGGTAACCCCTTCAAAGCTCTTTTTTTTTTATCCCCTGGTGTGGGGTGTTTTTTTAGTGAGGGAATGCGGGCTACCGTCCGCCTGTACCTTGGACCTAAGCTAGCATGACTGTCTGCTGTCTCGCTCTGAGTTTAGGGTTTGGCTTTTTGTCACGAGAAAAGCTGAGCTCTATCTAAGAGTTGGATGGTTGAGAGGAAAGGCGGTCAGATTATTTTGTGCCATGGTGGCACGGTTACCACTGGGAGGTGGCAGCCTAATCCTGAGCATTCTCGGGGTGGGGGTGTGACATGCAAAGAGTATGTAACCTTTATTCGGCGCATGTACACACCCTCATTTACAGGCTATCTCCCCCAACCAGTAAACCAGGTGACTGAGAGTTGACGATGGGGCCCCGTCGTTCAACTAGTGACCAGGTTCCAGCCAATAAGAAGATGGTTTTGGCAATCGCAGAGGTTATGTGGGTACCACTCTCCTGTCTGCCCTTGTCATTCCCATTCTAGAGCTGGTTGAAGCACGGTCTGCTCTCTTGTGGCTTCTATTCTGCCTTGCTTACAGTGGAGTGCACTAATACCTGTCACTGTACATAGTGTATATAGTGTACATACTGCTGTTCTAAATTGGTGAAGGATAATATAAGTCAAAACTTTTCTGCTGTGTTTATTTTGCTCCCTTTACACCCAGGATAACAGGCAATTTGGACTCCTGGGTTGTAATAGGTGGTCACCCAGTACCCATGTTGTGGTCACCAAGAACCCATGTTGTCTTGGTCACCCAGTACCCATGTTGTGTTGGTCACCCGATACCCATGTTGTGGTGGTCACCCAGTACCCATGTTAAGGTCATCCAGTACCCATGTTATGGTCACCCAGTACCCATGATGTGGTCACCCAGTACCCATGTAGTGGTTGTCAACCAGTGCTCATGTTTTGGTCACCCAGTACCCATGCTGTGGTGGTCACCCAATGCCCATGTTGTGGTCACCCAGTACCCATGTTGTGATGGTTACCCAGTTCCCATGTTGTGGTGGTCACCCAGTGCCCATGTTGTGGTCACCCAGTACCCATGTTGTGGTGGTCACCCAGTAGGCATGTTGTGTGTGGTTACCTAGTGCCCACGTGTGTGATCACCCAGTACCCATGTTGTGTGTGGTCTCCCTGTACCCATGTTGTGGTGGTCACCCAGTATCCATGTTGTGGTGGTCACGCAATACCCATGTTGTGGTGGTCACCCAGTATCCATGATGTGGTGGTCACACAGTACCCATGTTGTGGTGGTCACCCAGTACCCATTTTTGGTGGTCACCCAGAATCCATGTTGTGGTGGTCACCCAATACCCATGTTGTGGTGGTCACCGGTATCCGTGTGTGTGGTCACCCAGTAACCAAGTTGTGGTGGTCACCTGTATCCATATTGTGGTCACCCAGTACCCATATTGTGGTGGTCACCCAGTACCCATGTTGTTGTGGTCACCCAGTACCCATGTTGTGGTAACCCAGTACCCATGTTGTGTTGGTCACCCAGTACCCATGTTGTGGTGGACACCCAGTACCCATGTTGTGGTGGTCACCCAGTACCCATGTTGTGGCGGTCACCCAGTGCCCATGTGGTGGTCACCCAGTACCCATGTTGTGGTGGTCACCCAGTACCCATGTTGTGGTGGTGACCCAGTACCCATGTTGTGGTGGTCACCCAGTACCCATGTTGGGTTGGTCACCCAGTACCCATGATGTGGTGGTCACCCAGTACCCATGTGGTCACCCAGTACCCATGTTGAGCTGGTCAACCAGTACACATGTTGTGTTGGTCACCCATTACCCAGGTTGTGGTGGTCACCCTGTACCTATGTTGTGATCCCCCAGTACCAATTTTATGGTCACCAAGAACCCATGTTGTGTTGGTCACCCAGTATGCATGTTGTGTTGGTCACCAGATACCCATGTTGTGGTGGTCACCAGATACCCATGTTGTGGTGGTCACCCAGTAAACATGTTAAGGTCATCCAGTACCCATGTTGTGGTCACCCAGTACCCATGATGTGGTGGTCACCCAGTGCCCATGTTGTGGTCACCCAGTACCCATGTTGTGGTGGTCACCCAGTATTCATATTGTGTGTGGTTACCTAGTGCCCATGTGTGTGATCACCCAGTACCCATGTTGTGTTTGGTCTTCCAGTACCCATTTTTGGTGGTCACCCAGAATCCATGTTGTGGTGGTCACCCAGTGCCCATGTTGTGGTCACCCGGTACCCATGTTGTGGTGGTCACCCAGTATTCATAATGTGTGTGGTTACCTAGTGCCCATGTGTGTGATCACCCAGTACCCATATTGTGCTTGGTCTTCCAGTACCCATGTTGTGGTGGTCACCCAGTATCCATGTTGTGATGGTCACGCAATACCCATGTTGTGGTGGTCCCCCAGTATCCATGAAGTGGTGGTCACACAGTACCCATGTTGTGGTGGTCACCCAGTACCCATTTTTGGTGGACACCCAGAATCCATGTTGTGGTGGTCACCCAATACCCATGTTGTGGTGGTCACCTGGTACCCGTGTGTGTGGTCACCCAGTAACCATGTTGTGGTGGTCACCCTGTATCCATATTGTGGTGGTTACCCAGTACCCATGTTGTGGTGGTCACCCAGTACCCATTTTGTTGTGGTCACCCAGTACCCATGTTGTGGTGGTCACCCAGTACCCATGTGTTGGTCACCCAGTACCCATGTTGTGGTGGACACCCAGTACCCATGTTGTGGTGGTCACCCAGTACCCATGTGTTGGTCACCCAGTACCCATGTTGTGGTGGTCACCCAGTACCCATGTTGTGGTGGTCACCCAGTACCCATGTTGTGGTGGTCACCCAGTACCCATGTTGTGTTGGTCACCCAGTACCCATGTTGTGACGGTCACCCAGTACCCATGTGGTGGTCACCCAGTACCCATGTTGTGTTGGTCACCCATTACCCATGTTGTGTTGGTCACCCAGTACCCATGTTGTGTTGATCAACCAGTACCCATGTTGTGTTGATCACCCAGTACCCATGTTGTGTTGGTCACCCAGCACCCATGTTGTGGTGATCACCCAGTACCCATGTTGTGGTGGTCACCCAGTACCCATGTTGTGTTGGTCACCCAGTGCCCATGTTGTGTTGATCAACCAGTACCCATGTTGTGTTGGTCACCCAGTACCCATGTTGTGTTGGTCACCCAGCACCCATGTTGTGGTGATCACCCAGTACCCATGTTGTGGTCACCCAGTACCCATGTTGTGTTGGTCACCCAGTACCCATGTTGTGTTGATCAACCAGTACCCATGTTGTGTTGATCACCCAGTACCCATGTTGTGTTGGTCACCCAGCACCCATGTTGTGGTGATCACCCAGTACCCATGTTGTGGTGGTCACCCAGTACCCATGTTGTGTTGGTCACCCAGTGCCCATGTTGTGTTGATCAACCAGTACCCATGTTGTGTTGGTCACCCAGTACCCATGTTGTGTTGGTCACCCAGCACCCATGTTGTGGTGATCACCCAGTACCCATGTTGTGGTCACCCAGTACCCATGTTGTGGAGGTCCCCCAGTACCCATGTTGTGGTGGTCACCCAGTACCCATGTTGTGTTGGTCACCCAGTATCCATGTTGTGTTGGTCACCCAGTACCCATGTTGTGTTGGTCACCCAGGACCCATGTTGTGTTGGTCACCCAGTACCCATGTTGTTTTGGTCACCCAATACCTATGTTGTGTTTGTCACCCAGTACCCACGTTGTGGTATTCACCCAGTACCCGTGTTGTGGTGGTCGCTCAGTACCCATGTTTTCTTGGTCACCCAGTACCCATGTTGTGGTCACCCAGTATACATGTGCTGTTCACCCAGTACCCATGTTGTGGTGGTCGCCCAGTACCCATTTTGTGTTGGTTAACCAGTACAAATGTTGTGTTGGTCACCCAGTACTTATGTTCTAGTGGTCACTCTACCCATGTTGTGGTGGTCACCCAGTACCCATGTTGTGATGGTCACGCAGTACCCATGTTGTGGTCAACCAGTGCATATGTTGTGATGGTCACCCATTTCCCATGTTGTGGTGGTCACCCACTACCCATGTAGTGGCCACCCAGTACCCATGTTGTGGTGGTCACCGAGTACCCATGTTGTGGTGTTCACCCAGTACCCATGTGGTCACCCAATACCCATGTTGTGGTGGTCACCCAGTACCCATGTTGTGGTGGTCACCCAGTACCCATGTTGTGCTGGTCACCCAGTACCCATGTTGTGTTGGTCACCCATTACCCATGTTGTGGTGGTCACCCAGTACCTATGTTGAGATCACCCAGAACCAATTTTGTGGTCACCCAGTCCCCATGTTGAGGTGGTCACCCAGTACCCATGTTGCTTTCTTCACCCAGTACCCATGTTGTGGTGGTCACCCATTATCTATGTTGTGTTGGTCACCCATTATCCATGTGGTGGTCACCCAGTACCCATGTTTTGGTCAGCCAGTACCTATGTTGTGGTGGTCACCCAGTACCTGTGTTGTGATCACCCAGAACCAATTTTGTGGTCACCCAGTGCCCATGTTGTGGTCACCCAGTGCCCATGTTGTGTTGGTCACCCAGTACCCATGTTGTGGTGGTCAACCAAGTTCCTTGTTGTGTTAGTCACCCAGTACCCATGTTGTGGTCACCCATAACCCATATTGTGTTGGTCACCCTGTTCCCATGTTGTGTTGGTAACCCGATACCTATATTGTGGTGGTCACCCAGTACCAAAGTTGTGGTCACCCATAACCCATGTTGTGTTGGTCACCCAGTACCCATGTTGTGGTGGTCATCCAGTACCCATGTTGTGGTGGTCAACCAAGTCCCTTGTTGTGTTGGTCACCCAGTACCCATGTTGTGTTGGTCACCCAGTACCCATGTTGTGGTGATCACCCAGTACCCATGTTGTGGACACCCAGTACCCATGTTGTGGTCACCCAGTACCCATGTTGTGGTGGTCACCGAGTACCCATGTTGTGTTCACCCAGTACCCATGTTGTGGTGGTCACCCAGTACCCATGTTGTGGTCACTCAATACTCATGTTGTGTTGGTCATCCGATTCCCATGTTGTGGTTGTCAACCAGTGCCCATATTGTGGTCACCCCATACCCATGCTGTGGTGGTCACCCAATGCCATTGTTGTTTCCCCAGTACCCATGTTGTGATCACCCAGTTCCCATGTTTTGGTGGTCACCAAGTGCCCATGTGGTCACCCAGTTCCCATATTGTGGTGGTCGCCCAGTGCCCATCTTGTGGTCACCCAGTACCCATGTTGTGGTGGTCACCCAGTAGGCATGTTGTGTGTGGTTACCTAGTGCCCATGTGTGTGGTCACCCAGTACCCATGTTGTGTGTGGTCTCCCAGTACCCATGTTGTGGTGGTCACCCAGTACCCATGTTGTGGTCACCCAGTACCCATGTTGTGGTGGTCACCCAGTACCCATGTTGTGGTGGTCACCCAGTATCCATGTTGTGGTGGTCACCCAATACCCATGTTGTGGTGGTCACCCGGTACCCATGTGTGTGGTCACCCAATAACCATGTTGTGGTGGTCACCCTGTTTCCATGTTGTGGTGGTCATCCAGTAACCATGTTATGGTGGTCACCCAGTTCCCATGCTGTGGGTGGTCACTCTGTACCCATGCTGTGGGTGGTCACCCAGTACCCATGCTGTGGGTGGTCACCCAGTACCCATGCTGTGGATGGTCACCCAGTACCTACGCTATTGGTGGTCACCCAGTATTCATGCTGTGGGTGGTCCCTCTGTACCCATGCTGTGGGTGGTCACTCAGTACCTATGCTGTCGGTGGTTACCCAGCACCCATGTAGTGGTGGTCACCCCGCACCCATGCTGTGGGTGGTCACCCAGCACTCATGCTGTGAGTGATCACCCAGTACCCATGCTGTGGGTGATCATCCAGTACCCATGCTCTGGGTGTCACCCAGTACCCATGTTGTGGTGGTCACCCAGCACCCATGCTGTTGGTGGTCACCCAGTACCCATGCTGTTGGTGGTCACCCAGTACCCATGCTGTAATTGGTGATCATCTAGTACGCAGACTATGGGAAACAAAAGAGGGGAGCCACAATCTATCCAATAACAGAAGATTTTAGGGCTAGGAGGGGGAAAAAAAAGACTGGCAAGAAATGACAGTAATCCTACACCAACTGAAAACACTTCTGGAGCAGGGGCACGGACAATGGCCTTTACTCCAGAACATCAGATATTGCAGCCAGCAATTAAAAACACCCTAAATTCCACCAATACAACATTTGTCTTTGCAAACACACAGGGTCTAAAGCCGTCTGTCAACAACAAATTCCTTACATCAAGGGACTGTTGACGGAGTCAAATGCAATGTTTGCAGCATTCACAGAGACCCACATAAAGGATCATTATGACAACGAAATATGGATCCCAGATTATAACCTGTTCCGATGCGATGCCACAGACTAAACAGGCAACAAGGGGGGGGAATTGGCCTGTACATCACAGAGTCGCTCATTTGCACCTCAAATGATGTCGAAGTTTTGGCGGTAAAGACTGAAAACCAAATCCTTGTCATTGTGGTAGCATACATGCCTCCAGATGCAACTTCCCGGCAATTCCAGGAGCAGCTTGTGAAAAATTGACCACTGTCTGGAAAATCTTCCAACTCCTGCCCTAAACATCTTACATAAGAACATTAGAAAGAAGGAACACTGCAGCAGACCTGTTGGCCCATACTAGGCAGGTCCTTTACAATCCTTCCCACTAACAACATATTTGCCCAACACAATTTTCAATGCTACCCAAGAAATAAGTTTTGATGATTCTATTTACTCATTATGCAAGTCTCACTCTAATCCAACCCCTCTCACTCATGTATTTATCTAACCGAAATTTGAAACTACCCAACGTTTTAGCTTCAATAACTCTACTAGGCAGACTGTTCCACTCATCAACTACCCTATTTCCAAACCAATACTTTCCTATATCCTTTCGAAATCTAAACTTCTCTAATTTGAATCCATTATTGCGGGTTCTTTCTTGAAGTGATATCCTCAAAACCTTATCTATGTCCCCTTTGTTAATACCCATCTTCCACTTATACACTTCTATCATGTCTCCCCTTAATACCCATCTTCCACTTATACACTTCTATCATGTCTCCCCTTATTCTTCGTCTTACAAGTGAATGAAGTTTAAGAGTCTTCAATTGCTCTTCGTATGGAAAATTTCTAATGCTATGTATTAATTTGGTCTTTTTACGCTGGATATTTTCTAGCGAATTTATCTCCATTCTGTAATATGGAGACCAGAACTGAGCTGCATAATCTAGGTGAGGCCTTACTAATGATGTATAAAGTTGTAAAATAACCGCTGGACTTCTGTTGCTTACACATCTTGATATAAATCCCAGTAATCTGTTTGTCATATTACGCACGCTCAAGTATTGCTGTCTTGGTTTAAGGTTGCTGCTTATCATAACCCTCAAATCCTTTTCGCAATCTGTATGGCTAAGTTCTACATTATTTAACTTATAAGTGCTAGGGTTATGGACACTCCCGAGCTTCAGAACCTTGCATTTATCTACATTGAACTGCATCTGCCACTTTTCTGACCAGGTATTGAGTTTGTCTAAATCCTCCTGAAGTTCCCTAGCATCTACGTTTGAATTAATTATTCTACCTATCTTTGTGTCATCGGTGAATTTGCTCATATCACTAGTAATTCCCTCATCAAGGTCATTGATATATATTATAAACAACAACGGGCCTACTTGTTACAGATCCCCACTCGGATTTAACACCATTTATGCACACTCTCTGCTTCCTATTAGTGAGCCATGACTCGATCCATGACAGCACGTTTCCCCCAATGCCATGAGCTGCCACTTTCTTTAACAGTCTCTGATGTGGTACTCTATCAAAAGCCTTACTAAAACCTAAATAAACAATATCGAATTCTTTATCCTGATCAACGGCCTCAAAATCTTTGCTGAAGAAGGTTAATAAATTAGTTAGGCAGGAACGGCCCCTGGTGAATCCATGCTGAGTATCATTAATACGCTGGACCTCATCTTCACTAACAGTGGCGATCTGATGCGTAATATAACCGTATCAAAGGCAATACACTCAGATCAAAACATAATAGAGGTACAGACATGTATACACAAAGCTCCTGATCAGCAATATGTGAGCAGTCATGAAGGTCTCTTCACGAAATTCAATTTCAATAACAAAAACATACAATGGGACCAAGTAAACCATGTCCTAAATGAAACAAGCTGGCAAGATATCCTAAACATCACGGATCCAAACATTTGTCTTGAAAAAATTAATTCTGTGATTCTTGAGATCTACTCAAGATATATTCCATTAAGAAAAAGAAAGAGAAGATGTAAACTAGAAAGAGAGAGACGCTCCCTATACAGATGAAGGCGAAGAGTCACAGAGCTGCTGAGTGGGGCCAATATATATGAAATACCAAGGGAGGCACTAGTCAATGAAATTGCAAATATCGAACTTAAGCTGAAGGAATCTTATAGGAGACAAGAATTACAGGAAGAACTAAAAGCCATAAAGGAAATTGAAAATAAAATACTTCTTCTCTTATGCCAAATCTAAAGGAAAAACAACATCCAGTACTGGGCCCCTGCTTAGGCGGGATGGGACATACAAAAATGATAGCCAAGAAATGAGTGAGATACTAAAGTCCCAATATGACTCAGTGTTTAGCGATCCACTGCCCACTCTAAGGGTCGACAATCTAAATGAATTCTTTATGAACGAAACCCAAAATTTGGTCATTCTAAAAATCTTGGATATTATTCTAACTCCACAAGACTTTGAAGAGGCAATTAATGACATGCCCATGCACTCTGCCCCAGGCCCAGACTCGTGGAACTCCGTGTTCATCAAGAACTGCAAGAAGCCCCTATCGCATGCCTTCAGCATTTTATGGAGAGGGAGCATGGACACAAGGGTCATCCCACACACACAAAAAACAACAGACAAAGCCCCACTCCACAAAGGTGGCAGTAAAACAATTGCAAAGAACTACAGACCGATAGCACTAACATCCCATACAAAAATCTTTGAGAGGGTTTTAAGAAGCAAGATAGCCAACCACCTAGATACCCATCAGTTACACAACCCAGGGCAAAACGGGTTTAGAGAAGGTAGCTCCAGCCTGTCCCAGCTACTGGACCACTATGATAAGGTCCTGGATGCTGTGGAGGATAAACAAAATACAGATGTAGTATACACAGACTTTGCAAAAGCTTTCAACAAGTGTGACCATGGTGTAATAGCACACAAAATGCGTGATAAAGGAATAACGGGAAAAGTTGGTAGATGGATCTACAACTTCCTGACAAATAGAACACAAAGAGTAATAGTAAACAGAGTAAAGTCCCAGGCAGCCATGGTAAAAAGCTCTGTTCCACAAGGCACAGTGCTCGCTCCCATTCTATTCCTCATCCTCATTTCTGACATAGAGATGTAAGCCATAGCTCCATGTCTTCCTTTGCGGATGACACCCGGATCACCATGGCAGTGACCTCCACTGAAGACACTGCGAGACTCCAAGCGGACATCAACCAAATCTTCGAATGGGCCACTCAAAACAATACAAAGTTCAACGAGGAGAAATTTCAACTACTCAGATATGGGAAACCTGAGGAAATTAAAAATGTGTCAGGGTATACCACAAAATCTAACCATACAATAGAGCGGAAAAGTGATGTAAAGGACTTGGGATTGATAATGACAGAGGATCTCGCCTTCAGAGACCACAACAATGTATCTACCTCATCTGCTAGGAAATTGATAGGATGGATAATGAGAACCTTCAAAACCAGGGACGCCAAGCCCATGATGATTCTCTTCAAATCGCTTGTGCTCTCTAGGCTGGAATACTGCTGTACACTAACGGCCTCCTTCAAGGCTGGCGACATTGCTGACCTGGTGAGTGTACAAAGAACTTTCACGGCACACATAAGTACGATAAGGCACCTAAATTGCTGGGAAAGGTTGAAGGTCCTTGATCTGTATTCCCTCGAACGCAGGCGAGAGAGATACATGATAATATACAATTGGAAGGTCTTCTAGGGATTGGTACCAAACCTCCACACGAAAAATCACCCCTTATGAAAGCAAAAGACTCGGCAGGAGATGCAACATTCCCCCGATGAAAAGCATGGGTGTCACGAGTACACTGAGAGACAACTCAATAAGTGTCCGGGCCCAAGATTGTTCAGCTGCCTCCCAGCATACATAATGGGGATTACCAACAGACCCCTGGCTGTCTTCAAGAAGGCACTGGACAGACACCTAAAGTCAGTACCTGACCAACCGGGCTGTGGTTCGTACGTCAGCTTGCATGTGCTCAGCAGTAACAACCTGGTTGATCAGACCCTGATCAGCCATGAGGCCTGGTCTAACACCGGGCCGCGGGGGCGTTGACCCCTGAAACCCTTTCCAGGTAAACCAATAACCCAAGCTGTGTATGATCACCCAATATCCATGGTGTGGGTGGGCACCCAGTAACTATGCTATGGGTGGTAGTCACCCAGTACCCATACTGTGGGTGGTAGTCACCCAGTACCCATGCTGTGGGTGGTAGTCACCCATTACCCATCCTGTTGGTGGGAGAGACCTAGTACCCATCCTGTGGGTGGTAGCCACCCAGTACCCATCCTGTGGGTGATAGTCACCTAGTACCCATCTTGAGAGTGGTAGTCACCCAGTACCCATCCTGTGGGTAGTAGTCACCCAGTACCCATCCTGTGGGTGTGGTCACCCAATACGAATGCTGAGGGGGGTCACCAAGTACCCATGCTGTGAGTGGTCACGCAGTACCCATGCTGAGGGTGGTAGTCACTCAGTACCCATGCTGTATGTGGTAGTCACCCAGTACCCATGCTGTAGGTGGTGGTCACCTAGTACCCATGCTGTGTGTGGTCACCCAATATCCACGAAGTGGGTGGGCACCCAGCAGCCATGCTGTGGGTGGTAGCCACCCAGTACCCATCCTGTGGGTGGAAGTCACCCAGTACCCATCCTGTGGGTGTGGTCACCCAGTACGAATGCTGTGGGGGTCACCAAGTACACATGCTGTGAGTGGTCACGCAGTACCCTTGCTGTGAGTGGTAGTCACCCAGTACCCATGCTATAGGTGGTGGTCACCCAGTACCCATGCTGTAGGTGGTGGTCACCTAGTACCCATGCTGTGTGTGGTCACCCAATATCCATGTTGTGGGTGGTAGTCAGCCAGTACCTATCTTATGGGTGACAGTCACCAGTACCCATCCTATGGGTGGTAGTCACCCAGTACCCATCCTGTGAGTGGTAGTCACCCAGTACCCATCCTATGGGAGATAGTCACCAAGTACCCATCCTGTGGGTGGTAGTCACCAAGTACCCATCCTGTGGGTGGTAGTCACCCAGTACCCATCCTGTGGGTGGTAGTCACCCAGTACCCATCCTATGGGTGGTAGTCACCCAGTACCCATCCTGTGAGTGGTAGTCACCCAGTACCCATCCAATGGGTGGTAGTCACCAAGTACCCATCCTGTGGGTGGTAGTCACCCAGTACCCATCCTGTGGGTGGTAGTCACCCAGTACCCATCCTGTGGGTGGTAGTCACCCAGTACCCATCCTGTGGGTGGTAGTCACCCAGTACCCATCCTGTGGGTGGTAGTCACCCAGTACCCATCCTGTGGGTGGTAGTCACCAAGTACCCATCCTGTGGGTGGTAGTCACCCAGTACCCATCCTGTGGGCGGTAGTCACCCAGTACCCATCCTGTGGGTGGTAGTCACCCAGTACCCATCCTGTGGGTGGTAGTCACCCAGTACCCATCCTGTGGGTGGTAGTCACCCAGTACCCATCCTGTGGGTGGTAGTCACCCAGTACCCATCCTGTGGGTGGTAGTCACCCAGTACCCATTGTGGGAGGTAGTCACCCAGTACCCATCCTGTGGGTGGTAGTCACCCAGTACCCATCCTGTGGGTGGTAGTCACCCAGTACCCATCCTGTGGGTGGTAGTCACCCAGCACCCATCCTGTGGGTGGTAGTCACCCAGTACCCATCCTGTGGGTGGTAGTCACCCAGTACCCATCCTGTGAGTGGTAGTCATCCAGTACCCATCCTGTGGGTGGTAGTCATCCAGTACCCACCCAGGGGGTTGGTATTTCCCAGTACCCACCCTGTGGGTGGTAGTAAACCCCAGTCCCCCATCCTGGGGTGGTAGTAAAACCCAGTCCCCAAACCTGGGGTGGTCCCCCCCGTACCCCGGGACCTTTTCCCTTTTTTGGTTTAAAAATTTAATACCCCCCTAGGTGGTAGTCAAAAGTCCCTTTCTGGGGTGAAATAAACCAAGAAAACCCAAAAAAAAGGGAAACACGGCCTTTTCCCCCTTTGACGAAACCCCTAAATAAACGAAAATATTTTCCCTTTGGGGAAAATGGAAACTTCACATTACACCCCCTTTCTTTTCGGCAGGTGAAACCCCCCAAAAACCTGGGAAAAGGAATGTAACAAAAAGAACTTTCACCCATTTTAATAGCGATAAAGAACCCTTCCCCTTTAATTTAAACTTCTAGAACCACAATTAATTAAAACTGAAATTTATACATTTAAAACCCCTTAAAATTGTCCCAAAAAGTACACAAAATACCCACCCCTGGGTTCCCGGGGGCAAGATGCAAACATTCCCCAGGGTTTATGCCACCCCCCCCCACACTGAGGGAAACCCATAGCTAATCACTAGCACACTCACCCCACCACACTAAGGTGTCTCATAGCTAAATCACTACACATCATTCACCACACTGAGGTTTTGTTTTTCATACCCTGAATTGGGGCCACAACACTCCATCCCCCAAAACACTGGGCCCCCTTGGTGATCCCCAGAAAACTTCTCAAAACCACTGAGGGGGTTCATAGCTAATCACTAGCAACTAAATCTCACACAGAGGTTCTCATAGCTAGTTCACTAGCCACTCACCCTTACACTGAGGTGTTCTTTGGTTGACCCTAAAACTCACCCCAAAACCCAACTGGGGTTTCCCTCATAGCTAGATCACAAAAGAAAACACTCTCACACCGGGGTTTTCCTAGCTAGTTTCACTAGAAACACTCATCCCCAACACTGGGGTTTCTCTATTTTGATCACAAAGAAACACCCCAACCCCAAAAATTTGAGGTTTTTCAAAAGCTAGATCACTAGCACACTAAATCTCACCCCACTAAGGGGTCCCGTTAGCTAATCATTTAGCACCTTCTCAAAACCTGGGGTTTGCCCCTAGCTAGATCCTAGAAACACTCAATACACACACTGGGGTTTCCCTTGGGTAATCATTTAAACACCCCATTTTACAATTGGGGTTTCCCCCGTGCTAGCACTAGCACCCCCTTCTTTCCACACCCTAAGGTTTTTTCCCATAGCTAAATCACTACACACTCTTCTCAAAACCCTGAGGTTTCCGTCCCTTGTACTAGCACCCTCTCCCCAATTGGGTTTTCCTTAAGTTTAATCCTACACACTTCATCCACCCCTGGGGGCCCAAATTTAGAAAAAAAACCCCCCACAAAAAGCCACAATAAATTTCCCCACACACTGAGGTGCTCATAGCTAGACCCTTTGCACACTCATCCCCAACACTGAGGTTCTCATAGCTAGATCAAAACACACTCCCCCAACATTTAGGTGTCTCATAGCTAGATCACAACACATTTTCATCTAAACAACTAAGGTTCTCAAAAGCTAAACACTAGCCCCACTCATCCCCACACGGGAGACCCTCTTATTGTTTCACTAGCAAAAACTCATCTCACAACTGAGGTTTCTCATAGTTTAACCCACTAAAAACCCACCCAAACCACACTGAGGTTTTCTCTTTGCTAGATCATAGCAACTCATCTCACACACTGAGGTGTCCCGAAACTAACCTAGCCCCTCTCTCAACCGGAGGTGCCCCGTGCTAAAATAACTTGAAACACCCCCATTCAAAAACCAAACTGGGGTTGCCCCCGGGGTGATCACTACACATCTTTCCTCACACACTAAATGTCCTGCTAAAACCCTAGCAAAAACTCTTTTTTACACCTGAGGTGTCCCAAAAAAAGCTAGTTTCACAAAGGCACCCTCATCCCCAACACTGAGGTTTTCCCTACCCTAAAACACTAGCACACTCATCTCACCCCCACTAAGGTGTCTAAATAGCAAAGATCCTAGCAAAACTCACCCCCACAAAATGAGGGGTCTCATGGGCAAGACAAAAGCACACCCCAATTACACACAACTAGGTGTTTCAAGCTAAAAATAAAATAGCCCACTCATCTCCCCACACGAGGTGTTCATAGCTACCCTTTCACACTCATCCCCACCACTGAGGTTTTCCCCTTGCTGTTTCATTTAGCACCTCCCCAACCCCTTGAGGGTCCCTACCCTAGACACTACCCCCACTCATTCCCCACTGAGTGTCCCTAGCTAGATCATAGCACATACCCAACCCCTGAGGGCCCCTTTAGAAAAACCCCTAGCACACCTTCCCCCCACGAGGTGTCCCATAGCTAGATCCCCTGGGCACACTAAATCTCACACACTGGGGTGTCCCCCCCCGATCACTAGCCACTAAACTCAAAACAGAGGGTTCCCTACTAGTTCCTACCCCAACTCTTCTCATCCTTAAAGGTGCCGAACTAGACCCACAAGACCCTCTTCTAAACAAAATATTGTCTAAATGGCTGATCACAGCCAACTCATCTCACACAACTAGTTCCAAAAGCTAGATCCGCACACTTTTCCCCAAACACTGGGGTTTTTCTAAACTAGATCATTTAACCACACTCATTTTTTAACACTGAGGGGTACTTTGTTTGATCACAAAGCAAAATCATCTCACACACTAAGGTGTCTCATAAGCTAGATCACTAGCACACTCATCTCACAACTGAGGATCTTATTAGATCATTTAGAAACTCACCCCAACACTAAAGGTGCCCTATAGCTAGATAAACTAGCACACTCATCTCACACACTGAGGTGTCTCATAAAAGATCACAGCACATCACCTAAACACACTGATTTTGCCCCCGTACCGTTTAAAAAAACCACCTCTCACCCCTCTGGGGTTCCCACGAAAGCAAATTTACTAGCAAAAATAAATTCACACACTGGGGTTGTCCCCCCCCCTAGCTGATCACAGAAACCCCTTATCTCACACACTGAGGTGTCCCTAGCTAAAACACAGCCCCTTTCATTTTAAAAATTGAGGTTTTTTCCATAGCTAAATCACTAGAACATTTCATCCCCAACACTGGGGTGCCCCTTTTTACCCCGATCACTACACACTCATTTTTTACACACTGAGGGTCTCATGGGCTGATCATAGCACACCACCCAAAACACTGAGGTGTCTCAAAAGTTTAGATCACAAGAAACCCCTCATTAAACCACTGGGGTTTTCTCATGGTAGATCACTACACAACTTTTTCCCCACACACTAGGTGTCCCTAGCTGATCCTAGCCCCTTCTTCTCACACCCTAAAGGTGTCCCAAAAGTAATCACTAGCCCCCACCATTCCCCACACACTGGGGTTTGCCCCTAAGCTAAAACATTAGCACACTCACCCTCAAAAACCCTGAGGTCCCAATAGCTAGATCAAAATAACACACTCATCCCCAACACTGGGGGAAGGTTTTCATAGTTAGATACTTCAATTTCATCCCCAAAAACTGGGGTGTCCCCAGCTGATCACTAGCACACCATCTCACAAATGGGGTTGTCTCATGCTAGTTACTGGCACATTTCATCTCACCCCAACGAGGTGTCCCGTAGCTAGATACTAGCACACTCTTTCCCCAACACACTGGGGTGTCCATTAATCATAGCACCTAATCTCACACACTGAGGGTCCCTAGCTGATCACTACACACTCATCTCAACACTGAGGTTGTCCCAAAAGTTTAGATCACTCCCCTCATCTTTTCATTGAGGTTTTTCTTTGCTAGATCATAGCACACTATTTTCCCACACGGAGGTGTCCAAAAGCTAAAATCACTAGCACACTCATTTTTAAAAATTAGGTGTTTCATAGCTAATCACTAGCACACTCATCTCACACTGGGGGTGTCCTTTCTAGATAAACTAGCACCCCTTCATTTTACACACTGAGGGTCTCTTAGCTAGATCACTAGCAACTAAATTTCACACTGAGGTGTCCCTAGCTTCACTAGCCCCTCATCCACACCTGGGGTGTCCTAGCTAACCCCCTAGAAACACTCATTTAAACCCCAACTGGGGTTTCCCGTAGCTAAAATTTTTTGCACCCTCCTCCACACTGAGGTGTCCCAAACTAGATCACAAGCACACTCATCTCACACACTGGGGAGTCTCATAGCTAATCACCCACACTCATCTCACAAACTGGGTGCCCCCCGTACTCGATCATAGCACATCATCTCACATATTGAGGGTCTCAAAACTAGATCGTTTAGCCATATCCACACCAAAGGTGTCTCAAGCTGGTCACTAGCAACACATCTCACACCCCTGAGGTGTTTTTCATGGCTAGTCACTAGAAACCCCCATTTTCCAATTTGAGGTGTCCCTAGCAAAGATCCTGCACACTCTTCCACAAAATTGAGGTGTCCTTAGCTAAACACTACCCACACCCACTCACAACACTGGGGCCCCCTCATGTGATCACTAGCACCTCATCCACCCCACTGAGGTGTCTCATAGCTAGATCATTTAGCACCCTCATCTTTTCATTGGGGGGTTTATACCCTAGTTAAATACACACCTCTTTTACACTGGAGGTGTCTCTAGCTAGATCACTAGCACCCCTTCATCTTACAAACTGAGGTGTCTCAAAACTAAATCCTAGAAACCTCACCCCTCACCCCTGAGGTGTCTCATAGCTGGGTACTAGCACACTCATCTCAAACACGGGGTGTCTCATAGCTAAAACACAAAGCACCCTTTCACACACTGAGGTGCCCCCCAAAAGCTGATCCTAAACCCCTCTCCACACACGAGGTCCCCCTCTAGTAAACACACCAACTCCCACACATGAGGATCTCAAAGCAAATCACTAGCCCACCCCATTCACACACTGAGGGGGTCCTACTGATCAAACACATCATCTCCCAACGGGTTGCCCCTCATAGCTAGATCCTACACACTCATTCACCCCACTGAGGTGTCCCGAGTCACCTAGCAATATCTCAAAACACGGGAGGTGCCCCTTAGGCAGATCACTGAAACACTCATCCCCACAACTGGGTTTTCTCATTGCTAGATCCTAGAAAACCCCAAACTCAAACACTAAAGGGGTTCATAGCTAGACCCAAAAGCCACCTATCCCACACTGAGGGGGCTCATACCTAGTTTCACTAGAACCCCTCATCTCAAAAAACTGGGGTTTTCCCCATACCCTAGATAAATAGACCCACTCATCTTTTACCCCTTAGGTGTTAAATAGCAGATCATGCACATCATCCCCAAACACTGAGGTGTTCATAGTTAGATCATAGCACACTCTCCCCAACATAAAAGGGTTGTCCCTTGGTAGATCACTAAAAACCCTCATCTCAAACACTAAAGGTGCCCTTCAAGCTGACCACAAAGCACATTCTTTCCCCCAACACTGAGGGTCTCAAAAAATTGATCACTAGCACACCCATCCCCCAAAATGAGGTGTCTCTGGCAGACACTACACACCCATCCAAACAATGATTTGTCCCTTGCTAGAATAGCAAAAACTAAAATTCTCACCATGAGGTGTCTCAAGCTAGTTTAAATGGGCACATTCATCTAACACACTAAAGGTGTCTCTTTGGGCTAGATCACTAGCACCCCAAAACCTCCTCCCCAAACTGAGGTGTCTCATAGCTAATCACTAAAAACCCCTACCCAACACTGGGGTTTTGTCCAAGCTGATCCCTAGCCCCTTAAACCCCAAAAAACACGGGGGTTTTCCCTAAAAAAGACACTACACCTAACCTCACACCTGGGCCCCCTTCTTTTGCAAACCCCCCTAAAACACTCACTCAAAACCACTGAGGTTTTTCCCCCTAGCTGACCCTTAGCCCCTCATCCACACACTGAGGTGCCCCAAAACCAAAGATCACTAGCACATCTTTCTCACAAAACGGTGGGTGTAATCTTTGCAAATTAAATAGTACACTCACCCTCAAAAACCCCTGGGTGTCTAAAAGCTAGATCACTAGAAACATTTCATCTCTTACATGGGGTTCTCATAGTTAGATCATTTTAGCCCCTCTCTCTTTCACTAAAGGTGCCCCCGTATTTTAGATCACTAGCAAACCTTTCTAAAAACCACTGGGTGCCCTCATAGTTTCAACCATTTAGCACAGTCATTTTCACACATGAGGAGTCCCCTTTAGCGGATCACTAAACACCCATCTCACACATGAGGTTTTTGGTTTCCCAAAAAAAAAGGGGTTTTACCCTAGATCACTAGCAAAACCCCATTTTCCACACTAAAGGTGTCTCATAGTTTGATCACTAGCAAAATCATCTCACACACTAAAGGTTTTCTCAAAGCTAGATCCTACCCACACCCTCTCACGCTGGGGGGTTTCCCCAAGGGCTAATCATACCAAACTCTCTCACCATGAGGTGCCCCCTAGCTAGACCACTAGCACACTCATCCACACCCCTGATGTTCATGGGAAGATCCCCCTACCCCTAAACCTAAAACCCCTTGAGGGGGGTCCCTGCTAGTTTCACTGAAACACCCCCCCCTCAAAACCCCCTGAGGTGCCCAAAAGCTCGATCACTGAAATCATCTCACACACTGAGGGTCCCTAACTAATCCAAGCAAAAACCCCATCTCACAACTGGGGTGTTTAAATAGGCTAAAAAACTAGACCCTTTCTCAAACACTAAAGGTCCCCCTACAGATCACTAGAAACCCCTCTTCCCCAACACGGGGGTGTTTCTTTATTTTAGATCCCCAAGCAACTCATCTCAAAAAACTGAGGTGTCTATACCCTGAAAACAAAAAAAAACACCCCAACCTTCACCACTGAGGGTCTCATAGCAAATCCTAGCCCATTAAACTCACACACTAAATTTTCCCTAGCTAAAACCCACTGGCACATCATCTCCCCACAAAGGTGTCCCTACTCAAAACCCACTTGCACACCCCCAAACTCACACACTGAGGTTTCAAGCTAGATCACTGCCACCCATCTCAAAACAGAGGTGCCCTTAGCTAGATCCTCCCAACCCCTCATCTCCCCTGAGGTGTCCCTAGCAAAGACCACAGCACCCCCTCATTTTCCCCCCCAACACTAAGGGGTTCCATATAGTAAAACACTAGCACACTCATCCCAAAACATTGAGGTGTCCCATAGCTAGATCCTTGAAACACTAAACTCACAAAAACCTGAGGTGCAAAATATTGATAAATAGCCCCTTCATCTCACACGGGGAGGCTCTTTAAGTTTATATCATTTAGAAAAACCTAATTCTAAAAACCACTGGGGTTTGTCCCAAAAACCTGATCACTACCCCTTTCTTCCACACCTGAGGTCCCCTTACCCTAGATCACTAGCACATTTTTCCCAAAACCCCACTGAGGGGGTCCCATCCTAAACACTACACACTATTCTAAAACCACTGAGGTGCCCCCTACCCTAGATCACTAGCACCCCTCATCCCCCCCAAACTGGGGTGTCTCAAAAATCCCCTAGCCCCCAAACACTAAATTTCCCCCAAAAAATGGGGTTTTCCTTTTAGCTAGATCACTGGGCCCCTTTTCCTAAACACAGGAGGTGTCTAAATTTGCAAAGATCATAGCCACTCTCTCACACACTGAGGTGTTTCATAGCTAG
The DNA here is from genome assembly GCF_026875155.1 of Cherax quadricarinatus. Taxonomy (NCBI): domain Eukaryota; kingdom Metazoa; phylum Arthropoda; class Malacostraca; order Decapoda; family Parastacidae; genus Cherax; species Cherax quadricarinatus. The sequence continues at coordinate 54,579,500 of NC_069399.1, read as the reverse complement.
TCACCACACTCACCCTCCCCAACACTAAAGGTGTCCCTACCTGGAATCACTAGCACACTCATCTAAACACCCTGAGGGTTCAACCCAAAAAAAGATCCTAAACATTTCATCTCAAACATGGGGGGGCTCATAGCTAAATCACTTGCAAAATCATCTTTACACTGAGGTTTCCTTTAGTTAATCACTACACATTTCATCCCCCACATAAGGTGTCCCTTAGCTAGATCACTAGAAAACACATCAAAAATTGGGGTTTGCCCTCATAGTCGATCCCCCCGCCACCCCTCTCAAAACCCCGAGGGTCCAAAAGTTGGGGGATCACTAGCACACCCAATCTCACACCGAGGTGTCTAAATGGTTTGATAAAAAGCACACTCTTTTCTCAAACAATGAGGGTCCCGAAACTCAAAATCACTAGCACCTTCCCCCCACCTGAGGTGCCCCTTAGCTAAAACCACACCCCACACTTTCTAACACACTAAAGGGTCCCTAGCAGAAATTTGGCACACTCATCTAAACCACTGGGGGTGTCTCATAGTTGCCCAACTAACAAACATCCAACCACTGAGGTGCCCTCATCCCCAAACCCTACACACTATCTCAAAACAAGGTGTTCATAGAAGTTTCATACCCAACCACCCCCCAACCCCACAATGAGGTGTTCCCTTTTGCTAGTTCACTAGCACACTAAACCTAACCACTGAGGTTTTCCCTAGCTGACCCTTAGACATTTCATCCACACACGGGTTTTCCCCAAAACCTAGATCACAGCACAAACCCTTAAAACCACCCCCCTGGGGGTTTCATAAGCTAGATCACAAGACTCACTCAACAGGGTTTTTTCCCTAAATCTAGATCACTAGAACACTCATCCCACACACTGATGTGTTCATACTAGATCCTGCCACACTCACCTCACACAGGGGGGGAGGTGTCCCGTAGCTGGGATCACTAGCACACTCATCCCCCACACATGGGGTTTCCCTCATACCCAAAAATCACAAGCACACTCTTTCTCAAAACACTGGGTTTGGTCCCATAGCAAAGTTTCCAAAGCCACCCCTTTTTAAAACGGGGGGTCTCATGGGTAGTTCACTAGCACACTCATTTTCCCAAACCCCCCAAAAGGTGCCCTCATAGCTAGATCCCCAAAGCCCACTCTTTCACACAAATTTGAGGTTTTCCATACTAGATCACTTGCACACTATCTCACCAAAACCTGAGGTGTCTCATAGCTAGACCCCAAGCCATCATCTCAAAAACGCAGAGGGGGTCTCATGCTTAAAATTCACTAGCCACACTAAACCCCACCCTGAGGTTTTCCCAAACTGGGATCACTAGCACCCCTTTCTCCCCACTCTGAGGTGTCCCGAGTTTGATCATTTGCACCCCTCTTTAAAACACTGGGGTGTCCCTTAGCTAAAAACACTAGCACCCCTAAACCCTACACACTGAGGTGTCCCATGGCAAAGATTTCACAAGCACACTCATCTCACAAAACTGGGGTTTCTCATAGCAATAACTAGCCACACTAAACTCCCAGTGAAGGTTTCCTTTTGCTGGGTCGTTGAACACCATAACACACGGGGTTTTCTTTTCCCAGATCACTAGCACACTCACCCTCACACACTGGGGGTTTTATAAAATAGTAGATCACTAGTAAAACTCATCTACACACTGAGGGTCTCATAGCAAAAACACTACACACTCTTTCCCCTTACACTGGGGTGTTCTTTGTTAATAAAACGGGCAAAAATCATCTCTTACACTGGGGTGTCCCGTAGCTAGATAAATAGCAAATATCTCAAAAACACTGGGTGTCTCTTTTAAGCTCAAACCCAACCCCACAGTGTCTCACAAAAAACTGAGGAGTCTCATGGGGATCATAGCACCCCCACCCTCACACACTGAGGTTCTCTTGGCTAGACCCACTAGCAAAATCATCTAAAACCCAATGAGGGCCCCGTAGCTAGTTTCCTTTTAGCACCCCCATTTTCCAACACCTGGGGTTTCTTTTACCCTAATACTAGCACACTCTTTTCTCACACACTAAAGTGCCTCATAGCAAGATCACAAACCCACACTCATTTCTACGCACTGGGGTGTTCATAGCTAGATCATAGCAAACTCACCCTCCCACACTGGGGTTTTATAGCTAGATCATTCCCACACTCATCTCACACACTGAGGTGTCTCATAGCTAACCACTACACTCACTCAACACGAGGTGCCCATAGCTAGATCACTAGCCTCCCCCTCCCCCCTGATGCTCAAAAAGCTAGATACTCCCCTCACTCCACACGGGTGTCCCTGCTGATCCAGCCCCTTCCACACACTGAGGTGTCTCATACTAGACACTAGAAATCACCTACCACGGGGTTTCCATAGCAAATCACTACACCACTCCCACACTGAGTGTCCCCTAGCTGATCATAGCACTCACTCCCATAGGTTTCTCATACGATCACTAGTCAACACATGGGGTGTTCTAGCTAATCCTGCAATCACTCACACACTGGTGTCCATAGCTAGATCACTACAACTCACTCAACCGAGGTGTCTCAAGCTTTCACTAGCCATCACTCCCCAAACTGAGGGGCCCTAACTGATCACTACACAACTTCACCTAGGTGTCCCTGCTGACACTACCCCCTATCACACCACTGAGGTGTCCCAGCGACACTAGCACTCACTCACACACTTGAGGTGCCTAGCTAGACACTAGCCCTCATCAAACACTGAGGTCTAAAAGCTTCACTAAAAATCCCACAAGGGGGTTTCTAAATCTAGCACCCTCCCACACTGAGGTGTCTCATACCTAAATCACTAGCCCTCACTCACACACGAGGTGTTCTAGCTAGATCACAGACACCACTCACAAAAAGGGGGTTTCTCAAGCTGATCACTCACACTCATCAACACTAGTGTTAAATAGGACACTGCACCTCACTCCCCTGGGTCCCCCAAAGCAGATCACAGAAAACCACTAAAACACAC